>JAMGYX010000004.1:1200000-1800000 GCA_024713715.1 Morchella sp. 2018-W26 | reverse complement strand
CTTTGAAAGGGCTTCGAGTTCAGCACGAACGGTTGAGAGCATAGTTGGGTTGTGTAAGAGATGGTGGATGGCTTTAACGCTTGCGTGAGGTGTGACTCCGACGGCACCAGCCATGAGGTTGAAGTAATGGGTGGTGGTACCGTGGAGGGCGGAGCCTAGCGGAAATTGACCGCGCATAGATTCTTGGGCATCATAAAACCTTGACATGAGATGGTTCGGAGATTCAGTCCTGATCTCATCAATACGCTCCTATATAGACACAAAGACGGTTGTGAGTTATATATCTCATCTCCCATAAGCACCAATTGCTGTATGTATGCATACCTCCAATGGTACCTTCCACTTCTTCTCTCCAATTCCCATACCCGTATAGAACAGCTGATCCAAGTAGTAGACCAACAACATTCTGCGTATCCATCTAGTAGTTATCAATAGGGCTTGAGGGATCGGCAAAAGGAGCCCCACAACAGAAAGAATGAGTTTGATCCCGTATAACGTCCCAAAGCGATCTTCTCCAGCCAAACAGAATCCGTTGGAGATATTGCAAGTAATTTGCGCCGTCACGTCCCAGATATAGTACTCTACCCACTGTGTCAAGTTGCACACTTTGCCAGGCTGGACCACATGCTTCTCAATACCCTGCACAAACTCATCGACGGCTTGGTCAAAGTTCTTTTCCATGCCGCTCAGCACTGCCTCTGAGTAGAAATGCGACATCAACCTCTTCCCCAACCTCGCTTTCTCCGGCTCCCGCTCAAAGAGGAAGCTGAAATCCTCATTGATGCTACCGGTCTCGTATAAAGGTGCCTTCCTGAAAAAGGTCTCGTCGCGTTTATCGTTGGCGAAGCCGTAAATGACATTTCTGAGGTACGGATCCGAGCAGGAGACCTCGTTAGGGGTTATCCATACTACAGGGCCATAATTGAGGTGGAGAGCCATTAAGTGTCGATGCCATGTTCCGATAATGGTATAGTAGGCCCTGTAGAGATGGGTGAAGGATGCGAGGAACGGGCCGGGAATGCCTTGTGCCCTGAAGGGAGAGGTTATGAGTTGGTAGGTTTGCTTGAGGAAAAGGTAGAAAATTAGAGAAAATGCGACAAGAAGTTTGTTTTGCCAGAGGATGGCTACAACGATGAAGAGCTTTTCTAGCAACATAGTCTCGGATTGGCGAGATAAGCTGCCCAGGATTCTGTATATATTTGTTAACTTTTAGTTAAAAGCTATGGAACGGATGAGGGCGGGAATGTTTGAATTTAAAGACTCGAGATTTAGCTAAGGCACCCATGAAATTGAAGCGCACCACCATCTATGATACTGACCCCCACCCCCTAAGGAGTAGTGTGTCTTTCACCGATTGGGTTCGATGCTAACAAGTCTTTTCTACGCATGGCTTTCATTCCTTCCAACACCGGGAAAAAAAACAATTAATATCACCCTTTGGGCTTCGCAGGCTTATTTAGCAGCCACCGTGCAGCTGTTAGATCCTGATTCCCATGTAGTACTGATGACTGAGGGTAATTAAAGACCATCGTAATACTTTGTAGTAAAGAAAGTAAAGAGATAGGCAGATGCTCACATAGAGTATACATTTTCCTCTTACACACGCATGGAAAGGGCATGCATGGGTCTGAAGCTTCTGGATTTTACATAGTAGGAGGACAATGGTAACTCCAGCCCTAGAAGTCATACCACTTAGGCCTGTAACATGATAAGAGTACTAGACTTGCTTTTTCTTTTTTCTTTTTCTTTTTTCTTTTTTCTTTTTTCTTTTTTTTTTCCCACGCGCCTGCTGCACGCCTCAACGATGCTTGGACCCAAGCTTTTAAAATACATGTAATATGTACCCGAGCTGTTGCCCTAATTAAGGACGGCAGTTGTCTTGAAGTTATTAGGGTATTTTACCTGCGCGAGTTGGACAGAAAGTCGACAAAAAAGTCCTGCACATCTTATTGGTTGAACGGCGCAGGTCTCCTCCCAAAACAGCTAGACTTTCTGCTGAACTTTCTGTCGAACTAAAATACTCTATTTTGTTAACAGATACATGATACTACTTGCCATTTTAGGCAATGATTGAAAAAGTAGTGCGGTCAAAAGCACTAGCGCCCGCCTAGAGTGCCTACAGACTAGTACCCGTACGGGCATTAATAGTAAGAACCTAATACTCGCAACCTCACAGCGTTTTTGAACACGACTAATATTGCATACACATAAAAAACCGCCAAGGCTACATTTTTGTATGGCATGTAATAGCGGTTGTGTTCAGAAACGCTATGAAGTTGCGAGTACTATGGTTGGGGACACCTTGAACCGGAGTGTCAAAGTTGCCGAGCTTTGAGACTTAATGGCTAACCACCACAACACATTAAAATTAAGACAGTTCTGTAGGGTGATAGAGTAAGGGGTGAATAACACTGTAACAGAGCCTGATTAATTTTATGCGTTGTGGTTGTTGAGCTATTGAATTTCTAAAAGTTGGGTTTTTGGTGAGAGGGTGACCGAATGTCGCCCATAACTACCTTTCCAGGCCAATAATTACCCAATTGGGAATTCACCATTGGTTCATGACCGATATCTTGGCATAAATGCGCTATCTTGGCATTTTTGAGCGAAGTCGTGCCAAGTAATTACTAGATTAGGAAGGTGGTCTTCAGCTGGGAGCAATGTCGCACCCCTCTGTCTCTAGGTGTCCCCAACCATAACCATACTATTTTTGGTGGCACTTGGACCAAAGACTGCAGTTCTGAGGACTACAGTCCCTGCGTAATTCAGTACTTCTTCAGCCCGCCCCGCGCTCTATAAAGGAAATATATTTAATCCCACTACCCATGAAAAAAACAAAACGTTGACCTCGCATCTTCCAATTTTTTATTCATTTGAAAGATGGCCAGTGCGAGATCCAGATCTACACAATCAGAATGACTAATCCTAAAAGTAGAAGGATATTCTCACCGAAAGACTATTAATTAAGCATTTAAAGCCTTGTCTCCTAGAAATTACAAGCATGCTTGTGGCGGGGAGTACTTGTCTAGAGCCGGTCTGAAGATGCCATGCACCTTTTCTGGAGGGACCGTTACTCCACCAACGGCTTCTAACGATGATATATACGTTGTTCCGAATCCCCGTAGCTTAAGCATCGCAGAAGGCTCCGGGATTAAGTGAGCTAAACGGGGTGTTGACAGGTGGGATCTGCTCACTCACTAAATCCCAGAGCTAGAGCCTTGGGAAGCCGTCTATAAGATAGTCAGTGCTCAATGTTGGCTTACAGAGTTGAAATTTCAAAGAACTCAAATGTATCTATATAGAATAAAAACACCATGAACATCTAATATTGATTTTAGCCTCCATTAAGTGCTGGTGGCTTGAGATTTCAAACATTTCAATGCACAGTTTGATAACTGACTTGAGCCGAATCATATTATGATGAGGAAGTTCGTGACGAACATAACATGTTGGTTATCTACAGCATTTCTGCCACCCTAATGCCTGGGGCTCGATTCACAGTATGGGCAAAAGATTTCCGTCGGGACGCATGCGGCCCTTCCAAAGCGGAACTGGTGGCATGAGACAAAAGAATAGGCTGTTAGATTTGGTGTAGATCGTAAACGCGTGTAAGATTCCCGACTTGCATTTCGTTTATTTCGTGTAACATCTTAATGGGCCGAGTGCTGTGTCAGAGTCGCATGGCAACGGCACCAAAACTACTACCCAGAGAAGCACCATAACAGAAGGTAGTTAATACAGGGGCCATTCAAGTGTTTCTGTTTTTAATTGGAATTCATTTCGAAAAAATCTGGTAGTAAACATCTCAAGAGGTAGCGGAGATAGGTTTGACACCAGAAATCGCCATACAAATTTCTGTGGGATTAACACTCTTCCAGGTCTGACACAGTACCCGGTCTACGTTACCTAAATGGGTGTTTAATTAAGAAGAGCTTACTACTGTAGTTCCTTTTTTCCCCCCTCCCTAACCGTCCATATCCATGACATATATACATCGTACGTACGGGTACAGTTCTTACTGTCGCCAGACTTACCCTACACCAGCAGTACAGATCGTTACTTACAGACATTAGAGCGATTTGGCCAACAACCTCTGAATCTAAACATTTAGTCCTTGGCTATAGTTTTTGGTGTGAAAATCCCAAAATTTGGGCCTAAAATCTGAAAAACAGGGGTTGGCCAAATCACTATTATATATCCTATACTAAGACAGCCAACCACTCTAAAATTAAGTGCTTATTTTTTCGGAGATCTTCGGGGAATTATTTTTTCCCGGAAAACTACCCTAGTGCCTTACACTCTACACGTGTGTTTCGGCTGCTGGCTCCGTTCTTCGGCACCCAACTACAGTCCAATCTCCCTATAAGGGTACCTCTTATAAGGTAATCGCCTTATAAGGGTATGGGTTCTCGGGCGCCTTCGTAGGCGCAAATTCACCCTGTGTATAAGGGTACACGGCCTATAAGGGTACGACTTCGCGCCACTTTTGTACCCTTATAGGGAGACTCGACTGTACACGTATACAAGACTACTTGTATTCAGCCAGAAACGCACCCGGTCTGCTAGCTAGCTAGAGAACACAATATTCTGAACTGGGGGAGTATGTAGCACTTAACCCGTCACATTGATGTTCCTGCCCCTCTATGCAATTGCAGAGAGTTACAGCGAAGCTAAGGAAGAGATTGTCTTGATAGGATCCGTTGGTGTACCTATATAAGCATAAGAGCTAGAATTCATTAACAGGCCAAGGAATGTAACAAGCCTGTCTTGAAAAATACAATACCCACCAGCCGGCCGCGCGGAGATACAAAGAGTGCGCTCTGTCGCCGATTGACCTGTTCAATTGAGTACACCCTTGAAAGCTCCGGGTACGTGTACTTAGAGTCCCTCATGCGTGGGAGCCCGAGAGCTTGTAGAGGAGATAACGAATATCTGATTTGTTAATGTACAGCAGTGGGTAATAAGTTGTGGAACGACGAGAAGGGGTTGAAATGGTGGCGCCCATGATTGGCTGAAATCTGCGGTACTCGCCGCTGCTCCCGAAACACATATATCTGAGGTCGTCACGGTTAACGTTTTCGTTGGTTGTGTGGGCGGCCTGGTCCTGCTGAAAATGTGATTTTCTACTGTGAACTCCGTTTCAACGATCTTTTTTTGAACAACATGAACCGACTGGTGTGGCCACAGACATTAGGCCCTTTGCGCAAAAGACCACAAATGGCCTATCCTCCCATCAACCAACTACACACGAGTAGAAAAATACCCTGAAGCCTCCTGCGCAAAGGGCCTATTGTATGGAGCTAGAGGCCCATCCGCGAATTAGCCAGGTCCACTCATGAATCCATCCGGAACACGCCTACATGTAACTACCCGTATTTACGGAATACTCGAACAGTGTGCCTTGTTAAATGTAAATATCGAGACCAAGATCCCGTGCGCACCCGTGCGTAAGTTGACACGGTCATAGCCCGAAATCATAAGTTTGGAGCAGTAAGGGGCTGTGTGTGATATGCGAAATGTCTTGGCTCGTCATAATTTATCACTCGATATCATGGTTTGACCAGAGTTTACACTTTGTAATTAACTTATGTATTGATTTACAAACGGCTGACTGAGCTCTACCGCAGTGGATAAGCGGCGGGGGAAATCTCTGACCACTCTTCAGTCTCGCGTCTTAAGCTCAAGGGTATATAATGGCGAAACCGGATGTGAACTCTGCAGGGAATGGAAAATTCACGTAATATCAGCTGAAAACTTGTCATCTGACGGTTAGGGTGTGTTAAGGTATTAATAGAGTGATGCTGTGCTCTCACTTAAGCAATCCTTTTAGCGCATGTATTTCCTGTTTTCTTTTTTTCTCATAGGCGGTGATTTAGAAAGGCTACGCAAATTTGGAAGGCGGATACGTACTTGGCATATTATATGCCAATGTTTTCCGGCTAGTTGTGGTCAACTATAAGATTTGTGGGGTATCCTTTGAACGACAGACCCTTAGTATATATGGGCACTCGGAAGTCGTGTTCTGTGCCGGCAGGGCACGGGTTCTGGTTTAATCGTGTTTAGTGGTGAAACTTAAGTTTCCCCACCATTTTCCCCACCAACGAGTTGAATGCAGGCCTCCAGGGACTGATGCAGCAGTTTTTCAATGCGTTGATCTTAGTAGTACGTCACTTTTAGGTCTATATGTAGTTGACTCACCTACCGACTAATCAGTGTGCCGCCAGCTAGACTCTATTACATTACTGTCACTCACTGGGTATTGACGGACACTGGGTGTTGAGCACTGTTGACAGACAGGGGCTTTTTGAGCAATAAACTGGGCTTGGCTGCTTCTCATTGGTGGAATCCTAGTATTCATCATCACCCTAGTACTGGAAGGATGCAGCCTGCTGAGAACGCACATCAGCTCATTGCAGGTGGCAGCGGGTTCTGTGTGCTCCATCGCGGTCAGAGATTTGGAGTAGCGACGCTAACGTAAATACCGCTATCAGAAGATATAGGGTCCGCCGTTACCCCCCTGGGTAAGTGTATGACTTCGGAGTTCTGGCGCCGGCGCGGGGATGCAGTGGCATTAATATATACACAGTCAAGAGAAGAATATTAGACGAGATGCGTAGAAGGCAAGAGAGAGTAGTAAGTAATGGGGTCTCGACTTGGGGCTTTAGAGGGGTGGCTTCAGTTGTCTCGGGATAGCTTGGGGCCATATAGCACTGACAATTTTTATTTGATGAATACCCAATTTAAGTGCAATAGAGGGAATATTTAGCGGCTGTCGATTCCAAGAATTTAAGCCCGCGGGGCCTAAAATACATATACCAACCGGGACTGTCAACCCTGGATTTCAGCGGGAAAGTGTGCTGCGAGTTTGACGCCACCATAGTTTATTTAGAATCATATGAGGATAAGAAATTATAGGGTATGGAGTTTCGTCCTGACAGCAGATTTTACAGGTAAATATACTTAGTATGCGAGGCTATCTGCATTGAGAGTCCCTATCATCACTGAGACTAAGGGCCCGTTTAAATTTGGCAACTAGACAAAACCGAGTTTCCAAGGATCAAGGCCTAATAAAAAGATCGTTTAAACGGAGTTTATAGGGATGAAATCTCCGTTTTGACCGTTGCCAAACGGGCCCTAAACGATTGATATCGGTCATGATCACTGGGGGGCCTGGGGAACTGCTAAGTTTCGAAGGGGCAAATGCTATCTAATATATACAAACCTGGTTATAATATCTAGGAACAAGCCCAGTATTGGCAGCCCCAAGACACCCGAGGTATAGTCAAATGGTGGTTATATCAAGGCACTTCGGCCTTGTAAACCCTTGGTATTAATTGTCCACCATGATTTTGATTGAAGTAAAGCTTAGCCATAAGATTTCTTGGCCTAGTGGACTATTATTAAGGAAGGGGTGGTACTGCAGGATGAATAAGCTTTGAAGGCTAAGCTTTTTACCAGAAGGCTAGCTCGTACATGTTTAGTAGATCGTTATATATGAAGCACATATGAGGAAAACCATCCGCACAACCAGATTTTTATCCCAGAGAACCACATAACCAATAAACCCTAAATCTTCCCAAATTATGACGGATGAAAAAACCGAATACATGTAACCATCTCACCGGCGATTACGATTTTTGATTCGGGAACTTCATTTAGGATACCTTTTAATTTTATCCCGGAAAGAAACCCGGGATTTAGGTATATGAGGACAACAAGAAACAAAGATGTAGGTGAGAACAAATACTGATAATTGAAAAAACAACGGACAGACAAACAACTTAAAGAAAATCCTGTACCAACAAACGCCGTCATAGACAATATCTATCTTAAATTACCGAAATCACCCCCCAGTTCCCAACCTACTTTGATCCATACAAAGTTCTCGCTTAATTAATTTTGCCCGCGGCCCGAGCCTCAAGTTTCTCCCTGACCCACTGTTCTGTTTTTTCCAGCGCTCGCTCTGGGCGGTTTTTATGTTGCAGCAGATATCCTTGGATTTCGGCTGGCGAGAATGTTAAGTCAGGGATCAACTTTACAAATTCCGCCGACATTTCTCTCAATCTTTGCTTTCTGGAAATAGTTTTTGCGACCTCATCTTCCCGGGTCTCCCTTTTTTCTAGGCCACACTCAGAAGAAGCAGAAGAGGGCGGAGTTCCGGTATCCGAAGGGGAGGAGTCTGACGAAGTGGAGTCAGAATATGTGCGCGACGAATAGTCTTCAAACATGCGCTCGAAAAGTCCACCGATAGCATCTTTCCCAGCAAGTGTGAAATGTATCTTCATGTCAACCCTTCCGGGTCTAATGAGTGCAGGATCCAACTTCTCTGGGTGATTAGTGGTTAGGATGAGGATTCGACCTTCATGAGAGGCAACGCCATCAATGGCGTTGAGAAGACCGGAAAAAGATATCCCTTTCTTGCTATCTGATTCGTCCTTCTTCGATGCCGTTTCAGTTCCTTCTGATGTAGTTTCTTCAGAATCCCGCACTCGTGCGATCCCGACAGTATCCACGTCCTCCAGTAGCACTACACATTTCCTAGGCAATCCCTCGAAAAGCCCAGCCAAACCCTCTTCCGTGAGCGACTTACTCGCCAAACTAAGTACGTAGATCTTCAACCCAAATTTCCCGGCAACAGCGAAGCTTAAGGAACTCTTTCCGGTACCTGGGGGGCCATGAAGAAGATAACCGCGCCTGTATGGGATTCCTCTATCGGCATACCATCTTCTGGTATCCGGCTCTAGATAATCCCTGATATCATCAACGAACATTTCTTTTTGATGCTCATCTAGAACAACGGTGGATAGGGGCCTACTAGGCCTGGCGAGACAACGGGTCCAGCTGGGAGGTTTGCCGAGTTGAGTACCGACTGTTGGACGGTATACGATAGTCTTACTGCGGTCTTTCTCTAAAAACCGGAGGCGAGCTTCATAAAGAA
The DNA here is from genome assembly GCA_024713715.1 of Morchella sp. 2018-W26. Taxonomy (NCBI): domain Eukaryota; kingdom Fungi; phylum Ascomycota; class Pezizomycetes; order Pezizales; family Morchellaceae; genus Morchella; species Morchella sp. 2018-W26. Next base: position 1,791,062 of record JAMGYX010000004.1, on the reverse strand, counting down.
GTTCCTTTAATAATGTAGGTGAAGTACCGAACGTAGAGAGCTCTATAGTTTCTTGCGGCCACCAACAATCCTTTCCTTCTTCGAGCACACGCCTTAACAACACTATTTTTCCCTTATAGCGGAATTGATGTAGACCTGGAGCTGGAGTGAACTGAAGGGGTGCACGTCTCAACATCTCCCAGGGGCTCAAGTCATTCCCCGACTCTTCCTCGTCCGAGTGTTCGCTTTCTTGCTGTAGTGATCCGAAAGCCATACCAGCCACGAAGTACTTTGTCGAGTTTGAGAATTCTTGTCCTGCAATCCAGGCCATCAAATGCTCGTATAGATCATCGCGCGACCGGATCTGAGCTGTCGACATCAAGAAGCGGAATATCAGCATTGTCAGGAAGTCGTACCAGTACTGCCAACTGGCGGCGGCGGCTGTTGTTATCAAAAAGAATGTTACAATGGATGGCACGGAGAGGCCAAAGTAATCGAAAAGTGTGATAAAGGAATAATAGCCGGGCACCATATTCAATGCGAGTGAAAGTACTCCATCGGTCGGTATGGACGTGGAGGCATTGAAGCTCTCCATGTTTTTAATTGAACAGTATCAAAACGATATCTAATGTTCTACTGCTGATATGCGTGATGGTTGTGAGTAGAAGTGAGGGATAGGATATATAGGATTGATAGAGTCTTTATATAGGGTAGGAGATGAGGACACTATATATATTCTCCGGCGATCTCCCCCCCCCCCCCCTCTCACATGCTGGCCCCCGCTGCAGCTGTATCCATCGTTGTATATCTAGGCAGCCTTATGATGACCTTCTGTAGGGCGGCGCTGAAGTGATTATGGGACTGCATGTGCAGCTCCCAAACATGAACCATGACGGACGGATGCTCGCCGACGCAGAGTAGATGCGCACACCGTCATCGTACATAAATGCAACATCAATATCGTTCACAACCGCGGTCCTGGTATAAACCACTACTAACCACGATAGTTCTAGCTAGGTGTATCTGTGGAGGGACGGCGGGTACCCGTGTCCAGTATGTACTCATAGAGTACAATCGGTAGTGACTCACCCCGTAGAAGCGCTATTGAGATATTTGTGACTTTAACACGGCTAAAACGCTGTCAGCATTTGGTGAATCAGATTAGGGCAACTCTAACAACCAGCCGTATCAGCAGTGTTTAGTTTCCCGGTACTCAAGGTGGCCAATCTGCACGACAGTATTCGAATGAAGTAGGTTGGTTTATAGAAAGCTTACTCCGTGTAACCACTGAGTTTATCTTATCGATAAGCAGTGTCTGAACATTCATTGCCCGAAGAGACCAGTCTCTTCCGGTGGAATAAGACGGTAGCGAGTCTCAAGGCTGAGTTGCAGATCCTCGAAATTCCAACAAAATCAACGTCATTGAGATTCTCATGCATGTAGTATGGTCGATCGACGGCCTGAAACGTTGTTGGCTCAGCCTCAACCTCAGCCCTGAACCACTACCATCTGGTCCGCCGCCGCCACTAGTGTCGGCCGCTCTAGAGAAGTAGTTGTCCGGCCGTGACTCAAGTTAGTAATTATGATAAAGTAGAGTGAGAAAGTAGAGTGAGAAAGTAGAGTGAGATGTACCCATGCATGTTAGACTCTTTATTGGGGTACAGACATGCATCGGTAGATTTCGAATTTCCTGCAGTTGCATACTCGCGCGTTAATTAAGTCCTGAGAAATTTTGTGAGCCTGTTGCTACCAAGAATTCTTAGGACTTAATTAATGCGTGAGTAGATTATTATTATAACGCACGTGGTGCTCTTTGCACAGTGCTCTCCCTAGAGCGTACATGTAGTACTAGATACATGTATTTCACAGGAGGAGCTACATGTATAGTACTTAGGTGGATGTAAGCTTGCATTAATCTTTACGCAACTTTCCAGGCCCCTACAAGTACATGTAGTTCAGTATGCTTCAGAAGAGGTGTACATGTGGGGTGACCTGATGTATTAATTCTATAGGTAACATTAAGTACTTATACATGTAGCTTACCAGGATTCCGGGGAGCGATCTGTTCCAGATTTTAAGCAAGATAGAGGATCCTCATCTCTGCACATGTATACTGTACCTTGTGGCTAACCACGTGGTGTCAACAGAGCCCACATATTATAAATATTTTTAGTCATACATGTCGGTATACCAAAATCATAGACATGAAGTATGATGGTTTATGTCTCATAATGTATCAGAGTTAATAGGGAATTTCTTGAGGCCAGAGGTCACAATGATACTCGGGAAACCATTCCAAAACACCGGTAAGTTTTTGGAGACAAGGTTCAACCTTGTCTCTATATGATGTGATGTGGTATTATTATTGCTACTTGACGAATATTTGGTAATGTGGTCGGAGGTACAATGCGTCGCATATTCTCAGTGTTGTATTAACGCCGATTTCCCTCCGTATGCATAAGCAGCTGAGCAGCGCGTGCTCGGAGCAGGCGAATAAGAACAGCTGTAGCTACATACAAGTAGATACCGGCCAGTCAACGTTTTCTGATATTCCGTGAGGTTTGGCTAGGCTACATGTAGTAGTGCATACCTACAATAGAGCGTATTGGCCAACAACTTCTGAGTTTAAATATATAGTTCTTGGCGACTGGTTTTTGGTGCGGATATCCCGCCAAGAGCTCAAAATTTGAACTCAAAATTTGAAAATATGAGTGTGGCCAACACGCTCTAATATGTACATGTACTAACATACATGATATTTGATTAATTCGCTAGCGTTGTTGCCCTTTGGCACACCAAAAAAACAGCACTTTAAGTACTTTTTGGTGCAAACGACGCTAACGAGTATCTACAGTACATGTACTTACGTCACCCTTCACTATCACACGTTGTCACTCGGGAAGGGTAGGTGGATTCAGAAAAAGTCCACATATGCGCCCAGAATTCTACTATGTATATACATGTGCATATTAGAACCTCCATATACTCTACTCTGCCTACGCTTCATACATGCACTTAAAACTGAGTACCTAATCTACATATCTTCGGGGATCTGAAAAAGATTCCTATTATAGGCCGATCAAGAAGTAAGTACGTATTCCTCCCCCCTTTGATTTTATACCGATCTATCAGTCACAACTATCCACCGCAAAAACAGCAAGAATACCCCCATTCTCAGTACTATATTTTAGCTACATATATTATAGCTCAGTATATATCTCATGGGAGTTTCCGGGAACCTCAACGCTTGGAATTGGGATCAACAGCCTATACGAGGGAAAAAAACCTCAATATACTACGGGGGTAGGGGTAAGTCTGTAGACAGTGGTCGTGGTTGCAACAGCAGTAGGTGTCTACTGACTTACCCCTACACCCGTAGTACTCCTAAATTCTCTTTTATATGAAGGTTGATGTGTTATGGCGTGATAGAGAGCAATATTAACGCCTAGAAGGGCATAAACTTTGTCAGTAGGTTCTTATATGGATCACGTGCACATCTACCCGCATACAGCGCACTTTGGCGAAAACCTATTTCGCACGTATTGGGTATGTATCTAGAAAAAAGATTGGCTATAAAGCACTGCAGTTGGAATTTTATGAACTGATCTCTGCGGGTTAACGAAATTACCTCCTATGTCATCCTTACACGATTCCCGAACCTAGAGATCAGTGATACGCTCCTCCGCCACTTAGGATCAGTATTAGTTGCAGAAAGAGGGAAAAAGTGTGCTTAGATCGACAGCCTTACATCTAAGTTAAAACTCAAGGCTCGGCTTCCTAGACGTAAAAGTCACCGGTGATGGATGTGAGGCTACAGCGTGAGATAACGAATGTTTGGTAAGCCCTTTTTGTTTCATTGCACACTACCAGCTCACAGATTCAGATTACCTATTGGGGATTTAATTACGTAGGGGAAATAACATTACCCCGAAAAGGTCGATAATAAGGCATTCGGTGAGTGCAAATTGAGTACCTATCTAATCTTCCGCTAAAAGTACTATACTTTTCTAACCTTATTTAGACTGCAGGCTGTATTGAAAATTGGCCTGCAGGACACATACAAAGTCAGCAGAGATACGCATGTACCTACGCGTGCCGATACTACTCTATACCGACTTACAGTAGGTTCCTAATCTACTTTTAAGCAGCCCTGTCAGTGAATAGAGGTCTAGCTCCCCGCGTGGCGGTCGTCAGGCCATCTCAGGCCACCAATGCTACAGGTTTTAAGCTGAGAATTGCTCAAGTACTCAATATGGTTGGTTCAAAATATATAAAGATATCCGTTACGGTTCATACCGTTATTCTATAACTACGGTGGATAAGTCGCCCCACACTTGCACGGATGAGTTATAATGCGGAGTACATTTCTTTTGGAAAGGTTTGCCCGACTTTTGTTACTTATCATTTTGCCTAAGTTTGTACTCTAACAGACCTTCTACTCGTCAATTCATGACGTTTCCGGACCCGACCACTATTGCATGCCATACAAAAAGGTGGCCTTGGCGGGGCTTTTCTGTGTATACAATAGCAATTAAGTCTGTAAACACATTAAAATTACGAGTAGCTCAAGACCCGCCACCGATACTAAGTAGGACTCCATTGGAAAAATCTGGGTTGCGCGAGTATTGCGTCCCCCTTTTTTGGTACTGCAGCTAGCTGAATCCTAGGCTGAGGTTATTAGCTATCCTATGATTCTCTTTTTGTTATAGTACGTATGTCTAAATGCCACATAAGTACGGTATTTGTTACTTATATAGAGTTTGGGACTAATATTTATTGCTGAGCTTCTCTATATAAACTCTGAAGAGCGTGCGCCCCATTTCACAGCGTTTTCGAACACAACCGCTATTGCATGCCACACAAAAACCACTAAGCCACATCTCTATATGGTACGTAATAGTGGTTGTGTTTGGAAACGCTGTGAACTGGGGAGTGCAATATGTGAATTCCCAACGGGAGGTCACTGTTATAGATCTAAGAAGATGGTTCTCGCATGATAAGAGGCAAATGAGGAAAGCCGCATTTGACATCCTATACCCCCGGGGCGTAACATCATTTAAGATACATGTATGTATGCAACAATACCCCTCACAAGAACCAAAGATCTGGAGTCTGATCTGTTATGTCTAGAGAATCCCCATATCCCCGAGAGCCTAAGAAACGCGCTACGTTTAGGCATAAGCGGACTATGGAACGTAATCCAGGGACTAGCTCTACATATAAACAAATATATTAGAAACCTGCAAGTATGTGTTGGGATCAACTCTGTAGAGTACACTTATAATTACGAACAGGGCTTCATTAAATAAAGGACACAATTCATCAGACGGCTGGATAACTCATCGGGGTAGGGTCTATGTACGTTCCCTGCAGGTGACCATCTAAGCCATCGAATACATCTTCTGATTGCTGTGTCACAAAGGCCACACAGACACCCGCCGAATATTGGTATTAGGCGCCTATCTTTTCTTTATTGACTAAGCTAACCACATGTACTCAGGGCCCGTTCGGCAACAGGCCAAAACAGCTCCAACAAGTCTTTTGTTAGGTGTTGACCTTTAAAAGCTCCGTTTTGTCTTACGAGCTTTTATGTACAACATGCACATGGTTAGCTTTCGGCCTCTGAGGGCTCGGGAAAGCGCAGTAATTATTTTTGGGACCGGAGGCTAGCCTTATATGTGACTGCCGAATTTTATGGGCATATAAGGCACCTATGTAAGCCAATGGACCAAATCTCGTGCTTTTCATTATAGATCAAGCTATAAAACACCTATGTTGGTGTGTGTCGAGTGAGAAGGGATGACCAAACCTCATCCTTTCGTCCGCGTACATCTACTCTTACTGCCTTTTACTCGAAGTGCCCCGCTTTACTGGAGGCGCCCGTATCATGGCCGAGTTTGCCTACCGCAAACTAAATCCAACAAAAGAACTAAACGTCTGAACTCTGTTTGACGTGATCGACCTCCAGCAGAAATAAAGCTCAGGCTAATTGGCAGCTGAGTCCCACAACGGACAACTTCTTCGAGAAGAATCAGACTATTCGGCTAAATCGCGCCCCCTAGCCTGCGGATTCCTGGCTGGAATCTCCCGCCCCAGGTTATACGGCGGTGGGCGACACAGATATCGGGGTCGGTCTTGGCACATGGAAAAAATCTCCATCAGGTAAATCATCACTTATTTAGTAGTGAAACAAGTGTTTTTCAGCGCACAGATCATACCCTTTTTTGTAATAAACCCATTGCTTCATGGTGATTGACTAGTTATCTTTAGTAGATTTTGACGGGCCTTAACAATTTGCTTCCCTACCAAAATCATCCAACTCCAAACTCTACCTCCTCAACCACAACACAAGATAATCAGAACTGAAAGCTGTAGAACGATTCTGCTCCTGATTCTCTATCACTCTACGGCCTCCAATCAAAAACATACTGCGTTATTGTTGCGGTGACAGATTCGGCATCCATGTACTTCTACCGGCCCGATATCGTGTCGCCCACCACAGGTTAGATGTCAACGCCGTGTAACGAACTACCCCACACTCTAACTACTACCCCGGATATTATCGCGAGATCTCCGTGCTGCACACATACACACACCTATGCTCCGGACCGCACTGGATGAAGGCTGAAATTCAGGAACCGAAAAAAAAGATGCCTATTATGTGGCTAAAGTCGCATATATCAAGCTATAGTCCTCTAGGCTACACACGTGTGGGACGTGAAGGATTAACATTGCTAGGTGAAGTCCTAATCTTTATTGCTCTTTGATTAACGGATGTGCAGAGGTCCTGTTCCTGGGTTAAAACGGAGTATCGGGAGCGTCAACCGAGCAGGTGCTAGGAACCCGATATTAACCTTACACGGATCCGGGCCCCACCCCCACAATCTATGACAAACACGCCCAGGCAACTTTTAGATGAACAACCGGCGACTATTCCCTCTCTCTCTCTCCCTCTATATGCAATTGCCATATCTGAAACGGGAGAACCCTTTTTTTATTTTATTTTTTTTATTATTTTTTTTTGTATAAATACTTGGTTCAAAGCCGGCCGGAATAGAGGAATGACCTGAGTCTCTGGTTAGTTATATACAGCAGACAACAATCCCTTCTCTCTCTCTCTCGTTCCTTTCACCTGTATAATCATACCATGGTAGTCCTACGTGCCGAATTCCTCGCACTGCTCGCAGTAGCAGTCAAGTCAGTCGCAGCCCAGGGTGCCGCATGGACCCAGTGTAAGTCCCCCCCCTCCATAACTACTACAACCTTCTCACACCGGCGACAGGCGGCGGCGTTGGATGGACCGGAGCGACCACCTGCGTCTCAGGCTACACCTGCGTCTACAGCAACGCCTACTACTCGCAATGTCTCCCCGGGACAGCGTCGTCCTCCACAGGCACCACACTCGTGACGCAGACAACAGCGACATCCTCCTCTGCCGCAGCCACCTCGACCGGTACGCTGGACGCAAAGATGAAGTCCAACGGACGGGAGTACTTTGGCACCTGCGCGGACAGAAACACGCTCAGCGACGCCGCCTACGAGGCCATTGTCATCGCAGAGTACGGCCAGGTCACGCCGGAGAACAGCATGAAGTGGGACGCAACTGAGAGTAATACCCCCCCCCCCCTCTCCCCACGAGAAAACAAGAACTGACCCCGCCTGGTGGCTGAACAGAGAGCCGTGGGGTCTTCTCCATGAGTGATGCGGACTACCTGGTAGACTGGGCCACCTCCCACAACAAGCTGATCCGTGGCCACACCCTAGTCTGGCACAGCCAGCTACCATCATGGGTCTCCGCCATCACCGACGCCGCAACCCTAACCACCGTCATCCAAGACCACATCACCGGCGTTGCCGGCCGCTACGCCGGAAAGATCCACCACTGGGTACGTCCCCCCTCCCCCCCTCCCACCACCAACTAACCCCCCCCCCGCGTAGGACGTGGTAAACGAAGTCTTCAACGACGACGGCACCTTCCGCACCAGCGTCTTCTACAACGTCCTCGGCGAGTCCTTCATCGACATTGCCTTCCGCGCCGCCAAAGCCGCCGACCCGACCGCAAAGCTGTACATCAACGACTACAACCTCGACTACGCGGGGGCCAAGGTCAACGCCATGGTAACGCTCGTGACGCGCCTCATCGCCGCCGGCGTCCCCATCGACGGCATCGGCTCGCAGGCCCACCTCATCCTCAACAACGGCGCAATCCCATACATGCACCAGCCGCTTGCAACGCTGGCCGCAACGGGGCTCGACGTGGCCCTGACGGAGCTCGACATCAGGATGACGCTGCCGTCGGACGCGACAAAGCTCGCCGACCAGAAGAGTAACTACCAGACCGCCGTCTACGCGTGCAAGCGGACCGCGAACTGTGTCGGCGTCACCACGTGGGGCGTGTCAGATAAAGTATACCCTCCCCCCCCCCTCCCCCCCCCGGGGGGCCCATCGCAAGTGACAATGCTAACACATGGTGGTGCCGCAGTACTCGTGGGTCCCCGACACCTTCAGCGGCAGCGGCGCGGCCCTCATCTGGGACGAGAACTTTGCAAAGAAGCCTGCGTACGACGGCGCCGCCGCCGGCATCGTTGCCTGATTGATGCGCGCACTGGCTAGCGTCTTGTTATTATTATTACTGTAAAATTGGGGGGCCGCGGGTGATTTGTATTTTAAAATTAACTATGAACCTGTTCTTTCTACAAATAAAATAGGGGGGGGGGGAGACAAACCTCCAGTGTGCAGTACTATTATTTGTGGCCTGGATAGGCCCCATGTAGACTAGACCGTAGGCAGTGTCGTATCGCTATATCCATAAGTACATACATGTATGTAGTGCGGCCCATAGCGGGCCCCGTAGCCACTATGTATAGCATCCCGCCCGCCCGCAACGTAAACGAACATGTAACCGCTACCTTGGCACAACATCCGAGTGATACGCCATGTCCGCACCACCACAACCACTACCATCTTTGTATACACTTACCACCCCCACCCCCCGCCTGTCTACACGCACCTATCTATCTGTATGTATGGTATGTATGGTATGTAAGCATATATAAGTCGCTAGACACGGCACACAGTGCCAATCACAAGCCATCACTCGGTGCCATGTACCTCGAGATATGTAGTGCAGGGTGCGGCTGTACAATACAATAGGATACAATACATACATAGAACGTGGCGGTATCTACCCTACGCTACTCTACTCCGCGCTGCTCGGTGGTCAATGGTTGATTGGGCTGGGTGTGCTGCCATTGGGACTACGCTGTGCTGTGGTGTGGTGTGTGGTGGGCGGACACACCAGAGTATGGGCAAGAAGACTGCGAGAAGAACACAAGCGAGAAGAACACCAAGAACAGTACCATTAAGCCCAACAACGGGCACAAACAAACAAACAACAAAAAAAAACCCAAAAAAACAAAAACAAAAAACAAAAAACACCTCTAAAAACAAAAAACAAAAACGCCCAAAGACAAAAAAACCCACCACTACTTCCTCCTCCTCCGCCCCAGAAACACCGACGGCGGCGGCGGCGCGGGACTGGGCACATAGTCCGAAAAGTCGAACGAGAGCTCCCCCGTACCCGTACCCGCGCCCGTACCCTTCCGCGTAGACGCAGACGCAGACGCAGACGCGGGCGTAGGCGTGGGAACGTACGGCGACGCCATGGCCAGCGCCGCCATGAGCTCTCGCTCCTCTTCCTCTTCCGTCTGCCCAGCGTTGCGGCGCCGCCGCCCAGCAAAGCCCGGTGCCGGTGTCGCCGTGGTCGGCTTCGGCGCCGGCTTCGCAACAGCCCTCCGCCTCCCACGGAACGACGAACCCTCCTCATGCGGCGGCGGCGGGGGAGGCGGCGGGAGAGGCTCATCCTGGGAGCTCCGGGTCCGCCGTTTCGGTCGCGCCGCCGAACAGGAACTAGCGCTGGTGCTGGTAGTGCTAGAAGACGGAGCCTGCGAGTCCTCCTGCGAGGACATAGTTCTACGCCGCGCCACCGCGCGCGTGACCCGGGGCTCGGTCTCGGCCTTCCGGCGCTCACCAGCCAGCGCACGGTTCAGGTCGCGGGCAGAGGAACACGGCGGGGCGCCTGGCGGGAGCAGCGCTGTCGACAGCTCTTTGACGCGGCGGCGGCCCAGGAAGCGTGCCCTTGGCTGCTGTTCGACCTGGACCTCGAACGTCGGTGGTGGTGGGGTGCGTTGGCGTTGGCGCTTAGGTGCTGGCAGCGACGAGGAGGAAACGGGGGAGGAGGGCACCCCCGGCAGATCCCTAATGGGTCTACGCTTCCCAAGGAACACCGACGCCGTAGGGGGACGTGCAGGTTGCGTCGGCGGCGGCACCTTACGGTACTCGTCGTGCGGCCTAGGAACCACCACCACGGCGAAAGACTGCGGCGGTGACGAGAGCGGCTTGAGCGGTCTGCTTCTTTCCCCACCGCCGCCGCCGCCGCCTTCTGCCGGAAGCAGCTTGATGCGCTTGTGGCTGCGGAAGGACAACGACGGGCCCGGGTCTGCCGCTGTTGCTGTGGCTGTGACGCCGGTGGAGCTGACGCTGCGCTTGTGGCCTCTGTCTGTCGGCGGTGAGGAGGAGGAGAGGGAGGAGAGGGGGGAGTCGAGGGACTGGGCGCGCTTGTGGCCGAGGGATTTTGGCTTTGGTGGGACGGGGGCGGTGGGGCGTTTGCGCCCAATGAATTTCGGGGGTGCCTCTGCCGGTGCCGGTGCTGGTGCTATGGCCTCTGGCTGCCGCGACGTCCGTCTGTGGCCAAAAAACTTTGGCGTCGGCGGCACTGACATTGGCAGCGGCACCCCCGGTACCGGCGGTATGTCCCTGTGTCCATGGGGCGGTGGTATAACCACCTCGAAGCCCCTCCCCGGGGACCTCCTCCTCCCACAGAACCCACCACCACCACCCTCGGCCACCGGCACCACCGCCTGCTCCCTGCTCTCCCGCTCCTCCCTCAGCACCTCCTCCGGCAGGACCCACGGCCGCGCCAGCACCTCCCTCTCAAACGCCCTCCGCGCCCTGATCGCCCTAACCTCCTCGTTCGTGTCCCTGAGGACCCTGAGCACGCGGACCTCGAGCTGCCTCACGCCCCTAAACACGCTCACGACGCCGCCAACGCGCACCACGCACCCGGGCGCCAGCTCCTCGATCCCCGGCGGTGGTGGCGTGGCGGGGCGGTTGCGCCACGCCACGCAGTCCACGGTGTGGCCGGAGGAGTCGTCGAGCACCAGGTCGTAGCGCGCGTCGAAGGTGTCGTGGGCCACGAGGACGCCCACCACCCGCACCCACTTGATGGGGTGGTTGTTGGCATGGTGCCAGATGTGCTGGCCGGCAAAGCCGGGGTGCTGGTGGAGCTCGGTGTGCAGCGTGCGTGCGGAGAGGAGGGACCAGCGTGTGAAGGTTGGGGATAGGTGGAACAAAGGGCGGGGGTAGTAGGTTTGCATTTGGCATCTGGAGGGTGAGTGGTGGTGGTGGTGCTCGGGTGGTCATGGGGGGGGGGGGGGGTGCTGTATTTATATTGCGGCGGGGGCTGCACGGGCATAGTCATAGATTGAGGGTGTGATACTGAGGGTGTGTCGAGATGTCGTGTGTGTGGATCGATCGAGAGGTGAGGCGTGAGATGCGCAAATATCCATCCATCCATCCATATATTCGTCCGTACTCTGTTCCACAGTCAGTGTTCTGCAGTGTACCCGGGGGGGGAGAGGACAAACCCTAACCCAGCATTATATCCGATGGCTGGGGAAGTGAAGAAAGAAAAGAAGCGAGAAAAGAAAAGAAAAGAAGAAAGGAAGAAAGGAAAGAAAAGAAAAGAAAGTCAGGCAGACCACAAAGAGACGCACACAAAGCGACACAAAGAGGACACAGAGGCACAAGCAGATGCATGCAGTGGAATACCCCCGGGCAGAGTATCTCCAGTTCCTAATCAGGGACTGCACCCAGCACGCGTCGCCTCAGTGGGGAAAGTAACACGACAGACAGACAGAGCCGGGCCGGCACGCACGCACTGCCCGGGCACACATGCAAGACACGCACACGCACACACTCGCCATCACATTCCATCCATTCTATCGCACGCGCGCGCTCTCGCACATGCCCGCCAGGCACAGGCAGCTGGGTTAGGGGTCTGGGCAGAAGAGAGTGGAATTACTACAGCAGGCACAGGCAGCTACAACAGACAGGGGCAGTGGGATAGCCAGAAACCACCACAACACGTCCCCCCTCAGCTGCCACAGTCCAGTAAATAATAATAATAATACCACATACACACATCCACCCACCGCTCTACGCCTGCACACCACACACACACACACGATGCCCCCCCTCCAAGCCCTCCTCCACCTGCTCGCCCTCCTCGCCCTCGCAGCCGCCCAATCCACCACCTTCGTCCCCACCGTGCCCACAAGCACAAGCACAAGCACAAGCACGGCGCCAGCATCAACCGCAAACACGACCGCGTCCTGCCCCGCGCTGCACCACGACTGCGCCGTCGTCGGCCGCCCCGACGCATGCTGCACGCTCGACCAGGTGTGTGTCTTTGACGAGAGCCAGCGCCTCGCGTGCTGCCCCTTCCGCACCGTGTGTGTCGGCTCGCTGGGCGTCAGTGAGGGCGCCGGGGGGATGAGGGGGAGGGAGAGTACTGGCGCCGTGGTTGGGATTGGGGTTGGGGTTGTGCTGGGGGCGATGGGGGCGCTGGTGGGGTGGTAGGTGGTGGTGGTGCTGGGAGAGGAGGGCGTAATGGGTATATGTAGATGGTAAATAGATACGAGATACGGGGTAATGATTGAGCGCTGTGTACCATAGCTAGTTGTTTGTTCGTCCCGGCCCGGTTCCTCTCTACGGCTCATCCACCTCCTCCACCACCGCCTCGAAAGCGCCAGCCCCAACCTCAGGTCCGTCTCTGCACCGGTGCCACTCCATCGACGTTCTGCGGGGGCCAAGGTCTAGCTAGCTAGATACAAGTAGATAGATAATGACCGGGAATACATGCATACTATTGTACCTATAGCTATACTACAAACAGCCACTGTGAACCGTCCCTGATGCCTATCCACCCTAGTACCCGGGGGGCTGACTAACCCGCCCGTCCCGTCCCGTCCCGCCTGCCACCCCGGCCGTTCTTGCATGTGCGGGCCCGTCATGTGTGGGTGCGGGTGCAGCAACATGCATGTATGCAGGTGCGGGTGGAGTAGCGTAGGGTGAGCAGCTAGCGTACGCGGTCTGCGGCCCCGCCATGTAAAGCAGGCAGGGCGGGCCCGGTGCTGTGGCTACCCGATATACACCCACCCGAGCCCTTCTCCGCCCCCGCGCCCACGGCCAGTGCTGCAGCCGAGTGATGGGCCATGAGGGCCTGCGTCATGCCCGGTCACTCGACGTGTCTACTGTCAACTGGGGGGGTGGATTACATGTGGAGCACCGGGTGCGAAAGAGGGGTCCCCGCATAGCAGTAGGCTGGGGAGGTGTCTGTTGTGTCCGGGTGGTGGGCGCTTCTATCTAGATACATGTACATACAGAGCTGGTTGGCCGGCCAGGCAAGACAAGACAAGGCAAAACAAGGCAAGGCAAGGGATCGAAAGGGGTCTGCAGGTGGGTGTTGGTGCTGCATGAACCCGCCCTTGGTAGAGGCACATATAAGAGATCGAGAGCCTCGCTGTCCCCACCACCACCACCACCACAACATCTCAATCCCCCCCCCCAGAATGCCCAAAGTAATAGTAGTAGGCGCAGGTACCTATCCCCCCCCCTCCCCCTCTGGGGCCCCGTCCACAGAACTGACACAGCACACAGGCTGGTTCGGGCTCATCGCCGCAAAGACCTACCTCCACGTGCACCCCGACGCCACGCTCGAGATCCTCGAGTCCGCCCCCCAGCTCGGCGGGACCTGGTCCCGCGCCCGCGTCTACCGCGGCATGATCACACACAACGGCCTGGGCGGCCTAGAGACCAGCGACTGCCCGCTCGAGGGCGGCACGCCCACGGCAGAGGGCTACATCATCGGCGCCGACGTGGCCGAGTACCTGCACGCCTTCGCAACCCGCTTCGCCCTGCACGCGCGCATCCGGTGCAACTCCGCCGTGCGCTCCATCACGCGGGACCCGGCCACAAAGGAGTGGGTCCTCCACCTCGACGGCGGGCAGGGGCAGGAGCAGCGCCGCTGCGAGAAGCTCATCATGGCAACGGGGCTGACGTCAAGGCCCTTCACGCCCACCGACATCCCCGTGGAGGAGCCGCACATGGCGCTGATCCACTGCGCGGACCTGGCGCGGTCGCAGCCCCACCTCGAGGGCGACGCCGTCCGCCGCGTCTCAATCTACGGCGGCTCAAAGTCCGCGTTCGACGCAGCCTACATGTGTGCCGCGGCGGGCAAGCAGGTGGACTGGGTCGTGCGCACCACGGGCCAGGGCGTCGGCTCAATGTTCACCGCCCGCTCGCTGGGGCAGACCTCGGCGCTGCTGGCGCCAAAGCGCTTCTTCAACGCGCTGAGCCCCTGCGTGTACAACCGGGAGACGCTCGTGTCGCGGCTCCTGCACGGGACGCGCGTCGGCCGCGCCCTCGTCCGCGCCTACTGGCGCACCTTCACGCGCATCCTCTACCGCAAGCAGGGGCTCGACACCTCCGACAACGGCCGCAAGCTCAAGCCGTCGCTGGGCGAGCTGGGCCCGTTCTGGTCGGGCAGCACCCCGACCGGCGTCCTCAGCCAGATGGACTTTTGGGACCACGTCCACCCGCCCAACGCGCCAATCACCGTCCACCGCGCCGAGATCGCCGCCATCCGCGGCCCCGTCGTCCGCCTCAGCAACGGCACGGAGCTGCGCCCCGACGCCCACGTCTGGGCCACGGGCTGGATCCGCAACGCCTCCCCGCTCAGCAGCGCACACTCCGACACCCCCGCGCTAGCGCTATACACCGGCGTCCCCGTGCCGCTGCCGCTCGTCCCCCCCGACGTCAAAGCGCACTGGGACGCCCTCGAGCGCGCGGCCGACGCCCTGGTCCTGCAGACATTCCCGCTGCTCGCGCACCCGCCGCCGTACAACCGGCTGCAGCGCACACACACGCCCTACCGGCTGTACCGGCTCATTGCGCCGGCGGCGATGGCCGCGCGCGGCGACTTCTCGCTCGTCCACGTGGGCACCACGCACACCAGCGCCACGGGCATGATGGCGGAGCTGCAGGCGCTCTGGGCCGTGGCGTATCTGGACGGGAGCGTGGCGCTCCCGGCGCTGCCCGAGATCGAGGCCGAGTGTGCGCGTGCTGATGCGTGGGCGCGCAGGAGGTACCTGAACCTCGGTGAGAAGTGCGCGAACCTCACGTTCGAGTTCCTGCCCGTAAGTGCTCTTGTCTTTCGGTGTGTGGGTGGGTAGCTGATGCGTGGTAGTACTTTGATACGCTGCTTGGGGACCTGGGCATCGATGCGTGCCGTAAGGGCGGTGGGTGGAGGGAGTGGTTCGCCACGTATACGCCGCGCGATTACCGCGGCGTCGTGGACGAGTATATGGTCAAGTATGGCCTCGCCGCTGGTAAGGAGAAGGGTGTTTAGACCGGCGGGGGGGCCGTGTGTGCTTAGTGTGCCCCGTGCTGGGGTAAATAAAATATATTTACTCTTGATCTCGTTTCTTGTGGGTTTTGGCTGTGACTGAATGGCTGGCTGACTGACTATAAGACTACGGTAGCTATAGGTAGATAGGTAGGTAGGTACATTTAGATAGGTAGGTGTTAGTGATACTCATGCGTGTGTGCTGTGTAATGATACATATATCTACCAGAGAACAGTCCTGTCCTGCATGTATGAAGTACCAATAAATAAGTCCTAGCGTGACATGTATGAAGTATCAACCCCTCAGCCCTACCCTCACGACCTCCGATCGAGTGACGACCCATGATGCGGCCGCCCAGAGTGCTAGAACTACATGTTGATAACATAACCACGGGTACATGTAGCACCCAACAACGAGCAGGTCCGCGCACCGTCCTACCTCCTGGTGGAAAAACCTTTTTTTTTCTGTTCCTTTTTTGCTTTAACGGGGACTACATGGCGCGGTGGCTAGACTGGGCTGGATAGCACGGGGCGGGACGGGGCGGGGCGGGACGAGGTCCACCCAACCTGCCATTGGCCTTCCGGGCCATATGTACCTACAACCAGAAGAGCGGCGAGTCGGCCGCGCCCTATGGTACGGTTGGAAACACGTAGCCTACCAGAACACGAGGATAAGTTGCCCCATAGCCAGGTTTTGCGGTGAACTGGAGCGGTATCGCTGGGCAAGGATAAGCCAAAGGGGGTGGTGGTGGGGCGCCCCACGACGGTACAGAGCGGGCATGGCAAACGGGAGGGTGGGGGTGTGCTGGTCTGCAGGACGGCATAGAGCTGGGGACTTCAAAGTCCTAAAACTTACATGTATGTACATGTACTTATGGTCATCATCATCGTTACTACATACCGTCTTCACCGCCATAGGTATCGTCGTAATAAGTAGTTGTCATCAGACCATACTGTGTAAATACGGGCATGGCATATGTGCCCGCTTTTACCAGATCTATGTGCGTAATCTTCTTTGGGAAATTGTATTTCCAAACTTCTACAACCCCACAGATATATGGAAAAGATAATTTGATGGGGTTAGTTATTAACTGATTTAACTGATGTTATTCGGAGGGGGGGGGGGGGGTATCTCCACGATAATTGGCGCTTATTCCACCAGGTATCCTCCTAATATGGCAATATTCTGTATAGCCCTTCCGAGATGCCCTGATATCCAGGTAACTTGTCTTTTGCCCGGAATTATGTGATTTAATCATTTATCCCTAAAGGAAGGATGACTTATCCTGTCCCGTTTACACCAAAACCATTGTACCATAGGGTCGATCGGGGGCGGGGTTTGGTACCGTTTAGTGTAGTCCAGAGCCGGCCCGGCCCATAGCAACCAGAGGCCCGTAGGGGTAGGTAGCCCGAGCGGTGGCCAATGATCACAAAACAGGTTATCCTCTGACCTAACTTAGCAAAATGGCTTAGTTTCTGGCAGGATACTCTATGGGGGTAGACTGCTTGGTTGGGCATTAAGGTATCACTAAACTGCCCTTTTGGCCTACTATATGGCCCGCATGTAATTACATGTAGGCTCAAGCCGCGCCGGCGCGCTGAAGGACGAGGCTCACACCCAATGTGCCGAAGCTTGGCTCGGCTCATGGGCCGCGCTGGTACTGCTACTACCGTTGTATATAGGCCGGACAGGGGGCGCTGCTGAAGGCCGGGCTGGGCTGGGAATGTGTGGTGCACCGCGCGCTATAGAGAGATTCCCTTTAACTATAACGAGCATGCTTTCGATGTAGTAGGCTTAGGAGATAACTATACCGCAAACGGCGGCGGGTCTTGTTGCTAAGCCCGGAGGTTCTGTAGTATCAGGTTGTACGGTGGGGGGGAGTTAAGACATGTACTCTTGCCCTGCCGAAAGTCTGGCCGGCCGGCCGGCCGGACGGTTGGGATGACCTGTATCGCCCCATGCTATCGCCAACTTATGGGGAACTTGCAATTGAGGGCCAGTGGCGTAGGGCGAGCGAGCGAGCGGGCAGGCGGGTAAGCAGTCCCGCCAGTACACACAAGACCTAGCTATAAGTACATGTATGTAGTTGCCCAGCTTTGAGGCCAGCCCCGGGCTGGACGTCCTGGAACGGCTGTATAGCCCCGGCCGCGGGCTGGCGGGGCGGTAGTGGAGGAGGTATGGTCTTGCGTGTGGAATATGAGTTATCTGGCTAGCTATGATGGGAGGGGGGGGGGGGCACGTCGCGGGCTTCTCATGATCATACATATATATACGGCTCTGGAAGTCTTGAACCTGGCCCTCGGGGAGGGAGCGGGGGTTAGATCTCTATCGTTATAACAACGTGCCTGGCCGCCCCGCCCCGTATTACCAGGCAGGCGGAGCCACAGTACTGTAACTATGTGGATTACCCCAAGTACACCCGGTCTTAGGATCTGATATCTACGGTCGAACCTCGATCTCCTACAAGACCAACCGCCCCGCATGTACTGAAGGGTATGTGTCTACAGCCCTTCTTTCTACAAAACCAGAAGGGTAAGCGCCCGGCGCCAATCTTTGGTACCCTTATAATGGGGGGTTCGGCTGTAGGTACAACTCATGTAGCGCGCGTGATGTTCTAGATACCGCCCGGGTATGTGGAATAGGGCTACAATATGCGCGGCATGTACCTACGTGCAGTTAACAGGGGACCACCCCCGCCCCTCGTATGTTAAGCACGGAATATCACTCGTGCCAAGACCCGCGGCCAGCATTGGACGTACGTTACTGGAGCGAGTAGGACAGAGTAGACACTCTCTGGCTCATATGTCATTTCTGGTTGATTTGCGGTCTACTCGGGCCCGGGTCATAGTTACGTTAATGTTGGTCTGCCTGGAGGTCTGGATAGATGCGTGAACGTTCTAATCGACCTGATGTGACCTATACATGAGTCGGGTTTAGATTCGGGAACAAACACAGTCTACCAGACTGCCTATGATATTACATTTCAACGCCCTCTGGGACAGAATTGTAATGATTCTTCTCTTACAGGTCCTCCGAGCGTACACCCGCAACCCTACAAAACAAACAAAAAGTAACGCAGAAAACACGAGAGAGAAACCGCCGATGCAAATCAACGCAACCAACCCTAGATACGTATTTTGTCTAATCATGTACTTAGATGTTGATACCCCCAAGATGAGTATCACTCTTCCCCCTCCAGATCTGCGGCTGCGGGCGGGTCTGCCACATCTAGGTGCATCTCATCCCCCACGATCGTGAGCCGCCTTAAAATCGAGTCCATGTCCGCCACGCCCCTATGGCTAGCGCAGTCTAACCCGCACTCACACCTAATTCTACACCTATACTTCAGCAGTATATGTCTAGGATCACCCCTATAGTACCCCCTCCTAGGAGACGCATCTGCCTGGATCAACCAAACTCTCATGCCTTCGCGCGTCACCCAAAATGTCGTTTTTACCCCCCCAGGCAACTCCACTAGCTTCCCCTTCCTCAGAGCGCCCCCCCCTGGGTTCTCCCAACCTATCCAGTGAACCATCAGATTGGAGATGAGATCACTAGATCCGTCCGAAATGTTGGTGTCGTCCTTTACAATCGGTTGCGGCTGGGGCACGACGCCGCCCGTCTCGTGGCTGGGGCCGGCAAACCGCTCGGGTATCGAATCTTCGGCAATTGCCGTACACAGCGGCAGCAGTGGAACTGGTTGTGACGAGATTGTTACCGCTCTCACTTCCGGCGAGGCAGCCGGCGTACGCTCGAGTTCGGTGTCGGCCGTGTCGCTCTCTGAATACTCCGACTCACTGTTGCAGCAGCTGTCCACCACCACCGACAACTCCCCCTGCCTCTGCGCGGCAGCCGTTTCCTGCGCAGCCCGTTTCAACTCCTCCATCGCCTTCTCCAGCTTCCTGTTGCGGAACATCTGCACGGCCAGCTCCTTCTTCAGAAAGTTCCGCTCCCGCTCCAGCTCTGCCTTGTCGCTCTCGAGCTTCGTGAGCAGGGCCGCGTACAGCCGTCCTGTCGACATCTGCTCCAGCGCTGGAGAAGAGGCCATTACGGTTTTATCTTTTTCGTTTTTGGGACCCCGTATTTTGTATTGTGGGGTTTGTTTGGCGGTCGACGGTGGGGACTTTCCGTGGTGAGGAGGTTTGTGGTTGGCTGTGATTGGCCAGTCCGTCCTGCGCGAGTGTGGGCGAGGAATGAAGGGGTTGTCGGTCTTGCAGTCAGTCAGCTGGATGAAGAGGATGTCTATCTGGGGAGGATGGACGGATACATGCGAACTGTTTCATAAAGAAGCACATGGCCCAGTTTGGTGGGTCGAGTACATAATTATATAAACTATTTAGCCAATCGCGATGGATTGGATTATAATTTCTCCGATTCGGTCCACGGGGTTGAAAAAGATGTGTGGTAGTAGATCGATCTGTTGTTTACTGAACAAGCTCTGGTGCAGGCCTATCTGTTATCCGCCAGCGTGTGGTAGGACCGACTGTTTGTCAGCACATTCTGTATGTGTATTGATTAGTACATACACTAAGATGTCCTAACTGTGGATACCTTGAGTAATAAGTAGCAGCTAGACTCCGGGACTTCTGATACTCCGTCATTGCTTCTGTTTATCTCACTACGCAGTTCTAACAAAAATGGTACGCAACGTACATGGTTAGGTTTCCTCAACCGGCCAGCAGGCGCTCTGGATGGATAAATAGAACTATGAACGAGAAGTCATTGACACTTCCCCCTGGTACTGGGGTAGCTAGTATGAGCGGGTGGCATGTAATGTAATAAAGCTATAATCTTCAGGGCCGGTGGGGGTGACGACTGATACGTATAGGGAGGAGGGCACTTCCTTATATGTCACATATGGGTACGTCTTCACTGCTCACGAGTAGTTCCACAACTGAAAGTCAATGATATATATTTCTTTTTTATTTTCAATACCCCCCGGACCAATAACCCAAAACTCCCACACCTGGTGAGCATCTACGCCGTCGGCCTCCTGGTTCTGGGCAACAACACCCACAACACTGCCATCCCCGCCAACAACCCCACCAACACTGGTTGCAGCACCTTCACACCACTCTTTGCCGCAATAGCGCCCGTCAAAAACGGGAAAGCGGCCGACCCCGCCTGCCCCATCGTCGCCGAGAAGCCCACCGCCGCCGTATGCAGCTCCCTCGGGAGCAGCTTTGTGAGCACAGAGATCCCCGTCGGGAACAACGGGCCCAGGAAGAAGCCCAATAAGCTGATCATGACGGCGCTGGTGACGAGGTTGGGCACGAACCAGAAGATGAGCTGCACGCCAACACTGATGAGGACGTAGAACATCACCATGCGCCGCTCGCCTAAGCGATGTGTGATGTCGGCGAGGACGAGGCGGCCGAGGGTCAGCCCGCCCCAGAAGCCGGAGGCGACATAGCCGACTTGGCTGGCGCGGCCGCCGCGGACGCGGATTAGGAACTCGACGACCCAACCTGTGGGTGTGTTAGCGGGTTGGGCTGGGAGGAGGGGGGAGGTGATACGTACCACCGGCGGTGACCTCCGCGCCGACATACAGGAAGAAGAAGAGACTCAGAATTACGACGCTGCTCTCCTTTAGTGCGCTTGTCAGGTCCTTAGCTGCGTTGTCCCTCGCGGCCGCAGTCCCCTTCAGGTCCTTCCTGAAGCTCCAGCTCAGGAGTCCCAAGTTGAATACAGAAAGGCCAAGAGCAACAACATAGAAATAGTGCCAGTATGGCGTCTTGGATGCAATGAGGGTCGCAATGAGGGGTGAGATGAGTGCACCGGCACCGTAGAGGGAGTGGAGGAGACCTAGCCAGCGGTGGGCATTGTTGACATTGGCGACGAAGACATTGGCTTGTGCGTCCTGGTAGGCAAGGCCGAGGCCGCAGAAGAAGAAGGAGAGAACGAAAACCGGATAAGGTGGTTTCTAGAAGTGATTGTTAGTTATATGGGCGGGGGGCGGGGCGGGGCGGGGCGGGGGCGGGAGGAGATTACCCAGAACATGATGCAGTAGGCGGCCATTTGCATGGATGCACCAAAGACAAATGCACCGCCCATGCCAATCCGTGCGGTGAGATGTACATTGGTAAATCCAGCTACTAGCCAGCCGGCAAAGTTTGTCAAGTATCTGTTATATCGTTAGGATCTACAACTAGTAAAGTTGAATCTACAGCTTGTGCGGCCAGGTTGAAGCCGCCCGAGTACATGTAGTATCTACATATTC
Organism: Morchella sp. 2018-W26; assembly: GCA_024713715.1. NCBI lineage: Eukaryota > Fungi > Ascomycota > Pezizomycetes > Pezizales > Morchellaceae > Morchella > Morchella sp. 2018-W26. The sequence goes on along the minus strand of JAMGYX010000004.1, from coordinate 1,769,336 downwards.
ACCATGGCCACCGGACATCTCCGACCCGCAATTGGCACAAGCCCTTAGGCCTCATGAGCCGGTAATGATCAACTCACATAAGCGCAACAAACAACAACCCCACATCATACGCATCCTGTAAATACGGGATCAGCGCACCAGTACTCGCATCGCTCAGCCCCGCCAAGAAGATCGCATAGTTCGCCCCAATTAGTCGTCCCTTCACCTCCGACACATTTGGCCTCTCAAAAACCGTTGCCCCTTCTGGCGGCTGGTCGTCGCCAACGGGCGAGTTTTCCTCATCGCGGCTGTGGGTCGTCGAGACATGGGTGTTGATTGATCCGAGCGGGGATTTTGCGGTGGGGGAGGGCGGGCGCGGGAGGAGTTCGAGGGCGAATGGGGTTGTGGTTGCGGTGGAGGTGGAGCTCGACGCCATGGTTATGTATAAGGAGGTGGTTGATATAGATTCCTTCCTACTAACTAGCTGGCTGTCTGAAATCTGGGAAGGTAATATAGGAGATATATACTCTAAAGTGGGAGGGAATATCACCGGGAATTATGGGATTGGGGGATAGCACCTGGGCCCCCGTATTATATGATGAAGGTAGGGTCACGCAGGCAATAAGGTTAGCAAGCGAGCAAGCTCTGTGCTATCTGGAGTAATATGGGTAGCTCGTTAATTGCATATGTATGTATGTAAGTAGCTACTCTACTCTAATGCGCATTGACATCTTTTTTGATAATAGTATGATGTACGGGGATGCTCGGGAATGTGACCGAAAGGTGTTATTATTATTAGATAGTCTGGCAACAACCAGGGTTAACAAATGATTGACAGATCAAAATAACGAAGAGCCTGTCATTTCTCCCCATGATTCATCCCCATCCAATTCCACCCAGAGTACTGGATGCTGAAAATTCCACCCCGCAACCCGCAACTAGAGTCCCCAAACACGAAGCCCTACTACATGTAGTATACTACCCAAGACCCGGTACAGCGGCTTGTATTTAGAGTAACCCAGGAATTGGCCTTGATATTTGTCAAGAACCCGGCAATCCCTGTCCATGCAGCGGGGCATCCGGTACAAGAGCCGGTAGAAACAGTCATCTAGCTAGAAAAAAAACGACAGGAGGGAAAAAAGGTGCCCGTGATCATTATAGGGATCGAGTATCATCATGTGGGGAATAAAAGCAAAACACATTGCGCCAACCAAGATAACAAAAAAGATTAGAGAGTATTTACAAACCGTAAAACCTTCCATTTCTAACCCTTACTCCCGCTAAAGAAACGATATACTGAAAATTAAGATGAAAATGAAAGGGGAAAAAAAATAGAGAATAAGAAGGAGTGTCGTGGTATCAAACCCTAATTCTAGCAGCGATCCGGTCGAGTTGTTCAAAGTGTCTTCTGACTTCTTCGTCGTCAAATTCCTCACGGATATCAGAAGTTCCAGTGGGCAAGTCCGGCAGCTCCCGATTGAGAAGATCAATCTGTGAAACGCGCCAAAAAAAAAAAATAAGCCTCCACTCTACAACTCCCTAAAGCAGATAAAACATCCAAGCTTACCGTATTCCTCCCGCTGGAGATCCTAGCGATTTCCGCTAACTTAGCTGCCGCAGACTGGTTTATGACCTGAATGTCCGGCCGGCCTAGATAAGCCCTTGTTCGAGTCGAAATATCGGCAATTCTGCTCCACTCATTCATTCCGAAATCCGTGATCCCGCTCTCAACGTTCAGCCTCACATAATTCTCCGTCTTTACCCCTGTCCTATGTAACCCACCCAAGAGCTCTTTGTGGACCTCTTCGCAGTCCAGAACCTTTGCCATGTGCTTTTCCTTGGCCTCGATGAACTTTCCCAGCGGCGATGCTGCGATCATAGAAGATGTCTCCTTTTTGTGCTCCATTTCTGGCGCCTTTCCGCTGCCAATGGAGACAAGAATTCCTACTTCTCTTCCAGGCCATTCGTGGACAAGGGCCTCTTCGAGGACCTGCGCGACAGGGCTGTAGCGACCTGATCCTTCATCGAGAAAAATACTTTGTCCGATCTGTATCGACTTAAAAGCTGGGTACGTCGCACATGTTGCGCGACCCGCTTCCCATATTGTTATGTTGGAGGAAGGTGCAGTTGCATGTGCGGAATCATAGGTCCGAAGGAGTGCAGGTGAGGTCGTGTCGTCCGAGCCTTTATATACTGCTGTTAAAAACCTGAAATATGGTCAGCAAGAAACTCATCCATTACCCGAAAGATTGCCTGCTCTTACACCCTACAGATCTTAGGTCTCGGATCAAGTAACGGTTCGTTTGGGTTTCCATTTCCCCACGATGCTGCCCCCGACTTCCAGCTATTCCGGCTTCCCTGCGACGAGCTATTATATGAATCTGACGTATTCGATCTTCTCATAGGATCCATCGACAGATTTCCTCTCTGAAAACCTTCTCTCTCTTCATCTTCGCGCCTAGCGTACTCTCTCATCACCTCTTTGATCGACTCTTCTAGCCTTGAGGCTTTAAATAGTGTCTTACGGTATGGCAACCCAGCTATTGTTTTATCGGTTTCAAATACTTTCTTTGTCACGCGAATGTACACCTTCTTGCATGTTTCAAGGTCGAGACGGAGACGCCCAAGAAGGATCGCAATAAGCCTTATGTAACCCAAACATCAGCTCTCTGTAGTATGTGGAGTAGAAGGGTATGATTTTGCATACCCGCCAGTCCCTGTCCCTCCGATAAGGTCGAAATGGTCGCATGGTTTGGGGATCTCTTCTATTCTAGGCGCGCGCCCATAGAGTTCGACAAAGAGTTTGAGCATCAGCTCTTGGACAAGCATTATTGTACTAAAGCCACGGACCCCTCCACCATCTAGTATGACTTATTAGCAAATGAATTATAATAAATTCAACGACTTTGGTTGGGTGGGTCTATACCTAGGGAAAGGAGCCGCAGTGGGGGTAGTCGATGGTTCATGCTTGCTGTTAATCGCTTCTTTCGGAGGGTCTCGCTCACTGGCGGATACTCTGTCATGGTTTGTTAGTTGTACGGTTTGAAAAAGAAGCTCAAAGGCTATGTACGGTGGTATATAACCTATAGAATCTTCAAGTGAGGACCGGTGACATACTTACTATGTGTTTGATGTGTTTTGCGGCCAAGTGGGGTACTTTGGTATATATTTAGTAAGTTTGAGACTGCCCGCTACCTGTACGGTGGGTTATAGACTGCGTGGCTGTGAAACGAACGGGGAGGGCCAAATGGAGCAGTTGGCTTCTGCTGGTTGGTGGTGTAGTAAGTAAGTTAGTGCATTTACACTCCCCGCCCAACGGTTAGTGGTTCGTGATCTATAGACCTAAAGAATTATTGAATTCTACTGCGCGCGATGATTTATTGAGGTTTGAGATCCCCCTTAGTCACTGTACTACAGCAGACGCTCTCTCAGCGAGGCGCCAAACAGCCTATATTACATCTCGGGGGGACTTTCTGGGAAATTCGACTTACCGGAGAGAGAGCTCATGCTCGGTGACAACATGCATCCTTCCTACTTTTTCCTCGCCAGAGGCACAGGAGTAGGGCTGGGATAGAGACCCTATGTAACCTAGGGATGTGTTTCAGAATCGACATGGGTAATTATGTACATGTACTTAAGTAGATGCTTGTCCAACTTTAAAATGTGGAGTTTGTGTATGTATGAGTGAAGCGAAAAACGGCACCTCACTTACATGTAGTTATCAAAGGCTACAGTTCAATAATCCCAAAGCAAGTGGTATTGTGCGACGTCGTCTATGAGGATAGAGATGCATTACGATATCTTAATACCTGAGTTGACAAGTAGGAAAGGCGTTCCGAACTTGGGTTAGCAGAGGTCTTGCGCCTCAAAGCAGATCCGGTAAAATGCTTCCCTGACACTAACCAAGACTGGGGTTTGGTGACTATAAAACCCATGGCATATTGCAAACAAATTTTGGAGCCATTAACTAATATAATTCCGGCTGGGGGGAGTAACCCGCCGCTAATATCCATCTTATTCTAGAAGGGTTTACCTCACCGGTTCATATTATAGCTCCAGGAACCTCCTGTTGCCCCTCGTACCATATCATGTCACGTCAGCACTGCCCATATCCAAATAGAGCAAGTAACCCATTCTAAGTTGATGTAAGTAATCATGTATAGTGGGTATACTATTAATCTTATCGCACGGTGAGAATCCAGGCTCGGAGCAAAGACCCCATATTGCGATGGATCAATGGGGAAGTGGGTTTTCTAGCTTGGTATTGAGTATGAACCTTGTGTCATCTAGCTCATCGCTTTAGACAGACAAGAGTATATAGGTGGATATATAGTATTTCTCTTCGGTTTGGTGCTGTGTGTGATATATATGCTTTGCAACGCTCCGAGGTTTCGTGATCCTCTATACTGAGTGACTTTCTGTGATCCTGTGCCATATGGACCCGTTTCTCTCCAGTGGCAATTTGTAACTAATTCCTTATTAAATTTTCCCTAAAGCTTGTGCGTAAGGAAAGGTACATAGTTAAGGCTCTTTTTTTAGTGTTGCTCTAGTTTTGTAATAGCCCCATAGGGCGGCGGCGATCGACTGCGGGATAGTGGTGGGCGGGTCGAGTTATGCTAATCATAGGATTTGAAAGGATGAAAAAGTGGGGCGGCCCGAGGGGCGGACAAGGGCTTAAAAACACGCGGTCTATTAGTTCCGCATCGTCCCCTAGCCCTGCTCCTACCCGCCATTTTCTGAATTTGGCCCCATGACGTCAGCAGTCTATATACATGTATGTACCGGAGTGAACTCCCCTGGCTAATATAAGGGCAAACCCAAATGTGGCGCAACTTGGGAAATAGCTAGGGGTTGATGTATATGCAAATTTTGTCGCCTTCCTTTTATTATGGGTATAGAGATAAATATTGCTCCCTTTCCTTCCTTTTCTTCGAGGTGTGGTGGGCCATGGGTGCGGCAGATGGAGCTCCAGCTCCTATGCAAAATTAAAGAGACGCTAAATTTAACACCAATGCCTCTGGCTATTGACTATATGCGTATGAGCTGCGCCCTCCTATAAAGACTACAAGTATAACGACATTTAGTCCCTCTTTTAGTTGACTGGCACACGACAAAGCCACTCCTCTTGCACAATTGCAATTGGAGTAGCACCCCCCCCCCCCAGACTGGTTTATCGATGACTTAAGACGCTCTGTGATCTGAGCTCCTCTGGATACTTGTATACATGACTGACGTGACAGGTTGAAGTTTAGTTGATCAAAATCAACCATGCTACAAGTATACGTACATGGTACATGTACATACATATATACGTGTACTCGTATTTTCCTGACGTTTGTGAAAATGACCGCTATTGCATACCATATAAATACGCGCCAAGTCTACAATTTAGTATGGTATGCAATAGCGGTCATTTTCACAAACGTCGCGAAAATACGAGTACTCGGGGTAGGTAAAAGTACTGGACAATAAGGACCAATGGGTGTGCGTGCTGTACTAGGCGGGAGTTACTGCAAAAAAGTCCAGAGACAAAGCTTGCATTGTCCAGTGCTATTTACCTGCCCCGAGTAGTCCAGGGTGTCTTTAAAAAGGCCACGGTCTTGAATGTACATTTACATGTATCTCCCACTCTACTCTGCATACCCCTTACAGCAAATTCTTGATGGCAACACGCAGCAGATCAAAAGGCCTTATTACCTACATGTAGATCTATAGAACAACGTTATCTGCGTGGATATGTTTAACTATTCAACTGATCCTGGACATGTAAGTACCTACTTAACACAGGTAAATCAATCCCATGGGTCAGTCGATTCCCAATCCACCCCATCTAACATGTAACTGGTCACGCAGATATTTCCCAAGTTACTTATCAACACACAGGTCTCGGCAACTAATGTGTAGCTATAGTGTATCGTTCTGCGCCCTCACGCCCCGCCATTTTCGTTTTTCGAGCGCTCAAAAGTTCACATTCTAGGGTACCAAATAGCTATTTATATCATTTACTACATATACGAGTGATCGTTAGTGAGTACAAGGCTTAGCATTAACACATTGTAAAAGTATAAGATAGTAATATAGAGTATGCAGGTTACTTATAAATAGAGTTAGCAATCTCGAATACGTGGGATCCCCTTGCACAGCCGAAAGTTGGTACTCCGCATGGATGATACGTAAATGTATGACTAAACCAATATATCAATACGTGAGAGATGCTGAATCATATGTCGAGAAGATCGGCTGTCAGCAACATCCTGCCATATTGGACAAGTTCGATATCTACATGTAGTTTGTCAGTCTCGCTAAGACACAGTTGGGTAATAACACTTAATTGCAAGGAGTATGAACCACGTTTTTCGGTGCCGGGCCCGTGTAGTACATGATTAGTGGCGGAGCAGGTACGTACTGGTAATGGCTAATCACGTGAAAGCTAGGTATATGTAAGTACATACACATGTTCCTGATCTTGTTGAGGATATTGACACGGTCACTGTCATTCCCTTAAAGATCCCAATGTGTTTACATCTACACGGGAGTATGTTGGAGACACATGTATGGAACCAAATACAAGGGGTCGGTTGAACTCTAGGAAAAGATAGATCTTGTAAAAGTACAAATGTATGCAAGTACCTGATGGGATCGGATGAATTCATATGAAACGTGAAACAGGGATCTCTGTACCTCGCATCAGAGTGGTACCAGACATAGATACATGTAGGTACATGTACTTGCTCTACCTACCGTGATTAACACTCCATATCTGTAGTGGATACAGATGCAGGTCCGCTACCGCGGGTCTGCGGCGTAGGTATCAACAAGCTCAATTGAGATAAAATCTCTCCTTCCTCTATTGCCCTCGGTCTACTGGACTGCTATCACCGGCAACTAGCTATATAGTAATCATCAACTGTTGGAGGTAATTTTACGCTAATAAGATAGGCTTGATAGATTACTGTATTAATAAACCCCTATCTCAAATTAAAGCTTAAATCGTCTCTGTAATTAATCACAGGGACAGGTTAGGAGGGGTGTGCCCGTCATTTCGGTTGGGTTGGAAAGTATCTATAAAGTATTGCCTTCCCACTTACACACATTACCATCGGTAGAGTTGAGTAAATTCGCACTAATCAACCCACAACTCACTTTCACGATGTTTTCTACTCTCTCGCTCCCCCTCGTACTTGTCTCTGCTCTCTCTGCAAACGCCCTTACCTACGGCTCCAAGCCTATTAATTATGGGTATGACGTCGAGAAAGTTAAACAACAGATGGAAGTATTGGCCACACACTCTTGGGAGTATGGCACAGCAGCAGAAGCACTTCTTGAGTTTGACAATCCAGAGCTCTCAGTGTTTGGCTCTTCCCCCTTTCCGATCCCTAGTATTCCGGCTGCGAATGTACCGGCGCTAGCATATGCGAAACAGCACATATATCTTAACGACTCGATTCTTATACCAGCTGATGGTTTGAGCTTCCAGTTGCCACAAAATCAGAATCACAGGTACTGACTGGTGCTATGTTTAGGTGCGGTGGGTGATTCGGCGTCCATGGGTGTGTATGCGGTCCTCATTGGGCAGACAGAGCCAGCATATATGAACGGCTCCGCGCGCGAGATCAACCATCTAATCAACACCGCGCCCCGATGGCCCAATGGTGCAATCAGCCACCGGACCGATGTTGCGGAATTATGGTACTCCTTCAAACACCCATCTCTATGCAATAAGATATCCGATTCTAATAAACCTCCAGGGCTGATTTCATCTACATGGCTCCCCCATTTATGGCTTACTACGCCGTGGCAACTAATAATGCCACCCTTCTCAAGGAGTCGGTCCGCCAGGCCCGGCTTTATAGAGAGGTTCTTGTCCAACCGAGTGGACTCTGGACTCATATTGTCGGCCCGCAATCCGCTGATAGTGGGGCATGGTCCACCGGGAATGGATGGGCTGCTGCTGGAATGACTAGAGTGCTAGCGACGGTGATGAAAGCACCCATCTCAAAGAAGTGGACAGCTGAGATTCAAGAGCTGAAGAATGAGATCAAAGAGATACTAGATGCAGTGATGACCGTTGGTCTGGTACGTTATTTATTGCTAACAAGTTATCCTTCGATGTTTTAGGGCAACGAGAAAGCTAATAGCAGCCACCATATAGACTGAAAATGGGCTCTTAAGAAATTATCTCACTGACGCTAGCTGGTTCGGCGAGGTTTCCGGCACCGCACTCCTCACGTCAGTAGCCTACCGTGTACACATCCTCGACAGTAAAACCTTCGGAACCAAGTATCGTGACTGGGCCGAGGCGGGACGTGCGACGATTGCAGGTTGTGTCGACGCCAACGGAATACTAGGACCCGCTATTAACCCCTTGTGGTGGGGCGATAGAAACCCGGTGTATACAGGCTCACCAGAGGGAAACTCGTTTGCAGTTCTCGTGGCCGCCGCATACAGAGATTGTGTACAGAGCGGAAAGTGCTCCAATAAATAGACTGGGTTAAGTAATTCATATAATTATGAGATATAGGCTATACATGTACTAGTTTTACTTCTAGAGACCATTTAGACTTTCGTGTTTAATAGAGACTTTCGATCCCTGATCGAGGATGCATATTCATAATCAAGGAGTTCGTGGCAATGCATACATATAAACCATTCTCTCGAGCTCAAACATAAGATTACCGCTTCTGGAGACTCAAGCGCGCTGGCTGTACTACGGTGTCAAGTGAGTAGAACGTAGCAACGTAAACCGCACCGCCGCGTTCTACTCACTTACCATTAACACCGGAGTACAGACGTATACCGGCCTGTAGCACCAAACGAGTGCAATTTCATGATCCCGCCACCGGCCAAGGCTTTAGTAAACTCATGTAGAAGTTAACGGCTAACAGCAGTAGCAGCTTGGTTCCCATATCTTCTGCACCAGAGCAAATCGAGTACTGTGCATTAAGTTGTTATACTAGTTGGCTTGACCGGAGGGACGCTGCAGGGCGGGGGGTCAACTTTCTTCAAGAATAGATATTTCAACATAAAATGCAATCCCCTCGGGAACTATGATACCTTGGTTGTCGTTTGATTAGTGTGTTGGTATAATGGTTTTTATTAGCTGAATCGCGTTGGTGATAGCATGTGGAAATATAGTAAGTTGTAAAGAAACTCATAAGCTCAAACACTTGAAACAATAAGGAGGAAAAAAGGAGCATTGCAATGTGGCACGTACGGGCAACTACTGACATGTTTAAGAAAATTAATACTAAAGATAAAGAATTGAAATTCCTTCCTGGACACAGCTGGGGAAAGAGAGAGAAATAGAGGGAGTATAAATGGCAATCAGGAAGTTATAGGTCATTAAAATCATGTCAGTAAGATAAATACAAAGGATCACTAAACAAATCCATCATAAGCCCAATTTATCCTATCAGGATACTAGTACGCCAAAGCAAGGAAGAAAGCAAAAACATGCCAAACAGATTGAAAGGCAGCTAGTCATTAAAGCAAGAAAGGGAAGGGAAAAAAAGAGAAAAACAGAACAGGCAACAATAAGAAACCCCTCCCACCCAGGTAAAAAAGAACAACACCAGATATAAAAAAAAAAAAAAAAAAAAAACTCCGCCGTTTTCCGTTGTAAGTAGCCATGACCGCGAGGTCCCCAGGTTTATTTTTTCCAGAAAATCAATCTTTCTTTGAGGGATTTGGACCTCTCCGTTTCGAATTGGTCCCTCACTCTTTCTTCCCAGCTGTCTTGTCGAACGCTGGCTTCGATATCGGCCGTGCTCGGAGGGGGTTGTATAGATTCTACAACTAGCACTTGATCTTGGGGGATAGTAATTATATGTTCTCCGTTCTCCGTAGTTGTGACAAATGGTAACTGGCTATGTCTAGAACCTGTTGAGGCGAATATGGACTTGTAGGGTGTGATATCTTCCATGGAGTCATCCGGTCGAGGATTTAATTGGCGTTTGGCCCATCGCCTCATTGGGATTGCTATACCGTAGCATAGAATCGGAATGGTGATTACGAGGAAGGCAAGGACGAAGAATGGGTAGTTCCGGCTCCACCTATATTATTACCTTTGAGTAAATGATTATTTCGTAGTGATAGAGGATAATAGAGGAGGAGAAACTTACCATTGTCGAACTCTAGAATCATGAATAGCGGCTTTCTTTTCAGCGTCACTTTGGATGTCACTTGGGCTGACATCGCCTATGATTGTATTTCCATTGTCCACCCACCCATCCTCAACATCTTCACTACCACATGCCACCTCCATCCAAGCACCAACTCTCTCCCTATCCGTCCCATTAACACAGACATCATTACACCCATCCCAGTCTCGGTCCTCCCAGCGTATCGAGCTACTATCACAGAAGCATTTTAATTGTTCCGATCCTGAAGCTGCGGCACACTCGACCTCCGCAGTAGTAAGGGCCGAACACTGCAAAGCGCAAACGGGCAGTCCGGTTGAGTCGTTAAAAACTAGTATGTCTGCTGCCCAGACCGATGTTGCGAAGAGAAGTAAGAATATATCAAGACGTCTCATAGTGCTAAACCGGGCTATTCATTCCCCGGTGATGACGGAAGGAGGGGAAGAAGTAGTAAAGGAGGGGAAAGAGCAGAAAGAAGAAGGAGGGAAAGGACTCGAGGAGAGGATTCGATGAGAAGGGGTCAAGATGAACGGTTGTTCCACAAGCTCGCCAGAAAACGCTCGAGCTCAGGCAGCATAGGCTTTCCTGGTTTTTGACTTGCAGATCATTGGTTGTGTTCCGGCGTCTGGAGGGTTACTCCAAATAGCCAAGTGCACACCTCACAGCCTGAGTGGTTAACTTCAACGCATCGTGTAGATGCCTACACACGCCTGGGTTGGGTTTTGGGAACTTTATTTTTCCTCCCGTTATTACTGTTGCGGGGGGGCTGAAGCAAGAAAGGTGTGAAATCTGAAATACATTGCGCGCATATGAGACATGGCGCACGAACGATTGGCTCGGAACAACCTTGTTTGGTAAACCACCGAACTACTGGATCGTGGAGTGCATGGGTCTTTCCGGAAAAATCTCCACATCGTCTCCAACTTCCTCGACGGCTATTCGTCATCGTGGTTCATAAGTGGTCACTCATTCGTTATGCCAGAAACCGGTGGTTGGCACACTCCCTTCGGGACGTGGCTACATTGTGAACAAATAGAGTCCTGGTGGCAGAACAACGTTTTTGTTGGCATGATAAAAACCAGCTCCTCACTTTCCTGTGCTTGCATACTACTCAGAGGCTTGAACCGATCTCGTGGTTGTTCCTGCATTGATGTGCCAGCTCATACTCAAATTTCACGCGCGGTAATTTCGTGGAGGCGATGATATCAAAGACACCTTCAACAAATAAAGGTTCGTGTAGAATTGGTATCCTGGTCCTTAATGGGCACATTATAACCTCCCCAGAGCGAGAGACCTTTTCCTGCCAAACCCCAACCCCTACCAAAGCTCGAGCCAGTGGCTTGTAGGCAGCACAAATCTGCATAATCGTGTGGCGGGGCGATGCAAAACGAGTGATAAGTGGTGTTTTCTTTTTCCTTGACCTCCATGCGTCACCCATGTGCCCCCCCAATATAAAATTATGACGGTAATTGTCAACCAACGACGACTACTCCCTGTCCCGTGCAAAGTAAGCTCACAAACTATCATTCTGCAGATCTTAAACCTGAAGACCAATCTCGTTCTGACCAATACTTATAACTAGCTTCAGTCTGCCAAGCTGGTAATGAGGAGTACAGCTAAGGTGGCGCCCGCGCCCTTTGGGGAGCGTGTCAAGGTTCTTGGCCGCCCAGGTCAATGAGAGCTCGAGTGCAGAACCATATATCGCCGCATCAAGTCAAGATAATTAGGTGGTCGCAGGGAGAATTAGGCTGGGTACTGGGAGAAAGACTAGGGCGCGAGATGAATCTCGGCGGCTATGGAGGAGCCGTGATGAAAAGGAGAGGAATCAGGAGTTATTAGGGTTGATGTCAAGGTTGGGTTGGAAACATAAGTTGGGGGAGGGGCTGGGGGGTACGTACCGGGTACGGGGGCATTAAATCAAGATGTTAGGTGTAGGGAGCCACTGCCGTGGGCACATTTAGCAGATTGAGGCTAGATAGGGTTCTAGAAGATGGTCAGTACAGTACGTTACGAGACCCTTGGAAACTCAGATTGAAGCAACCAGGATAGAGCTGTTACCTGCCCTGTGGTTGAACCTGGCAATACCGAAGCGTGGGAGGGTGAAACAGGATAGGCGAGGTTAGAATTACATATTTGAAGAGGGTGAGAAGTAATACATACATGTAGAGACAATGCACGAAGGAATTCACCGTAAATACATATTTTGAGAACAGATGTCTTCCCACGTATGTACAAGGACTAAGTACGATTACAATGTATATGGTATTATGACATATATTTTTGGAAATAAGAAATTAAAAATTTAATTTGTAATTTGATATTTACAGAAATATCATACAGTCAGGAGCGAGAAATTTGATAGGATTTATTCATACCGAATTCCCCTTCAAACATACAAAGACCAACATCTAGCTAGGATGTATTCGGGGCCTGCCCTACATCTAAACTCATCCAGGTCCAGCTTGACCCTTATCGATATTTTATTCTCATCTAACTACTGTTTGATATACTTCGTATGCGTCCCTGTCGCCACAATCTGAGTCTCCCCACTGGGCAAGACTTTCGAAATGTTGACTGTCAAAAAGGCCAAGCTCCTGCCCACCCTCGACGCTTGCCCTACCACTTGCAACACATCCCCCTCCTGGGCCGTTGAAATATATGTTGCATGAATATCCGTGCTCAATCCTGTCTTATCTAGCCCATGAGAAGCAATCACCATACTCCCCATCCAGTCAATCAAACACGTACTGACGGTCCCGTGCAGAAACCCCTTGGAGTTCAAATGCTTCTTTTCGACCTGAAGCTCTGCCTTCACTGTGCCCCTCTGGACCGAGGTGATCTTGATCTGACAGTTTTCAAACCTTTCGTCAGAACCACAACTCAAAGGCAAGGCTGGTTCGCTTCAAGATGAATAACCTTCTCTAGTGTAAATTCGTATATCGGGCTATTCTCCCGAATCCGCGACCAAGTCTGCAGCGGGGAGGTTAGCTACATGTCAGCTACTCGTGCGGGGAAGCTCAGGCTAGGGTAGAGCCGATGGATGTATCTAGGAAAGACCCACAAGCTCTACATGCTCTTGCAGAAACTCTGCTGAACATGTTTGATCTGTGGGAGTGGCCATTTCGGAATTTTGGTTGCGCTCTATCAATTCAGAAGGCGATCGACGGTGGTGAGTGCATGTTGTTGAGTGACGCAGACAAAAATCTCAAATCTGAATTCCAGGGTTAGGGTTTAAAGATATTAGAACTAGCGATTGGCGAATACGCCTTTTAATCCGCAAATAACTATTATATGGTCTTAAGCTTCTATGTTGGATTATCGGTCCTAGTATATGGCTAAAATTCTTATATTAGTGCGATGAGAAAATATTCCTGATCGTGACTTATAATTACACTTGGAAGAAAGGCTAGTGAGATAACAATTCTGGAGGGCTATTCCCTAAATGGTTTAACTAATCATATGTTCCTTTAATCAAGCTTTGACATATACAGCCGCTCCAGCGTACCTCCAGTCATACTTTACCATGGTAAGCTAGATGGGTGGTATATAATAGAACTGATCAATTATTGCTATCGGAGGCCACAGCCTCATACAAACACATTTATAGATAGTACATACATCCGCCTATATTCAAAAAGGACTCAAATACTACAGTCAGGCATCGGATTAACCAATCAACTCGGGATCGACGTTGTCCCAACAAGTAATGAAATTCGAAAACAACTGAGACAAAAAGACTCTCCGAAACAATTTTATACTTTCCCGCACTTTCCGCAAGGCCGGCCCGGGGGGGGGGGGGTTCTCTATGGCCCTGTCCAATCAGTAATTCAGGAGTCGTTCTCCGTAGAAACAGCCTTGAGCTAGCTCGGCCAGGACAAGTTCAAATATCCAGCATTTATTGTTAGGAGAGAATAAAGCAAACAAAAAGAACCGGCGTAAATCGAAATAATCTAACTTGGCTCGCGATCATCCCCGTCATTAAAGAGTAATCGCTCATTCTGCCTCCATACATAAGTACGTAAAGTACTCAGGCCTCGATGTTCATGAGTTGTTGAGGCGGATGGCAAGGAATAGTTGAACGTCCAATCAAGTATTGTACCAGCAATTCAACAGGATGATTGGCAGTTCCACGAAATTGGTTTCCGGAGTAGCCTCTACAGGGCAGAATCCATCCCCTAAAAATCAATCACTTTACTTGCATGTTTAAACGAACACTGGGACTCTGCTTTAACGATAGGCTTTCAGTCCGAATCCCCTGACCGGTTATTAGCTGTATTGCTAAAGAGGCTTCTCGATTAGACACAATGGGTAGTTTGAAATGACATAGAGGTGTGGGGTAGTTAGATTAAATGTCGAGATATATACAATTGCAACTGTAGCTGCAGCTACAGCCGCTGAGCCGCCAACACCCGGGCACCATACATTGGTGGTACTAGGTATGCGTACTGGTTTGTACATTCAGGCACGCTCACATGCCAGCTAAGAAAGCAGGCATTCGAACGTCACCACTCTTGATCAGCTGTGTACGTATACTTCATGCTTGATTATTATGATTATTAGTGCTCTAGCTGAACATACATCAATAGCTTGATCGAGCCCAAGCCCGTGCCTTACTTAAGCCTTTGATCTGCCTCATGCAGTACAATACAATCCCACGCGTTAATAATCAAAGTCCCAACGGACATTTTCCGACGTCCATCTGTCACACCCGATTCCATAACTTCTTCACATCTCGAGCTCTACCTTGTTATATACCAAACCCGGCCGGGCCCTACATATGTACTTACGTACTTTATCACACAAGAGGTATCTCTATATTATCGTCACTATTAATAACCTCGGCTGTCTGTCTGACATATGCACTCTGAAGCCAGCGCCGCGCTTAATGCATAACTAAAGGATTTACCAAATTACGCCCTGTGCTCAAAAGGCTTCTTTTCTTGCTGTCTCAGCCATCAATGTCTCCCACCCTCCTCCCGGCGTAACGGCCAATGTCCCTATTGTTGGCTATGTTGGTATTGGTTAATAACCAACTATTGACCAAACTAGGGAGTCTTTAACGAACCAGGCCTCTTCTCTAGGAAACGGGATCTGTCGTTTTCTGTTGATCACGGTATTTCAGTCTAGGCACCTATTCTATAACTCAGGTGTTAAGGGGACTAGAGTATATGATTAATTACAATACGACGTTAATTACCGTTCAAAGTGCTAGCGCTATGTACGATACGATCCGCGCGCCGTTGCAGTACAAGGGCTTCTAATAGCAAAACAAAAAATACCAATACAATCAATACACTCTTAACGTTATTGTATCTCCGTACAGAACACCCAGATCTCAAAAATCTCACCCGACCTAGGCTACTTTTTCTTTCTTCTCCTCACCTACTGGACGTAGATCCCCTTCTCTTGAAACCCCTCCCCCCCCGCCGAGGTAAGGGGATACACACAGCATCCACCCTCCCACATGCAATCTAATCTACTCTCCTGTGTCTCTACATCTCCATGATCACAAGGCGCACCGCTTCTGTAATCGCCGTTCTGCACGGGACGTTATAAAATAGATAACTGAGTCAATATAAAACTACTTATAAATACCGTCATCATTCCCCTCCGACCCCACGACGGAGGTTTCATTTAGTTTTAGACTTCTCGCTAGCTGCTGCAGCGCATACCCGTGATATCGTACCATGGGTCAGGGAGTGGAAGATCAGTCTATCATTTATACCTGTTCCACCTACAGAGGCTTTTCTTGGTCGATCAAACACCAGTTTAGCTATCAGTATCGGTAGAAACACCCCAGCAATACAATCCATACATAACTCCCTCTACAGCAAAATTTCCGAGTCGTTCTTCCATAATAGAAAAAAGACTACGGCGCAATAGCTAGATAGCTCATAATGAAGGAGTCTCTCATCATCTCTCGCATAGCATTCGATATCTTCTCTTGCTTCACTGTACTAGTCTTCTTCTCCATACGCCTCTGGCACCAACGCCGTCTCCGCCGCAGAATCGAACGCTCAGACATATGGGCTAACACTAGCATTGTCATTAGCACAACTATGTTTGTGACATGGATTGCGCTGTCGACTAAAACACGGCTTGCGCTAATAGCATGGGAGAGGGCTGATGAGCGCACTCGTGGGGTTGCTCCGCCGATTACAGAGAAAGGACATTATGTATGTTGTTTTTTCTATTTTTGAAGCTTTAGCTTGGTGGTGGGTCATGAGGTCTGTGAAGGCTAATATCCATATACGGGGGGCAGCTACATTTTATGGGCGGTTTTGCGTATGTGACGATATTGTGGTTGATAAAGTCCGCATTTCTTGCAACGTATTATCGCCTGATCCCGACGCTCAAGACGAGAGTGCGGATGGCTCTGTATTTTACAACAGGGTTTACGGCAATGACTTATGTGTCGAATATGCTCCTACACGGACTGTACTGCCTGCCAATCCAGACGAATTGTAAGTGGAGTTAAAAATGCATTGGGTATTTTCCATCTATACTCATATTAACGCCTTATTAGGGACCTCCGGTCCTCACAACTGCACCACATTCCGCTCCGTCCCCAGTCTTACCGCAAATACCTTCACAAACGTCACAACGGATCTTCTCCGTAAGTAATCCTGGAGAGAATAAGGAAGCCACCTGCTAACATCTTATCAGTCCTCACTCTCCCACTATTTATCTTGAAAACCCTCCAACTCCAGCCACGAGAAGGTTTCGCCCTAACCTTCGTCTTCCTCGTCGGCTTCGCCTCCACAATAGCATCTATCCTCCGCTGGGCATTTATCTACAACGCTTACCGGCAGGAACAGGATGTGGAGGGCGCGATCTATAAGATTGAGATCATCAAGGTCTGGACAACGGCCGAGATTTCGACCGCAAGCATTGCCTTTTGTTTGCCGGTATTACGGAGCCTTGTGCGGAGCCTTTGGGTGTGGGAAAGGCGCAGAGGAAAGGAAGAGCAGGGGAGGAGGGTCTTTGGTGGCGCTGCGCCAATAAGGTGTGGGGATAGTGGGGTTGATGCGGCGACAGTGGATGAAGAGGCAGAAGGGGAGGCGGTAGAAGCAAATGCGGCGGATATGGAGGAGGGCGTGACCGGTCAGAGGGTAATAGCGCCGGCGCCGGGAGAGGGGGGTGTAATTACGGAGGCTGTACCTAGAGCGATGGTTTTAGCGGGGTGAGCATTAGAACTGGAACCCCTTTTGGGCCTTTCCTTTATTAAACTTGGGTTTGCTTTGGTTTGTACATGGTGTTGCAACATTGGTGCGCAATGGGGATATGTGGTTGGTTTGGTTTCCCTTTTATCTGTTTTTGTTCTTGTGTATATATCTCGCCCTAACATCTAAAAGTTCTAGATCAACACTGGACTCTGTCATCTTTCCCACAAAACCGACTATATTCCAGGCTTGGTCATAATTTATCACTCGATTTAGAGTAATCTGCTATCGATCAATGCGCGTACCTGTTTGAAAGGAATTTCATTTCTCATTATAGCTCTAATATTGAGAACCGGCAAACCCTTACATTACTAATTTGGGATGGAAAGCAACCTACTTCCGCCGCAGCTCAATGATGTTATTATGGCTCACTTCTTTAATTGGTTGCAACAATACTTGTCACTATAAGAATAATTCTGCCAAGAACTTAGAGTACACCAAGCTATTTACCCGACGCAATAGTACATACATGTAGCTATGCCTTTAGCGGAACCATCACGAATTAGGGAGGGTAGGATTCGAGCTACAAGTTAAAGTATCATCAAGCACATGAGCCCCCTATGATCTAGAACCGCCTCCGAACCCACTTCTGATAGCTGGCTGTCCGAGCCTCTCATTATCTATATTCTGCCCTATACTATAAATCTTGACCACCGGCGAGACACCTCAGATTTAGCAATGGCTTCTCGAGAAATGTTTCACTAATCCATCACGCCATAAACTCTAGTTCTACCGGCAATCCCTCCGCGCCAAGGCCCACCACACACGCACAGACATCGAGTGAGATCTCATGACGTTACTTCGGAGCAATAGCCTTAAATAACCTGCCAAGGAGGACATGGGGTAGCGTCGCAGATGTCACCACCCGCAGCGCCCATTGCGCCCTTGCCTGGACTTTCTTATTACTGTACACGGTGCTAGGGTTGGGACAGAGTAATTCCCGGGCGATCATATTGCTCATGGGTTTATGTCTTAATTGATCCTCCGTGGTCGATGGTGGGAGGCGAAGCCGAGATTGGCGATATCGCGGACTCCGTACGCGGGGTTGAAGAGCTGTTGGGTGGGGTATCCGTATGGTGATGGGTGTGTTACAGACCTTCATTGCATTAAAGACTCTAAATCCGCCTAGTAAGGCATTCAACGCTCTCGCTGGCCATCAAAGCATCCTGAACAGAGCCTGATTTCTTTCTTTTTGGTGCTAAAGAATGATCTCATATTTATTATTAGCTATCTTTGATATCCTTCTATCCGCAACCTACTCCGGTCTACTTACGAGTACTCACAGTCCTCTACTGCCTTAAATATTGGGAATCAAGTGTGACGAGACAGTAGCCCATGCACATTGGCGCAGAATGATAAAGCATAACTCAAGCGCTTCTCTTAGGAGCCTGGATCTTTATTGATAGTATTTTTCTAGGGATAGACCTATCATTAAACCACAACAGGACAGGGAAGCCCCCGTCTGGTCCATTGTGGTAGTACTCTAGGTAAGGCTGAAATAAGCGTTTCGTTAGTTATACGATGTAGATGCATGTATGTGGGTGGGTGAGAAGGCTCAAGGATAGCGGGTTACATAACATGCAATTCGTTATCCACTACAAGGGGATCACGACTCATCACTCGCACTAACAGCACCGCTGTGCCACAATTTCGACTCCGGCCTAGTGTGGCCAATGATAGGTCAAAAGATGCACCCTAAATAGGGACCCAATGCATTTCCTTTGAGGATTAAAAAATTATACCCATGTCGTGCAGTAGAGCTGGCGTGGCTCGTGGTCGGGGGAATATCATTAGATGTATTACCACTAGTGGGCTAAGGAGGGGAAGGAGCATAATTATATAAGCCGTAGCCAATTGGCCAACATAACTAAGAAACAGGACAACGAGACAAGGACAGCAAGACCGGACCATGAACCCTTTACAGGCCATCCCGCCCATGAGTAGCCAACGTCCAATAAGTACGCTCTAGTAGAAGTAGGAGAGATGGAGTTTAAAAAATTTGATATCTATCCTGGTGTGGATCAGCCCGTTAACTTGTCCCCTACACGAACGCTAACACCCTACTCTGTGTAACTGCCTTACTACTTGACCAATTGAGCGGGCATCCTGTTGGCTAATCAAGCATTGAAGACGGTCTACCCCACGCCCCCTCAACGCTCCCTAAACTTCGGAGAAGTAATTAGGAACTGGGATGAATGAGTAGTAGAGTAGTAGGTTGAGGGCTAATCCTCCATTCCGCCCTCGTGAGAAAAGTGGCTTTAGTGGGAGTGGAGTAGACATATGTAGTTAGCAGGGCGCAATAAGGCCTCTCTTGGGCTTAGGTACCATACTTGGGGTTACAAAAAGGGCTTTCTATGCGTTAGTCACCATGGTGGGGTGATAGGTAGTAGTAAAGACCTCAAGTTAGCTCTCTAGCTTGCGTTCCCCGTCTCATTTTGCGGAGGCCGGGAGCTCAAAAGAATTTCATAATTAATGCTCTAAGCATAGTCTGGGGGTTCAAACGTTATCTATCGCCTCTCCTTTTCTTATCCTCGTATGTGTACAATGGCTCGCGCTGGTCCGTGTAAGTTATTACTTTTATAATTTAGGGCGGAATGTTCGCCTATCATCTTTCCCCTGAAGTAAGAAACTGGGGCGAAGTCCCCTGTTACGGGATTGCTGGGTTAGGGTTGGATTGATAAGGAGATAGGGAAGATTACGTGACGACTTGGCAAAGAATGATACTAGTTGGATAATGGGATTGTCCTGGTGCGTCGGTGCTGAGTATGATAGTTACGTAAGGAGACCGACCAGGGTGGTTATCCCTTGGCGGCTCCAATCATGTATAAATAGATAGCCAGACCGCCAGATCGGCGAGTTTCTTCTCTCATCGTGAACGGAATCCGGTCTACAATATTACAAGTTTAAACGCTACAGAACTATTGCTTAGCAAAAGCCATATCTCAAGTGAATGTTCCTCTTCGAGATATCCCTTTACACTATATTGTTCCTTATCCTTCACTACTCGGACCTCGACAAGACTATCTATTGGTGTCTCCGCCAGTACGTCGAGCTACGAGATCGTTTCTGGATATATTGTCCAGTACTCCTCCTCTTATAAATCTCTCTACACCACAGACCGGCCAGACACATGCCTGCAGCCACCCTACCACTACTACCATAGCCAGAGACACGCCAGCCTCTGAGCTCCTCAAGCCCACCCGGCGAAGGACCGCTAAGGTTCTAGCTCCCCGCAACCCTAGAAGGATTACCAGGAGCTCCTCGTCCCGAGCCCCGCCGGAAACCCCAACTCGAGGGAACCAGGCGGAGGCCGAGGACTCGGATGACGACCTCAGCGATCTGAGTCTTCACAGCGAGCCAGTCGCTCCGATCCAGTACCATGAGGAAGCCACTCCTAGACCCCCGGCGGCAAGACAACTCCTTGGTCAAATGGAAGGGTTAGTGCTACAGACCTCTGCGGCTCTGCAGCAAGAGACGACCCGCCGCGAACAGCAGCAGGGTCACATAGTCCAACAAGGACAACACCTCGTGGGAGCCCTGCAGGAGAAATTCCAACAGGTAGACCAAGACCGGGGAGGAATAGTCTCCGCCATCGGTACCCTCGACGAACGATTCCAACTCTACGCCCAGACCTTGCAGGCCCAGATGGAACAACGGTTCTCTGCGCTAGCAGCCCAAGCAACGGCACAATGGCAGCACACCCAGGAACTGGCTAACTACATCCAGAGCCAGGAAAGGGATGCTCAGCTGATTATCCCAAGTGCGATCCGTAAAACGATCGAGCAAGCGGGAGCGGCACCCCAAGCCCCCGTCCTAAACCAAGAAATTGAGCGAGGGATACGATCGGTAAAAAGGACGCTAGGGAACAAAGGAAAACAGCCACGGGTGGAATCGGAAGAGGAGGAACCGCGGGATGGGTCAGGAGGACAAGGTAGGGCCCCACCACTATCGCAACCCCAGAGGACTGTCGGAGGAGGGAATAGAACCCCTACTCAGCCACCACCCAGAAGATCCCCGAGTAAATCGGTGTGGAGGGAGGAGGCACGACAGCCCATTGAAGGAAGCGGTGGTGGAGGAGGCGGAATGGGAGGTGGAAAGAGGGGTAGATGGCCCGGAGATGATAGCTCAGATTCGAGCTCCTCCGATGACGAGAGAAGAGGAAGGAGAGAGAGAAGACGCCGGCACAGGAGAAGATCTGCCTCCCCAGATGCCAGGCGGTCCGGAAAGAGAGATGCCCCGAAACAGGCCAAGATCCCCTTCTCCGGAAAAACCAACGAAGACGTCCGCCAATGGATCGATCAGATGGAAACATTGATCGACCTCCAACCCAGAGTCAACTGGGATGACCGCACTAGAATACAGTGGGCATCCCTGGAACTAAAGGATAGCGCGGCTAAATTCTGGAGGAACTTTAAGGAAAGGCTCAACAGAATACCCGCAGATTTTATCCCAGTTTAAGCAGGAACTCCGAATCCAATACGGCAACCGCACCAGCCAAGAGCAGGCCAAGCAGAAGATGGATAGGCTCCGTCAAACTGGCCCCATTGATGATTACATCAATGAAATGCAAAATCTGGAATGGGATGCGCGAGTCGGGCCGATCGTCATGAAATCCATGATTCTGACAGGAATAAACTCCTCATTGGAACAACGATTGTCGGCCGCGATCGAGGAACCAGAGGACTTTCCCGCTTGGCTATCCTGGGTTAGGAAGGTGGGACGGAAGGACGCAGAGGTGAAGGCAGGTCATGAGATATTGCGTGGCCATCATACCCCTGCCTCCCAAAGAACTAAATCCTCGCGAACAAGAGACTCATTCCTCAGAAGAGAAAAGAAGTTCGCCGCCTCAAGAACCAACGCCTCGTAAAAGGAAATAAACCTCACCCCACTCGAAGAAGTACCGGTAGCCAGACGCTACCAGGAAGAAAAAAGAGGTGGAGAAGAAGGAAATGCTGGCAAGAGAGAGGCCATTTTCACATGACTGCCACAAGCAAGGTCCGAAAAACTAGATGGAGGGGAAGAAGCCAATCCCGCTCTAGGAAAACCGGGAACGACAGGGGGGATGAAGAAAATGCAGGGAAAAAACGGGATAATGAAACTGCCCGGAAAAAACAAAAAACGCAGGCAGAAGAATTTCGGTCCAGGATTACAGTCCTGCAGGATGATTGAGGGATTTAGTGAGGGAATTGAGGGAGTTCATTCTTGTATAATAAACGTTAATAAACATGGAATCACACCGCATAACGGCCTCCCCATGGAGATAAGGACAGCGTGAAAAACCTTCCTTGTAAGAAGTGAATGAATGCGACAGGTGGTAGAGACTTGTGCCACTAAGAACGGAGCCTGAACGGCTGAGAAAATCGCAAATAAGACATCGCTTCCAAAGACAAGTGACTGGGAGATGAGCGATAATAAAGAAGGATTGAATCCGGAAAGGTACCACTTTATGCAGAGACGAGAGCGCTGCCCTGATAAGCCAAGACCCGAGAAGAGAACCTATAGCCATACGTGCCCCTGAAACCTTACTCAGCTGCCCAAAATCTCTACAGAAGAAATGTATAAATATGCCCCGACCTTTGATAAGGGAAAAATTATTATACAACTATTCAACACCTCAGAAGACGACTAAAGATTAATATGTCGCTCCCCGTCCAAGAAACCCGCCTTGAGGTGGAGGTTTCCTGGCCTAACCCTGAAACGAATCAACACTTTGTTACCGCCAGTAGCGACACCGGGCAAACCTGGATCATGTCTTTAATGCGAAAGAAAGTCAATCCCCGCCCAGGACCGCCTAACGATCTCTTCAGATCCGCAAGCCGATGGCTCACGAATGCCTCACTCCGAACTCATATTACCCTCACTCTGATTGGGGAATTCATCTAGACAGGCTAATCACCTGCGAGATAGGACTTTGCCGAGAAGATTTAATATTCTCACCGGTGGCTCAAGAGACTAACCACTTAATACACTGGGGTCAAATGCTGTAACATTTGACAGTGCCCAGTGCCAGATTAAGGGTTTTTATGACGGAAACAGATCTGTATGAAGAAGGGTGGCGAGAGAAAGTCGAGACTGCTTCCCCAAGACCAGAGGATCTCAGAGAGTCAAGACCCTTTCAAGAAGAAGATCGGGAAGCGGAGAAGCCGCTAGTGCTATCCCGATCGATTTCCAGGACTACGCCGACGTATTCTCCAAGGAAGGAGCAGGACGCCTACCGGAACACGGCGAATGGGATCACATCATCCCTCTTAAGGACGGGTGTCAACCACCCTGGGGACCAATTTACTCCCTATCGCCACCGGAACAGAAGGCCCTCCGAGAATACCTCGATGAGATGCTAGCCGCTGGGAAAATACGCCCATCCTCCAGCCCTGCTGCGGCCCCCATACTCTTTGTCCGTAAAAAGACAGTGAACTAAGGCCCAGGTTGTGTGACTACCGGCGACTCAACGACATAACAGTCCAAGAATCCAGACTCTCCCACTCATGAACGACTCCAGCCGATGCAAAAGGGAGCCCAATTCTTCACCAAAATTGACCTGAAAAATGGTTACAATCTGGTCAGAATTGCGGAAGGAAGAATGAAACGGCGTTGGACCAAGATGGCCACTTCGAAGACGGGAATGCCGTTTGGGTTGACCAATGCCCCGGCGACGTTCCAGAGTATGGTAAACACGATTTTCAAGGACCTGTTAGATCAAGGCCTCGTGGTATACCTGGACAATATCCTGATCTATTCGAAGACGAAGGAGGAGATGATGCCTCGCGAGAGAAGTGTTGAGAGGCTAAAAGAACCACCTATTCGAACCTGAAAAGACGCTTTGGTACCAGAAGGAGCGAGAATTCCTGCATACCAGCTTTCAGCGACGGGAACCTCAATCTCCCGATAAGGTGAAGGCCATCGAGACTGGTTGGAACCCACTAAAGTCGGGCGAACAGCAGCCGCTTAGGGTTTAATTTTTGCGCCGTTCATCGGGCTACTCAGAAGTGTGTAAGCCGATGACCGACCTGTTGAAGAAGCGCTACCGAATGGAAATGGGTGCAGAGCATCGAGGCCTTCAAGAGATTGAAGCACCTGTTCACTCACGCCCTATCCTTCGCCACTACGATTTAACATCGCATTAAGCAGTAGAAACCGATGCCAGCGACGCAAGAGGCTGCGGTCTTGTCACAGACGTTTGAAGATGGTATGCTACATCCGGTGGCGTATCACTCTCGCAAGTTTAACGAGGCGGAAGTAAACTATGAGATCTACGATAAGGAGATGCTCGCGATAGTTTCCGCGCTCTTAACTTGGAGGCACTGTCTCAAGGCGGGGGTGTGGTATAGGCTTCGTTCCGCAGGGTGCGGGGTAGGGGACAGCGATAACTCCAATAATACAAAGGAGTTATAAGTTATAATTGTGGACAGCGATAGTTTCTGAAGAGAAAACTATAATAGATTGATAAATACAGAAGACGTTGCGTAGAGAAGAAAGAAAAGAAAGAACGACACAAGTAGGCCTCGTTGCCTCCCTTATATACTCCGACAACCCCTCACTTAACATGACTCATTCTTCCGCGTACCCCACTATGACTCACTCCTCCGTGTAACAGAACCTTAGAGAACCTTTTCTGACAAATCCTGCTTTCCAAACGCACAGTAATCCCAATCCGTCCAGTCCCAATCCTTCCAGCCCTTAACAAATTATCAGATCCACGAAAGAAATTTCCTTTAGTCGCGAAATTCCTGCGAAATTTTTAACTTCTGTCGGTCCCGGTTTACTAGGATAACGTGTGTGGAAGGTTTCGACGGCAGTAGTTTGATCAAGGTATTCGGCGGGTTCCCAAGTGGGGTCGGCGTACCCTGTCCACTTGACATAATACTGGAGTCCTTGCTTCCCATGAGATCGGGAATCCAAAATCTCTTCGACCTGGTACTCCTCCTCTTGGTCAACAATAACTGGTGGAGGCGGTGGAAGTATTTGTCCTTGTACTGGATCCGTTGCTGCGAGGTCGAGAAGGGAAACATGAAAGACAGGATGCATCTTCATCGAACGGGGAAGATTCAGACGATAGGCATAGGGAGAAACCACTTCCTGGACAGGGAAAGGTCCCAATTTCTTCCAGTCGAGCTTCCTTGAATTACGGGTGGTGCGGATATTCTTTGCCGACACGAATACCATATCTCCGACTTCATACCGTGGGGCGGGAGTACGTTTTGCATTTACTGACTTTTCCTGTTGGTCCTGAGCGGATCGTAATTGAGTCCGGAGGTAGTCATGTAGCTCCTTCATCTTTCCTGCGAATCCGTGTGCATCGAGACTAGGCGGGGACTTCTCGGGCTTCTGAAGGTCTATTGTAAACCGGGGGTGGTATCCATAGTTTGCGAAGAAGGGTGTTGCTTTCGTGGAGGCGGAAACCTGATTATTTGCCGCAAATTCCGCCATAGGTAACCACTTCGCCCAATCGTCCTGTTGATAGGAGACATATGCTCGGAGGTATTGTTCCATAACGGCATTAAGTCTTTCCGTTTGGCCATCGGTTTCCGGGTGGAACGCAGTCGACATTCGTGCCTCGACCTTAAGCTGTTTGCAGAGAGACTTCCAGAACTTGGCTGTAAATTGAGTTCCCCTATCGGAGGTAATATGCGTTGGCAGACCGTGTAATTTCCAAATATGTTGCAGGTACAGGTTTGCCGTGTCTTCCGCATTGACTGTCGTATTGCAGGGCAGTAAGTGGCGCATTTTGGTTAGCCGATCCACCACTACTAATACGGCATCGTATCCCTCGCTTTCCGGTAGACCTGTAACAAAATCCATAGAAATTTCTCTCCAGGGTTGTTCGGGGATGGGTAAGGGTCGTAGTACACCTAACTTGCCATGTGTTGTTGGCTTACTTCGTTGGCAGGTATGGCAATTCCGAATATATTGACCGATATAGTCTCGCATGTTCGGCCAGTAGTAGTCCCTGCTGACCAACTCGAAGGTCTTCTCTCTACCGGGGTGACCTGCTGAAGGGGCGTCGTGATATTGTTTGAGAATTTCTAGTCGTAGTGGAGCATATTCTGGGACATAGAGGCATTCGCGGTATAATAACCGGCCGTCAACTTCGGTGCATTCCGCCAAGGAGATTTCCTTGCATTGCTTCGTATCTGTTTGTCGTAATTTCAATATTTTTTGTGGAAATGGGTCAGCCAAGTATCCTTCGTCAAATAATTTTTTTAGAGGGACGTTCTTTTCAGCGGGTTCATTTGCCAAAGAACCCGCCAACAAACTTAGCTTTGGATCCAAATTCTCCTTCTTCAACACCGTCTGACTCTGGTGAAGTAATCTTTCATCTCCTTCTTCAGGGAGATCTCCTGATCTCCTAGTCAATGCATCCGGTTTACCGCTTTGTTTTCCTGGCCTGTATTTGATAATAAAGTCGAAGCGGGAGAGATACTCCGCCCAACGCACCTGTCTCCGGTTTAGTTGTTTAGTGGACATAAAGTACTCGAGGTTTTTATGATCCGATATGACCTCAATAGGATGCTTGGCCCCTTCCAACTCAGGTCGCCATTCTTCAAAACATCGGATAATTGCCAGCAGCTCCTTGTCGTATATCTCGTAGTTGCACTCCGCAGGTGTGTGTTTCTTAGAAAAGAATGCCACGGGGTGAAGTTTTCCTTGTTCATCGTGTTGAGACAAGACACCGGCGGCGACATAGTCTGAAGCATCCGTTTCAACTGTAATTGGCTTTTCGGGGTCAAAATGCATCAATACAGGAGCGGACGTAAAGGCCTCCTTCAATGACTGGAAGGCGGCTTCGGCTTCGGGTGACCACTGGAAGACTATCCCTTTTTTGGTAAGTTTTGTAAGAGGGGTAGCCAGCTTTGAGAATCCGAAAATAAAGCGCCTATAGAAGTTTGCGAATCCCAGGAATGCTTGAATATCTTTAACTGTTCGAGGGGTGGTCCATTCCTGCACTGCAGAAACCTTATGGGGATCCATTCGGATACCGTTGGGTTCGATAATCAGTCCGAGATAAGTGGTACTCTGGGTATGAAATTCACATTTCTCTGGTTTCAATAGAATGCCATGCTTCTGTAGTAACCCGAGTATTGTTTCCACATGTCCCTCATGTTCTTCGAGGGTATCGCTGTATATCAAAATATCATCCAGGTATGCCGTACAGAATTGGTCAAGATGTTCTCGCAGACAGTCGTTAATAAAGTGTTGAAACGTAGCAGGAGCATTGGTAAGTCCGAAGGGCATAACCATATATTCAAAGTGCCCATACCGGGTCCTAAAAGCCGTCTTCCACTCTTCTCCTTCAGCCATCCGTATCTGATTATAGCCTTGTCGTAGATCTAACTTGGTGTACCACTTGGCTTTTGATAGACGATCTAGTGTTTCCCGAATAAGTGGTAGGGGGTATCGATTTTTTATTGTCAATTCATTAAGTCCCCGATAGTCCACGCATAAACGTAGCGAACCATCAGCCTTTTTGACAAATAAAACGGGGGCTCCGGCTGGAGAGGAGCTGGCTCGGATAAATCCCTTAGAGAGATTTTCTCGAATATAGTCGCGTAGCGCCAACAGTTCGTCTCTAGACATCCCATAGAGAGGTCCAAACGGCGGTTCCTTTCCCTCCTTAAGCAGAATTTTATGGTCATAGGGGCGTCGAGGGGGAAGATCCTGGGCAAAGGCCTCGTCAAACATCTCTAGTCGGTGGTGATATTGTTTAGGGATTTTGGATTTCCATTCGGCATTTCGCACTTCATTAAGGGTTTGTTCGATATCGCGAAGAGATGCGCTGTAAATTTGGAGTCCCTTTTTCCGGGCAAGGCGGCTAAACGGTACCGGTCCTATCATGTAGGTTTGAGGTTTTATTCCAGGGACTTCAGGGGCGTTAGGTTTAGTATTGCAATGTTTTATACAAAAGTCGGATTCGAAAGCCACCGTGTTATCTTTAAACCTCAGGGTAGCGTCGTGGTGTTGTAGCCATGGTATTCCGAGAACCAGAGGGTATTGTCCGAGTTTAGTAACAAAGAGAGGAATTTGTTCTTGGTGTGATCCAATCTGAAGGGGGACCTTGCATATAGAAGTAATTTGTCCTGAGGAAATAGGTCGTCCGTCGATAACCTCAAGTATTCTGGGGGTTTTTAACAAAGAAATAGGAAGTTGATGATGGCGCGCAAAGGTTTCATCAATAAATGCAAATCCCGAGGCCCCAGTATCAATCATAGCGTAGGTAGAAATGGAGTCTTTATTGTTTACAATGTTACAAGCAACAACTAAATGATCTCCATTCAACTCCTCCTCCGCTACATTTGAAACCGAAAATCCTGAAATAGAAAATGCAGATAAAGAAAATTCCTTTAAGGGTCCCTGGCGAGGGCCATAATACTGACCAGGGACTAGTGAAAACCCGACTCATTAATCGGAGAAGAAGAAGAAGAAGAAAGAACCACATCCGTAGAGGAAGACGAAGAAGAAATAGGGGCCGCAATCGAGGCAGCAGGGGGGGCAGAGAGGGCAGCGCCTCTTACCACAGGAGGGGGGCCACGGGGACGATTCCCTTGAGGGCATTGGGCGAAGACATGGTCGGGGGCAGCGCAATAGGCACAGCGGCCATTCCTCATTCTCCATTCTTTTTCGGCGGGGGAGGTCTGGCGGCGTCCGTTGGTAAAAATATATCTTCCTTCGGGTGGGGGGCGTGGGGACGAGCGGGTCTGCAGGGCGGAAAGGTCCATGGGTGCAAGGCCTCCGGGGGTATAGGACGGGTGGGGGGCAGCAGGCTGAGCAGCAAACTGTCCCATGGGGTTTCTGGCGGAGCGGTGGGCATCTTTCCTGGCCCTGATTCGGTTATCCATGGTCATCAGCCTTTTCACATAGGCGTCAAACCCCTCCGTTGCGGTGTCTTGGTAGATCATTGCATCTTTCAGGTCATCTGAAAGTCCCGTTTCTAACGCGTCCTTCTTAGCTTCCTCATTGTAATCCAAACGCCCCATGATCCGCAAAAATTGTGTTAGGTATGTTGCAAAGTCTCCCTTGCCTTGTCGGAGGCTCTGGAGCTCCCTTCTAGCTGTGCCTCGGGGGTCTGGGTCTCCGAAGGAGGCTTCCAGGAATTCAACAAAGGTAGGGACTGAAGCAAAAGGTGGGGCATCTCCTGCGGCCATAGGAATAACCTGGTCCAGTGCCTTCCCTTCCAATCGACTAACTGCGTAGAAGACCTTGGCTTCCTCGTTCAGGAACCTGTCATGGTTAACCCTGAGTTTGGTGCGAAGGAGGTTAAGAAAACCAGGTAGCTCTTTCCTGGTTCCGTTGAACTTAGGGGGGTCCGGAAACTTTTCGGAGCGGAAGGCGGGAGGGGCATGGCCTGCTGGTGGTGGTGGTGGTGGTGGTGGTGGTGGTGGTGGTGGTGGTGGTGGTGGTGGTGGGTTGGCTTGTGCAGCGGTAAGCTGGAATTCCAGGGTGCGGACCTGTGCTTCCAGGGCATCGGTATGATTGTTGCTTGCTTCCAACTGTTCCCTTGCTGCAGTGAGTTCGTTCCTGGTCGTAGCATGTAGTGTTCGGCTAGCGTCTCGTTCTGTCTTCCATCGATCTCCCTCCCGAACGAGAGTGAGTAGATGGACGTAGTGGTAGTGTAGATCCTTCACTGCTTGAAACTCGGTGAAGGTTTGAGGGATTTGATAATTTCCGTCGAGGGTGACCCCATCAACGACCCTAGCGGTTGGTGGGGGTGGAGGTTGTGTTGCTGACATTGTAGTGGTGCACGGTGCGGATGACGACGCAACGTAATCTCAAGGCGGGGGTGTGGTATAGGCTTCGTTCCGCAGGGTGCGGGGTAGGGGACAGCGATAACTCCAATAATACAAAGGAGTTATAAGTTATAATTGTGGACAGCGATAGTTTCTGAAGAGAAAACTATAATAGATTGATAAATACAGAAGACGTTGCGTAGAGAAGAAAGAAAAGAAAGAACGACACAAGTAGGCCTCGTTGCCTCCCTTATATATCCGACAACCCCTCACTTAACATGACTCATTCTTCCGCGTACCCCACTATGACTCACTCCTCCGTGTAACAGAACCTTAGAGAACCTTTTCTGACAAATCCTGCTTTCCAAACGCACAGTAATCCCAATCCGTCCAGTCCCAATCCTTCCAGCCCGAACAGTCCATTGTATCCATGAAACACTGGCTGGAAGGTACAGCACAACCTATCCAGATATATTCTGATCACCAAAACCTCCAGTACTTTACAACGACCAAGAAACTGTCGAGAAGACAGTTCGCTGAAAAGATAAAGACCTTTTCATTTCAAGATTCATTTCCACCAGGCGACAAGAACGGAAGAAATCCTCTGCAACGCCTCATCGGAAGCCAATTGGATCGACGCTGCATCGAAGTAGGATTGCCTTCAGACCTGCTAGGCTGGTACGAAGGAGAGGGTCAATGGACACGGAGGGTTGTTCCGGATGAACCCCTCGACAACGGAGATCCAGAGAACCTGTGGGCCCAACCGACTACCGGGAAGGTGGTTGAGCCAGAATGGGACTCCGATCGGACGACAGCTACCCACGAGGGACGATGGGTTGTGCCCGGACATGCCGTCAAACAAGTCATCGAAGATCATCACGACAGACCTGCGGCAGGGCACCTAGGGAGGGATAAAACCTTGGAATTGATTGACAGGAACTACTGGTGGCCAGGAATGACTACCGATGTCGCCAAATATGTCAAGACACGCGATGCGCCAGAGAGCCAAACAACGCCGGGCGATATATGCTCTTCCGCAGAACCCCTAGAGCTGGTAACGACTCGCGCGTGACATCTCCATGGACTTTGTAGTAGAGTTGCGCGAGAGGTCGGGATTCGAACGTTTTGGTAGTGGTGGACCGCTTCACAAAAATGGCTCACTTCATTCCAATGACGGGAATCAACGCGGAGCAAACCGCACAAGCCTTCGTCAAGGACATCTGGCGCTTTCACGGACTCCCACGATCGATAGTATCGGACCGGGGAACCCAATTCGTGTCAGCCTTCTGGACGGCAATCACGGAACGACTTGGTATCCGGAGGAGACTCTCAACCTCGTTCCACCCCCAGACGGATGGTCAGACGGAAAGGACTAACCAGCATATGGAGTCCTACCTGCGAGCGTTTACGAATGGCACGGGTAAGAAGTGGAGAGATCTCCTTCCTATCTGCGAATACGCCTACAACAACGCGAAGCATTCCTCCACCGGACAGTCGCCTTTCTACTGCAACTATGGTTTTCACCCTCGCACGGATTGGCCTACGGATGTTGAGATGGAAAAGCTTGACGCTCGGAATAGTCACCTGACAGCATCCTACCGGCCACTTAACTGGCTCTAAACCCCGCAACAGACGACGATAAAATGGCGCCAAGAATGGACCCCGCCCAACAGTTCAACCCCGACAGAAGGTTCTCCTGATACTCGGAATCTGGCGGTACAACAAATGGTCGGATAAGTTTACTGAGGCGCCGACGAAAATCGAATCGGCCATCGACTAGATTCGCTCATGACCTAAGATTCACAACGCGTGTTCCACGAGATGCCGCTTCCGCCTTATCGGTAAGATCCAGACGCTCAACGTAACAGAATACCCGGAAGCGATCGATCACCCTGCCCTGCGAAGCAATGGTACCGGAGATCACCATTCGCCCCCATACGCGCAGTCAGGGATCTGAGAGCCTGACATCGATAGAGCGCCCTTTGAATAAACGACAAAGGCGGAATTGAGTACGTTCGATACCTTTCCTCCGAAGCAGGTTTTTTCCCACAGGGTTTTACCGCTCGGAGGTTTTAACGGTCGAGGACGCCGGCTATGGGAGGGGGAGTAGTGTTACGGGATTGCTGGGTTAGGGTTGGATGGATAGCGAGATAGGGAAGATTACGCGACGATTTCAAGAAAGAACGATACTAGTTGGATAATGGGATTGTCCTGCGCTTGCTGAAAGATGATAGTTACGTGGGAGACCGACCAGGGTGGTTATCCCTTGGCGGCTCCAATCATGTATAAATAGATAGCCAGACCGCCGTGAGACTGAGGAGTCTTCTTCTCTCATCAGTGAACGGAATCCGGTCTACAATATTACAAGTTTAAACGCTACAGAACTATTGCTTAGCAAAAGCCATATCTCAAGTGAATGTTCCTCTTCGAGATATCCCTTTACATCCCCTCAGGCAAGAAAGAAACGGGTGGGTGGAGTTTTATAGTCCTCCTTGCGTTTGGTTTAGGACGTGCCTGTGAAGATATAGTTATAGGGTTAATTTCTCCTGATGGAGGTCTTTCTGCTACTATATCTTCGGCTCTGGGTTTGACATGAAGAAGATTCCGCACTTGATACGGTAGACAGCCTAGGGTGTGTATTGGTATTAGGCCAGAGATGAAGTAAGCACAGGGCGCAACACCGGGAGGATGAGTTACTTCAGCATTGAAGGCTCGGGCGGAGTTCCTGGATCAAGGTCTTTTGTGGTTTGGGAGGCGACTTTAGGCGGGTTGAAAATGGGGCGGGTTTAGTGATTTACAGTGAATAGATGGATTACGTGGCTAGAGTGCGAAAACAAAGGACGGGTTCAGCTTTGGTTTAATGCCCTATGCTACTCGACTTCCGCGGGCCCGGCCGCGATCAGGGACCGGGGAACTCTAATGTTGTTCTCCATGTATTATCTTCTGGGGTCAGACTGTTTAATAATATACTTCTCCAGATACGGGAATAATACTCTCCTACGTGCATGTAAGAGGTAGTTGATGAGATCGAAGGCTTTGCTTTGTGGGGCACGCAAGAAACAAAATGCTTCACCTTTTGATCTACACTTGCACGTGCCCCTTTTCCCAATCGAGACTCGTTTTTCTTCACCACCAATCACTCGTCGGAATTTCTTTTTATCCAATGAGATCTGTAACATTTAATCATGCCCATCCATATACGTATATATTGGCTATTGGCATAACACATTGTAATCGTGATAAATATTACTTCTCTATCAACCAAAAGGTATAAAACTACTTAATAACAGTCTCACACCTAGTACCTATGTAGGTCCTGACACCTGTCAGATCTCAACCGCGCGCTTGAAACCCTCGAAACCTGAGTTAAAATCACCGTCTGGAACACGGCGGCGAGAGTTGTCTCTGATGAGGTGATGTTGCCCACAACCACTCTAAACCATAAGGGGTAATATAAGCGAATAGCCGCGCATTCCCCAGACGAAATATCGGCGAATTACTAACTCCGTGCTCCGCCTCATTCCCCCACTAGCTTCAGGCTCTAAAGCTACGTTTCCTGGGAAAGCTCTCTCTAAATCCCACCGGACCGTGCTAAAACCATTTCCTCATGTCCCTACCACACACTCGTTTACGGTCGCCGTCGCCGTCGCCTGCTGCCTCAACCATTCTACCAGCCGATGATACTATCGCGACACCACTGTCGCCCACTGTAAGAGTTGATAATGTCCCAATACAACAGAAGGTGATCAGGTGGATCAAAGGACCTGTCCCGCCGCAAGATACATCACTCAAACCGTGGTTCCCCCAGTACCAGGAGATTCCAGTGAAGATCCTGCGGCGCGGGCCGTTTAAACAGAGGAAGTGGAGGGTGGTGTTGCTGGGTGTGTTTTTGTTTGTGTGGTTGACGACTTTTGTTGCTGTTGTGCACAATTCGAGGTTTCGAAGCAAGGTTGATGGGATAACGCCGTATATGGCTAGTTGCGCCGACACATTATGGTATTTATTATTTCCCTATATATATGTGCCTCATTAATATTATATCACGGAATATATGTTTACACATATATGCTTTTTCAGGGCAAAGAATAATGGATGCGGCCCCGATGGGGCCTACTGTGGCCCTTTCCAGAATGCTTCAACTGCATTCCGATGCCCAGCGCAGTGTGCCAGGACACACGTACTTAACCCGCGGGTAGTTGGAGACCAAGTGGCTATTTACAACACTTTTGTAATCGGTGGTCCCGTAAATAATTTGAGTATCTCTGGAGAGGATGTGGAGTCAGTATATCGCTCCGACTCCTTCATCTGCTCATCTGCAATTCATGCCGGAATCATCTCAGACAAATATGGTGGATGTGGTGTCTATTCCATGACTGGAGAAAACCACTATTTCCCTAGTTCCAGGAGACATGGAATTAGCTCTCTAGGATTCGACTCTAACTTTCCGTCCTCCTTCACGTTTCTTACTGGTGTGTCTACTTCACATTGTACCGATCTGCGCTGGCATCTTCTCGCCGTATCACTGGTGTTCACCATCATTCTCTCTATAACAACCACTTCACCAGTCATTTTCTTTACCCCCGTGTTTTGCGCGGTCTTCTTCCACGTAGCCTTGGCCTCCGACCCAGCAGCCTACCCAAACCCATACGAGCTCGTATCACTATCCCTCTCTCGCTTTCTCCCCGCCTGTTTTGTAGCCTACGTTCTCTTCAAGCACGTAATCTCCTACACACTCGCCCTCCCAGCCACTGCCAACCTCGAAAAGACCCTCTTCTGGCTCGGCCCCCTTTGGGTCGGCGCCCTCAACAACATTACCATCGACCCGCTCATCCCCATCACCCGACTCACCTCGCGTGATATCAAGCAGCAACCTGGCGCTATCTCTGCCCTCGTCATTGTGTGCTCCATTGTCACCCTCATCGTGCTCTACCACGCGCACACCCTCCGCCTCGAAGGCCGCCTTCCCAAGTACCTCGGCCTCTATGCCCTCGTCGGCGTTGTCCTTGGTTTCCTATCCGCCATCCCCGGCTCCTCACTGCGCATCCACCACTACATCATCGGCATCACCCTCCTCCCGGGGACCAAGATGCGGACGCGCGTCTCGCTGGCGTGCTCCGGGCTCCTTGTCGGCCTTTTCATTAACGGCATTGCGCGCTGGGGGTTCGCCGGAATCGTGGAGACACCGGAGTCGCTGAGGGGCGACGGGCTCTACTTCTCGACACTGCCCGTGATGGTGGCACCAGAGGTCCCGGCGGACGGCGCGAATGCAACATTTTCATGGGAGGCAGGAAAGATCAGGGGCTGGGAGGAGGGTGTAAGTGTGTTGGTAAATGATGTAGAGAGGTTTAGGGTGCCGGGGCTGGTGGGTGAGGTTACTTGGAATAGGAGTAGGTATGACGATGAGTGGGAGAAGCTGTATGTGAGAATTGGGTATTATGGAAATGGCGCGGCGGGAGATTATACATTGGCGGGTGTGCTGGAGGCGAACGCGACCTGGATTGAGCCTAGGAGTGGAAGGTCTTAAATCGCTGCGCGGAAAAATCGGGTACATGTAATTAGGACCTTGATGATTCCCTAGATCTTTCTTTTATTTTGTGCCTCTAGAGGTAGATGAGATATCGGTATAAGAAAAAAATAAAAATAGGTTATGTCCAAGTCTCAAACATCTTCTATTTTGGCTACAGGGCTTTAAAAATTGAGACTCGCAAGGGGGGTGGGCTTAAATAGGTGGGTCAATGATCACCGTTACCGGATATTCTTCCGACGTGGCCATAGGACAAGGAGATGGTTGAAATTGGTTTCTCCGCGGCAAGGACATGAGTTGGACAGATGTATATTGCTACTTACAGAGTTGATATAATATATATCTCGAATTATACTATTTAAGGAATAAATCCCCCAACCTTGAACCATCTGCGACTCGAGTGTGCAATTAAGAGAATTTATAATTGTAGATACGACGACCTGTATTCATTCTATATATAGCCCAGATCATTGAATTGCCATCTAGAGATACAAGCCACAAGAGCAGTATTCTTAGAACCCATATACAGGCAATTAAAGGCATAGTGATAGATAGTATGAGAGGGGAATAAATATATAGTAAAAATGGTTATTAGGTTATAGGAAAATAAGAAAAGGAACTAGTATAATAAAAAAAACAAGGAAACCTGATAAAAAAGAACCTAGTGGGAAAAGATTTATATATTAACACAAAATCAAGTGTCCTGACTAGACACAGCGAATCTTGAGATCTCACTATTGACCATGGGCGAGTAAATATATAGTAGGATCGAGAGGCTTGGTTTATTTCTTGAACACAGGATTTTTGACATGCCTTGTAGAGTATACAAATAATCAGACATACCGTTAAAAAACTTATGTACGTACCAAGGTCCTACAAACAAATGTGGCTGTTTCCTTCCCATGCCTCGGAATTACAAGATCAATTGCGAGTCTTCATCTTTATCGAGTGATCTCTCATGAAGCAATCTACTACGAAGATAGTACATCGTTCACCCTATATTTAGCATAGTTATCTACTTGGCGTTAGACCTATATAGAATTGAATTCAAGTATTCCTTCGTCTGTAAATCGGGAGACCCGTAGATCTCAGTCTTAGAAACAGAAAAATGCCAGTAATCAGAGAACACTACTTAGCTATAGCTATCGCTTAACCAAGGAATGTTTGACGAGTTCTTGGCCAGAGAACGACCTAGAAGACGGAAAGGGCTGGGGAGAGGCTGATTGGTTGGTTGATACTTCATACACGCGGTCGGGGAGAGGTCGCAATTGCGGTGAACTCGAGAGATGATATGTTGGCTCGATCTGCCACGCACCCCTCCACTTTGGCTCTTTGCATCTAAACCACCTACTTTCCGATCCTTGTGCTCCTAGGCCTACGTTACTTCCTATCATACCCTGCACAACTCATGCCCACGGAAAAAGGGATCAGCCTGTCTTCGTATTTCGTCTCGTTAGGCTGCGCATATGTGGCATGGAGATTGGCCTTGGCAAAGCGAGGAATGCTAACTTTGTCTATTCATTGACTGCTAAGGTTCATGCTAGGGTTGGGTGTTATAGATTTTCTTTTTTCCCTTGGGCCCAGATCCCGGCGACTGTGTCGGAGCTATCGTATGGGTCTGATGCACAGCATATGCTCAATATAGTAACTTTGCATGTATACAGGAAATAGAAGAAACATCATTTCATTCAAGGTCGTGGAATACATATAGATACTAAGGAAACAACAAAGAGAGTAGGATCTGCACTAGACATATCTCATCATAAAACCCGGCACATACATACTTATCGGCCAAAACCGGTAACACATGCATCATTAGTCCTGAACCCCCACGTCCCGACCTAAACCGCCGTTTCGCTGCTGGCCCTGCTGCCCTTCCAGTACTCTCTCACCTTTTCATCTTCCTCAAACCCCCCAATCTTTCCCTCTGGAACATGCACTACCGCTGCTGCCGCTGCTGCCGCCGCCGCCTTCTTTCTCCTCTCATGGACGGCAACTAGAATCGCTAGTAAACCTGTCACGAGGAAGAGAATACTAAAACATTCATTAGCACCTTCCCAGCCTCGTACTCTTGAGTAAAACCTTACATCTGAATGATTATTAGTGCCCCTATAAGCCTCACCAGGTGTCCATTGAGACTCTGATGCCCCCTTGCTCCGTGACTGCGTCTAAGCGAGTTAAGATACTTCGCCAACCGATTCGGCCTCCCATCAGTATGGAAGTTATCGCGCAGCAGGCCAGCGGAAGCAATCCAGCCGGCAAGGAGGGCAAGATCGAGACATGCCGCCGTGATCTGGGCCCAGAACGGGAAGAAAAAGATTGCAAAGATACCGAATAGGGTGATTGGAATTGCAAAGGCCGACTAAAGACTGTTAATATGAATGAATGTAGATAGGGTATCGTTAAGGTGTCTACTAACAAAGACTTCTGGAACTAGCACTGGATCGGGGAGGAACCGGCCCCGACGTGCAAATTCACGGTGCTCATCGATCATGTAGGAGAGCACTCCGAGAAGAATTATGCTTAGACATAGTTGGAAGAGGCGGGTGCCCCAGGTGAGGGTTTTGAAGAAGCTGGCTTCGGAGGCGGTGATGGCCATGGCTGCGGAAGTGGGTAGTTCAGTGAGAAGTTGTGTACTTGGTACTTTGAACGGATAGAATACAGTAATCTTTGGGGTGGATTATATATATAGGTTTCTTTCCTTCCTTATATTTGTGAGGAGTGATATAAGAAAGTGCTAATTTTAACAAGTACTCTCATGATCTAAAGCTTTGAACCGGCCAAGAAAACTATACGCAGATAACATCGCACGAATCGACTCGGAGTCAAGTGGGCCAGTATAATGCACTTCCCCTCATACCCAGCTTACGAATTTCTAGACATGCACCCACCTGTCATTTCAAGTCTGGGCACCAAAGAAGAGACACAAGGTGGAGTAAAACAAACCAACAAGCTCAATCATTGACGCACATTCCCAGTAACTCATTCTTGGCGGGCTTACAAACGACATAGAAATAAAGTCAGTTGAAGTGTCACTTCGCTCGAGTACACCCCCCCCGGCACTCTATCGGCCGTCGTTATCGGCCTTAAGGTTGACGTTGAATGCCAAGGGCTTGGCTGGTATTATCTTTACTGGTTTGGGAACATCAAATAATTGGACACCGAGTAAAATAACCAAACCCCACGGTACAAAAGATATGTAGGAAAGCTTTTAAGTGATTATTTCATACAGAGTAGCAGTTTACCCGAGTAAGGCTCGGCGGGCGGCTAGGGTCTTGCTGTGCAACTCCTATGACGAAAGTCAATGATCGTTTTGCGAGAAACACGATAATGGGACATGTCGAAATTGGTCGACTTAAGAGATCTATTGTGCTTTTTATAGCCAAGGACATTAATTCTATCAGTTTTCACTATCGACGAATCGCGTGGAGGATCTCTTTCTATGGGGCTACGAAACATAGTGGGACTGGATGTAAGTGGAAACGACAGGGTTTAAATTTGCTTGGGCCTGCATCCTGGTTCCGAACTTCACGTGAAGAGGGATCTTTCCCTGAAAATCGTCAAACTCTGCCATTATCACAAAAAAGTGCGGTTTGAGGATGCTATTTGGTTAATGCCTTGCCCTAATAGAACGGTTGAAAAAAATGCCAAAGTAATAACCCACTAGAAAATACATATAAAACCCAATCAAAAAGAATAGAAAGTTGTACATCAAACCACAACCGCTCGACTCGGCGAGCCCAATAGAAATGAGACAAGCCCGATACCTATTAACATCACCATCACCACTATCGTGTCCTGATCTCCATCGATCAATACTCACGCCATCCATTTACCGCATCCCACATCAATCTGCGCCCATCCGCAGTCTGGTGGTGAAAAACCATTCCGCCGCCCTGATGCACGGGGATATGCTGCACCGGCGCTATCTGTACCGCGTTCTGCAGCTGCCCATCCTCACGTTGAATCATCCTGTAATGGCGGCCATTGTAGACAACCCACTGAGGCATGCCGTGCTGGGCGCCCGGTTCGGCGGCGGCGCCCTGTATGGCTGCAGCCGGTGCGTAGCCCGGATGTTCCTGAGCCTGGATTACCTCGCGCAGGTTTTCATCTCTCCAAAGCTGACAATTACAGGTATGCCACTTTTCCCCACAAGTATAGCAAAACTCGGCACCGCATCTGGTTATTGGGTGTAGATGGTTAGGGTTTGTCTGTCTATCTATCTAGGTAGATATACCCACGAACAAAGATATATCTACGAACAAAGGTTTAGGTAAAAAAGGAGGGAGAGGGGACTTACCTGCACGTAATGTGATTACAGCCTTGCCCAAGCTCCACCATGTCCCTACAGTTGTAACACCTCCTCCACCCGGCATTTTTCGCAAGTTTCAGCACATCCTGTGTCGCCTTGTCCTTCGGACACGCATTTCTGTGGGACGGGCCCTTACAATGGACACAAGTGCGGGCACGACACTTCATACACGCGCCATTCTCATCATTGATGTACATTGGGGGGATAAACGCTGAGCAGCCCTTTGTGGAGCAGTAGAGCCGATCCTTCGTCATCCACTCCTGGCCCTTTGCGTAGAACTCATTCTGCTCCTCGGTGTTGAGGACGAGATTGGCCCACGTGATTGGGATGTGCTGTTTGCAGCATCTGGGCGGGTAGAGACTCTCGCTCTTTGTCGACTCTATGAAGAGCCGGTTCATACAGGGACGGCAGTAGTTGTGTTTGCAGTCCGCGATCATGACATCTCGAAGATTGAAGGAATCCATGCATGCCACGCACTCGTGGGTCGGCTGCTCCCGTTCTCGGCTTTTACCTTTGCCCTTGCCGTTAGAATTCTCCTGGACCGGAGTCGCCTCTGCTACAGCGCTGCTAGATATAGATCTAGAAGCAGCAGCGGTTATATTACTCCCGCTATCACTGGGCCCG
Source organism: Morchella sp. 2018-W26 (assembly GCA_024713715.1). Classification (NCBI taxonomy): domain Eukaryota; kingdom Fungi; phylum Ascomycota; class Pezizomycetes; order Pezizales; family Morchellaceae; genus Morchella; species Morchella sp. 2018-W26. Next base: position 1,728,813 of record JAMGYX010000004.1, on the reverse strand, counting down.
TCGCTCGCTATCGCGGCTGCTAGGGCGTCATCGGCAAGTCCCGTTGGGAAAGCGACCTGGCAGCACATCGGGGGTATATAGAACCCGCCCGCTTTGGACTGTCTTTCCCAGCAGTCTATAAACATCGAGATGACGCACATATAGCAATAAGTGCACCCACAGGGAACGCTTTGTAACCCGGAATCGGTAGAGCAGCGGGTGCAGACCCCGTAGTACACGGGATCACTGGGGTTTCTATGTTGATTGCTAGCACGTACGCGTGAGTTTTGAGCAGCTAGCTTTGCGAAGATGTTCTTTTCGCGGCCTTCACGAACCTGGGAAGGACCAGGCGTCGGAATGCGCGCAGGTGCAGGCGCAGGAGTGAGTACGATGGCGCCGGTATTTGCGGCGGAGGGTTCCTCGAGCGAGAGGCGACATGCTTGTTCGAACAAATAATCCTCGTTAATTGATCTGGGTAAGTTGAGTTACATAGCTTGTTAGATAATTTATTGATAGCCTGGTGGCTGCGTAAGTTCACGGAAAGGTGAGTGAGCGTAACTCACTGATCGTATGAATAATGACCACCATCGGCTGTGCTCTGCATAGGCCCTTGCAAAGATAGCGCCTGTCTAAACACTTCGGGCATATCCCAGACGCTATAGTCGTCAACCTGATGATACCTGCGAGAAGATGAACGATATTAATACATCAAATCGGTAATGATATAAACGGCAAGAGAGGTTATCCAAATAGTTTACCAGTATGGGGTCCCATCTTCTGTGAAATACTGAACCCAAGGTTGTCTGTTGGGAGGGTTCTGTAAATATTCCGAAACTTCAGTTGTCATTAAAAACTTTCTGATATTTTCAAGACTTACCATTTGGGGCCGGTAAGTGGCCTTGTTGCCCCACTGATACTGATGAGGGTCCATTTCTTTTTCCTAGTTGAACTTGTGATATCCGTGTCTATGATACTCGTACTAGTGATTATTGATTTGAAAGTTTCTATATTCTGAAGTTGAAAATAATCTTTCTCTGATTTCCTCGAGCCACTGTGCTATTATCGAACTACAGGTATGAGTAAAGGACAAAGAGCCTTTTTCCTAAAGGTGAACATCTTTTAACCGTGTCTTCAACGGTAGCACAGTTCCTATCACACTTTACTGTTTGACGTATCCTCAAAATCTTTACATACGATCCGATGAAACTACTGGTTCAATCTGAGTGGATGTGACTAATAATCCACACTCCAGTTACTCGAAGATGGAGAATACAATGGTAGCAAGTAGATTCTCAATCTGTGATTCGCCAGAAATTGATTTTACGATACGTCATGAGACCAAAACTATACCAAATATTAGTTAAATACTATTTGCCCTCATCCTCGTAGCTATATAGAATTCCTGACGAACTTGTAACCGTAGAATTGATCAGGGTAATACTTGGTGAAATGATTTCTATACGAGTGACACTTGGTGTTTAAACACTTACGTGGAGAGGTGGCGTTTTGACCTGCTGGTAGATTGGGTCATTACTTTAGCACAAGACAGCTGGTGCTATGGCTGTCGGCACCAGATTTGATGTTAGCAGGGGATATATATGCCAACCGGGAATATGTTCGCCGACTCGGCAACGTAGACTTGCCGTTCCATGACCAGCTCGCTTTTGAAAGGGCCTTAGACGATGTAGTTCGATTCTTTGGTTTAACTCCAGACAAACTTTGGGTCTCAGTAAAATATTACCGCCAGCATCGAATTCAGCCCTGTATCTAAGGAGTTCAAAACTGCCGCCATAGCCCTTAGGGCTGGATGCGAGTATGATGTAAACAAAAAAAAAAAAAAAAGGAGTTCAAAACTTGCTCAAATCGAGTGATCTCTCATGACCTGGTCTGCGTGGTTACCTCATCCTTGTCAAATAACAAATTGCGCGATTTCCAGGAACAGTACCTACATGTACTTAGCAGGGAGTACGTGTTAGTGGACTGATATGATTAGCATTCCTCAAAAGTGTAAATATGGCTGATGTTTGTTTAGAAGAGGACACTCAATATGTCCGACTATAATCTCACCGACCCTCGGTCACTCGTTGATTCCATGCTTACCTCCTACTTGGAGGTCATGTTACTCCCGCACACAGGCTACTCGGGGTGCAGTCCGGATGGTATAGCGGGAATCGACCCGTAGACTTGTACTTCTATTGTGATATATCCAGTTCCTGAAAAAAAGGAGCGCCTTGAATAGATATCTTAATCGTGACCTATACATATACATAGGTGTATTTGCATGCCAAGGTACCTGGCTTACATATTAAAAAGTCTTGTTTTTGACCTCGTTGCTTGGCGGAATGCTCATGGAATTGGAGATTTTTCTCAGACACACAGTACGAGCACTAATATATTGCAAGTATTAATTGTGCAGTGAAATGGATATTGTCAGGGTGAATTGCGGATGGAATAGATAGAGTGCTTCTGGGTTTATTCGAGCTGGCCCCTCGAGCTAATAGCAATCTACAGTATGAAAAGCGGGGTGATTAAATCACTACGGAATTTAGGGACAAATACCGAATTAAACTGGCATTGGAGGAAGAGTACTGTACCAATACCGTATATTTACCCCTCTTTTTTGGTACCGTATGTATCAGCATCGGGCTATCGCCAAGCCGATATACTACTAAACGTAAGGCGGCGTGGGAGATCGGTCTCCCCGTTCCAGCCATGTTCGGTGCATTTTGCCCGATGTTAATTGATCATATATGGGGGGCTGGGTGTCTTCTATATACCTAAGGTGTGGTTTTGGTGGGACTAGAACACAATTACTATGCTTCCGTGCATGGACCCGGATATGTCGGCGTGAGACGTATGCCCAGACTCCCGACCGTATACAAGGTAGTATTTACCTAAAGCTTGTCTGGGGCAATTAATTTCTAGAAGTGTTGAGATTAATATGAGACGGTAATATAAGAAGTTGAATCAAGCATTACTAGGGCATACTATATACGCATCCGATACCCGAAAGCCTGTGCTCCATTCGCTTTTTAATTGTACAAAACTCCGAAAGGCTTAGAGACTAGTACGTAGGCCATCTAGAAGAACCGTTTCAGTACAGGGATGCAAGATTGATGGGGAACAGCTAAGCTTTGACGTGTGTACCGAATGCATTCGCTTCCGAATTGCCGACCCTTGTAACTACAGCTCAATCTGTAACTGGCGGAAAAAACACCGATATACATGTACATAGTTGATCATATTTGGAAACTTTCGGGTATTTCTTACCCCATTGATCTAATAATCAACTGTCTTGAACGTTGTATGCACTTTAGAGTAGAGATGTTTGCATCTAGTTTCAAACAATCGTTAGCCCACGTTGGATCCTTATGGTTATTTGGATGATTAGTATTTTGAAAAAACTAGTCCCTGACCTTGCTAGCTAGTACCCACTTGCATCCCCTACTCATTTACTTACAGTCGGTATTGTAGGAATTCTCAGTTCCCCACATTTGAAGTTCACATAAGGAATCGTTCAATTGAGACGGTTCTATACATCTCAAATCCCTATATAACCTTCCTGTGTCCGCCGTTTCTTCCAAACTCCACTCCTCATTCATCGTTCATTCTCTTTATCTGCACAGCTCAGACTTCGCTCTTACCTTCATTCTTTCCAACTACAACGACAACTACAGACAGGTTCTTTAGTCCCTCAATCAACTTCCTATCACAATGAAGTACATCACCGAATCTGCCCTGGTGGCTCTCACTGCCTTCTTTGGCCTCGCCTCTGCAGCACCTGCTGCTGATATCGAATCACGTGCTGTCTCTTGTACCGTCACCTCCTATACCAACGTTGCTGCTGCCAAGAAGGCTTGCACAACTCTTGTCATCGATAGTGTTGTCGTCCCTGCCGGAGAGACCCTTGATCTCACAGACCTTCTCGACGGTACCGCCCTGACCTTCAAGGGGACCATCACATTCGGATATAAGGAGTGGGCGGGCCCTTTGGTTTCCGTTTCCGGCTCCAAGATCACCGTTGTTGGTGCTTCTGGATCTGTATTCGACGGTGATGGTTCTAGGTGGTGGGACAGCAAGGGTAGCAATGGTGGAAAGACCAAGCCAAAATTCTTCTATGCCCACAACCTTGATGATTCCACTATCACAGGTGTCACTCTCAAGAATACACCAGTTCAGGGCTTCTCAATTAACAGCTCCTCAAACTTGACCCTCAAGACTATCACAATTAACAACAAGGACGGTGACACTGATGAACTCGGCCACAACACCGATGCTTTCGATGTTGGGTCTTCCGACACTATCACCATTGACGGTGCTACCGTTTACAACCAGGACGACTGCTTGGCTGTCAACTCTGGAACCAACATCGTCTTCAAGAACGGATACTGCTCAGGTGGTCACGGTATCTCCATTGGTTCCGTTGGCGGACGCAGTGACAACACAGTCGACAATGTCACCATCAGTGACAGCACTGTCGTCGACTCCCAGAACGGTGTCCGCATAAAGACCGTCTACGGTGCCACTGGTGAAGTCAAGGGCGTCACCTACTCCGGAATCACCCTGAAGGGCATCACCAAGTACGGTATTGTCATTGAGCAGGATTACGAGAACGGCTCTCCTACTGGAACGTAAGTAACACTCTGATCATAAAGAGCGTTTACAATGAGGTACTGACATTTCTTCGATAGCCCTACCACTGGCGTCCCCATCACCGACCTTACCATCAAGGGTGTTACCGGTACCGTCAGCTCCTCTGGTACTGATATCTATATTCTCTGTGGATCCGGTGCCTGCAGTGACTGGACCTGGTCCGGCGTTTCCATCACCGGAGGAAAGACCTCTTCCAGCTGCAAGAATGTTCCTTCCCCTGCCAGCTGCTAAGCGGTGGTACTTTGAGATAGTGAGTCAGTGGCGTCGGTAGGGCTCAGAGATTAGTTTTGGAGAGGGTGGTGGCATGGAGCGGGAATGCTGTAAGCAGACTTTATTTCGTAAGTCTCTTTTAAGAGACTATTTTTGTATTTGATATACTTAATTCATTATTGTTTAACCTTCGATCGATATTCTTTTCCGTAGAGAGAAATGGGACGAAACGCGAAATGATTATTTGTTCAACAGAAAGATTAAACATAAGCAGCAGATGTGCCTTGATATTGTGTGTAGCTAGATACTTGTGTTTCATTTTGCCCTTACAATTGAGTACACGTAGTGTCCCGGTATTGCGACGTATGATAAGCCTACCTCAAGTCCTATGATAAGTGAGGGTTTCACTATCCCAGCTCTATCTACCACTACTGGTCTGTCGCTGAACGAGTATGAGAAATAGAAATCTAAGTGTCAAGGGAGGGAGACCTTCTCAACCGCCTAAGCCCACATAGAGGCTGTTGTCAATTGAGCTAGACACGCATCTCCGAGCCAGACCTCTGACCCCACCATATACAGGGAGGCCTTATGCCCTAAACTAATTTTTAGGTACGTGCTCAGAAGATCCCCAACCTCCAGTATCTCCTAGCTCACAGTCGAGAGCCCAAATTACTGGTCCGCGGTTTATCCATGCTTATATTAAGGAAGGCCACTGCAAAAGCCATATACCATAATTAAATCATATACTTGTTGACTCATGAATATTTGGTCAGATTGATAGATGCTTGTATCAATCGACCAATCGATCAATCAGATCACTAGACATTGAAGACTGTCAGTCGCGAGGCAAACTCTTTCCTCATACCCCTTCACTTCGTTTGGAACACTTCGTTAATGAGGGCACCTCGCTCAGGGCAAGATCTAGAACACTTTCCGTTACTGCCTTCTGACCACCTGTGCACAGCCGGGGAGGAAAATCCCGCCACTCCATGCGCAATTGGCGCAGGGGAGGGGGTAGTTGTCATAGCCGGAAGGCTGCATGCATGTATGAACTATCAATCAATCAATCAATCAGCCATCTGTGCACAGTCTGTATACAGTCGAGTGATTTCTCATGAATGAATTCCGAAGCAACCGTCCATTCAAGGCTTTCATACATATTTAAAGCAAAGCGATTCTAAATGTTAATAGAGAAGGATTGGCTGGCGCTATTGCTGGCAAATCCCTTCTTTTCTATCTCACAGCAGATCAGGTCCTGCGATAGGTGTGATCTGTATAAGGTTCTAAGCCAAGACTTGAGAATTGATTTTGGCCTATAAGGGGTGTGTGGCTCTCTGAGAGCTATGAAGTAACTCGTATATATAGGCTATTGGTGTTGTGTTTAGTTTCGAAACCAGGATTTAGTGTACTTATGTTGATCTAAACTTTATATATACACAATAGTATGGATATTTACAAATTACTATATATCATAGTAAAAGAACATGAGTTGATAGACTTATAGTGACAGTAAGTTTTTATTCTATTAATCACTTTGGTCTAGGTTTGGGCCGTTAATCATCATAAATCACTCGATTTACTATTTACCTACATATAACGCATATTCCCATAGATACTTAAGTACGTAGGCTCATGGCTATTACAGAAAGATAATATGTGCATTGAAATCTTGATATAATCTATCTGAATATATACATAACCATGCTCAGCAAGGTCTATTTTCGGCCCCCCCCCCCATACACACCGCCACTAAAGGTTTCTCTCAGTAGAAATCCGCCCCTTTTAATTAATCTAGGCAACCCACTTCTTCGACTTCTTGGAGCTCGAGCTAGAGATAACAGCCGCTAAAACACATTAGCCCAAACATTCTACCAATAATCATATTCAGAATGAAACTTACGTCCAGGAATCTCATAAGTAGTAATTCCGGAATAGATATTGCAGGTGATACCAGGATCAGTGGATGCATAGGCGCCTGGGAACTTAGCAGTGGGGCTTGGTGTTCCGCCACTTCCACCAGTAACACGGAGCTGAACGCATCCCATGTAGAGCTGGGCCCCAGGGTAGGAGCTGGCTGAGTGCAGAGCAATGATCTCTCCACGGAGGAGGTAGTCACCGTCTGGAATGTTTGTCGGGATCTTAACTGACCACTTTCCGGTCTTGTCCGCGTAGAAGGTGTCGACGGCCCAAACACCGCCGGAAAGACCGTCCTCGGCGATTTTGAACCAGTCGAGGGAGGTTACGTCGGTGACGGTGGAGGCATCATCGACCTTGGCCATGTAGGTAATGATTGGTCCCTTGTGGCTATAATTAGGGAAGGAGTAAGAGGAGTTCAGTCTACAGGTTTTGAAGGGTGTGGGAATGTTTACCTGGCGGCAATCGGATCATCAGCATCAGTAGCTGCTTGATCACGGTTGGTGTGGTGCCACTCGTGGATCACAGTGCTTCCGGCTGTGACCTCACAAATAGACGCCGCAGGAACATTGCCGTTCACATTGCAGGCCATGTCCGCAGATGTAACATCTTGGACCGGGTTGTTGTTGGGAGGAGCACGCACACAAGAAGTTGTGGAAGTTGAGGAGTCAGTCCAGAAGTACTGGAGAGTAGTGTGGGCGGTAGCCTGAGTGGCAAAGAGAGACGCAAGTGCGAGGAGTGGGATTGCGGACTTCATCTTGAATTTTATATCAAATTTTTTGGGAAAAGAGTGGTAAGTTAGAAGACTGGCTTCGAAAATGAGTGAAATGAATGAATTCAGATGTCAGTATGGTGAGGATGGTACTGAAAAGAGGGGAGCGAGTGAGTGTTTAAATACACATCTGCTTTGATATTTTCAAATTTCGGCATGAGTCTTATTGAAGGAAGCTTAAGGGAATAGATTAAGTTAATAGATTACGGAGTCTGAAGCCCGATATGCCCATGTCTTCAATATTATGATCGACAAGTTTGTACACCAAGCTAGGCATCTTAGTCGAAGACTTCCTGGATCAGATAAAGAATGCTCTAGAAAAGAATCGATCGCCCACTTGGCGTTTCCGAAGCAAGTGATTTCGGGGGTATTAAAAGTTCAAAGCGTACGGAGTATGCGCATACAGTACTGGCTACCGGCCCGAAAAGCTCAAAGTACCATGAAAAATAGCCGATCGTTACTTATTTTCGCCAGGTCGGGGTCGGAGGCAGGGCCACGGCTAAATAGTTGTGAGCTGCATGGGAACCAAGGTTTCCTAGTAATTGGGTAACGGAGTTGTTAAGTAATATGTAAATTGCTTCCCTAGGGTAATTAAAGTGATCTGGGGTATGCCGATCTCGGCGGATTCGGTATATAATTCCGCAATGCAGTTTTAAGCTAGGTTCCCCACGCCCAGAAGCCGACAAGAATACTGCCCTTATATGAGGGGCCCTATCAAGTTGATCATTGAATAGTGGACCTTAGAGGAGATTATGGCTTGAGGGTTTGCAGGACTGAAAGTTTGATAGTAATTTCTTGCGCGAGTGGGTCTCCACCTTGACTGCTACAGTTAGCTTATGACTAGTCTAGCTTTGACTGGAAATATTAGTCTCTAGTAAAGTATTCTACCTCCAGTTTCCCCGTTGAAACAGTCAAGGATATATATATCCTGGATGGGGTCTGCAGGTGACTTGAGCCTCTCTTGATGCGGTCTACTATCCGTGTTCCGTAAAGTTGCGAGACCATGGTCTTGGTATTGTAGTCTCAGAGGGAATTTTAAATTGTGATAGTGAGGAAAACTCAAAATATATAGCACATGTATTCTTCCGGCACAGTATCTTCTCCGGTCCGCATCACCGACGAATTCTTGAGAAGCGGGAGATGGCGTATGCATCCTCATGGCCGGCCCAGCGTCGTTTTATCTAAATGCACGCAAACCACATCTAAAGCTTATGATGTTCAAGTGGAAAAATTTGGCCTATGAGAATCATTTGTCGGAGGAGAGATGATTTTGCTATGGGATAAAGTCGTAATATATAGCCCTCGAAATCGTCCGTACAACCCCTTGATTTTCATAATAATTCAACTGAAACTGTGATTACCTCATCATCATTCCCCTCACTTATGCCCATATCTCTCCAAGCACTCAGCAGATTTATCTCTAACGTCGACTCTACCAGTGAGTAAAACTTTTCCGGTAATTTCTGCTTGCCAACGTGGACGCGAATTCGTTCAAGGGTACGGCTCTTGGCGATGTCGGAGATATAGAACACTTTTAAAGGTTAGCGATACTCCAAAGAAGGGTTCAGATATATTCAATATCATACCCAGCACGCCAAGCGCGCAAACATCTGCCTGTATAACAACTTCCCCCTCATCCGCCCCCTTATATGCCCTACTATCTGTCAATGCAGCAACCCCCGTAATATTCTCTTTAATTCCTAATGCTGCTACCTTGACGATCTTCCCCTCAATATACACGGCTTCTACGGGTATAACAGTGAAAATTTCCCATTCACTCGGTTCTAAAGAAATAAACAGTAAATAATCTTCCGTGCCGCTCAAGGTTCCCCCCGCTTGAATGATTCTTCCTGTAGTATGCGCACGAACCACATACTCTCTCTGCCAGTCGAGATTATGGAAGCTAGTTCTCATATCAATGAGCTCTGCCAGCGCCATAGTCGAAACATTGAATACTCCTAATAGTGATGACTGCTTGTGCGTGTTGCTTACTAGAAGCAGTCTACCTGCATGGTAACTGACGTATGGGTCATTAGCCATAGCCATTCTTGAGGGTCTCAATGCACGGGGGGTTCGGTCGGCCGGAGAGGGGGATATCATAGAATTGATGAGATCCACGTCATGCTCGCCGGGTATATCAGTGAGAAATACTGGGCCGCCCGAAATGCAACGAGCGGCAGCATGCAATGAGTTGTATTTGGGGAGAGATGACTGAAACATATCCCAATCTATATATAGGAAAAGACTAATTAGTACATAAGTAATGGAATCTAGTTTTGGATGGAACCAACCTGGAAGGATATTTAATTGCCCAAAAAGAATCATGTTCATGGCGTTGCTAAATATGTGCCATGAGTGAGTTGAAGGAACATTCGGATAGAAGTCTAGAACAATTAGCAACACGCTGTCTCTTAGAAAAAGAAGTATAAATACCATCAGATGATCTGAAGAATACAGGCTTATTATCATCTGGGAGGAGGGAATGATAAAGGATTTGCGGCACATGAGACATGCAATAAATTACCCTCCGATCGAAATACTTAATACTGCTTTTCTTAAAAGCATCTTGGTAGGCCCTTGCCATCTTAGCTGTCTCCCTCCCATTCATCAACTCATCGATACGACATTGTACATCTGTTTTTACGGCATCAACACCGCAACTACTCAGGTATTTGTAGAAGTCATCATAGAATCTGTCGACATCCTCAGGCGCAACCATTGTTAATTTTCTTTCGACCGACTTTACGTTGTCGAGCCACCCTACTTCGACTGTCTTGTAGGTATTTGCAATGGCACCACCGGGGGTGATTCCATCCCAGTATCCATGCAGTGCATGCCAGACCCCTATGTGCTTGATATACGGCCACTTGGTTCGAATCGTTCCAACAAGGCCCTTTAGACCCCCGGGAAACCCCTCATTGGCCTCAAATGATGACCACGTTCCACTACAAGTGTAACTTTTTGGTGGGATTGATTGCCAGTTGTCATCGATTATCAAATTCCCGACTGAATTCTGTTAGTGTTTGTAGCCCCGAGTGATTTCATATGAGTACTTACTTTTAACCCCTGCTCTCTCAAGATCATCCAGTGCCCCGAGAATCTTATCCTCACTCAGATCAGCACCTAATCCGTTCCAAGTGCAATAGCTCAAGCCGTCTTCCCACGCTGTTCTTCCTTCCACCTCCTGCTCCAATTTCGATCCTTGGTCAATCAAGATGGACTCGAGGCCACGTTTACCCATAATGAGTTTCTTCAAATACCCCGCAGCGGCTGCGACTGTCCTGGAAGGGTCATTTCCAATTGCAACAATGATCTGAATCTTTCTCTCTGGTCCAGACTCTTCTCCATCATCCCGCCCACGGACTATAATAGAGCCATCTCCGGATGCACAAGACGTTGCATAGGCGCTTCCAAATCCAAGCCCAGAAACAGGAAGAATCGCTACATGCTTTCCATCGTAGCTCCTTTGGAAGAGAATCAACGCAGCATCCTTTTTTACATCGAAACTACCTCTCCCGTGAACAGGCCCAATCCATGGCGCTTGTGAGATACAATTGTAAGCATTTGGTAGTTTGAACCCAAGTTCTTTCTGGTGGGTGGTCTTACGTGCAATCTTAATTAATGCCATAAACTGCTCAAGGTATTTTGGCCTCCCTATTGATACCTCAGCAAAGGTATCTTCAGTGGTTGTTTTGTACATCATATCCCAAATTTTAGGAGAATGTGTGTCGTCTTCTACTAGTTGAATATCCCATTTACGGGCGTTTGCTTCAAGAGGAACGAAGATATCTGAGAGACTCATAATATTCTCTGGTTCTTGCTGGAAGATGATGCGACCATCAGCAGAGCCTATACGGGATCCAGCACGAAGCCTACGAGAATAATTATATAATTAGAGGCAACAAACTTTATATCGCCGAATATAGTAATAATCTAGTGTTCAAAGGGAAATTCTTAATGGAACTTACCAAGGCCCATCTGAGTACCGGTAGTTCAGGCAGAATTGCAATGGCCCCTGGTTACAATCATATTCCAAATCCAGGAAGAAGAGATCCCTTCGCGAGTTAACTTTACTTCCATCTTTCCCGACGCCTCGAAGATAGAACTATCAAAGGATATAATCAGTACTGTCAACGTATCTTAATACCCGCGAGCTTTAATTGACGTTAGTCAATAGACAACTAACCAATTTAACAACATCTGAGTCGGTGGCTATAATCTCTCTGAATAATGCAGACCTCGATTTACCACGGCCGTTTACAGTATACCACATCATCAATGTGAATCTTTCATCAGGGTTGATGAATGTGTTTTCATCTGCCGTAATTTCCATACATGCGTAGAAACGAATTGGCTTGCCAGATATATGCGTGGTCGTACATGCTAGAGGAGGATTGAGAAGAGGGGTGAAAAAGAGATTTGGCATTGTGTGATGGTATTTAAGAAAGATGTATGAAACTGATACAGACTTGCGGGTAGTAAATACGTGTATAACATGTAGGTGCGGGGTTACTGATGAGTTGCGGTTGGTCGGAAAATAGATTTTCCGAGACACCTACAGCGATGGGAAAAATTAATTATTGTAGAAGCAGGGGTCTAAGACCAGGGTTTAGTGGCTGCCCTGGCCAATAGGGCTCTTACCATACGTATACTTCTACATACAATAATTTTCCCCATCACTGTACAGTAGGAAATACATGTATTTCTTAGTATATGTATCCCACAGTGAGGTATATGAGTTTATGTTAAGTACATGTGTGTATGTAGCAATCTCTAGAGTATCCCGACTTGAAAGAGCTACATGTACATGTACATGTACTAACGCCAGTTCTAGATTACATACTTCTCCGGATCTCATTAATATTAAGTGACGGCCAGTTCAGACAATGCGTGTTACCATTACCTGCAATAGCTGGTGGAAAATAAGAGGTATTGTAGTATTGTAACCTGATTCGCGAACCGCTCTATATACATGTATCGGACGAAATTTTTTGGTTCGTTACAGCGGAGGGAGACTGTTGTCTCGAACCAGAACGAATCCATGCAATTCTAGCTTATTAGGAGTTCTTGGAATGTTTTAACAAAATACCCGGTTTCATCAACACCAGTACAGTGGTGGGTAATAAGTGATGGGACACAGAGATGCCCATTTTAGTAAAACGCCACCAACATCTAGTGTTTGTACCGGGCGTTCCACCACTTAGGTATTACCTGTCGCTGTATATCCTGCGCAGTTGTCCTAGATAGGAAGAGGTTCTGACCCCTGTCACCCCCTGCCATACATGTATGTGAGTAGGGAGACTTACCCCTACACCCGTAGTACTTACATGTACTTACCATATTACAGCTATACCTCGCTAAGAAACCCCGTTATAAGAACCTTGCTGTAAGAAACAACACACATGGCTGCACACGCTAAGGACTCTGCACCGAACTCTACATATATACTGACTAGGCCTCTAACTTTATCGCGAGGTCCAACTGTAGTAGTACTATTATCAGTAGGCTTATCCTCATTAATCCATCAGACTTCGCTTTTCTACATCACTTTATACCAGTAGTTTTGGGCCCTATGGGCCTGTTACTACAATTCACTTGCAGTGTCCGTGTGCAAATTTCCTTAACCCTATCAGCAGTCTTCAAACTCATTCTGCTTATATCCGCCCTGCCAAGGCACATTCCAATACATCATGTTCAATAACCTGATCGAAAAGGTTCATCAGGACCTGAACTCAACACTAATCAAGCAGGGAACAGATGACGCTTGACTGATACTCACTTGCCTATTGGAGAAACCAAATCACGCGGCCGTAATCGGTTGATTATCCCGGTATCATGAGAAGTCGGTCCGTAAGCTACTTACATTATAGAGTACTATAGAAATACCATATTCTTACTGCATTGCTAGCGTATCAGCCCCTCTCTTTGGTACTGTAGTACTATAGTGCCACGAGAGAGGACTATTATCTCGAGTACTATATAATCTCGTGAGAAATTCCATTAAATTCGGATAATCCACTATCCCCGTATTTGTACGTGTATGTATGTGGTAAGTCCGAACCAAGCCTAATTTACGAATCAAACTTCAAGATACAGAGTACTTCTCACCCGGAATTAAGACTCAACGAAACGGGGATAGTAAGTAGCAACTACAGTATCCAAAAAAGGAGGAAGAGGAGCGGGTGTACCTGTACCCAGCTGGTCAGTACCTTATCTAGAAGAATGCCACGATACTACGGTATTGCTAAAACTACGCCCCAGCTTGGGGCCCTGCACGATCCCTTACTTCTACAGTACTCTTTTTTTAATAATATATTAATATTATATCACGACCTACATAAGGCCTACCTTACTTTATATACCCACTTAACAACCACGCGTACGTCGGAATTTAGAATGTCTAAGACCATAAATGTACTGCGGGTGTAGGGGTAAGTGATCTGGCGACACAGGCCGTGGTTACTGTCGCCAGACTTACCCCTACAACCGTATAAGTACATATCGCACATTCCATTATCTGCAGCTTACCGGCCCACGGACTTAAGCGATACCGCTGAGGGGTACATGTATATATGTACTACGTACGCACATAGTACAATTTCGGCTTACATTGTATATCTGAAGGTTATAAAATCAGAACCCCCACCCACTGGTACTTCTTCCTCACCTTCAATTCCAATTTATATCTATATCCGTAAATTCCCCATAGCTAAAATTCAACATGACCTTCAACAACCCCACCTACATCACTCCTTTTATCGTTAACAACAAGCCCTATACGACCACTAAAACCTTCACTGTTAGAGACCCCACTTCTCCTACAACACCTCTCTGGGAAGCCTCCAGTGCTACCCTTGCTTGTGTCGAAGCAGCTACTGCTGCTGCCTCTGCTGCCTTCCCAGAGTGGTCGGCAACAAAGCTTGTGAAGCGCCAGGAGCTTCTACATAAAGTTGCAGACCTCATCGATAATGAAAGTGGTGAGCTTAGGGAGTGCTTAGCACTCGAAACTGGGGCAAATGAGCCCTGGCAGGACTTTAATCTTCGTAAGGGTGCAGAGTTGGTAAGACGTGTGGCCGCTGAATTGGCAGAAGTTGCAGGAATTGTCCCAGACGTTCAAGCCCCAGGTTTGTCCCCGTATCTATTGTAATGCAGTGTATATATTTATTGATGATTGAAGGGCGAGCTGCGATGATTGTTAAAGAGCCTCTCGGTGTTGTGCTTGCTATAATACCTTGGTGATTATAACTCATCGCAACTCCCGATATTTTTTCATATTAACACATCTTCATTCTAGGAACGCACCAATTATCCTCCTTTTACGTGGAATAATGTATGCTATCGCGGCCGGGAATACAGTAATAATCAAATCCTCCGAGCTTTCTCCTCGAACTCATTTCATCCTTGCTTCCCTTGTTATATCCGCCGGCTTCCCGCCTGGTGTCATCAACCTTATTGGGCATTGCCGTGAAGATGCAGCCGAAATTACTAAAGCACTTATCTCGCAACGTGCTATACGTAAGGTGTCCTTCACTGGCTCCGCAGCAATAGGGAAACAGATTGCGTCACTTGCTGGGGAATATCTGAAGCCTGTTGTGTTGGAACTTGGTGGAAAGTCACCCTTGATCTTGTTTGAGGATGTCAATGTTGAAGAGGCTGCAGTGTCTGCTGCATTTGGGGCTCTTGCACATGTTTGTTCTCCCACTTTTTATCGGGGTTAAAAGTTAAGAATTGGTTGGATGTTGACTTTTATAGGCTGGGCAAGTCTGTATGTCCACTGACAAGATAATTGTCCATTCATCTATCGCAGAGGCATTTGAAAAGGCGTTCATTGCCGCTGCGGCAAATTTTGGCGCTTCCCAAACTCTACTGCACCCGGATGGTCCACGACGGGTAAAGAGACTTGTCGATTCTGCCGTTGCAGCTGGTGCAAAGATTGTGAATCAGGAGGCCTATGATAGCTTCGACTTTGGGAACAGCAGTTCCCTGCCAAATCTTCTGATCCGTGGGGTAACTGATAAGATGGATCTATATCACCAAGAGAGTTTCGGGCCTATCGCTTCCTTGTTTATCGCAGATGACGAGGAGGAGGCTGTCAGGATTGCTAATGATACCGATTACGGTCTTGTGGCTGCGGTCTGGTCGAAGGATCTCAGAAAAGCATTGAGAGTTGCAAAGAAAATACAAACTGGGTATGAAGGCTTTTATAACTTGCGGTGAGGGTGTTTCTAATCATTGTGACTGTAGTGTCGTCACTATAAACGGCCCCACACTTTCATGGGAAGCGCAACTGCGGTCCCACGGGGTCAAAGACAGTGGATTTGGAGGGGACAGTTTGGATTCCTACCTAACTCCTAAAGTAATTACTTACGATATGTAAGGAGAAGGTCAATATATAGCTACCTACAGCTAGGATACCTATATTTTGCTCCAGGTACTCTACGAGATTAAGATATTAAAATATAAGGCAGATGAAAGACCTACATATGCATTTTCCTCAGTGATACTGATATTTCTTATTCGAGTTATTATCCTGCCCGGACGCTCTTTTATAATATTGAATTTAGGGATTAGAGTGACTGTCTGGTAATAGAGTCTTTTAGCCATCAACGAACAAATTGGATGCAAGTAGGATGTATAGTATTTTCAACTACAAGACTTAAAGGTACACATGGAGATATATTTAATCCTTATGCCTATGATTTCCTTCTCAGAATACTTGTGAGCCCCTATGCGGGCCGGCCAAGGGGCAAACGCATGCATCATAGTCTTTGGAATCAATAATTTTGTTTATTGCCTTTTCCGCCCGTGGCTAAAAGTCTCTGATATTTCACACACAGAAAAACACTAGATATATTGCACATCATACGCCTATCTTAATCATGCACCATTACAGGGGTATCAATCTACTTATACCCCGAGAATCTGAGGAGATCTAGAAATCTTGTGTAGCAATGTTCCCGGTGTTTTCTCCCGGGGAATCGGTTTCTCCGGAGCACCCACAAGTGTAGTTTTCCAAGGAATAATAATGTCGTCTTAAGCTTATCCCTTCATCTAGATCTGTTAAAGCTGCCAGAAATAAATTCAGGTGTGGCTTACGCCTGATGCACTGACAAACTAGGTCTTCGTTTGGCAAGATCAGATGTCTCAAACCTGGCAGCAATTAGCTGACAGACAAAGGCATAAGAGGGCGGTCGGGAGTGTACTTTAGTAGGGCGTTAGTTCCGAGATATCTTACCCGCAAGTTGAAAATATGAAGTTCTTTTCGCTTTCGCTCCACTTGCTATCTTTTGCGTCTTTAAGCCTCGTGAGAGACCAAGAAAATTCCCACAAGTTGGTTACTCAACTACAGTGACGGTATCATCATCTCATCTACTGTCACAGAAGTAGACGGCAAATAATATCCAAGACAGCTGTCTCGTAGCTGACTGTTGAGAGGTTCAACCTTTTCCCACCAGTTGTCGCTAGCTATCCCCTTGTCCGGTGGTGAGATATGCAGGTATCGTTTAATCTGAAAAAAACCTATTGTTGGACATTGCTTCATAACTTATCACTCGCATGCAAACTGCCAACTGTAAATTGCCTGTTAAGTCATTTATTTTACTGTAGACCACCCTTTATTTACAACATGTTTTCGGTCTTGCAGCGCCGACCTAAAATTCATTAAGACTACTTCTGGAACTATTAGACCTAAAAAAATCACTCTACTTGACTCCGCGATGTATGGTTGCATGGATATAGAAAGCAACAGACATACTACAGCCGGCTATTGGTAGCAGAATGGCACACAAATCCACCTAAAAGAGTTCACAGTTAATTACATTTTGCGGTGGAGGACGTCACTCTTTAGACGACAAACGGTCAAAACTACTTGTATAATCGAGTGCGCCGATAAGAGGCCGCACATGCCAACCACCATGTACTTAAGAGTAGAATTACCAGTAGCGATATCAGTCGATAGGAGCTACATGTGTCACTCTCAGCAGATGGCCCAAATCACAAAGAACTCGATGCCTTACGTACTATCTCGAATACAATAGAATATGGTCCCGCTATTGAAGTAACGGATTTTTGGATTTTCCTATAATAATAGAATATTATTATAAGAACGAATCTCTGGCTTCCATCATTAAGTCACTTTTCTAATAAGCGGAATGCATCCAGAATTGAAGAGGTATTCAGCCACCCTATCTCTCTCTAAATTATACATCCACGTCCACTCCATGAATGCCCTCAGTAAACGGACAGGGGCGGTTTTGGGTTGATGGATACCAAAACAGACATGCGGTTACGGACCTCAGAGGTCACTGTTGACATTTCTGATCCTCACAACCCCAATATAGTATTTACTGATGACTACTGCCTCCTTCCTCGGCTTTTCATTTACATACCCACTTTTGTTAACCTAAGTTCAAAATTATCACCACCCCAATCATCATCACCGATTATAGTGATGGCGGAAGCTTATAGGACTGCTGAACGTGTTCATTCACCTTTATCCAACCCTTTGATTGACATTAACCCTAAAACCGCCCACAAGAAGCTATATTGGGCATCTTCTTTTCGGAAAATACAAGAAGATATGTTAGCAAACAAGGATTATTCTATTGTCAAGCCTCCTCGAAAGCGAGATGCCGATGACATGGTTGTTCTCAACATCTATACGTAAGTTTTCCTTCTTAATATGCACATTGTTTAAACTACATATTTAGAGATAACCAATAGAACACTTGGTACTAACCCTGATTGGGGCCTCGGGCCTTCACCTCTATCACCACTTTATCTCCATTATTCAGCACTCCACCCAGCGGATTTTAATCTCCCAAAAGCCCCTGTCCCTCTAGCCAGTTCCGTAGGTCAGGTTTTGCAAGCAATTAGTGACAACTACACACGCGCACCGCCACCTCCCACCCCACCGAGGCCATGCATGTTACAATACTTCTTAGACCGTAAAGACTTTGTGACTCGGGCGAACACAACCACGACCTGTGTCCGGTTTCTTGACGATTTCGCCGAGTGGCGTCTACTCGACGGCCCTGCTGAAAACGCTGGAGACGGTGATGTCGCTCCTGCGAGCTCACTACGTTACAAATTAGGCTTGAAAGCCTGCCCCGAAAATTCCGGACGGCGTGGACCTGATACCCTCGCCGCCAGAATTCACGTTTCTCCAGTTGTTCGTATAGTCGATCCGGACCCAGAAAATCCCATTATGAGTCTTTTTACTTCGACCCCTGATATGAACACCAGTACGCCTGTGTATATCAATGACAACGAAGTAGAGGGCGAGTCTGGTGTACAATTGTACTACATGAGAAGTACGGATAGACTTAGGAGATATTGGTGGATCTGGGAGGGATCCTCATGGATGTGCGTTTATGATTCCAATGGCCGAACCGAATGGGGCTCAGGCTGGGACAGTTCAAAGGAAAACGCTGCCATAGGGAAGCAAGAAGACGCTGATGCCCAAGAATCTGCAAGTTCCGGTGTATCTGATGGAATAAGCCCCCCTAATAAGAAGAAGTTCGAGGAACTCGACTGCACAATTATCAAAGTATGATGTCAAGTATATATACGCTCTCTCCATATCTAGCTAACATTATTCTTGTAGCTTTATAACTCTAGTCACGATGAACCAATTGCGGTGGTCGAACTTGCAGCAGGCCAGATGTGGATCCAAAAGACAATCATCCTTGAGACCATCGACGTTAGCGTTGCGGTCATCTTCTCCGTCATTAACATGGAGCGTGCCATTAGGGATGAGCGCGCCTTGAAGGCTGCTAGATATACTAATTTGTTCAAAAGGCATTTCTAGGCGTTATTTCGATCTTTTTTTGCTATGCATGGAAGCGGGGCATTAAGTGGGGAGTATTAATCTTGGGGATGCGCAAAGCGAGAGACTTTGGTAAAACTTTTGTATTCTTTTCCACGATCTTGTTATGTATTAGCGCATAGGGGGTATGGGGATATCCAAGGTTGGTTTTGGTAGAGTTTCTGTATGAGTTACTACATGTACCTGTATTATTAGCTTGTGAGGTGCTGAGTATCGGTATGTCTGAAATATTTGGTTTTGATGAAGCCTTTGTAATGTAATTATGTAAGTAGGTTGTAAATACCTTTCTACTGATATTATTACGTAGTGAGAATTAGCCTGCGTCCACGTATAAGTACATGTACTTATTAAAACGTATCTCTTGACGTATACACGTTTTATGACAGGAAATTGAATTACAACGCCAGCTCAATCCTGCAGTCTCCCGATAACCCCAGCCCAGCCCAGCGTAGGTAAGACTAGCAGAAAATGGTCATATTACCATTAAACAACACAATACTATCTGCCATTGTAGCTTAACGGCTATGGTATCCCCCAGAGGGGCCGAGGTCTACTCAAATCAGTTGTACAGAAATGTCACTGGTTCGAGCCACCTCCCAGACTTGGTCGAAAGGCTGTGCGACTGGGTAAAAAAGAGGAACCCCACACTACGATCCCCTTTTTGCTACTTTGCAATATTTTTCTATTTTGGCCCTCTTAATGCTAAAGCTACTTCTATTACTATTCCACGGGCTTTTATTTGATAGATCTTGTTAACACCTAAACCCGAGGCCCTATGCTGTGAGAGCTCTTGAATTAGGCTATTCGAAAGGTAGAAACCCACCACGAAGGGACTATCCGATAAAGCAGCCACCCCCCACAAAATAACATGGGCTAAAGCATTTACAGAAATGGACTATGCTGATCCAATGGGTCTAAGGAATTTGTTCTGATATAACCACACCGTTCTGGATCTGGAAACCTATTTCCCGACAAGGTATAGAGGATGTTAGCCGGAACTAGAGCGGTCCTGTTAGTGTATAAATTATAAATTTGAGCCACACACAACCCTCAGAAATTAACCTGACTGAGCTTCATACATGTATCCAAGGCTTGCTAGAATAGAAATACATGTAGCCTCTTTCCTCTTCCAACGGGCGTCGGTTTTCGGCCCTTTTTCTTTACTTCTAGCTGTGCTTGGTTCTGAGTATATAAAGAGTAATTAATCCCACCACGCTATAATTAAGGGTACTAGATTTCGCCTCTGGGTGTAGCCTTGTAGACAGCCCTTGTTGTAGTTGTTAATAATTTATATGTATAAAGCTATTTAAATAATATTACTACGTGTATATAGTAGTTGGTCACCTAAGTACATGTAGCCATAGCTAGTACGTCCGGGAACGAGCCTGCCAATCAAAGTCCTATACCAGCACTACCAATCTAATATCAACACTGCTACTGTTGCTACATGTATTATGTATTAGTGCATAACTAATCCTAACCTAGTTATATGTTTACCTCTCCCGCGTCATATCCCATCACTCGGCCAACCACACACAATCACCGCAGCCATTCTATTGACGATAACAGCGGCCCAATACAACCGCGAAGAAGGGTATTAGGTCCCAAATATTCTCACTACTACCATCATCACCATCATCATCACCATCACCACCACCATCATCACCCATCATTATCACACCCCCCATCTTCACAGCCATCGTCGTCATCAAATATTAGCCAAAGATGCTTACATCCAACGCTCCCCCTGCTCCAGTGAGACTCCCGCCGGGTATTCCGATTGACCCCTCCCTTCTAGAGCCGTACATCGAATCGCTTATCCGGCCCTCTATTTCCGACTCCGAGGGGGCTGAGGACAGCTCTTCTGGCGATATTCATGTCCCTGATCAAGACCAATCTCAAGATCAAGATGACACTGAGTCTATCTCCCCCAATAACATTCAAGAACCCTACAAGACCCACGGCCCGCCATTCACCATGCCGTACGTCCCCCGCCCTCTACCACTCTCCCCGCATCTCAGCATCCGCCGCAAGCCACTCCCCCCCTCAGCCTCAGCCACTACCATATACACACCCCTTCTGCCGCGCTATCAGCCGCCACCGACCGAATACGCGCCTACTCCCACCTCCCATCTCTACAAGAACTACTTGCACAAGCTCCCGCATACGCGCTTCACCGAGCATGACCAGCCGGGCACCTGCCTAGCCTGCGATGCTGCCACAGCTACAGTGCACTACACATGCGACCTGTGCGGTTTGGCGCTGTGCGGCGTGTGCCATTACCTCATCACCGAGGAGCCGATCCGCGGATCGCTGAGGCTGTTGATCAGTCACGCGGCGAGGTGGAAGGTGGGATATTCTAAGGCATTTTTGGAGAGGGAGGATGAGGAGATGGATAGAGAGAAAGAGAGGGTGGAGGAGAGACGGGTGAGAAGGGAGAGGGAGTGGAGAGATGGGAGGAGTAAATGGAGGGAGACGATTATAGAGGAGGAAGATGAGGGTGAAGAGGTCGAAGTGGAGGAAGGGTTAAGGGATGTTGGAGAGGAGGAAGAGAGTGATGAGGGGGGGGTGCCGATCGATATGATTGATGGCATCCAGGAGATGATTAGGAGTATGGAGAGGGAGAGGTTCCCTGATAGGGAAAGGGAGAACGGCCAGTTGGAGAACAGTGGGCTGGAAAACGGGAAGCCCGAGCCCGAGGAGGGGGATATCAAGCTCAAGAGTAAGATCGAGGAGAGCATTCTCTAGCTCTCCTAGTAGTCTCTGTTGGCGTTTTTTCTTGTGCTGTGTAGCCTTTTCCTTTTTCTTCTTGCCTCCCTTGTGTACAAATACAGCACTTAGCTAGCTAGTACTAGCAGAGTGAGGAGACTAGAGTACCTAGTTAAGTAATTACAAATTCGTCTCTCGTTTTTTTCATGGCTTTGAACTATTGGTTGTGAACTATACTGTGACCTCGGCGGGGGTGTCGATGTCAACGATTGAAGCGACATGTTTTTACGCTTAGCTCAGCCACAGTTGGCGCTTCTTATTCAGCACCGCGGGTAGAAGACGACATACCAGAAGGCAACGTCTCCGGTGGCACCGCAACGGTCCGGTAGATTTCTCCGCCGATGCGCTCATCCACCAGACCCTACCCCCCGCAAACAAAAGTAATCGTCACCGCCCATGGGTCTGAACTCCTACGGAAGCCAGTGCCCATAAAAAAAAATTCTAATGAGTTGCGTGGCAACCGCACCAAAAACACCAATAGACCCTATTCCCTAGTGAGTATATAGTGTATACACAGCTACAGTGCGTGACACTAGGTAAAAACCCAATGCCGAGGCGCCCCTCATCGAATTCAACATCGCAGCCCCCTTGATTTTAAGGACATGCTAGACTATACTTCTTTGCCCTGGGTGTCAGAGATCGATCCGATTCGAAGCTTAAGGTCACGACTTGCAATTGAGAATGAAGCCAATTTGGCGCTCGAAAGTCTCTATGATATGTAGAGTATGGCCCGGACAAAGAGGAGAAGGTGGGGGCAAATATTGGCAAGAGTTTATGGTTGTGACTTTCTATAAGATCTGGCCTATTGTCCAGATTCCTACGTCATTTTTCTGTGACTGTGTCCTCTAGTGACCAAGAGCTACCCCGTCGGCATTTGTTTGTCGTTTACGGGTCATTTGGAGGAATTGTAGTTCTAGAAACTATCTTGGGCCAAAGTCCAGTAGTATTTGCACAGTGCAAACAAGAGACATTTTGGAACAGAGTCGTGATCCGTTAAACGCCTAGATACTCTGTAATTAGGCGATTTAGTACAAACTTTGGTGGAGATTTAAAATTGAGTTGCCATATAGGCCGAGTTTTTTAGATACTAGAGTTTTGGCTCATTTACTGTGGTTTATAAATGCGCTTATACAAAGCTACGCGAGAGGTGAGGTGGCAGTTGCAAAATGAAAAAAAAAAATGGCTTTTTCTCAAAGCACCTAATTACCATCTCTTATTTTTAACGTTACACCTTCAAATATCCTGTAGGGAGCCCTTTACAGTACAGCGTGTACAAACTCAAAAAAGCCAGACAAAAATAACTTGCAGAGCCAGGGATTTCTTAATTCGGAAGCCGGAGAAACGTCCACCAGGCACGTCCACATCGCCAAACGTCAAAGAACGAAAAAGAAAAGAAAAAGAAGGAAAGAAAAGAAGGAGCGAAATCGAGGTCCCAATATGACATCGGAGATTATATTCTAGCCCCCCATCCTCCTCTGTATCTCCACGTTGTAATTTCAACGCCAACCAAGCAGTGCGCGCGTGCTAGCAACTCGGCGCTGACTTCATTTTTGGGCATTTTGCGAGCAGATACTACAACATCATTGCGAGGACTGTTGATTGCGGTGCCGGGAACTGATGAACAAGATTTGCCACGGAAGATCTCGGTGTAGACTATACCGCCGCCCTCCCACCGCTAACTTTGTCTTACCACAAATCATTACAGCTTGGAGCGCATAATGCATGCGGTGCTGCCAAAAAAAAATCAGCGGCGATATGACTGCATGTCGCGAAAGAAAAAATTCTTTGAACTCGCTAGAAAAAATGACATAGGAGGCGTTAAGCTTCCAGAGTGAACTTGGAGGGGGGGGGGGGGTCTATCTGGAGAGCCAAACTCTGCCTTACCCACAACAAGCTGCGCAGGAACTAAAAGAATCTCTGCGTTACCTTTTATTTTTTTAAACCACCTGTACCTGTACAAAACATTGCATGCAGGAAAACCTATGGCATAAAAAATACCTACAGTAATCTTAAATATATTTCAGAGGTGACATCAATTCCATCCCCACTTGTCTCAGTACTAGCTAGCTCTAACTCCAATGAACCCTTCGCTAGCCAGCATCGGTGCCCAGGGCTCACGTAGAGATACGGGATGATGTCATTTAAAACCTGTGCGCATCATGAGAAATCACTCGTATATCAGCTAAATCTAAATTCGGCTGATATGCGTTAATAAGCCTCGGTTCTGCTACCGATATAATCTCCGCTTTGGCTCTAACCTCTACTATAGTTCTGGACTACATTTATTGCGTAGATTCCAAAAGTTAACCCACAAACGTCATACACCACGGACTACCGCAAAATTCAGTTAGTTGGGTCCCTCAAAGTACTCCCAGGGTCAATCCATGGCGTAATTATAAGCCAAAAGGAGACGGTCAAACTAGTATTGACCTCAGCACCTTACGTGCAAATTCTGTCAGTAATCACTAGAAAATACCAGCCACTCCGATCCATGATTTCTTTGAAGTCCTTGAACTGTACTTCAGTACCTTAGTACCGTAGATGTAACCCGCGTAACAATTAGAAAATTCACATACGTCATTTTAATACGATAATCTACTTTACATGAAACCTCCCAGAAATAACTATAAAAAGAGGTGTTAATATTCTAATGAATCCTCCTTACCATCGGTCAGGTATACCAGGCCGGCCCTCAGGGACAAACCTTTTATTGTTAATACTATACCCATTACGTCAACATATGGACACTCGAGCATGAGGTCTAATCAACTTCGAAACAACAACTACGCTCCCCCGGCACTGCACCCGCTAAGTGAGACCGACCTACCTGACCTTGCTAACTGCTGGCGCTGCAAAGATAAAATCCGCGGCCGAGCCTTCATTGCTGCTTGTCTAGCAAAACACAGGTACTGCTTTCACTGTGTTAGGCGCATTTATACCCTCGCAACCACTCGGAATGAAAAGTGGCCTGCACGCTGCTGCAAAGTCCCATTCGTCTCCACCAACCTATTCATCCGCGTTTTTCTTAACAAGGACGAGATAAGTTTGTACAAAAAAAAATCTATGGAACTGTCAACGTCACCCGCAAATAGAGTCTACTGCAGTAGACAGGGCTGTGCGGCGTTTCTCGGCAACCGTGAGAACCATCGTGGTCCAATCTATTGTCCTTACTGCAATGCGGCCACATGTTGGACTTGTAAGCACCCGGCACAGCGAGATCACTTCTCTCGGGAGAATATCAAGTTGGAGGCGCACTTTCTTCAGGTGAACCCAGGGTGGAAAAGATGTATGGACTGTGGAACGATTATTGAGATAGTTACTTCAACTGGTTGCATACATATGGCATGCGGGTGTGTAATTCTTCTTAATGCCGTGGGGTTTATATATATACATTCAAAGAGCTAACATTATGGTGGTCACATAAAGATATGATCATACTTACTGTTATTTCTCCGGAAAAACTAACTGGACAGGCTTATCGAGAACTTGTAGATGCAAACGTCCCGACGGACGACTACACAGGCAATCACCTTATAGCCTTCCAGATCCCTACACAACGTTTAGCCCTCGGGTTCCTGAGCCGAGACCCAGTTCGAGATTCGATGTAATTTTGACTGAGGAAAACAGATTCATTCCCACGTCTACTGTCCAAACCTCAACTGCCCACCCATGCTGTACTTATCCTCCGGGCGTCGAAAACCCCATGGATATGTCATATCCATATCGACTTCCCTCTACAACCGCCGAAGGTCCGGCAGACGCTGACTCCATCCTCAGAGAGCGCAAGAGATGGGAGCTCTCATCGGGTACCTACCCCGAGCATCCTACAGAAGGCGCATGTTGTCTTCCCCCCCGACTTCTAATCTCTCTAGAATGGAAGGCGAAGTCTCTCACTGCGCAGCCGGGTCCAGTCTCCAACACCGCCCCTCTCCACTCTCCTCCACCAACTCCTTTCGCTCCCAGCACTAAGAATCCTTCTATCTTGCGCCCGGAAATGAGAAGGTTAATGCAACCGGTTTCCCTTAACCGGCAAACTTTCGGCCCAATTGGCACTGAAATCGTCCCAGCCCCCAGCCCCCTCAGCACATTTTATAACACTCCTGCCACAAATGCCCGGGCGGGTCCCTTCGGCCCAATGAACACTTTCCGTACAAGTGGCCCAGTAGCTCCCTTCGGACCGATCGGCGTTCTTCGCCGTCCAAACGGTCCAGTGAGTCCCTTTGGCCCAATTGGTACTCCCCGCTATAGCTACACAAGTAGCCCAGTGAGTCCCTTCGGCCCGGTTGGCACTCCCACCCACGCAAGTGGCCTAGCGAGCCCCTCCGGCCCAATTGGTACTCTCCGTACAAGTGGCCTAGTAAATACTTTCGGCCCGGTTGGCACTCCCTTACGCGCAAGTGGCCAAGTGACTCCCTCCACATCCCTAGCCGGCACCCCCCGCGGCCCGACCGACACCCCGCCGGCCCTAATTGATACGCCTCTCACTTCAATTGACAGTCCCCTCGCCCCAGTGTGTCAAGTGACGTCCAGCCTTGGTGCCCTAAACATTCAAAACAAAAACCCGGACAACTATTTGACTGAGGATTCAACGCAGTCCAACAGCCTTTTTACGGAAGACGTCTCGCGGAACAACCATAAGACTGATCCCCCAGAGGATAACCACGAATACGATTGGTGGGGAAGTTCCTCAGCCAGTGCCCCAGACCCCTCGGAGGCTGTGACTTATCCATCGCGTGAGCCAATTGATGTGGCCGGATGGCTGAATCAACTGCAAGAGAGAGATCGGGGGTTCCAGCTAAATACCCCCCGAAGGGAAAGGCAACAACTCTAAACACCTATTAATTTGGCATGCCAATTTTGGGTAAGAGCTTGTGCTTTGAAGAACTAGCTTCCCCCTCCGTGTTGCGGGACGCTTTCTCAAGCCACCGCTTGATCCTCTATGAGAATCATCAAGCATAGCTTTATTTTGTTGGCCAGAGGATTATACCTCTATTCCAGGGTTACCTGGTTGGCAGTGGCCTACCCGGGCCGTACGTGATATAGTGGAGTTTCGACACCACACCTTATCTAGGAGGGGGTCCTATTTCCCCTCTATACATTTATCAATTCAAATTTCTTGCGTTATATAGTGTTTTAGTAGGGTTTTTGACGGGTTATTTGGTCCTATTATGCCTTTATGTTATATCTATTCTGAGTTTCTCTCCCCTCTTTTTAAAGTTATCGCTGAGATACTGACCCGAAAGTTTTTGGCTTTTTCCCATCCAGATTTCAACTCTTTGTTATGTCCTTTTGATACCTTTCTTCTTGGTTTTTTACAAAGGGGAGAGGTAAGAAGGCGATCTATGGATTTATAATGCTGAGCTTTGGAGATTTTTGTCAGCCCGTTATTTTTTATTCTTATTTTATTATTTTCTTGTAGATGTTTCGATATTTCGTATTCTGAGCTGCATGCTTTATTTTAGTAACTATTAGAGACATAATCTGGCTAAAGGTTTGCTAGAATTATAAAAAACCAATACCAAGAAAACCCTGACTCCACCCAAAAAAGATTCCTCTTTTTACCGACTATAACAGTAACCGACATTAGTATAGAGACTGGTTGCATAGTTTACAAACCTACTACCTGACCGCACGAGGCAGTTGCCCTTAGGTGATAGATAGTTGTCGTGAGTAGCGGTCGGTTTCCGGGGACCTTCTCGCAAAGCTACATCATGTTCACACGAATGATCTTATAGCTATAACCAAATTGATCCATGCCACCCGATTCCGTCGAGTGATCAATCATGACTTCCGGTCATGCATGGATATACACGCGACATCGAAATCTTGAATACGCCCCAGCCTAACATCCCTTGCACTCACTTGGGGGGGTATAGGTTCCGACGTTTTATGTGAGTACCGGCCACTGAGACAGACTTCAATGCAAATCCAGTCATAGCATACTTCCACACTGGCTCTACGGTCCTTTGAGATGGCTGATATGAAAGGCATTGATGTGACTCCAAAAACTTTCCCCCAACCCCCTAGTATGCCACCATCAGTTTGACTAAGCGGTGTATCCTTGGCGCTAGCGCAGGGTAAGAACCCTTTAGTATCTTAGTACAAATTGCACATAGATAGAGCATAAGGATATGAAGCAAGTAGCCACCACAGGCTAGACAGGGTCACCTCACTCACTCACTCTCTCTCTTGGTACCAGGCGTTTTTAACCCGCCCCAGAAAGGACGTGCCCCCCCCCCCCCCATCCTCCTCTTCCCCCCCCCTTCCTCCCACCGGTTATCGTTGATCGCAGTACCCTGTAACTTGCGAGTGAAAGGCATGTCGGTTATTGCTACTCCTCCATTGGGTGATATCACATGTGATAATGTGTTGGGGCTTCTTGATCCTGTGTAGAAACGCTGCTGTGGTATTTCTCATTTTAACCGTATGATAGTTATGCGCAAGATCTTTTGCAGTAAAAGCTCTTTGGGGTGCATAGTGGCCTGTGCGCTTAGGAGTCCTCGGGGTTGTCCTCCTTGTGGGATGCATGATACCCATACTGTGATAGACCCGATTTTCATAGAGAGCGGGGGTGGCCGGTAATGATATTGATATAATGCCAGTGAGAGGAATAATCAGTAAGCCTACCTAGGTCACATGATCCTAATTGCTTGCGTGTTGTCCTCTAGTTTTGAAGTCGAGCTTTTGTGCGGGTTCGAGCGTAAATATTACTACTACTGAGACATGGCATCTGTGATAGCATTGACTGAGGCTGTTAATAATAAGTCTCAGAGGTAGATTATAATTCAAACTTTGTAATGGTCCACTTTTGTATATCTCGTACAAAATCCTCGCATTTTATGCTTGTGAGATCAGTGCTTATCACTACACTACTATCCAAAAAGCTCAAGGCCAGGACTTCTGATAACCGAGGAGTATGAATATAACCATTTTAGGCTGTGAAGGCGCTGTTTGCGGTGAGGTTCGATACATGTATGTAATGTTGGGTGCGTGTCTTGGCACGATAACGCACTACATGTAGGCGGGCTAACATAAATCAATTGCTTGAGCTGCTTTGAATCTCGCACTATATTACACACCCATAGCCACGTCCTGTGGAGACGTACCACTACACAAGACAATAGAGTACCTAATCACTTTCAACCGTTCTGCAATACAGAGTACTTACGAGTGAGACATCAGATATCACTCGGGAGCTTTTGAAATTTCAAGGTTGGAGCCCAGATAAGCGGTCGCCGTTGGACTGGGAGAATATATCCGTTACAAAGCTGGAAATAGGGTCCCGCTGTGACAATTGACAAGTCGTTAGACACATGCTAGTGTTGTGTCGAGTTAAAGTATGTACGGAGGTCGTGGCTGCTGCAGCTACATTCTTGGCCCACAAGGCTCGTCCTGAGTAGTGTTACAGATGAGAGGCCGATTGAGAATTTCGAGAGGCGGATGAGGCCAAAATTTCATCCTCT
Source organism: Morchella sp. 2018-W26 (assembly GCA_024713715.1). Classification (NCBI taxonomy): domain Eukaryota; kingdom Fungi; phylum Ascomycota; class Pezizomycetes; order Pezizales; family Morchellaceae; genus Morchella; species Morchella sp. 2018-W26. Next base: position 1,699,226 of record JAMGYX010000004.1, on the reverse strand, counting down.
CCGGCGAAGCTTCGCGATATTATTGGTTTTCATCTTTCTTTTCCTTATGTCCGGTACAAAGCAGGTACACCCATTGCTTCATGCCAGTTTACGGCGTATGCTAGGACAAACGTTCATGCATCAATTCAGACTAGGGAGGGAAATTCCAGAAGCTATTTTCAGCCAGATTTAGAATCCAAAATGTGAACCAGAATTCGGACGGCCCAGCTACACTTTGACGGCTGAATGTTTTGAAGAGCAACTCCGAGGCAACAGGCTGAGTAGCAGGTAGTTGATGCATAAATTATTATGTACGCATCTGCTCTACTGACATGTGCTCAACCCGGATCAGGGGAGGTACTACACCATCCGCCATTCTTACTCTCGATAGGTAGATTTTTTCCCGGGCGCGGATGTTTGTCTTGCTGTGACAGGCATCTGGTATTTCAGTTGGTGGGTGATCGTCATGATACGTTGTTAGTTCCTTGATTGAGATTGGAGGATGGGAATAAAGGGGAGTGCAGCGGCTTCGGTGCATATGGACTGCTGCGAACGATAACATATGATACGTGGACCCAAGGGTTTTGCTGCGGATGGAAGGGACGGTGGGATGGAATGAATTTGATGCTACTGGGGTTCACCCATGCCCACTCCCATGCTCTCCGACACGTCTGTGATTGTCTTCGGGTGTGGTGACGCAAATACATATCAAGCCACATGATGGGGCTCAGTCAGGTGGTGTGGCTTCCACCATAGCGCAAAGACCAGATGTCCCCGGAAGCTTGGATTGTCCATCCCCTACACAATTACAAGATCGCCCTCCAGCTTTGACATCCCTCTCTTTCTCCCTTCTGTCACCACTTCATCCCCTTAGGTTCTGATAATACCCCTTTTACAGTTTCCACAGTTTCCTATCCCCTCACCTTCAACCTTGTAATTGACTGTATCCTTAATCATAATATTCAACGCCCACAAGCTCACCACTTCCGAGAGAATGTCCACTATGAACGGTGGAGGCGGGATGAACGGGACCAACGGGGCCCACAGCCACTTGGGGTCGAGGGTGGACATCAGCGAAGAAGACTACAAGACTTACGAGAAAGGCGTTCAGGTTATCGATGAGAATAAGGAGTTTACGTATGTTTCCTTCCGTTGATACGCATTCATTTCATATCGCGCTTCCCCCCCCCCCCCTTTTTTTTTGTATTCACACTTCTTCCCTGCCTGGGAATCCTATCTTAATACCAACTATTTTAGATTAAACCTTCCTACATACCTCGCCATTCAGAATTTGATCAGCGCCGGTTTTAATTATCATGTCGTCGCTGTGTTTGGGTCCCAGTCAACAGGGAAATCGACTCTTCTCAACCATCTCTTCGGGACCCAGTTCTCAGTTATGGATGAGGCAGCTCGTAGACAGACGACCAAGGGGATCTGGATGTCAAGAGCTCTTGACGAACAGGATCACGAACAGCTAGTGGCTAATAGGGAAGGGGGCATGACAAACAACATTTTGGTTATGGATGTGGAGGGAACTGATGGTCGCGAGCGAGGAGAGGATCAGGACTTCGAAAGGAAAAGTGCCTTATTTGCGCTGGCTACCAGCGAAGTTTTGGTGGGTTGCGCATCTTTTCACTAATTGGTTGTTATCGGGTTATGATCGACACCACGGAAGAAACAAACTGGTTATCCACTAAGTTTGGAGCACCCCAGCTAATATTTATGGACAAATAGATTGTCAATATCTGGGAGCACCAGGTTGGGCTCTACCAAGGGGCCAACATGGGTTTATTAAAGACCGTCTTTGAAGTGAACTTGGGTTTGTTTTTGAAGGACAAGAGGTAAGTTTCTCCTCTCCAACCTTTCTCGTTCCTGCAGGGTGCTGAAATCAGTGTAGCACCACCCACCGGTCACTCCTGTTCTTTGTGATTCGTGATCACATCGGTCATACACCTCTTGAGGGTCTCAAGTCTACTCTCATGGCTGATCTGAATAAGATCTGGTCATCTCTTTCCAAGCCTGCCGGTATGGAGGAATCAGAAATCACAGATTTCTTTGATTTCCAGTTTGCTGCGCTCCCACACAAGATTCTTCAGCCTGAGAAGTTCTTGGAAGAGACAAAGGCTTTGAGGACCAAATTCCGAGAAGGGGTTGACGTACAGGTGCTGAGCGACGGTTCGCCTATTGATGGTGATAACAATGGTGTTTTCCTACCAGCATACCATAGACGGATACCTGCAGATGGTTTCCCGCTTTACGCTGAAGGTGTGTGGAAGCAGATCGTTTCGAACAAGGACCTAGATCTCCCATCACAACAGGAACTACTTGCCCAGTTCCGATGTGATGAGATCGCAGCGTCTTGTGTTACTAGTTTCAACGAAATTATCCAGCCATTCGAAGAGTTATCTAAGAAGGGTGGAGCACTGGAGGGGCTTGGTCCAGCAATGAAAAAAGCACTGGGAGAAGCGGTTGGTGGCTTCGAGGAAGCCGGTGGGAGGTACCACAAGGGCGTTTTCGGGCGGAAGAGAGATGAACTACGTGCAAGCCTTGAGGGCCGCCTGAGAGTGTTGGTCATCAACCAGTTCACTGCGCTGTCCAAGAGGGCGCTGGCGGATTTTACCGAGGAGATCACCGCCATTCTCAAGAAAGCGAACTCAACTGCTCATGCCGGGACTGCATCTTATGATTTCGCCCAAGTTGTAGACGAGACAAGGAGCAAGGTCGTAAATGCTTTTATCACAGAGGCATCCGAATGCTACATAGCTGGACCAACCGCCGAGTGGTCTAATTACGAAAAAGAGCTCGAGGGTTTACAAAAAGACCTTGATGCAGTTGCAGGGCGTTTACGGGGTGAAGAAATGAAGCGACTTGTATCTAGGCTGGAGAAGGCCATCAAAGCAAAACTCATCGAGCCGATTGAGCTTGAGTTTAGGCGGATGGAAGACAACACTAAGGGAGGTCTTTGGGACCGTGTCTGGAACGTGTGGACTGGTATTGTAGGGGATGGAGTTGATAACTTTTTGAGCCGGGCAGCCAGCTTTAATGCTAGCGAGAAGGAAAGAGACATTGGTGCTTGGAGGTTGAAAAAGAAGGCGTGGGGAGTGCTAAAGGCTAAGATTGACGAGGAAGTTCATGAAGGAAATCTTCTCTTAAAGCTACGCGAGAAGTATGTCTCACATCTGTCGCATCTGCTTCCGTGACAACTGCTAACAACTCACAGGTTCGAAGACCGTTTCAGATATGATGAAACAGGCGTTCCCCGCATCTGGAAGCCAACTGATGATATTGAAGGCTCCTATACCAAGGCTCTCGAGGCTACCCTGAAGCTTATTCCACTTGTTTCTGAGATTCGTCTTGCAGGTGGCAAGCAACCCCCGCTAGGTGAATTTCTTGGGGATGCACCCGCAGATCATGAGGAAGATCTTGAGGAGATTGGACCTTCCAAGGACGAATTTGAGGTCATCTCTGAATCAAAGCAAATTGACCTACATCAAAGATTCAAGCGTATGGCCGATGCAGTTTTTGTAGAGGCGAAGCGCAGCACTATCAACGGTGTAGCTCAGATTCCGATGTTTATGTGGGGATTGGTCCTTGCGCTTGGGTGGAATGAGATCTGGGCTGTGTTGAGGAGTCCAGTGTACTTCGCTTTCCTGCTGTTGTGTTGTTTTGTGGTTTATGTTGTGTACAAAACCAACCTATGGGGGCCAATTTATCAAGTAAGCAATGCTATGAGCCAACAGGCTATGGATATCGGAAAGGTTTATTCCCTCGTTCCTTATCCCTCCATAACTGCACGCGCTAACTGGATTAAAATAGCAACGCCTACGAGAGTTCCTTAGTGACAGCAATGGCAATGTTGCTTTTGCCGGTCGACAGAACAGGACCAGGGGCTATGATGAGGGCGAAGCCATCAACTTGCAATCGCTCGATAGTGAGGGTAGGAGAAGGGTAAAGAGGGAGGATCTTGCATCAGAATAGATCTTTTCTGGTGATGTTTGAATATTTGAGGAGACCGCTGAAGAAAGCTGTTTAATAACAAAACGCTGCTTTGTTTGAATATAACTTTTAGTTTTTGACTTTCTGCTTTTTTGTTCTGTTTTTGTGGAGCAGTGGGGGGTGCTCGGAGTTAGAAAGAGCGGTAGCGGTGATGTGTTTTATACAAGGGTTATATACTACATTTCCTATCTTCGTTTTTGGAACACGGCTGTAGTTTTTTGTATTACTTTTTTGTCTTTATTGGTTTGGAGATGCATGTTCTAGACGGCTCACAGTGGAATTAAAAGTTTGAATCAAGGAAGAAAAGACATCTCCACTTATCATGCGCCCAATGTCTCAAAGGATCTCGAACATCTCGGTATGCATTTGTAGGGGTCCATAAGCAGTTGTTCCGAGAACCTACATGTATTACATTGGTTTTGCTGCCACATTATCACATCAGGACATCAACTATACCCGTTCGGGGGGGAGCATGAAATTTTCCGATAGGACATAGATACATGTAGTTTTGAACATCTCGCACCCGGTCTCGGAATTTGTATCAGGGGTACTGGTTGGTAGTAATTTGTTTCTGCCTATTTTATCGTGCTCGAGCAGAGGGAGCGGCGCTGCACCTAATCATCTTGGTGCCAATGATCTTCGATTAGTGCTCTATATCTGAGCTGAACCGGACATTGGTGTCCGTGTATGTAGGAATAATAGAGTATGTAGTGTAGTGACTACTGCGGGACTTTGACGGTAGGTACAGCGATCTTAATCAGAATGTAGTCAGAGAGATGTCTGTCTCGATCATGAGGAAGGGTCCTGTCGCCTATACATGTAGCTCCCGCGTGCAAGAAGACTCCAATGAAAAAGATCACGCAGAGAGCCCTGCATCATTAAGGATCATACAACATCCAGTCATCACTTGAGGTGTCCATGGCCCCAACATATGATAAGTCCAATCGAGCTCCCAAGCTTCTCTACCCGAGATGTGGCTGCAGGCTCTCATTAACAGATCATTGGGCGTTTACTAGCAGAAGCAAAATACCTCGCAAGACAAGACCTCACTCTCCCGCTGTCAACCTCTTTTATGATAACGTGGCTTGACATTTGTTTTGCAATTCACTTTATCGGGTATCGATAGACATGCGCGCACGGGACAATCCATGCTGCTGTGCCTGACAAGCGAAATTGCATCAGCGAGGTGACTTCATCCTCAGTAGCTAATTAGCACCTTAGACATCCAAAGAGGGTACCTACTGCACTTACTAAAGGCTGCTCTTTCCATAACAGAAGTCAGTCAGTTACAGTAAATGAACCTCTTTCTTCCTTGTATCTTTTTTTTACCGTCTTTGCTCCTTAGCTGTCTTACAACTTACCTCTCTGTTCAACCTTCTTCACACACTCCTATCCCATACTAAAGAATTTTTCCTTCCCTACAAGCAAACAGGATATCGCGCACCACAAGAACCTGCTGTCAACCTTACGTGTCGAATTAGCCAGCCAACAGCATATTGCAAGCAGCAGCGGGGGGCATGAATGTGGGGAAGAACCTTGTAGCATACCCAGGGAACGCCCAACTTTTTTCTCTCCCTCCTGTCCTGTCCTGTTCACGCTGTCATTTTTCGGGCCCCAAGCAAGAAGCACACGCCCATAAAATAGAAAGGATTTTGGCAAAAAGCACAGCAGTACAGAAAGTATTTAATTACAGCATCAAGGCCCCTCTCCTCCGACGTCACTAAAACCAATCTATCTATCGGCCACCACCACCACCATCCCATCGCTCTCACTCCCGCCTCATCATCGCCCCAGGCTGTTGGTGAGTTATTACATGATGTCTCTCACCTCCATCCTCAATACTCCACCCTAAACCCGAACTTGTCATATGTCGCTACCCACGCTCCCACCTCACGTCCTTGCGGCGGTCGTCAATAAAGGGCAGCTCCAGCTCCGCGATATCGCCTCTATACGGCTTGTCTGCCGTGGCTGGAACACCGCCTTTTCGCAACCGAACCTCTGTGCTTCTTTGCTCGTCCACTTTTTCCCTTTCGCGAAGGAGACGTACGACGCGACAACTCCTGCTACGGGCAGAAAATTGTGCGATGATTTCAACGCGGTTTGCAGCCGCCTTCATCGGCTGAAAACGGGCAAATGGTCACTGAATTGGGAGGTGGCCTTTCCAGCCCCACCACACATGGACAGCTATGGGGCACCGGAGGTTTTCCCGCCAGATGGATTCCGGCTGGTTGACACGGATTCCGATGAGGGTTACTTTTTAACTGCGTACGCCGAAGATAACCTAATATCGGTCCGACTCACTGTGCGGAACCTCATTAATGGGCAGGACATCCATGTCTCTATTCCCCGCGAAGAATTGTCAGGGATATACATGAACCAGGGCAAAGTTCTATTGGTATACAGCAGAGGTGATAATTCCACAATGTTCATCTTAACCGACTGTAGAGACGGCGGTAATGGAAGAACTTTGTGGTCTGCCAATGTAAATACTTCTGTTTTCCACGGCGTTGCTGAGGGCGGTTCTACTGCGGGGCGCAGGAGGCTCCAACCAGTTTTTAACGAACATTATATCGCATTCCTAAACTCCCTCGATAGTAGTGGAGGGAGTAGAATCATGATTATGCGATTCCATGCTCTAACAGCAAACAACGACTTATCCCCAGAGACGGAGCTGCTTGAGCTACAACTTAGCATCTCGCCATCCACTCTCATTTCGCTCAAGCCAGATGCCGCGGGGTCCCATCTATTAATAGCACAGAAATTCCCGCATCGCCAATTTCCAGACCACGAAAACCTCCACCGAGTGGTACTCGTTCAAGCCACATCTGGAAAGATAACATGCGCATTCAACTTCAACGTAGCACCATATTTCAGTCTTATCCCGGAGAGAGACATGGAAATGTTTTTTTCCCCCAATGGAGATTCCGTAATCATCTGGGGTTCTGTCCGGTGTGAGGAGTACAGGGGCGGGGGTATTCTAGGGCAAGTAATGATTTATCCGATACTTGGAGGGCCCGCCACGATCCGATACCTACAAACCCCCGATAAGGGCGCAGATCCAGTCGAGAAGAGCACCGAGACAAGATACACTCCCGACCTTGGTGTGATCTCATATGGACGAACAGCGGTTGGATTCGAGAGCTTAAATCTGGACTTTAGACCTGCAGGGACCGGAGCACACATCAACATCTATAATAACCCGGCCTCTGCCTGGAATACTATCCCCACAAAGCATCCCTCCCCAAGACTCGAAACTGGTAGCCACTGGATTTATTCCGAGTCCACATCTCCTAATGGTGATGTCACGATAGAGATGATGCGGATTGCACCGCCTCCACTTCTTATTCCCGAAAACCATTGGACCAGTCCCAACTCAAAGCGCAGCAGCTGGCTTCTCAACAGTAGCACTACCACAGCTCCTGGTAGCAGTGCAGCAAGTATCTTTGGCGTTGGCTTACATCCAGCCGATGCGGCAGCACAGGTCGCACAGGTTGATGCTGAAGAGCTCGCTGCACGGCTAAAGATGATGGAGCGAGAAAGGGCCCGAGAGACCAAAAGACGGAGCTGGGAGGAAGTCAAGAAGGGGTGGAAAGCAAAGTTGTTTGGTTGGCGATAGTTTACCTATTTCTTTTTATTTCCCATTTCTTTTTATTATGTCCCCATGTGAAGGAAAAAGGTCACGGAGTTTTTGGATTGTTGCTTTTTTTTCTTCTTCCTTTTCACCACCTCAAGGGCGGAATATACCTCAATAGCAGTCTTCTTATTACATCTCTTCCCTTTTTTTTCTTTATGTATGTTGCTGTCTTTTTGCGCGCGCGCGGTGTTTTGCGTTAAGGGGCGGAAATGGCTACTGTCGATGTCTAATATTAAAGAACGTACGCTCACCATCCCTGGAGTCCGCTTTTCGAAATTACCTACGCACCCCGGACCCTTCTTCCAGGGTAGGGAAAGTAGTATGAGCGGTCCCTGGCCCCGCATTTTTTTTTTTGGTAGATACAAGAATTGCTTGCCGGTTATATAATTCTGGGTATTTCCATGTGAGATTAAAGGGGGAATTCTTGAGAAAGCCACGATGCCACGATATCGATATTGTAATCTCGGTGCTAGGCATCCTAGCAGCACCCCGCCAGGGGGGACAAATTGTGGTGATAAGAGGTGCTCGCTGTGAGTGCGGTGCGATAACGGTTGTGCTCGATTCAGGTGAGATGGGGTTCCTTGAGGTCCTGGAAATCACGATGTATACACATAGTAACCCTAGTGCTGCAATTCCAGTGAAATGTGTACCTACATACATGTATACGTAATCCCAATTAAAGGCCACTCGTTTAGCCAGCCCCGACGAAAAGAGGATCAATCCACGATAGAGAAAATAACGATCCATCAGACCAGTGATGAAGGTGACGATATACCCTCTGCTTCTTCAGTCAGTCAGTGATGCCTGTTGCGGCGACTTTGAGCGGGTGGTTCCAGGCCTCCAGGGGACCCAGAAACATAAAACCTTAAAAAAAAAACCTTAAACGCTAGCGTCGTCCTCCTGCGGAAACACCACACGTGCATAACTTTTCTTTACCCCTTCTCTCTAGCTCTCTTCTCTGCTGAGTAGAGCATGTAGAGTATGTTAATTGGTGAGCACACATGGCTGAGCCGCCCGCCCCCCCCCCCCCCGTCGTAGGGGTAAGTACATACATGTACATGTATTTTTTTTTCTTCTTTTGCAAAATTTGTGGCTGTGGTGGTGAAACGAGGGAAGGGGGGAAATCTCGGGAGACTGGCGATCTGGGATTGTTGCACGCACGCAAGCAAGCAAGCAATCAAGCAAGCACCTATGGCGTATGGCATATGCCGCCTGGGGAGGGAAGTTGTTGGGGGTTGTAAAGGCAAGATGCATTCCGGTTACGAGAACTGTGTAGGTACATGTAGATACTTACAACTGAACACTTGAACTTACGTACTCACGACGACGGCGAAGACAATGTTTCACGAACCCGCCGCCGCATAAAAACCCGTATGTACTCGGGTGTTAGGGTAAGTGATCAGAACGGCTAGAAACTCGTTTGATTGGTTGCGCCAACTCTGCCAACTGTCAACCCACTGGCATCAACCTTTTGAACCCCGCCCGGAACCCACTATCGTGACCATCTATCAACGATGAAGAATAAAGGAACCCGAGCAGATTACCATTCAACTGAAGCCATACACCGGAAGGAGACTACCCGTGATGATAGGGTTCGCATCCTCGCTTTGCGTGACAGCGCCAACATGTCATGGAAAGAAATCCAGCGGCAGACTGGGATTGATTTCCGGACATGTCAATCTATTTATGCAAGGGCGAAAACAACTGGGACTCCATCAAATCGTCATCGGTCAGGAAGGCCAGTTATATTCACAGAGGAGGAAAAAGAAAGACTACGGCTTTTTGTTACTAGAGATAAAAAAACACGGAGAATGATGTGGGAGGAAATAATAGAAGAGATGGGATATAATTGTTCTGTGAGGACAATACGCAACACGATGGCATCCATGGGCTATCACAAGCGTATACCAAGGAAGAAGTATGTTAATTCTATGAGTGGTTGATGGTTTTTTAGTTTGATTTAATTTGATATTGCAAATATTAACATAAGTTTTAGGTTTGGTGTCCGAGCACAAAATAAAACAAAAAGGGTACAATGGTGTCGTGAAAGACTTCATTGGACATACGAAGAATGGTTTAGAACCGTATGGACTGATGAGTCGATATTTAATACCGCTGGCTTTGGTCATCGTCCCTGGGTTACTCGGCGAGCCGACGAAGAATTCCACCCTGATTGTGTTGACGAGACATGGGAGTCTGGAAAGCAATCTATCATGATATGGGGAGCGTTCTGTGGCCATCAAAAGACAGACCTATTCTTCGTTCCCTCAGGTGCTAAAATCGATTCGGCAGCTTACACCACAGAGATTTTAGACCCCCTTCTTATCCCATATTGGCATAAAACCTGTGAAGATTATGGATGGTCAAGAGTAGTAGAAGATGGTGCACCTGGGCATAAGAAATATGCAAATGACTGCAGAGCTAGAAATAATGTGGATGTTATAGAATGGCCACCTCAATCACCAGATTTGAATGTTACGAAACGATTACACGGAATGGCGCTTGCGCGCACACAACAAAGGTAGAGGTACATAACCGAAACTAGAAAGAAGAGAAAGAGACAGTGACGAAGACCATTGCGAGCGTCTGTGAAGCCAGACACGAGACAGAAATAAATTATGCTTCTCAACTTCTTCAGACATATACGGCGCATGACGTGACTATAGCGTCAAGACTACGGCTAGACTACAAGCGAAGACTACGGGCGCAGACGAATACAAGAAAGCGTAAGGCCACGCGTGGTTCTCAAGACTACGCCAAGCGAAGTATATAGACGATCGTATATTTCCTAGAGACAAACAAGACTAAAAGACAAACGAGACGAGACTTTGAGAGGGTTGATAATGCGAAGACGTAAGTAGAAGAAAGAGAAAGGAAAGAGAAAGGAAAGACCAGAATCATATATATATCCTCCTAATCCCTGTACAATCATGACTCATAACATCGTGTAACAGAAACCCATAGAAAGAAACCCAAAACCCGCATTCCGTTCCCTAATATCCTTCCTCCCAGGGTAGTTCATAGTACGCCGTGATAGATTAGGTCCTCCTCCAGGCCTAACTCCCCAGAGCTTGTGCTTATGCAAGATTGTCGAACTCATCGACCATACGACGCTTCTAAGCCCTCGGGGTTGCAAGTATTTCGTCAGAAATGAGATACCTAACCAAGTATTCCAACCTTCCATAACGTCTGCAAGAATCTAGAACTTGTTCCACCTCCCATTCCTGTTCGCCTTCGATTTCTATTGCCGCGGATTGTACCTCACGACGGTTACATAAGAATATACAACAAATAAACATGAAAGACAGGGTGAATCTTCATAGAGCCGAGATCGCTCTCAGAAGATAAAAATGACCATTCGCTAACCACATAAGTGACCGACGTGCTTCAGTCCAATTTCTTTGAGCCGCTTTTTCAAGATTCCTTGAGAGAAACACTTCATCTCCAATAACAGACGCATGAGTTCTATTCGGTTTGCTGCGTCTCACGGGATCTTCATACCGGTACCCATCTCGGCCACGGGCGAACTCAGATTTGGCGCCATCGCCCCAAATGCCATACTATTTGCTCTTTCACGGTGGTTTTTCCATACTGTAGCGGCGCTGGCGACATTCGCGACTTTCTACCATAATTTTAACGACATCTTGGTGGTTTGAAACATTGGTTGTTTGTCGAAACTCGCCACGTGAGATTTCAGTCGCCCTGTTGATACGATTACATAGCCGGAGATATTGTTCCATAACGGCGTTGATCCTTTCCGTTTGTCCGTCTGTCTGAAGGCCGCGCTATAACGAAAGCAATCTCGGGAAAGATAGAGTTTTCCAAAATTCGCCAGAATCGCACGATCCGGCATTTATAGTTTCATGAAGTTTCCAAACCGAAGCCGAGATACATATCTCAGGCATTTGCCTCTTCCAGACAGGGTATGAAACGACGATTAAATCCACAACCACAACCAAGATCGTGATTAAACCATTACGAGTCCTCAGAACGAAGTCCATTGATACATCGGCCATGGGCCTTTGGGTACGCAGAAGAGGTCAAGAACACTCAGAAGAGATTGGCGGAGGCTATTATGAACACGCCAGACAATTCATCACGTATCGGTCCACATACTTCCTCATATTGGGCCAATAGTAATTACGGCTGAGGAGTTCGAGTGTCTTGGCTCGGCCTGGATGTCCAGCTGAAGGTTTATCATGGTGCTCTTGTAGGAGGCGTAGCTGCAGGTCATTGAATTCGGGGACATAGATTGCATTTCGATATAGTAAGAATCCGTCTTCGGTCTCCATACATTCCGCAAGGGAAATCTTTTTGGAATGTTTGGTGCCATTGCGAAGCATCGTCAGAACTTGTTCGGGGAAACTATCTTTTTGGTAAGCTTGAGTCAACAATTCTCTCACGGTGGGCATTCCTTCAGCGGGTTCATTTGCCAAAGAACCCGCCAACAAACTTAGCTTAATATCACGGCTCAGCCCCCTGTACCCCGCCTACCACCTAGACGCCTTCGGAACAGGGTTGTTGGATAGTATCGGTGGATGTCGGACGTAAGAGAATGGATTAGGAAGGAGTTCGGGTGAATGGAATGTAAGCGCTAGGAAGGATGGGGTGATGAGGGCATTGAATGGTGTGATTAGGAATAGTGCGATGTTGAAGATATATGTTTCGATGATTCTATGGTATGAGTGAGTGAAATTATCAGATATATAGAGTGATGTTTTTCTATGTTACTTCTAAAGAACGCCTTCTTTCTGTTAGCAATCTATTACTTTGGCTTATCGCCTTCTGTCTCGAATATTCCTAACCTGAACCCGAACCTGAACCCGCTTTCGCTTCCTCGATTTTTACTCAGACCTGCTCCGCCAGATCCTGGAATGACCCTGTCTGTTCCTCTGCCCCTTGAATCCCTGAATCCCTGACCCCGCCCCGTTAGACTACGTTGCCTCGCCTATTGGCTCCCGATACACTATGACTTCTCCCAATATAACTCCTGCTCCCGCTATAACCGATATTATGGCAAGAAGCGGATGACCTCGATATACTAAGAAGCCCCTAGATCATGGAAGAGAATTTTCAACACAATACGAAAGTAGTAAGACGGTCCTATTCCACTTCCTGACCTACCACACCCAGAGACTCCGACATGATCGGGACGTGGCTAGACAAGAACGAGACCGGGCTCTCAATCAAGCTTCCGCCATTCCCGACCTTGAACTACAGGTAGGGACACTAGAAGGACAGCTCGCCGAAGTTCGGCAACTGAATACTCTGCTCTCCGCCCAAGTTTCGACTCCGCCACCTCCGAATAGTCCCCCGCCGCCTCCTGCGAACAATCCTCACAACTCCGCTTGCTCCGGTGGCTCTGCTCCGGTATGACGACCCGGCCCTAAGTTTGATGAAAGAGAGGATTCGCCTCATGACCTAATTATGCCAAGATGATGGCCAACCAGCGACCGATTCCTCGCTGCCTGCTCGCTTATGCGATTAATCTTCTCGACCCTACCAAGTAACGCCACTTTCACAGAGGGGACGATTGGAAAGATACGATTTAATTACTATCTTAAACGGCTCGAGACTCGATCAAGGGCCACGGCCGAAGAGAACTCGAACGCTTAACTCCGGGACGGGACTTCTCCTCCTATTTCAATTCCAACGCTTTACCGCCGAGGTTAGATTAACGACGGCCAAAAACACGCTACTCTGCGCTTTCGCGAAATTTCACCACGATTCACCACGATGTCCCCGACTTACTTCCGCTTTACGTCTTCCTACTCCAGAAGTTGGATATCAGATCGGCGGACGCCGAGCCAGAGATCGAACTGCATCTTTCCCCGCTCGCCCCCCCCTTGGGCCCGCTTCTGCCTCGCTCCTGTTCAAGGCCCCGCTTGCTTCCGCCTCACCTTCCCATCTCCCATCTGCGGTTCCTATGGATCTTTCTGGGCCTCAACGCCATGCCCCATTACCCCGCTGAACGAACCTGCTACGCCGCCTCTCAGATGTATCGCCCTGACATTTTGCTGCTGAACGTCCCGCTGTTCTGTTGCTCGCTCGCGTTGTTGCTTGGAGTCTGCATTTGTGTCTGGGCGCGCCCCTGCTTTCAAACTCTTTCTCGCGTTCTTCTTCTTCCTCCTGATATGCATTTGGATTTCCTTTTGTGATTTCTTCTCCTGGTTCCTTTGGCCTCTTGGATCTCCCGCTGAATGCTGCGCCCCGATCGGGGTTTTCCACGGCGACCTGTCTTAGGTGGCTTAGGCCAGGTCCCCTATTTCTTTGTCTGCTTCTGTTTTCTGGTGCCGCCAGAGAAGGTTTCCGATAACGATCATCTTGTTGTTTCCTCGTATCGATCCGATAAAAATAAAACTGCTCAAACCTACTCACTTGTTGACACTGAGCTTCTGGATTTGCATTCATTGATGAATCATTTGTACGCCACAAAGAACTTCCCACTACTCTTCTTCCTAATCCCCGCTTCTTCATGTTATCGACGGTAGAGAATCTCCTCAGAAGATTACTCATATCGCTTCATTTCTTTCTGGATCCAAGGCCACGAGAAAAAATAACCGCTTATGTTACTCGCCTCGCCACTATCCCCGGTGCTAGGAATCCCCTGGTCACGACACGCATTACTATTAATTTCAAGAAAAATTCGCTGACCTTTGGCCCCTCGACGTCTCCGTCAACAAGAATGGCGACAAGATCGAACGATCGAGGAATATCGTCTCCACTCCCTTCTGATCATGATTTTGAGATTGTCTCCGCGGCTACTTTTGCCGAAACTACTCGGGGTCTTACAGTTTATGCCCTCTTTGTCGAAGGCTCCACCGAGACTATTCCTGAATTGCGCTGGTTCTCCTAACATCATTACTTTAATCGATTTGGAAAAGAAGGACCCCAGAAACTACCCCCCCATCGACCCTATGATATCCGGATTAATCTTCACGAAGGCAAGCGAACCACCTTTTGGCTTCTATACAAAGATGCTCGAGACGAAGCTTGAAGGCTCGATCGAAGATATCACGATGATATGTTGAAAAAAGGGTTTATTGAATCCAGCTTTCTTCTCCGCCGCCCTGTTTTGTTTGTAAAGAAACCTGGTGGGGCTTAGGTTCTGCGTTGACTATCGGCGACTGAACGCGATGACGGTTAAGAATCGATACCCTTCGCCGCTTCCCGAAACGTTTAACCAACTTTCAGAAGCGCCAAATTCAGATACCAAACTGACCTGAAGAATGCCAGATAACCTAGTCCGCTGCTGTTGCTGGAGATGAATGGAAGATCGCGTCTGCACTGAAGAGGCCACTTCCAATATAGCGCGATGCCGAATTAACGACCCATGTATTTCAACATTTCATTAACGATACTCTCCGTCCCTTTTTGGATCGATTCTGTACGGCATACTTGGATGATATTCTTATTTATAGCGAAGACTTGGAGTCACACCGCGATCATGTTAACCAGGTTTTACAAGCTCTGACCGACGCGGACCTCTATTGTTCTCGAAACGCGAAGCCTGCGCAAGAGCGATCTATTTGGGAACGACGCGACCACGGCTACCTGAAGCTGAATCCCAAGAAGATCGATACTATAGTGAAGTACGACCTCAGAATGTTAGAGACATCCAGGTATTTAATGGTTGGGCCAATTTCTATCGACGGTTTATTAAAAATTATTCCGCATCGTTTCGCCTCTTACTCTTACCAAAGATAAGGTTCCGCTTATTTGGTCCCCGAACGGCGCAGCCTTCGGCGACTAAAACTGCTACATTCTCCGCCTCCTATCCTTCGCCATTTCGACTACAATCACTCGCAATTGTGGAACGCGATGATCAGATTATGTTTGCGACTCTTTCTCAATATGCCGACGACAAGATTCTTCACCCTGTCTATTTTTCAAAACCCACTCTACCCGAATGTAATTTAAATCTACGAGTTACTAGCAAGCTATCGACGTTTCAAGAATGGAGGTCCGAATTTACGCTCTGATTGAACCTATTGAAGTCCTGAGCGATCATCGGAATCTCGAATATTTTATGACCAAAAGAGATTTGAACCGCCGGCAAGCAAGATGGTCCGAAATTCTTTCCCGTTTTAATTACGTGATCAAGTACCGACCGGGAAAGTTGGGAGGAAAACCGGATGCATTGACTAGAGATCGTGAGATCTGCCAAGGAGGATGAACGCCGACGATCAAAGTCAGACAGTGTTGAAGTCCCAAAATTTGGGTTTGTTGTTTTTCCGGCTGTCCGGCGACAGTCACCCCTAGAAAAACTTTTTGAACAAGTCAGATATCATCGACCCTTTCCAAATAAAATCCAGGACTCTTCGGAGGTATCGACACTTTAAATTACATTAGCCGAACGTTTCTACCAGAAAAGGCCTTCGACCTATCGTGGAAAGCTTTTGTACCAAACGACACTCACCTGCAGTTACATCTCTTGAAGGAACACCACGATGCTTCCCTCTCACGGCCAAAGCTAAGACCTTTCAATTACTTGCCCTACTACTGGCCTGGAATGCGTGTTACAGTCGACAGACAGACGTAACTGTCATATCGCAGAATCAAGAAGACTTCTCATGCCCCTATGGAGTTCTCCGTCCCCTACCAATTCCCCAAAAGCCGTGGACCCATATCTCGATGGACTTTGTGACTGGACTGCCAGAAAGCAAAGGAAAGGACGCGATCCTAGTTGTCGTCGATCGTCTTTCAAAGATGAGACACTATATTGCCTGCCACACGACTACCGTTCAAGATCTCGCCAGTTGTTCATCGAAGACGTATAAACCCACGGCTTACCCGCTAGTATCGTGATTCGATCGAGACTCAATTTGCATCCAAGTTCTGAAAGCCCTATGCAAGGACTGAAAATTAATATCGCCACGCCCTCCGCTTTTCACCCAGTAAACGGATGGCCAGACGGAACGAAGTTAACGCGTCATGAACAATATCTCCGAGTTATGATCCTATCAACAAGACGACGAGATTGGCTCCCCCAGAGTTTGCATCGAATAATCACCCTTCGAATCAACACAAGTGTCCCCTGCTTATGGCCAATTACGGTATTGAACCTCGCTTTTACCGGTAACCTCAGATACCCCCCATTTACCTGGACAAGACAAGATGCTTCGCTTCTAGTAAGATGGCCGAGATCCACACTCGGCCAAAGCGGAGATCCGCGATGCCCAAGATCGACAGGAAACCAACGCCAATACGAACGGCTCCAGCTCCCATGTACTCAAGTCCGCGACGGTTTGCTGAACGCTAAAACATTCGCACCAACCGACCTTCCCGAAAACTTCGACTAAACGCCGGACGTTTTTAAGATTAAGTCGGTCATTAGCCCTTATGCTTATGAGATTGATCTTCCCCACGATGAAGATACACCCTGTCTTTCATGTTTCAAAGTTAGAACTCACATGACCCTTTGTCGACATATTCCTCCTCCCGCTCGGCTGGTTGATGCGATGAAGAATGGAGGTCGATGAACTTTGGATTCCCGCTCACATACTCCCGCTTGCAATACCTGGTTAAGTGAAAGGATACGACGTCTGACCTGAAAGATACCGAGAATCTTACCAACGTCCCTCAATCACCGCTTATGCCGCCTCACAGACTTACTGCTCGAGACCGACGGAGTTTCGCGAGTCGAACCCAAAGAGAGGCTACTATCACGGCTCAGCCAGACTCGCCTACCACCTAGACGCCGAACAGGTTGTTGGATAAGATCTATGACGCCTGACGAAGAGAATGGATTGGATGAGTTCGAATGGAATGTAGTTTAGGGATGGGGTGATGAGGCATTGAATGGTGTGATTAGGAATAGTGTGGGTGATGTTGGGTAGTATATGTTTCGATGGGATTCTATGAGTCAGCGGTGAGAAATTACTGTATATATAGGTGATGTTTTCTATGTTTTCGTCTCTGAAACGCGTCTTCTTTCTGTTAGCAATCTATTACTTTGGAACATATGTCTTCTGTCGCGAATATTACGAACCTGAGCCGAACCTGAACCCGTCTTCGCTTCCCTGATTTTTACCCCGTACCTGCTCCGGTGTATCCTGAGCCGACCCTGTCTGTTCCTCTGCAGAATCCTGAATCACTGGCCGTTAAACTTAATCCTCATCCAAATTCGCTTCTTGCAATCTGTGACTGGTCGTAAGACGTTCATCCCTTCCTTAGGGAGGTCTCTGATCTCGCAGTAAGTCGTCCGGTTTTCCTCCTTGTTTTCCAGTGCAGATTTAATAACGAAATCAAAGCGAGATAAAAATTCAGCCCAACGAGTCTGGCAACGGTTGAGAAGCTTGGTTGACATGAAGTATTCCAGGTTTCTATGGTCTGTGAGCACCGTAATTGGAAATCGGGATCCCTCTAAATTCAGGCGCCATTCCTCGAAACTCCTGATTATTGCCAGTAGCTCCTTATCGTAAATCTCGTAATTGCATTCGGCTGGAGAGTGTTTCTTGGAAAAGAACGCCACTGGGTGCAAGAGTCCATCATCACCATACTGAGACATAATGCCTGCGGAAACATAGTCAGAGGCGTCGGTTTTCACAATAACCTTCTTCTCGAAGTCGAAGTGTGCGAGGATCGGGGCCGATGTAAATGCTTCCTTGAGATCTTGGAATCATACTCGCTTTGGGGGGAATTCAAACTTCGTTCTTCTTAGTTAAAAGCCGTTAGGGAGATCTGCGAATCTGGCATAGATAAAGCGTCGATAAAAGTTTGCAAAGCCTAGAAATTCTTGAACCTCCCTGAGTTTCTTGGGTGCCTCCCACTCTCTAACTGCCGATACCTTGCTTGAATCCATTTTGATACCTTCTGGGGAAATAATCAACCCGAGATATTTGGTTTGTTGGACGTAGAATTCGCACTTCTCTGGCTTGAAGTGTACGCCGTGGATCTGGAAGACCTTTAGGATTTCCCTAACGTGCTGTTTGTGTTCCTCCAGGGTCTCTGAATAGATCAGGACATCGTCGAGATAGGCCGTAGCGAAGTTATCGAGGAAGGGGCGCAGAAGGTCATTAATCCAGTGTTGGAAGGCGGCGGGAGCATTGGTCAATCCAAAGGGCATCGCGTTATCTTCAAAGTGGCGTGGCGGGTCCTAAGCGGTTTCATTCGTCGCCTCACTGGATCCGGATCGATGATATCATCGTGGTCCAAAACGGTATAATCTTTGCCTTGGAGAGACGAGACAGGGTTTCCGGAATCAGTGGCAGAGGATGTCGATTCTTAACAGTAATCTCATTGAGTTTCCTGTAGTCAATAGCATGAAATCGACTTATAACAAAGCAAGCGAGGGGCGAAGCTGATAACGAATAAAAGCGCTGACAAATTCTCGGCGATATAGTCGCGTAGGGCCTGTAGTTGACGAGCATTCCGTATAAGTAAGCGGGGTTCTTCATCTGCAGAACTATTTTCAAATCCTGGGGGCGGTGTGGCGGCAGAGCAGCGGCGTCGGATTCTCTAACAAGGCGTAAACTCGTAATTCGCCGGAGCATGGTATGGGATCTGATAGCGTTTTCTGCGAGGGCCGTCGATGGCGTGGCGGCCAGAATAATTGGTTTTTCTTTCGTGGCAAATAAGGATGCAGCTCGATTCTTGAATCTGAGCACGGGGAAGCGTCGGAAGCGAAATGGAATTCGCTTTAGCATGTAAGGGGCAGGACAAAAGCAGTGTTGAGCGATGGTCAGTCGAAGATAACCTTATTCGTTTTTGGGCGAATGGCAAGATCATGGTGTCGCATCCAAGGAATTCCCATCACTATGGGATAGTGTCCTAATTTAGTAACGAAGAACGGCGCAGTTTCCTGGTGTCCATCAATTTTCAACAAGAGACGAGCAATATGGGTAATCCTTCCAGATTCAACCAGTCGGCCGTCAATTACTTCCAGGAGACGAGGGGTTTTCAGAGGGACCAGAGATAGTTTATCTTGAGTGTTCGAAGTCTTGATCGATAAGCATCTGTTCAATAGCGGTTAAGGATTCGGGCAATGGAACAAGCAACGAGTTGATCGCCGGACATCACTGTCTTCGGATCTTTGCGTGGCGGAGCAGCGAAGGTGGAGTGGCAGGACTAAGCCCTTTGGTTTCTTAATTTCTCAAATTTGGCTGGCCTTTTGACTTAGGGAATACTTGTTTAGCGAGGGCTTCTGCAATTATCGAGTCTTGGACTTCTGGAGCAGGGAGGCGAAATGTCGAGGCTTGAATTTGAAGCAGCAGAAGCAGGAGCTTTGGCGGAAACAAAAGCAGGAGGCAGCGGAGGTTACTTGATAGTGTCATCGGCGGCAAAAACTTCTTGGTGCAGGGGCGTGAACTCCTCATACCGGCGGCGAGGAGGTGACTTCTTCATGAAATTTGTCTGGCCTCGGCAGCCTCTCATTAAGCGCCATGCGTTCTTAGAAGGTCTGCAACCTTGTCTCGGCGAGCGAGTTTAAGTTCGAGGTTTTCAATAACTTTCGTCGTGGGCGTCATCTGTCTGGAGTTCGATCGGGACGAACAGAAAGCATGCGGGATCGGACGGTCTGACGGAAACGGCAATAAGGGTGTGGCTGAGTAAGCTCATCGTGAGGTTTCTCGATGGGGCCAAACTTAAAAGCTCTGCAAGTCTCTCAGTCGAAACGAGGCGGGATTTTCCGTTAGGCGACGATGGTATTGAGCGAAGCGGGATCGCAAAGGCGGATAATAGGCCGGTGTTATGTGGGGCAGGAATAAATCGGTGGTGGGGCTCGCATGGAAACTACCGGCGATGTCGTGAAGGTGGCGCTTGGCGTTGAAACGGCGCGTTTGAGGCGGTGACGGATGGCGTATGACGGAGGCGAAAGGCGAGGGTCTGGTCAGGTGATGTTATGGATCGTCGGACCTGACAGATCGCGGGTCTCGACGCGAAGAGATGCATGGAGGGTCGGCGTGTCCCGGCGTCTTGGCATTCGGCCCGAATGTTCGGTGATGGAAGTATGAGTACTGTGGAAGGGGTAAGGATTAGCGAGGCGGGGAAGGAATGGTCTGATTGTGACGTACTTCTTTCTTTTAAATCGGTAGAAGGAGTAAGGGTAAGCGAGGGAGGAATAGAGTGGTCGATGTTGGCGTCGTTTATTCTTTGAGGTTCGATGGAAGGATGGATTGGTAATAGGGATTGTAGAAGATGGTGTGAAGGAATGCGAGGTGTGGTGATCTAGGGTTTCTATGTGATTCTATGGGCTGATGTAATGGTGAAACTTGGCGGATGGGTAGGGGCGGTGTTAAATAAGCGGGTTGAGTAGTTTCGCTTTAGTTCTTTTCTTTCTTTCTTCTCTGTCTCGTCTTCGTCCTCTCGTATATAGGAATATAGTCATTTCCTATCCATAGTCATCGGCTTCGTCTTGGCTCGAAGGTTCTTTCTACGCGACCTCTATCGATCTCCTCTTGTCGGCGCTGGCGCTCTTCGTTTATTTGTGACTGATACCTACGATCCTCGCTTCCTCTGCCCCTCCTTGTGGGCCTCATAGTCTGGCCTCTGCCGTTATCTACGGTCCTCGCTTTCCCTGCTCGGTCCTAGGTTTTTACCTTGATCGTTCTCTCTTATTTATCTTGGCTGTGTGTCCTCGCGATACTTTTTAAATCGTCAGCTTCCTCTGGCTCCGTGTAGTCTTGTGGCGTCACACTAAAGACAGCACTCAAGCGGCCGATCTGATGATTCATCCTATTATAATTCTGTGGCCTCTCCAGCTACTTTTGATTCTGTGGCTTCAACAAGATCTCGTCGAACTTCTTCTTGCCGAAGTTGACCCGAGGCTACGGAAGCTAAACAGATCTATGGCCTATTAGTGCAGACCCGTGAAGGGGTTATTCAATACTCGATTGATCTACTGTTCATCATTTCGAGAGGCAAGACAGCTATTTCTGAGTTTCAAGAAAAAATGTTCTTAAATCCAAGATCGAAAGCTTCAGGAAGGGATCGAAGAAGGTCTCGGGAACTTCATGATGGCTAAATAAAACTAAGTCAGACTCCGGACCCAGAAAAGTATAGGGGAGACAAAAAGGGGTTGAGGATGTTCCGACAACTACAGATCAAACTGGCATCATCGCGATCGGTTTCACCTCAGCTCAACAGATTGCATATTACATTTACCGCTTGGAGGCGTGGCGGATCAGTTCTTCTTTTATATATCGAATGAAGAATTGAAGCTTGATTCGATGACGGAATTTTGAGATTTTGGACCATGACGCTTTCGGTGGCCGGATAGAGGCGACTACAGCTGCTTTCGAAATCTCAGGAAATTAAACAACGACAACAGCGCTTTCTCGGAATACTGCGGAGTTAAGTGATTCTGCTGCAGACTACTGAATTTACTTGAAGTTGCTAAAGTTGAATCTCTCTAAGTCTTAACCATGGTAATAGCCTTATGATTCAAAAGCGAGACCCGACGCAGTGAAGGATTGCGGTCTCTTTCTCTGTTGGACAATGACAATAAACAACGGGCCTACAGGCAAGGATGGGGAGGTTTAGGTTACCGGCAGTGGTCGCCTCACCGTGTTTTTAACTCGTCACTTGCAACAACTCCGGTTATGCGACCTCCGCCGCCGTCAATAAGAATAATGTCTGGCTTGGACACTATACTTTCGCAGGGGCGTTCTATGGATCTGTCGAATAACCGTCGCCGGATATGAAGGAAAGGGAAGGCTCGTGGGATGGAGAATCGTTGTTATTATTGTGGAGGAGTTGGTCGTTTGGTTAGGGAATCTTGCTCAGTCGCTCGGGAAGGCCCACCTAAGATGAGGGAGGCGTTGTTGGAGTCTAGAAGGAAAGGAGGAGGATTTAGTATCGGAGGAGGAGGGTTAAAAGATTTGTCACTGGCTGGCAAGCGTAAGCGGGGGCTTCAGGTTTTTCTAAAGTGTCTATTTCAGCGTTTTCAGTATCGAGCAGGAGATGGATGGGAATCAATTGATTGTAGTTTGTTATTTACCGAAATAAAAATCTATTGTCTTGCGTATCTTTGATTAATCTTGGAAGCGTCGGGATATCGTTTATAGATGAAGACTTTGTCTTGTATGAATCTCATGAGGCGGCGATGTGTGGAGGAAGGATCATTTCGCTTCCCTGTCGTCTGATGTTATTATTATTGGAGAAGCGGACTAGGTTAGAGGCGATTAAGTGAGTCTGAATGTCAGGGAGAAGGGGGAGTTGGGTGAGGATCGTGGGCTCCAGTCTCTGATATCTCTTGCTACTAACTACGATTATCTGTGATAGGGAATGCTCAACCTATGTGTTGGGTGTAATCACCTCTTGCTAGCTAGCGTTCTGGGAAATGACTGAACCTTCGTTTGGAACTTGATGAGGCGTGGGGGAGTTGGCGCGTCGAGGAGAAGGAGAAGGCGACAAAGCGGCGTCTTGAAGGCAGGAAGTGGCCGGCGAGGAGAGAGAGCGCGAGAAGCGAGCGGACGAGGACAGCGAACAGCGTTTAAAACGGCGATTCATAATGAATGGCTGCAAGTTAGAAGGGACGAGAACTGGCGAAAGAACTCGAGGCTCTGGTTCGCGTAAAGAGTATATTTGTAAAGTATATAGTAAGAAAAGAGAAGGCGTTGCGTGAGAGGAAAGGAAGACAGCGTGTTGTGTCATGAGCTATAGTCTCTCTCTTGAAAGTTCATGTGACGATCGCCGGAAGCTCCAATGGCGGCAGGATATTACATCATAAGGAAAAGAAAGAAAGAAACGTAAGAAAGAAACTAAACATTAGAAAACCAAAGCGATAAAATTTATCGTCGTCTATCTGGAAGGTAGGCATGGTGTACCCGGCTGACACCTCAAACCCAAAGGGGAAGAGAAGCGAACATCATCAAAGATAAGTTATCAACAACGTCTATCTGGAAGGTAGCATGGTGTCGTGGCCCAACCTGGGCACCTCAAACCAAAGGGAAAAAGAAAGCGAAAGCAACATCATCGGAATCCTCGAACAGAAGCCATAAGCAGCTGTCGGAATGCTGAGGATTAGGAAATAAAAAACATTAACTCCGACAAAGAAAACATGGCAAACCACCGTCGTCGTATTATCACGTCTACGGCGAGATCGCCTAACAAAGCCTGCCATCGTCCTGTCGCGTCTGACCTCATGTTCCTTAGTGTGTCGGAGGCCGTGATCTAGGACGATTGGATCGACAATGAACGAAGGCAAAGAATCTACAGTGGCAAGGGAGATTGATGTGATTGATGGAAGACCTATTGAGTCAGGGAAGGTAACAAAGAAGGTGGTTCTGGAATTGGAAATTAATGGGCATATAGAGGAGTGTCCTCTTTTTGTTACGAAGCTCGGCCACTACCCGATTGTGATGGGAATTCCGTGGATGAGAGCGTGGAGTGTTGATTGATAGTGGGAGGAATGAAATTTCTTTCGGACGCCGTTCTAACTGGAGCTTGTTGTGTTCTTGATCATAAACCTGTTGTTCTTTCGGGGATATCGATTCAACCACCGAAGCGGCGTTAATATATCGGCCGTGACGTTCTTTTAAAAGGTTAGCAGGGATACCCGTTCAACTTTATTAATTCTTTCTCATACAATAACCGTGATACCGAGGCACCTGCAAATCCGCGGGGTTAATTCTATTGAATACCAACAATTCCGGCAGTTGTTTGATGAGAACAATCTTCCAGATTCTGCCTCATCGGGTTTATGAATGAAATTAAATTACAGGAAGGGCTCAGCACTTTGGTCTATGTGCGGAATGTCGCGAGATGAGTTGAAGGCGCGAGAGACTACGCCGTTGATAACCTGAAAAAAAGTTTGTCCGGTCAGTGCTCTCTGGCCGGTCTTGTTGTGAAAGCGGATGGATCGCTACGGTTGTCGTGGATTATCGAAGCTAAATGCTATTACCGTTAAAGATAGATATCCTCTTAACTCGGAGATATAATATGGCGAATTATTTTACAAAACTTGATTCTGGTGGGGTTATAATCAAATTCGGATTAAAGAAGGGGCGAATGGAAAACCAGCTTTTAACTCGCTACGGACACTGGGAATATTTAGTGATCTTGCCGGACTCACCAATGCCTCTTCTTTTCAACGATGGATTAATGATATTCTCCGCCGTTTCTAGATCGCTGCGCCTCGTGGCAGCGATTCTGGTGTATTCGGAAAGCTTGGAACCAGGAAGGATGTCAACAGGTTTTGGAAGCTTTGGAAGCTAATGAGGTTCATTTGAAACCGGAGAAGTCTTGAGTTTAGTGTCAGGAAATAAATATTTGGGCATGATCGCTACGGGAGGCGTGAAAATGGATCCTGCCAAAGTCTCAACTATTGTGGTAAGTCGCTTGAAGGAGGTTCAAGAGTTCCTGGGATTTGCAAATTTCTATCGACGGTTTATATCGCCTATTCGCTGACTACTCGATTTGAGTGGGCTGAAAACAAACGCGCTTTCAAGATTTGAAGACAGCTTTTACTCAGCCTATTCTACAACACGCGAGAAGGAGTTTATAGTGGAGACCGATCGTCGATTATGTATCCGTAGGTATTCTCTCAGCGAGATAAAGGAACGAATCCTACATCCAGGTTCTTTTTTTCTCCAAAATCTGCATCTCCGAATGCAATTCTGAAATCTAATGAAATTACTTGCAGTGATCCGATGCTTTGAGGAATGGAGACCCCACTTGAGAACAATATATCGGTCGAGTCTTGACCGATCGTGAGAACCTCGAATACTTCATGTCTAAAACCTTGTCGACGACAAATACATTGGGCGAATTTCTTTCGCGATTTAATTTTGTTATCTTATCTGAAAGCAAGGCGGAAGGTAGATTTGTTATTTCGGAGCTCAGAACTACCGAGGAAGGAGATGAGAGGTTGGAACAACAAAGTCGAATTAGTCTTAAAAGGAAAATTTAGATCTAAGATAAGTTTGTTGGCGGGTTCTTTGGCAAATGAACCGTGAAGGATCATCTCGTTCTGAACTTCTAAATAAAGCTGCAAGAAGATAGTTTCACCAATAAGATTTTGAAATTACTTTCATGAAGGGGTTCGACAGTCTGAAATATCGTTAAATTTGAATGCGGAGGCGTGGAGGATTCTTCTTTATCGAAATCTATATATCGTTCACGGTCCATGACTTAAACTCTATCTGCTTGGAATATCGCGATAAGCGTCGTGAACCCTGGAAGATCAAAACCTTAGAATTCTTGGAAATTAAATTATTATGCGAAATCGTGGATAAGTATGTTCAAAATTGTCAGCCTGAAGAAATGGCCAATTTGAATCCTCTCAAGGGGTCCTCCCTTCGATACCCAGGACCGTGGACAGATATCACCATGGACTTTGTTCTGGACTTCCGGAAAGTAATGGGCTTTAATCTTTATCTTGGTAGTGGTGGATCGGTTGACAAAAATGAAACACTTTGTGGCTACAACCGAAACTGTGAGCAGCAGGGGACCTATCTCTCGTCTATCGCCGAACAGGTGTGGAAGTTCATGGATTACGGAAACTATTGTCTCCGATCGAGGCTCAATTTACATAGAGTTTTGGAAAGCATCTCTGTCGCGCGGAGAATGGCGATCTCTGCTTTCCGACCGATGGCCAAACGGAGCGGACCGTGCAATTATGGAGCAATATTTGCATTCGTATCATATCAAGCAGGACAACGGACGGACTTTCTACCTCTTGCGAATTTGCAACAAATAACCACATCTCAGAAACAACGAATATGTCGCGCTAATTATGGCCGTCACATGGCGTTTGGACCTTTAGTACGGAAAACTACCAATGAAGATCGAAGCAAATAAATTTGGCGAAATGTCGCAAGTGTTTGAGTTTTTAAAAAAGCGAGATGTATAGAAAAAAGGATTCAGGAGGAAATGGCTAATATCATCGTCGTACTCCTCATTATCTAGTTGGGGATCGAGGTTTGGCTGTCGACTAAATATCTGGCAGCGACCGTCAAAAGTTAGATTGGAAACAAGTTGGCGCTTATTTCATTAAGCAATTGTTAGCCCTCTCGCCTCTGAGTTGGAGTTACCGTCCTCTATGAAAATACACTTGTCTTAGTATTTCGTTGTTGTCACCTCTAGTTCAAGCCTTGTCTGGACAAACGATTATACCGCCTCACGTGGAGATTGAAGGAGAAACCGAATGGGAAGTAGAAATATTGGATTCTAGAAAGAAAGGACGACGAGTGGAGTATCTGGTTAGATATACTGGATATGAGGAACCCTCATGGCAGCCCTCGGATGACCTAGAACATAGTCCTGAACTCCGAGCGTCTTTTCATCGGCAATATCCCTCGAAACCTCGGCCTATCAGGAGCTAGGCCCTTGGAGGGGGACCTGATCTGTCCCGGCGTCTTGGCATTCGGCCCGAATGTTCGGTGGTGGAAGCAGGAGTACTGTGGAAGGGGTAAGGATTAGCGAGGCGGGGAAGGAATGGTCCGATGATGACATACTTCTTTTCTTTTAAATCGGTAGAAGGAGTAATGGTAAGCGAGGTAGGAATGGAGTGGTCTGATGTTGGCGTCATTTTATTCTTTGAGGTTCGATGGAAGGATGGATTGGTAATAGGGATTGTAGAAGATGGTGTGAAGGAATGCGAGGTGTGGTGATCTAGGGTTTCTATGTGATTCTATGGTGATGTAATGGTGACTTGGCGGATGGGTAGGGGCGGTGTTAAATAAGCGGGTTGAGTAGTTTCGCTTTGGATTCTTTTCTTTCTTTCTCTCTGTCTGTCTTCGCATCTACCGTATATAGGAATATAGTCGTTTCCTATCCATAGTCATCGCTTACCGTCTTGGCTGAAGGTTCTTTTCTACTGCGACCTCTATCGATCTCCTCTTGTCGGGCCCTGTGGCGCTCGCCGTTTATTTGTGACTGATACCTCGATCCTCGCCTCTGCCTCCTTGTGGGCCTCGTAGTCTGGCCTCTGCCGTTATCTACTGATCGCTTCTTTCCTCTTCGGTCTGGGTTTTCTTGATCGTTCTTTCTTACTATCTTGCTGTGTCCCTCGCGATACTTTTCGTCGTCATCTTCCTCTGGCTCCGTGTAGTCTTGGCACCCCGTCACAAAGGCTGGGTTATGGCAAAGGCGGCGACGAGCACTTAAGGAAGTAGTAGATTAGGGTGTAATCTGCGCGAGTGTCTGGCGTGGCGTATCGTGAAAGCAAATAAATTATGTTCTCAACTTCGTGCATATCTGAGGAAGGGCGGGGGACTATAAGCGAAGACTATGGTAGCGAGGGTATGGCGGCGAACTATGGCGAGGCAGAATATGGCGGCGGGGTAAGATCGCGTGGTTCTGCAGCTATCTTGAAGCGAAATATATAAACGATCGTATATTTCACCAAGACAAACAAGACTAAAAACCAAGCGAGGCGAAGGCGGCGGTAGTAGGGTTGATAACAGGAAGACGAAGTAGAGAAGAAAGAGAAAGGAAAGAGACAAAGGAAAGACCCGTAACCACATATATATATCCTCCTAATCCCTGTACAATCATGACTCATAACATCGTGTAACAGAAACCCATAGAAAGAAACCCAAAAGCCGCATTCCGTTCCCTAATATCCTTCCTCCCAGGGTAGTTCATAGTACGCCGTGATAATGATATTGAGACTGAGTTAAGAGAAACCTTTGGGCCTAGGCGCATAACAAATGTAGAGACTCTCAAACTTCTCATAAAGAGAGCTTGGGATAATATTGGGACAGACCGGTTAGATAGTTTGATTAGGGGCATGCCTCAACGCTTGGAAGCCGTTATTGCAGCAGAGGGGAGCGCAACACCATACTGATGACTTTTTTCCCACATGTTAAATAAATTGTCTTGGCTCATTTTATTGGTTCCCAGACCGTGACTTCTGTAGATCGTTAACCAATTGCCCCCGGGTTCTGATCACTTTTGTACAAGTACATACATACATAGCTTTCCTTCCTTCCTTCCTTGCGCAGGTCAAGTGCTACATCATCATCGCATATTTAGAAACCCCCCCAACGGGCCAGAGAAATCCAAGGGAGGCTGTGTGCATTGGTTGTAGTTTTGCAACGAGTGATAGCACATGAATTGTACGTACCAATCACGTCGGTCGCGGCAAGGGATCCAATCCAACCCAATCCAATCCAATCACTCACCCTCCATCCCTTATCCCCTTATCCCCCAGTAATGTGGTGGGGAGGAGCAAGAGAGACAACCCTCCACTCTAAGCGCCGCTACAAGTTGATGATTTGACAGAAACTGCTGCTGCTGCTGCTGCTGCTGCTGCGGCCGTAGCAGACCGGCAGGTGTGACATCGAACTACATACAGAGTGACGACAAGTATTGTGATAATCAATCAATCAAACCAGCCAGTCAAGGGTGTAATGGATGAATGTGGCGTGGGGTGCGAGGATGGGGCGTCTGTGTCTGTGTGTGCCACTTACTTTGATACTCTGCTAGCTAAGCTCATATCTGAGATTGTTGTAAATTGCGCGAGGGCTGTTTGAGCTTGGACGTTTGAAGCAGGCAAGCAAGCAGGTTCTTTAAAGAGTGCCCCCCCCCCCCCCCCTCCCCACCCTCATCCCACCGGACGTTTCCCAACGTACGTACGAAAAACTGGTTTTTCACGCCCTTCTGTTCTCTTCTTCTGCTGCTGCTGTTGCTTCTTCCGTCTACCTACTTGTATTTACCATTTACCTACCAGCTGCTGTGCACCCACCACCTATCTAAATACCTATATCCCACTCAAACAACAGACCCCATCCATCCATCCACA
This sequence comes from Morchella sp. 2018-W26, assembly GCA_024713715.1. NCBI lineage: Eukaryota > Fungi > Ascomycota > Pezizomycetes > Pezizales > Morchellaceae > Morchella > Morchella sp. 2018-W26. The sequence goes on along the minus strand of JAMGYX010000004.1, from coordinate 1,669,929 downwards.
CAATGCAGCACCTCCCCCGCTCCTCGGCCTCCACCACCCGCAAGCCGGTCCCAACCTCCAACAACACCCCCGCCTCCCCACTCTCAACCCAGCTCCCATCCCCACCGCCAATCCCCCAGTCCGAGCCCACCACCACCACCGCCGCCGCCGCCGCGACCCCCGTGGCCGGCGGCGGGCTCAAGAAGAGCAAGTCCGTCCGCGCCAAGCGGGCGCTCAAGTCCATCGCCAACCCCATCAAGAGCCGGCGCGAGGAGAAGGCCCGGCGCAACGAGGTCGAGACCGCAGAGCGCCGCGAGAACGAAAAGAACGTGCAGGACTTTCTTGTAGCGGGAAGGTTTGTTTGACAGTTCATTTTACTTTTTTATTTTCTTTTTTTTTTTTGTGTGAAAAAAAAGGATGGGGTTCCGGGCTGACGTTTCGACCAAGGGATTATTGCGAAAGGAACTTCTCGTAGAGCTGGCACTAGTACTGGCACTAGTACTGGCACTGCTGCTGCGAGATTGGGGACGATCCACGAAGTCACGGACGAGGACGAGTAGGGGGGGGCTCTCTCTCCCGCCTACATTACTTGGTCCAGATCAGGCGCTCTGGTAGTGCTGGGCGTCCGCTGGAGTAATTAGTAATGGAAGTGAAGGGGGGGGGGTGTGGTTATATAACTAGCTGGCTGGCAGCTAGACTTAGGTTGGGTCCTGTGGGGGCCCATTAACCCGGACGGTGTAATTTGCCCAACGAGTTGGTGGTTTTTTTTTTCTCGGTGTTTTTTTTCTTTTCTTTTGATTTTTTGTAAAAAAAAAAACTTATCTAGGGCTGAGAATTAAGTGGTGTTTTAAGGGGGATTATCTTACTTTTTTTTCCTTCTTTTCTTTTTTGGAGGATCGTGAAATGCATTGATACGGAAATGGGGGAGGAGACCCTGGGAGCTAGGGGGGGGGGGGGCGAGACTTTGGTGTTCCGAGTTTTAAGATTGTGTGCTGGGGGGGTGGTGCTTTGCTTTGCTCAGTAAAAGTAGACGAGGACACTCAACTTATTACCCGGTGAGATTGGTAGACTTGCGGAGTGGAGTGCGTTCTTGTGCAATAACACTGGACTGTTATACCCTTAATAATACTTGGCGAAACCCAGGACGTGACCACCTATTGTAGTAATTGTAGATACATGTTTGGAGATGAATGCTTCACAAGCTATTATAATAAACAGCCGTTCTTTTCTTTCTCCTGCTTCTTGAGTAGCAAACATCATACGCCTCTATACTAATGAATACGTCTCTCTCGATGATAACCAGACTTTCAATTGACCAACGCCAACTATATATATACAATCTCAGCAACAACAGAAAAAAGATTCTCATCTAGAGAATCGCAATAGCATTCGCAAGCGAGCCCACTCCGCCATTGACATTAGTCGGGGAGCTGGTGAGCATGAATGTCCACTTCTTGTTCGCCCGACACTTTGTCGCCAGCTCTTCCAAGTCCCAGAGCTCGCCAAGCGGGCATCCCCACAGCGCAAGAATGTACTCGTGAAGGAGGAAGTCTATGAAGGGGCTGTTAGTAAAAGGGCCCCTCTTTGTAAGGGGACGATATATACATACCGCCCTTACTTGGCCATGCCTCAAACGCCGGTGCGTCGCCGGCGCGTCGCCGGCTACACCCGCAAAGTAACAATCATGAAGCCTTCACCCATAAGTTAGCCATACGTTCCCGCCCTCGCCCCCACTGCAAGCAGCGCAAGAACCAACCAATCTATAATCTCTTCTGTCTGCTCCAAGCCGGGATACGTTTGCTCATCATCGATACCGAAGCCTCCTTGCTTCGAGTGCAGTCTGGCTCTGTCCTCTTCCGGCAGGCTGCGATAGTTCTGGATGAAGCCACTCCTAACCAGAAGGATATCGCCAACCTTGATATCGCCGCCCAGCGCCTCCGGGCGGATGTCAATTCCCTGGGCCTTTCCGGTTGCAACGAGCGCACTGAGCGGGATGTTGCGGTTGTTATCGTAGTAGTCGAGCTTTTCCAGGCCGTTTGTCTCCGCGTAATGGGCGTAGTCGAGGAGGATGGCGCGGCCGACAATGCCGTGCTGCGCCCAGACTTGCATGCCGCACTTGGAATTGGCGTCAGGGCCAATGATGTCCTTCTGTGTGCAGCCGTTGTAGAACGTCTCAGAGCTGAAATGCGCAACCTATATCAATTCACCGCATAGTATCAATATATACGCCATCCAGCCCCCTACAGAAAAGCGGCGACCTACATGTCGTAGTCCATCCCACTGTGAGCTGCTCTGCGTGTTCAGGGAGTACAAGTCGTCGAAGGCCACTCTTGGAATGATGTTCTTGATTGTATGCTTGAACGCCTCGCGGCCATAACATGGCTTCAGATCCGAGAGCTCGAGGTTCAGCGGGACCGTCTCGCCCGTGACGATTTCCTTGACAGCCTCTTTGACTCGCGCGGGGGTCAGGAGATTGACCCTTCCCAGCTTTTTTTTACGTTTTGACGCTCTCAGCATATTGCCATCATATGCAGGAAGGATGTAGAGGGGGACTGCAGATGCTCACCTGGTCGTCGGCGCCCCAGAACCAGGCAGCACCTTTGGGGGCCCCAAGAATCTCTGGGAGGTCCTTACGAAGGGGGAAGGTGGTTGAGTTTGGGTCGAATTGCATTCTGGGGACTATGATGTCAGAGACGGTTCGCAGTGGAAGACGGAGGTGGCATTGGATCGGATTGGGAGTTGTAGAGGGTATATACTGACTTGATTTACTTGTTATACTTGCTCTATAGATTTTTATTTTCTGTAGGAATTTAGCTTGAAGTTTTTCAGGATGCACCGTGGAGAGAGAGAGAGAAAGCAAGAGTAAGGGCCATGGAAAGAGATCCTTTTATACCTTTATACATCCCATAGAACAGTGGATACGTCCATACGCACACAGGCAACGATGTCTGCCCCATTCCCTCTTCTCTACGTACACCCCACACACCCACCCACCGCCCCTTGCACCGGCCCCATCTGCGGGGAAACCTAGCCAGGCGATTCGATTCGGTACTCGGCAGGGGCACCGGCCATCCCATCATGATCATCGTCGTCATGGGCCTTCATCCCCACGAGGCTTTTTTTATTATTATTTTATTTATTTTAATACGTGGACGTACGGCTTTTACTTCCTTATTATGCACATAGCCCCCAAAGAGGCTAGCTGCATGGTGATATTATCACCGCCGCCGTCCTTGGTACAGTAGTGCAGTGCAACCCCCGAAAGTGGTATATGCCACTATCGTGCTTGTATCGAGGGCAGGTTTCGCTTGTGCCAGTTTGTTCGGGGTTGGCCAATAACTGCATGCTACTATCGAGAATATGCTAGAGTGCTATCGGGGTTCCGCTGTATGCCACTGGCTGCTCCGTTTCCGCCCAATTAGTATGATAGTCTCATGCTCAGAACGAGAGGCGAGCTGACAAATGTCTAGGATCGAGACTAGTTAGTAGAGTAAAATTATCCTCTGAGATCTTGGCGACCCAACCTCTTGAGAGAACAGGCAGAGAGGTAAGTACCTCAAGTACCTCAAGTAGGTGCAGTGAGGTGAGATTACAAAGCTTCGCAGTAAAGTCCGTCGTCGTCCTTTTATATCCTTCTCGTTTGGAAGAATAGAGCTAGGTTGGTGTGCCCCGGTCGTGCCCCGGTTGCAATTGTGCCCCGCGGGTTTTGGTGAGGTTTCAGACCCCCGAGTGATAATCTGTGCTAGTCGCACAAACAAGGATATAAGTCTTATTTACTTAAGGACTTCTTGCCGATAAGTAGCTCTGGTGGCCAAGTTGGTAAGGCGCAGCACTAGTAATGCTGAGATCCTCGGTTCAACTCCGAGTCAGAGCACTCATCATTTTGCTTTTTTTTTTTTTACCAACTCTACGGGTCCGTCAATATTTGAGTTCAGGAGATTTTGGGTTCCTGGGGTCGCCTAATTCCCCTCCATGTGTATGGCGTCATTGGGTGGAGGAGTGGAAGTGATGTAGAACTCCGATCTAAGTAACATCAACGGAAGGCTGCACCTGGAATACATATCCTAAAAATTAACGGTGGTCAATGTTCTCTCCCTCCATTAGTAAAGTTAAATGTAGGCACTTATCGCTAGAAGAGGAGGGTGGGGGTCAGTGATTCTCAATCTCACTTGTTTCAAGAAAGCACCTTTGATAAACTTTGGTTATCAATGCAATGATGATTGACGAATAACAATGAAGGAAGGAGGGGCAAGACGCGTTGGGAAGGTTCCCTTTACATCCATCAACTTGAGTCACTTTACCGACTTGATAAGTAGAAAAGAAACTCCATCCGTATCTAGAGTACAGCCCGACAAACAAACCCTCGAGCAACAGAAAACACAAAAGACAGACATCATGGATGCCCTCATCGTAACCACTCACGAGTACGTAAAGACCTACATGGCGAAATACGACTCCTCCCACGACTACAACCACATTCTGCGCGTCCTGTCACTCGCGCAGCAGATTCTCGCCGCCGAGACTTCAACCGGCGGTACCGTGCACTATAACCCAACGGTCGTAACCCTGCTCGCGCTCCTGCACGATGTCGGCGACAAAAAATACTCGCCAGTCAACACGGGCGCTTTTGGCCCGGCTGAGGAGTTTCTGCTCACCGCCGGCTGCGACCCGGCCCTCGCCACGACGGTCCAGAAGCTCATCAGCAACGTGTCCTACTCGCACGAGCGCGCGAACCCGGAGGTGGTTGCGGAGATGTGTAGGGAGCACCCGGAGCTAGCGGTGGTGCAGGATGCGGACCGCTTGGATGCGATTGGTGCGGTGGGTGTGGGGCGGGCGTTTACGTTTGGTGCTGCGAAGAGGCCGGGGGAGGGGATGGGCGGGGTGATTGACCATTTCGAGGATAAGTTGTTGAAGTTGGAGGAGGGGATGAAGACGGGGGAGGGGAGGAGGTTGGCTAAGGTGAGAGCGGAGAGAATTAGATTGTTCAGGGACTGGTGGATAGAGGAGACGGGGGGTGAGAAGGATGCAGTGGTGGTGTGAGTAAACCTCGCTGGTAAGTTGTAGGTACATGTAGTAGGTAGTCGAAAAATAAACAGGGCCCCACTGCCAATTTTCTAGATCTTAACCTGGAACTCTCCTTTACTGATATTCGAGAATTCAATAAGCCGTGAGTAGGTGAAAGTATGCTCACATCTGTGGGGAGTTTATACCTACTCCATTCCCATGCACCATGTGCTCTAGCTTTGGGAGCTAGACTTAAGGTTCCGAAACAAGATATATAGAGGCCAGTGCCAAAAGATTCGCGATCTAGCATGTCGGACTTGTGTAAGTTGGACGAATGACCGATAGGACTGATGCTTGCAGGATGTTGAAGAGATGAGTACTAAAGGAAGATGGGAGATCGGTGCCTCTAACTAGCAGAGAATAGGATACATTCTTGGTAAGGTGTGCTGTCTTCTTTAAGGGAATTTTGCCCTGGAGCATGCTATATATATAGGGATTAGCAAACCGTACCATTGTGACCATTGTCTAAGAATAGGTGGGGGTCTTTTGTTCTTGCTTGACGGACCTTTTAATGGTTTTATGTTAACATATTGATCCCTGAGTCTAGTGGACCAATCGGTATCAAGCGCTTTGAAGGGTAAGCACTCCCCCCAAACCAAAAGATCATATCAGTAGCCGTTATAAAAGTCAAAGGTCTTGGCAATGTAGAACAACCCTAATCATGACGTATCACTCACGATCACAGTCTCACAGCCACAACCCACATCTCACGGCGAAAGGTTATAAAGGATAGACTTATTTTATTAACGCAAACTCATCCACCGCTACACCACCAGAATAGAAAAATCGCACACAGTGCCACTTTCCATCCGGCTACGCTCCTCCAAAAGATTTAACTAAAAAATTATAACCAAACAAAAAAAAAACGAAATAAATCGCTACATATACATGCTACATGCTACTGCACATCATCCCTTGTGTATCCTCGCAGCGTTATTCACCAAAGTACAACATCAAACTTAACACATCTTGCAGGCGCTCCTCTGGGCATCGCAGGCAGCAAAGTCGACAGAGCCACCAGTGGCGGACTGCGCATTACGGATGCACTGGTTGACAGCATCGAGGCACTTGTTGTAGGCCTCTGAGGTGGTGCTGCATCCGGTTGAGGCAGCAGCAGAGGTAGTGGCAGCGGCCGCAGTGGTGGAAGCGCGGGTCTTGGTTACGAGGGTGGTTGGGACTGCGGCAACAGTGGAGGTGGTGGGGACCACAGCGGCGGCTGTAGAGGTAGTTGGGACAACGGCAGCAGCAGAAGTGGTGGGGACAACAGCAGCGGGAGAAGAGGTAGTCTCAATGACAGCAGCTGCGGAAGTGGTTGGGATGGCAGCTGCAGAAGTTGTCTCGACGGCGGCAGCAGATGTAGTGTCAACGACGGCAGCGGCAGAGGTAGTGGCAGCAGCAGTCGCAGCAGAAGTGGCGGTGGTCTTGACGGCAGCAGCACTGGTGGTGGCAGACCCAGACCCAGATCCAGATCCAGAAGATCCATAAACAGCTGGGCCGGGGATAGTGTAGCTGGTCAAAGTGCCATAGATGTTGACCAAGATACCAGGGTCAGTGGGGGAGTAGCCACCGGGGAACTTGACGGTATCGGTGGGGACAGCTGATCCAGACCCAGTGATCTCCAAGTTGGCGCACATAGGGTAGAACTGCGCACCGTTTGCGGTACCGGCGCTGTGGAGGGCAAGAAGCTCATGACGGATCAAGTACGAGCCCGCAACGATATCTGAGGGGATTGTGACGGACCAGCTGTTGTTGTTTGCAATGATATCGTCACTTGCCCATGTACCGTCGCTGTTAAGACCAGCCTCGTCAATCTTGAAGAAATCAAGTGTGGTGGCATCAACAGTTGTGCAGTCACCACCACAGTTGGCAAGGTAAGTCATCACCGGGCCTTTGTGGGATTCAGGCCATGTAGTCCAGAAGAATTCGACAGTATCACCAGCCTTTGCGGGAGCAGTGAGCTTGGCAGCGGTGGCAGCCTTGTTGCAGGTGATGTCGGAGGTGGTGACATCCTCTACGGGACCATTACCGGCAGTGGGGAAAGCCCACACGATACGCTCGGGGACGGGGCTCGCATATGGGTCATTGTATGGAAGGTATCCTGAGTACTCGGAGCCACCAATGTTGAGGCTCTGGACGATACCATGGGCAGCAGCGAAAGTAGCAGTGCCGAGAGCTGAGAGAATGACTGAGGACTTCATTTTTAAATAAAGGCTGTGTGGCTTTTTAAAAGATATAAAAAAAAAGGGCTTCTGTTATGTATTGAGACGCTCCGCGACTAAGACTGACGATAGTGGGAAATAAAAGATTGGTTGGACACTAGGTCACTGTGGAATAATTCAAGAATGAATGAAAGAGGGAAAAAAAGGCGTCAAGCCGGTGAGGAGAGAAAGAGAAGCTGAGGAGCTGACAGAGGTGAGAAGTGAATGAAGGTCGATGAATCGATGGGGAAGAAAAGTTTGGTATTGTGGAAGCCCACAACATCTTATATAGATGAGCTAGTGCACATAGATCCCTTCGAGAACTCACTACTAATATCAATACTACTGATACCCATGCATGAATAGAGTGGAATATAGTGATGATAATTCTTGGGCCCTTCTATTCCCGTGCTAGTACTACATACCGCTCAAGGAGAATTTCTCTTGGTGTTATTCCTGGATCGTCGTTTCAGTGATTGGCTCGCGCGCGAACGGAGGAATACCCCTCTCCTATTCTTCTTCCCTTCGGATACTTTACTTAGCCCTTCTCAAGTTTATTACATGGCTGTTTTCTTTCCCCTACTATTCGCATTACCATATTGGTAGTAGTACGGTGTCTGTTATTACCCTGAAGTGGTCGTTTCACAACTTGGCACCATCACTCGCGGCTATATCTGTATATTGGCTATACATGTACCTGTCTAATCGCAGGTTTTATTTCTTCTGGTAGCGAGCCGTTCTTGCGTCAATGTTGTGACCTACTGTCAGCAATCATAATATTTCCGGGAAACAGGACCAAGCCAAGTCCCAAACAGTGGAATTCCTACACAGACTAAAATGTATGCACCCCTGAAGGTCCGTGCATCCCCTAGAAATTTATATACCCACGTGCAGCTATCCCTTGACAGTGTCAGGGTCAACTCCTTTAATATTCCCTCCAGGACCCTGGGAATACCGTGGAAGAACTTTCATAACATTTCCTGCTATTGCCGCGCGGCAGCTTCCGATCCCGATCTGACCAGATGGAATATGGCGGACGGATCTTGCGGTGGGGTGATGAGTATTACAAGGTGCTATATGCTATATATATTGTGTATAGTGTGGCGTACATATATTGTATAGTGTAGTAACTGGAATTTTCGTTGTAGTTGGTAATCCAATGGCTGGTCCCTCTAAATCTAGTAGGTATTGTGGGCATTGCCAATGTGTAGTTTGATATCTGAGGGTGCTGTAAAGTACATAAAGACGGGCTGATATTAATTTTTTCATAAACTCATAGGCTGTGAAAATCATGCTTACAAGATTCTTGGCCTCACGGGGCCGCCGCCGTATTCCATCAGCCTGTCACCAGCTCGTCGTCATAAACATTCGCGTGAGAGTTCGTCCGAACTAAAGAACCTAGGCTAAGGTGACAACGACTACTACGACACTTGAATCGCTTGAAACGGATCTGCAGGAGTTTCAAGTGTCAAATAGAGTTTTCCACCCGTCAGGTCTGACTAAATAGTCCGTTCCCCATTCAGGAAGAAAGGGGCATCCACATACCCCACTGACTGGCCCCGAATCCAAACGCTGGGGCCTAGTAGCGTAGACGCTTATAATTAATATATATATGCATGTACTTTATTTCCTGCCCCTGGCAGACCTGAGTACATGTGGCCCAAAAAAGGAACTCTGTTGGAAAAATTATATGTATACTATTCCGTAATGGAAGAGTCAGTGGGGAGGTCTGCTGTTATCTATGTCAATAGCTTCTCCCTTAGGCCGGTCCAGATCTAACGGCGGCTGGGTGTTTATAGTAGTTTCTATCAATGCTGACACTCATATAGTACTTTCCGCACATGAATTGTGATTACCGTGACTTGACCCAACCGCGGCACTCGTGATCGTAAAGCAGAGTGTATCTATCATTGGCGGCTCAATCGTACGATCGATACCCCCCCTTCTCCCTGTCTCCGGCCGATCCCTGGACGCGGAGGTTCACACCGACGCACCAACTCCCTACCGCCGAGAAAGCAAAGACTTCGGGTTCGGAAGCTCCACCATGAGCGATGAGTTGTCAGTGGCCATTGCTTGCTGGGGAGACGATGTCAGTTGCTGGGGAGACGATGTCAGTTGCTGGGGAGACGATGTCAGTTAAAATAAAGAAAAATAAAGTAGAACATCCCCCACCGCGCTAAACTAGGGGGCATGCATATATTGCAATCTGTGCGGCATGCCGAGTTCCGGCCGGGGGCCAAGAGAATCATAAATTATCACTCGTCTACCGTCTTTTTTTAGACAGAAGCCTAGTAGAGTACGAGGATGAGAGTACAGGTAGGGAATTAGAGCTACTCACCAGCCTCTATGCTCATCGTTTAGTTTGGGCGCATATTCCTCTGGATACTCGATGAGGCCGCGCTCTGCTCACCAAGCCGTATTTCATTGAGGGCCTTTTGGGTCGTGGTGTTCCGACAGCCTCCTCTGTTGTACTGCTGGTGGTTGGGGGTTGTGCCTGGGGGATGTGGGCATTCTCGGGCTCGGCTTGACACGTTACTACTGACTAAGCTAACTACATGCATTTATGTTTGGATCTTTCCATGTAGCTTCACCTGAAGTGGGACTGAGGGGCTATTGTAATTACATGTATATATAAATTTGACGTACACACATGATTACGTGCCAAGCAAGTTACATGTAGTCACTCTAGGTAAAGTTTACTTTATGGCCACACTATAATGCAAGAAAACTTGAACCCGCTAAAAGCATGATATTGACTCTAATTATTTAATTCGGCTCCTTCAAGGAACCCTCTAGTATATCTCCTCTTCTAACCACAAATAAAAAATATATACTGTAAAAAATATAGAAATTATAACCCATCTACAGTCGACTCACTCTAGCACATGGCACAAGCGGCTCTCTGAGCCTCACAAGCCGAGAAATCAACTGCACCACCAGTGGAGCTCTGGGCATTCCTGATGCACATGTTTACCGCATCCAAGCACTTGTTGTACGCCTCAGAGGTGGTGCTGCAGCCAGTGGAAGGAGCAGCTGAGGTAGTAGCAGCAGGGGCGGCGGATGAGGTAGAGGTCTTAGTCACCGGGACAGCAGTAGAGGTCTTGGAGCGGGTCTTGGTGACAAGGGTGGTGGGGACTGCTGCAGAGGTGGTGGGGACTACGACCGCGGTAGAGGAAGTCTTGATAACTGGCGCAGAAGTAGTTTCGGCAGGCGCTTGAGTAGTGGTCGAAGTACTTTCAACGGGCGCTGCGGAGGTTGTGGGAACTTCAACAGCTGTGGAGGTGGTCTCGACGGGGGCAGCGGAGGTAGTTGGGAGCTCGACGGTGGTAGAAGTGGTCTCAACAGCGGCGGAAGTGGTCTCAACAGCGGCGGAGGTAGTCTCAACAGCGGCGGAGGTAGTCTCAACAGCGGCAGATGTCGTGACGGCAGCACTTGTGGTAGCAGCAGCAGTTGTAGTAGCAGCCGCAGAAGTGGTAGCGGCAGTTCCGTCGGAAATGACAAAGTCGACGCAACCCTCGTAGGACTGGTCAACAGAGGGAGGAGAGTACCAGTACCATTGGATAACACACTCTGCGGATTGTTAGCTTTGAGACCCTCAATTTTGTATTCAATTGAAGAGATTATGGGTTATTTACCTCCGGCAGTAGTGCAACCAGTCAAGTCAGTAGGGATGGTGATACTGAAGTTTGTGTCATCGGCGGTAACACCGGTTGATGTAGAGGCATAAACATCCCATGACTTCAGGAAAGAAGTCTTCATGGTATTTGTCTTTGTGTCGACAATAGATACGTTGGCATAACCACTGTGGGGTGCGACAATTTTGACCTCCATATCAATAGTTTGACCAAGTGTGTAAGACTGGACCTGGTCTGTGTTGTCTGCGAACTGGTAACCCTTGCATAGCCACAGGTTACAAGCATCGATATCAACAATAGAAGAAGCAGACTGCATGAGCAATTGAATTGGGCCAGCATTGTCTGACGCCTGGTTGTTGTAGATAGTGCTGCCACAAACGGCTGACATCTCTGGACCGGGGGCGCGGCGGGGAGGAGAGACAATGTATCCGTGAGCAGAGACGGTAGCCATAAGGCTAGAGAAAGAAAGAGCGAGTGCTGCAAAGGTCTTCATGGTGAATATTTTAGAATTGAGAATCTTTGAAAAAAAGAAAGAAAGGCTAAGTAGTTGTTCAATGGATGAAAGAGTGTATAGTCTAAGAGCACCGCTCTGAATGAATGATAGACTGTAGTAAAAAGAGAGAACGGAACTAGCCGGTTGGAAATAGGAAAGAAGGAACTATCCGAGAAACTCAAAGACTGTGAGGTTGGTGAAGAAAGAAAGAAGCTTGTATCGAAGGAAACCAACCTTTATATGTAGTGAGAGAGAGAGAAACCACGGGCCCTTTGAAACCATTTACCAAAAAAAAAAACACCCCATGGATAGGTACCTGACGTCGTATAGTATCGTGTCGTTTGTAGCCGCCCCATAATCATAATAATCGTCAATTCCAACTAATTTGATTGAAGGGTGTGGTAAAGCTCTCGGTTACCAGCAGACAAGCTTCCCCTCCCCAGAGAATAGTTTGGGATTCGGTACACATATCTAATCCCAATCCTCGAAAATAATATATAAGGCATCGCCCTAATCGGATTAATTAACGACCACTATATAACCCGCGTGCTATGATACTTCACCAGGATGTTTACCGCTTTTGGTCCAATAATCATACCCATCAGGAGTAATATTAGTCCATGCTGACTTCGGTCGTCGGAAACCTCCAACCCTGCAATTGTCGTCGGCAAAGGGGCGTGTTGTTGTCTTTCCAGTGGATGGGGGGGAATTTATCCGACCCTGGCACACTCTATAGTCCGCACTTTACCAGGTAGCTTCAAACGTCGTCTGTTTGAGAAAAACAACTGGACCGTGGTTTAGTGTTTTTACGCGCACGGGGCGTTCAGCTTAAGAACTAGAGCTTTATAAGAAAAGGCTCTACTGAGCGGTTATTGCCCGTGATAATAGCTGCAGCCTCCATAGAGCCCAAATGGACTCCACTTTATCAATTCGAAGCTATTAAATATACCGGCATTGATTTGTGATGTAGGAGTTCCTGGAATTTCTCGCAGGTGGAGGGTTATAGACTGTCAGGGAATATGTTTTTTCCGAAGTACTAACCTCCTTCAAGTGATGAATATAGCATTTAGCATTATGCATATGGTGATCGGATAGTTTCTCTCTGCCAAAAAAAAAAAAAAAAAAAAAACTTCTGGAAGCTGAAGCTTTAATAACCTTAACTACATGTATCCATAGTGGATTTCTCAATCATACATGTAATTAAATGCCAAGGTGTTCTAGAAATCTCAATTTTCGAAGACAATGTTCGAGAGTACTAGGGGTTAATCGGTATGGGAGTATATACTGCTGTGCTATGAGGGTCTTGCGTCACGCTTGTCTAAAAAGATAAGCCCACCATATTCTAAGTGGCTAGGTAAGAAGTTTTATTTATATAATAAATTGCAAACAACTGCACACAGGTTGTTAGTTACAACACAAGTTGTTTTCGGCCGCCAATAATTAAGATTAGGCTTTGTTTGGTGTCAACGGCCGTTCGTTTTTTCCTGCCAGGTGAGTTTCCATTCGGGTGCCAGGAACGGACTACTATTGATCAAAAAGAATTGGTCTCAGTAGAAACCTTAGACCAACCATAACTTTTGGTCAAAATTACAAGTTGCAGGGATATTTTTGCGGGGTGGGCAAACAGCATTTCTCAAAGTTGATGCTTGGCCTAAAATCTCTCATGGCGCGTTGTGTGGTTGCCATGGACCTGTTGCGGTCCAGTGGGGAAAGGGACCACTAGAGGCCCTTCACACCCTACATACATACAATATATTGACCACTAAGCTCCATTACCATATCCGACTGTTGGACATTGACAAACATCCTCTGAACGGTCATTATCGCTCAATGGCCTCGATCCTAAGGCCCTGAATGGATGGATAGTACATGTATGTAACGGCCGCGGCCGGCCATTGATACAGAACGGAGGTTCTTCCACCACCACCACCCGTTGCAACAACCAAGAAAGCCATAGCTCAAATAATCCGAAAAATCCAGGGTAATAGAACACCAGCTCGAAAACCACATTTGTTGCAGCCGGACAAACCCTAAATGGATGACGAAGGACAACACGGAAGTCCACCCATGACCAGTCTTAGTGGAAGAATGCTTCAAGGGCCTCTAATAGCCCGGGAATGAATCATGTAAAATCGTTGGCATATGAATCATGTAAATGTGTGTGTAAATGAATCAGGAAATGTGTACATGTAATTACGGAAATTGGGCGACTTTACATACACACTTCCCAACTACCAAAACCCTAGCCCTGGAAATAAAAAAAATATTCGAAAAACCTGCTGCATCAACCGAACCTAGACTATTTAACATTTAGAGAATGCTTATAACTACTATACCATAAATTATTTAACTCAGCGAGATTTAAAAATTAAAAAAACAAAAAATAATGCCTCGATTGGGATTCGAACCCAAGTTTCCCTCACAGCTCTGTCACTACGTGCTGAGTTTCTAGGAGTGATAACCACTACACTACCGGGGCTTGTCTACAATGGCGGGACAGGAGGTCTTAACCGGAGCTTAAAGTTTAAATTGCTAGCGCCGGTGCGGACGGACGGGGTCGACTTTACAAACGATATTACAGGTAAAGTCGTTTGCAAAAGTGTATGTAAAACTGTCTGTAAAGTCGTAAACTGAAAGCTAACTGGTAAAAGTGTGGGTAAGTGGATGTAAAGGCATCTGTTGATACATTTACATCAGACATCACATGCAAACGCATCTCCTAGTTCATCTACCGATTCCTTTTGTATGGGAAAAGGCATAAAATACACATTTATCGGGCTATTAGAGGGCTAGTGTCGAAACAAAATATCAAACGTGGCCAGTTCAACGCTGAACGAAAGATGCTGGCACTAACTTTTTATATCCTTAATAGGTTTGCTATTCTTATAGTGTTGGTAGCACGAATATATCATGTCTGATAACTAAACCCGAGTGATAAGGCATGATGTACAATCACTCATAAGTTGAGTGATATATCATGATGCGATTTAATAAAACCCCCAAAACACCCAAAGTCAATCAGACAGCAAAAGATACGCGACAAACCCGGATTAAATGGGTGATCTTTAGGTAGCACTCCGGGTAATGAGACCTCAGTCTGACGCTCTCCCAACAGAGTTATTATCGCGTCGTATTGGTGTGTTTTAACAAATTTTTGTAAATCAACCCTAACCCTACCGAACACATCAGTGAATCAAACAGATTTGATATAGTATGCAACTGGGACTCGGGGTACGATTTCAGGGTGATGAAGCTTCCGAACTCGAGGAACCATCTTTTCTTTTGCTACAACTATTTATATGGATTTTACTATCACATACTACCGTTAGGCTAATCAATCCACAGAGCTAAAAGTGCATTGGTATTTCACATTTTAAAACCTACATAACATCGTCCGCAACTGATCGTAACGCATCTTGGGCGGGGCTGATTGTTCAGGCGAGAATACAGTATGTGTTCAATCGTGCAGATCAAGAGCACAATTTGTAATATCGTGTAAGTCTACATGTATTCTGATTCCTAGAGTAGACAATATACACTCTCTACTGGTCACATAAAATCTCTGAAACTGCGATGATACATGTCGGACCTTACCGCCCCTAACGCTGAACCAATTGGGGGCAGTGCCATTAAGGAGAATCATGAAGACACAACGTGTAATCCGTTAATGGTAACAGATGTATGTACTACTGCAGGAAAACCTGTTAGCTACACCAATAAAGTAAGGCTTGTTATTGCTGGGGTTAGTCAACCAGGATCATAGAGTACTAATATAATATAAATTTTCCCATCAGAACCACCGTATGACCCGCTCTGGTGGCCAAGTTGGTAAGGCGCAGCACTAGTAATGCTGAGATCCTCGGTTCAACTCCGAGTCAGAGCACATCTTCATTTTTTGCTCTTGTTCTTATGGTGTAGTGTTGAAGTTGTGGTGTTGAGTTTACGTGGAAGACAGACCAGTACGTTTACCGAGGTTGAGTCCGTGAGCGCTATTTTAGGTAACCACTCAGAACCTTTATTTTGATTTAAATAAGTTGATTTACTAGTGATAATGAAATTGAGACTCAAGGGGATAGAGGCGAGGAGGGTGTTGGTGGTAGTCTGCTCGGCCAAGTTCCTGGTTGTTAAGCAAAGAGCCCGCCTGAGGTAGTAAGTAGTTAGACATTGGTTGGTCCTATTTTCAAACGATCTAACGGCCTTAAACAGCAAAGTCTCGTTTATTAATTTCCTTCCTCTTCGTACCTCACTTGTATAAATAATTGCGCGGCGGCTAGCAATCTTCATCTCATAACGGCGTCGAGCTGTACTCCATTTTGCCAAGATCTTCATTCCTATCATTTCCCACACCCGCAATTCTTTTCTATTCTAACCCGCAACTGCCAACACGGCCTTCTACATACATAATTGAGTCATTCTGCAGCTCTGAATCATTGCCAACTCATGTATGGGAGGGCATCTAATCACCAGCATCTCGTCGAGGAGCTTACCTACCCATCCATATATCTTCTGCTCCCGAGTGACCTACTGGCAGAGGGAAGCTTCTCCATTTTCCACGGGAAGAGACTGCACCATTTGTTAAACCACACGCGTTCGTGGAGCACAAGAGGCGCGCTTTTGACTGAGGGTGTTCTGTGTTCCTGAGCTGTCAAAGTAACATTGCTTTTCCGGTTCCGGCTATTCCGGGACTTGGTATCCTTTGCGTCTCCAACCTACATGTATCTATGCATGATGGCTTCCTGCTAACTTATTCAATAGACACAAAAATGTTTCGAGGCATTGAACTCGGAGAAAACAAGGGTCATAGGGAAACCTGATATATGCTTCTTCGCCTCGGATCTTCGCCACAGCTGAGCTGACCATAATCAGTTCCCGGAGCCGCAGTTTGAGATGTCAAATGTCAGTCAGAACTTAAGATCCTCCCTGACACCGGCCACCAGGTCGCGCGCGAAGACAACCTTGTCCGAAATGACGAGTCTTATACTCTCTTTTCGGAGTTATTTCAAGGGGATATTGTGAAACGTTTTCTAGAAGTTCGTTCGTGAGGGGTTGCGCGCTACAGGGATAAATTGCATTCGATTACTTAGGAACCACGTTTTTCCGCCTAGACAACGACTGCTTCGCCTTGCAATGTGGAGTGGAGCAGTGATCGTGGGGGCTCATGATCAAAAGATATTCCTCGAATCACCGTTGACTAAAAAAATGTCAGAGAAAAGAGGTATCCTACCATGTTAGATCTTCTTATTCTTGACTTCTTGTTGCCCGTTTAAGCACGAAGTTCGCGACTGTATAAATACCAGCCCACCCCCTCCCTCCCGGGTGTTTAGGATGTCAACCTCAAACCAACCAAAGTCCACCAGCGCGCACGACCACCTTATTTCATCATAACCCTCCTATAAACCTAAAACGAGATAGCCAAAGTCATGTCGACACTAGCTGCGCCAGTAAACCACAATAGCATGAACCCCTCAATGACAAATCGGGGGAAAAACAGAACAAAGACCCTAGCTAGCTTTACAATACACGACGACAATCCTATCGTTGTTGTGCTCGATCAAGAGTGCCCCAACCGTAGACGCGCCAACACTGAAGTCTTGGACCGACGCGGTTTGGTCTGGAGTGAGGAGCAGAGAAATTGGTTGCTTCTCGCTCCACGACCATCAACAACCCAGCCCACCAGGTCGACGACAATAAACTCTTCTCAGCCAAGTCGGGAAGCGCACGGATACGTCGTGCGGCTTGACGTAGGAGGTCAAGCCCCTAGTCAAATTCACCAGTATAATGCACACTCAACCACATCAACTACAATACCACCAATACCGCCAATACCAAGACGTGAGGGGGTACCGCGTCCTCCAAGTTCTGGTCGTGGAGGTGGCGGTCCTACACAGTCCGTGAATCAGTACCCTGGTAATTGGCCCCCAGCACGCGATCCTGCATTCACCACAGAGTTTGCGCGTGCTATGGTGGCGGATGATGATGGTTGTGATAATGGCGAAAGGACTAACGAAAGTGAAGAGTTGACATCTTCTCTAGCACCTGGGGGTACGAATCTAGGAGTGGAGCTGGTCACTGTTGCTGTTGATGCTACTGCTGCTACTGAGGCCCCGAAGAGGCGAAAGCGTGATATCTTTAAGGATGTCTTTCAAGGATTTACAAGCCGCCTAAGCCGAAGAAGCAGAGACGATCGGGATGACCGGGGTGGCGGTCGGAGACGTGCATCAACGATGCCATCACTTGGACGAGGAGAGCAGCTATAAGCTATGTGATTAGAAGCTAGGGAATGGGCTGGATGGGTTTGTAAGATTTACTTAATATGTTGTGACCATGATCCGGTCATTCTCTCCTTTTATGATACCCAGGAAGAGCAAAAAAAGAAAGAGGAAAAGAAAGAGAGAAAAAAAATAGATTATGTCGAGGGTGTCGTAACTCACAACGATGCATTGAGATTGTAAAATGAATGACCCTTTCCTTTGATTACCTTTGTATCTGGGAAGAAGCTTTTCCAGGTCGATCTGATATCGATTATAACGGTGGTTTATGTCATCAAAGTTAAACTTTTGTAAAAAAAGACATACGTTTCCTAACTTAGAAAGCTCTGCGGGCTTACATGTATTTATAATTAGGGCGTAGAAAGCTTCTCAAGAAATTAACCTCCGCACCTCCTCGGAAGCCGGCCGCCCATGGACAGAGAAGGCTTCTGAGTCCCTCTATCACAACTATACCCTTCCTAATTTCAGAAATATTCCTTGTATATGATCGGTCTGACCGCCTAGCTCCATAACTAATTGGATATAATACCTGTCTATACCTCTAAACTTCGAGTTTATCATGCAACGAGTCTATCAACGAGCTGTCTAGAATTATGCCAAGAAATATATATATTTACGTGGCTACATATGCATGTACATGTGTGCATTTACATCCACCCGCTCCAAATATTGCCCCATCCGCAATTCGAACTTATCTGCCCAAAGGGTCATGGAAAACTAACGAATTAGACAAACCTGAGGAATGATATCGTCACAAAGCGCTTGAGATAGATTACTATTCCACCTAATGGCAAAGACCTTCAACTCTATCTGGGCCTTAACCTCAATATTATCCACAAAGAACATTTACCTACACAGCCTATGTAAGTACCTGCAGCCCCAACATGTCAGACAATTGCTGATGTATATATCCAAAGATTTATCGCCGTGGTTGTACCTAGCCACAGAACCTGTGCCTTGAGAACCTAGTGGTGCGATGATTAAACCGGCCACGTCTTAATATACATAGGTTGGTTATAGAACAGTATGAGCGGTGAACCGCATTTAGGTCTCAGATAAACTACCGGGGTAAAAGTATACTATATTTGAGTACTCATTCACACAGCAGAAAACGGATAGACTGCTATGGCCAGCGGAAGGATACTCAACATATAAAAACCAAAGACAGTCGGGCCTAGAAGGATCACTGGGTTGCTGCAACTTAGGCTGTAGATAGGTGAGCGGTGGGGGCTCGCTGTTGTATAAAATCAGTAGGTTTCTGTGCACGATTGAAGAGGTCATGCAGTTCTACACGAGTGGATTAGATAAGTACTACTGACTCTTATTTCTATATCCCCAATATGTATTTTTACTGATGGTAGTAAATCCCCAAAGCTGAGGAAACTGGAGACTACATGTAATGTTACCATAGCCCGAGAAGCTATGGGGGATGTAGGTATGTAAACCTAAAGGAATCTGCCAATCAATCTCTATAAATTGGAGATCTACCCCCAATAATAGTACGTACTATGGGATTTTCTTAGATTCACATACAGACAAAAAAATAAACTCCTGGAATTTACACACTCGCCCCCTAGGCCTTCTCGCGCCATACCCTCATTCCTCACCAAGCGAGTTCACCACCTACCGAGTGTGAGGTCCTTTCATACGCGAAATATGGCCGCTAAAGCTGCAGCCAAGAGATATTTGGGCAGGAATTGGGTGCTGCACTCGGTGGGTGGTGAACTCGCTGGGCAGGGAACAAAGGTACTGCTCTCAAGGAGCAAAGAATATCTCGTAGGCGATATCGCACATTGAATATTGCAATATCCCTACAATTTCCTACATGACACATCACTCGGTCACTACATGAACTCCTGATAGGAATTTTGGTTTGATCGATTAATGACGGTAAATGTTATTACAAGTAGCAGTTCACGCCAGAGTGTATTCGAGGAGGATTAACGGTTCGTGACAGATCAAAAAAAAAAAGGGTTCAGGTACAAAAAGTACCAGGTATTGTAATTTACAGCCGTTCCCAAGAAAATCAATTAGTTTTCGTACATAATTTACCTCCCAACCTTTCCCAAGAACACATCATCAACTCATCAGAATTTTATAACAAAAAGGAAATTTCTATCCATCTATCTGTTTGCAACTCGAGTCTACTCTGAATCTGATACCTCAGTAACCTGTACCTGAACACCCTCTTTGCCCTTCCCAGCTACGGGCCTAACATCAATCTCCTCCCTTGGCACAGGAGGTATTCCAAAGCCGTTCCTGTTTCTGAAGAAAACTACACCCTTGGCCTCACCCTCAGTACCAGCAGAAGGCTCAACAAACTGGCACCAACGAGCAGACCTCCAAAGAGCACGAATGAAGCCCCAAGCGCCCCCCTTAGTGTCTGAGCGGTAATGGGTGCCCATGACCTTCTTGATGGCCTCAGTAGCCTCGTCAGCCTTATAAAAGGGGATGGTGGAGACATAGTGGTGCGCAACATGGGTTTCGATAATGCCATGGAGGAGGTGACGCCCGATGAAGCCAAATTCACGATCGATAGTAGCAGCGGCACCACGAGTGTAGGTCCATGATTCAGGGTGGTAGTGAGGAAGCGAAGGGTCGGTGTGTTGAAGGAAAGTGATGGCAACTAAGAAACCAATTAATTGATGCACGATGGGCAATGTTAGGGTTGATACTTACCAAGCCAGTGGTTAACCCAAATATAAGGCAGACCGTACCAGAGGAAGATGTTCCAGGCACCGAATGCCTGGGCAGCTTTGTAGAGACAGAACATCGTGGCAGCAATACCAATATCTGACATGATAATCCACTTGGCGTCCTTGGCCTCGTACAAAGGAGAGCGGGGGTCAAAGTGGTTAACACCACCTCCAGGGCCATTCTTCTTGCCGATACCACGACCCTCTGATTGACGCTCGTGGAAGTTGTGTCCAGTAACGTTGTTGATCAAGTACATTGGCCACCCCAACAACTGTTGCAAAACCAAGTGGATAAGCGTAGCAATTGGAGTTTCCTCAGTAAGCTCGGAAATATCGTGACCAATTCCTCCAGCGTATCTTCTTGAGTATTCCTGACGGCTCTTGGGCACGAAAACCATATCCCTCTCAAGATGGCCAGTAGCCTTGTGGTGCTTTCCATGGGAAATCTTCCAAGACCAGAAAGGCACCAAGAGAGATGAGTGAAGAATCCATCCAACGGTGTCATTCACGATTTTGCTAGGTGAGAATGCACCGTGGCCACACTCATGGGCAAGAACCCAGATACCAGTACCGAACAGACCCTGAAGGAACGCATAGGTACCCCATGCGGCAACTCTCGTTGCAACATGTTGCTCGGCAAGAGCTGGGATGATGTAGCACTTGAATCCGATAAAGTTTCCAGTGATCAGGAGACCATCTCGGAGAACATAACTCATGGATCTAAGTGTTGATGATTTAAAACAGTGTTTTGGGATCGCATCATGGATTTGCTTAATGGTGAAATCCGGGATTTTGAATTCATTCCCGTACAGGTCAAGCATGGGTTTTCCCGTTGTTGACTTTTCATCCATTGATGAGAGGGATGTTGACGAAGAGTTTAGGGACGCTGCACTAGAAGTGACGGTAGAGTCGGCGACGGGAGTTGAGGTCTGTGAGATGGAAGACTTGCGAGTCCTTGAACGAGTTGTTGCCATTGTGGTTGGTGGTTGAGATACGCTATCTGCGAAGATTGTTAGACGTTTAATTCTTTTTTCGATGTAGCTATAGCAACAAAGAACGGGAGTAGCTATTTACCTCTTATCTGTTAAGATCTTATACTGGGCGGGGGATTTTATCGATTGGCGAACAGGTTTGTCGGATAACACAAAACTTAGCGGTGGAGTCGGATGGGCAGCACGAAGAGGGGAGGAAGAAGAAGAGGAAGAAAGGGTGTCGGGGGATGGAGGTACTAAAAGAGCTTCTAAAAAGTGAAGGAGGGGGGAAAAAAAAAAAAAAAAGAAAAAAAAAAGGGAGACGAGGAGGCAAATTATTGTTGACAGCTGGCTATCTAGAACCCACCCGGTTTGGTACGCGACTTTTTTTTTTCTGGGCCTGTGGTCCGTGTTCTGCTCTAGATACTACATAGAAAGTGATTGGCGCAGATTTTATGAGGGGGAGACAAGCAACTCTCGCCCCTCTATCCCCTAGGAGGAGCCCAGATTTCATCAAGAGAGGTAAGGAGTTTCAAATGGAAATGGTACCCAATCTGTTTTCTACGCCTTGTTTACACCCCATCGAGTAATGATCAATTTACGAAAAGAGAATTCCCTCTGAAAGGCTCTTTTCTCCTAAATCTCCCGAAACGCACATAATTTCAACCTCAACTTGCAGTGGGCTTTGCCGAAGGAGACTCTCATCGTATCGTCAAAAGGAAAATGATTCCCGCACGCCCGCCGCTCACATAAAACAAAAAATTGCCTCCCAAGATATTTTCCTAGATCTTTAATGCAGGGACATCACGTCAGGACCACTATCGTCCAACCGATTTTATACACTTTCTGCTGACCCCAGCCAAGTAGAAGCTGATCTAACAGATTCTAACTAGGGAGGTCCTGGTTTCGGTGGGATGCAGGAAACGCTTGCTTTAGCCTCCTTTAGAATTTGTTGAGGTGGTGCGGCACATCATGCATAGTTCGCTTCTATATACACACAAGTTTAACTGATAAATTGATTGTCAGTCCCGTTGCTGCTCTGGAATAAAGAACTGAAAAGGTGATGGGGGGGGGGGGTGGACTCAAGTGAACAGATCGCAACCTCTCTATACGCTCACCACTGACCAGTACAAACTGCAGTGACATAATTGCTGATGGTTTCATGAATTCAGCTACATACCTCACCAGCTCTCCACGACAAAGATTTCTTCCTCTAATATAATTCATGTCGATGCGGCTCTAGCTGATAGCTAACCCCAGAAGAAAAAACAGATTGCAGATAAGGTTTGACCCCTGCCCACAACTGGCTGTCCCAACTTTCAAATCCTTGTCGATCCCCAACAAATGCGCCCGGCCCGCCCTTGTTGTGGAGCTTTATCGATAACCTTTCGCTTGGCGAGGTATTCCTTTCTAGAAAGAAAAGCGCCTTGTAGTCTATACAAACCTAACCCTGGATTTTCTCGTTTTAAGAACTGACCTGCGAGCGGCTGAGGCGAAAAAAAGTACACCACCAGATCCCCAAAAGGTCCTCAAAATCACATGGCATGGGCTTTCTTTGGATAACCGATAACCGAAGCCCTGCTGTCACTGCCGGCGCTATTGCGACATTTCGACTGCGGCACAGAAGGTAAACTCAAGAACAAGTGGCGAGATGTGACATGATTTCCTCAAAGACATTTCATCCCAAAAACGTCTACAATATAGATGGTCCCTGCTGTTCATTTACGAGGTTCTATTCAGGGTACTCGGGGATACATAGGGTTTCCTGATTTGTATTCCGTTGGGAAAGACTATCCACAACAAGGGGGGAATACTTACACGCCCTCAATTATCCACTTGAAAAGGGATATTACTCTGATTCTTGACGTGGAAAGGAGGCAGGCGATCACCTCAGCTCCGATTCTTCCTTTTGAACCGTCGGTTGCGTAGAAGTGCAATTGCAACTGCATAAACAATGGATGAATCAGATCAATTGCTTCTTGTGTACCCCGAGGTTGTCTTATGCGAGGTCCTCTGCTCTATCGCTTTTAATGCTGCGGCTTGGGCTGAAACTTGAAAGTGAAGTTTAGATCATTGACTCGACACATACCCTGTGGAGTACATAATAGGGTGGGTTGAAATTTCTCTCCATTGGCCCGCCCGGTGTGGGAGCACACCTTAAAACTCAAAGTTGAAAAGCTGAGTTAATGCCGGTTACAGTCAACTCGTCCTATTGACGGATTCTATTTCATCACCCCCGCCCACTCAGGTTCGCCTCGAGACGGTTCAAGTCGTAGGGTTTATGAGGCAGTGTGGTATCTCTTGTCTAAGCAGTAGCTCACGGTTAGCAAAGGGATTTGTGAATATGCCTGTGAAAATGGGCACAAACCCGGGTAAGTATGTATCTGCTTATCAACGATAAAACTTCTCCCCATCTGTGAATGTAGCCTTCGATAAACTCTCACATTTGAGGGTGGAGATATGTAATATTTCCAATTTACCCAATAATAATAATGCAGGATTATATCCGCATCAAACGCGTTGATCACTTAAAGGCGTTATCTTTTCTTTCGAGCGGGGTGCGACACTCCTCGAACGGCAGAAGTGTCGCAAGGAGAGTTGCTCTAACCGCCTAGGCGGTCTCGAAAAAGGTTCAATTCACAACGCAAAGGCCATACATGGAACTCTAGCAGGTATGGATCGAAGCTTTGGATAAGAATTTACTATAAATAGAGTTATTGTTAGCATCTAGCCATTGCTGCGCGCATGTGTTCTTAAGTAGGATTTACCTCGAAAGTTTCAGGATCAGCAATAGTTACATGAGTGATATCAGATGTCCCGATGCCCCTCGGATGATCAGTTCGAATTTCAATAAGATATTAGCCACATACAGCAACGGACGTTTTCCAAAATTGTGGGACATACCTCTCTGTCAGAAATTATACCTACATATCAACGATATGTGTTCATAGAATTAAAGGATCGTACTTGGAATATGTGGCCCGTATTTCCTTATAACCTAAAGATTGACATCATGTTTACCCCCCCGCGCGGGATGAGGGAGTTGCTGACTGCGAGTGACGATCTATGACTCGACCAAACCGTGGTATTTTTTTGATACACGCTGATAACAAAATTAGCCTCTTTAAACAGGCTGAAGGATTCATAACTCTGGGTGCCAGTACAAAACTTATACCGGGTTAGCCTCTTTAGACAGGCCGAAGGATTCATAACTCTGGGTGCCAGTACAAAACTGATACCGGGGTTTCAATTACACCTTTTTTGTGTGCTCGTTTATGCATTCATACTCCGCACACTATTCTGTGCTTGCCAGCGCATTTCATTCACCACCTGCAGCCAAGAGGTAGGTGTGAGAATTTTTCCGGTGGTTCTTTGCATCAATCTCCAATGCGGCCCGAGAAATGCAGTAGGCTGACCGATAGATACTCTACGGGTTACTACGTATTCTTCTGTTAGCTCAGACCTTTTTGGTATCCTCCCCCAAAATTGTTCAAGGTGATTAGGGATTGGGCGGCTGCGGTGTAGGATAGAATGAGTTACCAAAATCAAAATCAACTGATCAGCTCCTGTATTATCGTCTTCTGTGCCACCAGCACTACGTAAACGCTCCAAAACCATAGCATATTGACCTTATGAACTTTGTATTCCACAAGAACGAATCCTGCTGGCCTCGAGGCCCTTCAATATCATTGTAGAACATAAACGCTGGTGGGTCAGTTCATTGATCCCCCGGTACCCAATCGGTTACAAGAATTCTAGCACCCTTAGATCAGCAGGAGGAACCAAAGACATATAGCTTTGGTATTCAGGAAACTGCAACTTCTGGGGTGGAGGGAAGTGCCTTAGTGTATCCATCCTAACTCATCCCACATTGCATGACTGGCGGTACCCGTGTACTGGTAGTGAAACGGCATGGAAGATGTGATTGCAGGGAGAGGGGTATGCATTTCGCATAGGCAGGAGGCTTTGATGTCGTGAGAAAACTAGCATATGACCTTGCGGTTTCCTGTTGCGTGTTGGGCGTCATGGTGTTTGAGCAGGTAGATTAGCAGCGTAACGCTTATGAGGGATCGAGAAGGTGGTTGCCCAAGGCTTAAGGTTTAAAAACACACATGTGGCCTACGCTCGCTACCAAAGTTCATGTCCGGGGAGCCGCATGTGCAACTCTGCAAATATCACGTGTTGAAATAGATATAGGCTTATTACCTACAAACGGACACTACTGAGGCTAACTTTTACCCTCCAGCCAATCGTTGTAGAAATAACATCTGAGGCTCTGGCTGAATTGTGGGTCTTATTGAATTAACACCCCGCTTCCATCTTGAGTACAACAGCAAAAGACGTTGTTATTT
The DNA here is from genome assembly GCA_024713715.1 of Morchella sp. 2018-W26. Taxonomy (NCBI): domain Eukaryota; kingdom Fungi; phylum Ascomycota; class Pezizomycetes; order Pezizales; family Morchellaceae; genus Morchella; species Morchella sp. 2018-W26. The sequence goes on along the minus strand of JAMGYX010000004.1, from coordinate 1,644,272 downwards.
TAATGTGTATGCAAACAAAGCTTATGTCAATAAGGTTTATGCCCGTAACCCCAATTCCGCCCCCAATATATCCCTAACCCTCACCCAACCGTTCTCTGCTGATAATCGTCTATTATCTTTGTAATGCCAAGCCATATTTAAAGTCCAACGAATCCTCAGTATCACCACTGTTATAAAGCAATGTAAACCCTTTTTACAAACCCTTTTTATAGACCCTGCACGTAACTTTAAATCCACCGCCTAATAAATCCTTTGCCAGTTTTGTTGAATTATACTAGCTACTTATTTTCAAAGATTATAAGTTTTCGAATGCCTCTGATGTAGCGGAACGTCAGCGAGTGAGATTGCATGATGAAACAAATCATGAGAAGTAAATCATTGATACACAAGTATACATACCGTGAATATATGCAAGAAAAGAAAAACAAAAGCCACCAAGAAAGAAGTAGTAGCCACGAGAGATATAGAAAGGTAAAAAAATTGCTGCGCAGGCCACCAATTATTAATTTTCGGAGCAAAGATTATATAGAATTAGGAGTGACTATACTAACCTTAGCTAGCATAGGTATTGACCCCTTCGTTTAAGAGCGTATATTTATACCGTAAATGTAATGATAAGATATATATCCGCCGAGGTAGGGATGACTTGAGGAGATAGATGTAAGTAGAGGAGCAGGGGAAAGTCGTCTAGACGTAATCATCATCATCTTCTTCCAGTAACAGCTCGTCCGGGGTCTTCCTTCTCGGAAGAAGCATCACTCTTCTCATCTCCAGCATTCCTTGAACCCGCTCGGTTTCAGCTCTAACCTCACGTAGCTTCCAGGAAACATCCTCGACTAATCTTTCAGCTACAAACCGGAAAATGGGGCACTTCATGACCTGTGCTTTTAACCGTTCAAAATCCCTCTCGTAGTTCATGATTTCTCTCCTATGACGTAGTAAATTCCCATTTTCATCTCGTACTGATTCGAGACTAGGTATCTCCAGTAACTTCATTGCTCTTATTGTCCCCCCTAACACCTCTAGTTCCCTCAACATGACATCGAGGGGTTCAGTTCTGAACGTGCGAAAATCATGCAACTTTCCCCTGATTTTTCTAAAGAAGGGTTTGGGTGACATATCCTTGAAGGTCTTCATTGGAGGTTATGTTTTTGTTGATGTCAGTGATGAATTCTGATGGTATATGATTGAAGAAAGCGTGCAGGATGTCTATGTGTGAGGTAAAGCAGGAGATGGAAGAGCAGAGTAGACAGCCTCTATAGGTCCCAATTATAGATAGGACTCGTAATCACTGTGCAGTCTAGCAAGTTGACTACTCTGATATGCAGTAAAAGGGAGGCCAGAAGCCATTTGAATGCTAGCAGTATTCGTAATGCTCCGTGGGCTGTAAGTGACTACATGTACTCGGGTATGCTATGGATAGTATCCGCTTATGCGTGTCTTTCGCCGGATATCCGAACGTGGCATGGGCGATTTGGGGTCACTCTACATGTACGTACTACATGTAAGTATACGGCGCGGCTACCGATAGGTCAACGGAACTTACTGCCTGGCATGTGTCGTATATATAAAATGTTGGGACTGCATGCAGTGAGTGATATCCTGAACGAAGGTCCTGATATAGATTCAATTTAGTTAGAGACGTTGAATTCAGCATTGATTCTAAATAAGCTTATAGTCCTCAAAAACCAGCTGAACATTGATACAGACAGGAGATTGAAGCTTGGGGAATGTTATATGCATGAGGTGCATACACCGTAGCCAGTAACATACGAGATTCAGAGTGCCCAGTTAATTTTGAAACCTCGTACATTCGGAGAGCCGCATACGTACATGTATGCACCCTGATCAACGAAAAGAGCCAGGTCAATGTTGTCATAATGTTGCATGCAGCTTGGACTATGATGATAACTAGAGGCCGAACTAAACTAGGGTTATTGGGGACTTATTCATGGACACTTGTTCGAGACTTGTGGGACGCTTATGGGGTGTTTCTCTGTAATGAGATGGGAAGGGCACAGTAAAGATATGAAAAATGACAAGAAGATGCATTTACAGCAGAATTTATATTCCGTGTGCTTTCCCCAGATTTTCTAGCTACAGGGAACGCGGGAGTTGGTGCATTTCTACTCGGCTTATACTAGGGAATGAGAACTTAGTACATGTACATGTGCATTAGAAATCATAGGTACATGCATAAATATATTTCTTAAGAAAAACGCATATACATGTTAAGTATGTAGTGCCAAGAGTAATAAAAATCTGTATTTCATAAATTACTAAACAGGGCCCATTGTGGGTACGTAGGTTGTTTTGCTTCCGCCTCGCCGGTGGAATTACACATAGGCAAGTTTAATCCGGAGTTCGGATTAACGTTAATCCTAGTATTTAATTAGATCTTGGCAAAGCCTAAAGCGTATTATTACCCTACAGAAAGTACTATTACCCGTATACCGCCTTTATAATCATTCCTAGCGAAACTAATCATTGACGATGCCAAGAAATTCCAACACTCCCGAAGTCTCACAACTTCTCAGTATCCTCGCTGTCACGAACGAACATGAATCATTCTGACAAACTTAGTATCATTGTTATAAAAGCTACTGTATCCCCCGATACCGTTAATCATCATCGAAATTTTTGCAAAAAATAAAAAAACATTACCAAGTATCATCTCCGAGTGAGATTACATGATTGAGAAACAATATGAAGAAAACACTTATATGTCGTGAGGTAGTTGATCAAGCTGAAAAGAAAAGAAAAACCTTGGACATAACCCGGTTATCCATTCTCAAGCCGAAAAAAAAGTCCTATCCCAGGTGTAATCGTTTGATGGGAGTCGACGTCCGGGAGGTGAACGACTATAGCCATTCATGAGTAATCTCTTTGAAAATAGAAATAGATATTGGAAATCTAACCTTACCGTCTCATAAACGGCAATTACATATATAGCATATTGTGGTAGAAGTAGGTGACTAAGGGGGGGGGGGCTAGGGGCTGTAGGGGCAGGGTGTTTGGTGTTTGGGTTGGAAGTTGAAAGTTTATGCGCAACTATGATGAGTAGTAACTATGTACCAGGATGAGCGATCTTGTTCAAAATATAAGTAAGAAAGAGAACATTATAAGACTAACCATTAGCCATCTAGGCGCGAGAAAGGAGGTAGGCAATACTAATCATAGCTTCTAAGTTTTCGAGCTTTCAAAGATAGGCGGCCTTGCACATGTTCCACCTGGCTGCGAACAGCCCTTAGTCTTTCAGTCAACTCGTCGAGTTCCTCCTGTAGGAACCAGCAGACAAGAAAGAACTTCTTGCAAAATCTTTTACGTTCCGCAAGCCTCGCTTCAACCACCGCAATATGTGATCGAACGTCGTTCAAATGCATCCTTTCATTTTCTAGGACACCGAAGTTCGGGATTTCTAACACAAGCATAAGCTTGATCCTCGTCGTGAGCACATCAATGTGTGCAGAGGTAGTTGTCATAAATCTTTTACGAGGTAAATCGAATGTTGGGAGCTGGAATTGCACTGGGAGCTTAGGCATTTGGGGCATTGTTTTTTGTATGAATAAAGCGAGACTTTAAAGAGGTATATAGGTATGTGTGATGAACGGAAGTAAAGTAGCGGTCTTGAATGATTCTGGTCGGTACGAGGGTGAAACAGTTAAAGCAGAGGGGTGAGCTTTAGATGGCGAGATTTAATACGATGATATGATGGTAGGTAAAGAGTGTTTGATGGAGAAGCCGATGATATAAACAAATGAGTAGATTCAAAGTAGTACGGCAAGCAGCGGGTAGTTACAGAGTTACGTATACCGAGACGGTAAATAATTATTCCGGAAAGGCTGAGACTAACCCAGCGGTCCTCTTACACTACAAAGACTTTAGGGCCCAACATCGTTTCTGCAAGAAAACATTGCCATACAAGTAGGTTATTTATATATACAAAGTAAGGATCTATCTGTACAAGTCCCCAGTCTGTTTTTTCCCTCTAAATACAACCCCCTCCAAACCCAGCTGGCATGGCATGAGATTTAAACTCTGCCTCATACTGTGGGTCACGTGATTGGAAAATACATGTAAGTACACAAACACAAAATTTATGGTATGACAGATGAAAGAACTTGTTTAAATCAATATATACATGTAGTGTTCGATATAATGAGCCGTTACTTGAACATGTAAATCACCACCACCACAGTCCTTCCGTACAAGCTCCTTCGCTACATTTACATACATGTAAAGTACCTATGAAGTACATGTACTTGATATACGAAGATCTGACCTCGCGTGCTCAATTATGCCCGTTGTATCACTCAATGGGGGTAGAACCCTGCATGCATGCATATAAATGTGCATTTGACACAATTGACGCTCAGTATTGATATATTTACAAACAGGTCACTTCCATATAATACCCAAAAGATTTGCCGCAGGTTCTTTATGTAAGCGTCTTATTTCAATAATAAAAATATTTTAATTTACGTTCTGGCATCAACCGAGTGATTGCCCATGAATGAATAACAGAGCATGAGAAATGACACGTCGTTAAGTTCTAGCATGATTCCCCGGGCGGACGGGTTCAGCCGGGGCTAACGGTTTCATCCTCTGATTACTGATTGCAGCACTGGATTCCCAGACGTCATTGGCCGCCATCACGTCTCCACGTCTCCCCTCCCCATTGCATTGCCAGTTCACCCCCACCACAGATCATCAAATTCAATCAATTGAATCAGAGCATTTCCTCAGCTTCACCGCCATGACCTCAAGCTCAATGCCTACCATCACCATCACTTCCTCCCTCTCCCCCCGCAGGGTACAGGCTCTCCAGCGTTCCCTCTCCATAGCATCTTTACTACCCCACGAGCAGAAAAACATGCCCGTCCGCCTCTTCCCCGCCAACCGAGTCCTTGCATCAACGAGCCGCGGCCTCAGTGTACTTGTCGCGGAGCTTCGCACCATAGACTCGAGCCAGACAAAGTCCCGCAGCGAGTTGACGCACATCCGCCTACGCTTCGATCTGCTCGTCGATAATTTTGAGGACGAGAAGGTCCGGCTAAGCAAGAAAGCTTTCACGAGGGTATTATACAGGAGGGATATGCTTACAGTCGATAAGAACATTGTACGTGTCAGGCGGGACATGGAGCGAATCAACAGGAGCGTTGAGTGGACGTTCAAGCAGATTGAGCTGAATGCGGCGCGTATGAGTGCAAATCCGGCTATGGGGCAGGGCGTTATGGAGTTTGTATTGGGAGCTTCGGCGAAGTCAAGGTGTACATTGGTGAGCGCGAATTAGAGCTTCAGGGTGAGTATTTTCTTCCGGCTTTTGGTTGCGGAGACTGATTAGGCTGATGGATCCACAGTAAAATTTCCCAACTGGTGTTCCGTAAATATCCTTCTACATATCGGTATTTTTCGCATTTTTTTGGACACTAGTCTATTTCTCAAGTTCGAGGTTGATAATCATAGTGGTAGAGGACCTATTTGGTACCAGGACTTATTTGGTACCATCCTATTTTTCTTTTCATAGCAAAAGCCAAAAATATTTCCGTTTACCAATTATCCTTTCTTATCCTTTCTTATACTTCTGTTTTTTTCTTCTCCTTTTTTTTTTTCTTTTTTTCTTTTCCTTTTCATTTTTTGTTTCATAAAGGGCTGCTCTCATACTACACAGGCTCCTACCATCAGCCTGTAAATATAACTTTTTCTAACAAATAAGTTATATCTTCGAAGCACCCCGAAATGGATATACCATATTTTTAAAACGAGTGATATAATATGAAGTGCTTACATAGCACCTAGCTATTTCAATAGGCACATGCAGCTACCCACACACCACAGATCATACTAAGATTCTCTACCCTGATAAAAACCACGCACCAACAGCAGACGATACAGAGGCAGAGACAAAGCAGACAACCAGCATGGGACAAGCTAGTGTATCCCGCTAAACGAGAGGATAGCACCTTACAGACACAGGGCATAGATATATGCTTACAATCTCCAACCCATCACCCCCCAGGAATCTTCTACGAGCGGCTTTGGTTACTTGGGTGTTTGGTTACATACCGGGATGATATGAAGGCGCGTATTCGAGCTCATACACCCTCACTCATACTCTTTTAGTTCAAGAACCCCGGAACTGGAGGTCGCATTGGTACTTTTATAGGCCATAGACTGGTATGGACATTTATATACGATAGGGAATACAAATACGACTAGGACATCAAGGATAGACTCTAATATACACGGATACTATGAAAGGAAAACGGGGAATCTCTCCTCGCTCAACGCCAAAATAAAAACAACGCCGGTCTGGTATCTGCGTGTTCCGCTATGCAAGATAGCCCAATATTGCCGACTTCATGGCCGACGACTTGATAATCGGGGATACATATTATAAGGTTTACGGAACTGTGGATCCAGCCATATGATGGACCGGTATACATCGAGGGTTGGCAGCGGCGACAAAATCTACTGCATAGACAATTGTGGCGAGGGACGAGGGTACGGCTGAGTTATTTAGCTGAGAGATCTTTGGTATCCTTTCACAAAGAGGAGGGGCGGGGGTTTGGCAACCACTTGCACTAGGCGCAATGGTGAAAAGCTTACACAACGCAGCGCCCACAGCACCTCTTTCCGGGAACTGGCTTCGAGGAGCTTGCACACAAATATCGAGCTGTCGTGTACTTTACTACATGTATCTATCGAATCTACTTCCTCCCTCGTAGGAGCTCTCAGCCTAGCTAAGTGCAGACACCGATATGGCAGAGAGAATATCGATAATCCATGGTTATACGGCACACACATACCCGCAGTCTTTTGACTTCCTGGCGAATGGCTCCTAGCCTGATTTCTAGCTCTGCTTCTTAATATCAACCAGGCATTCACCATTTCCAGGACACAAGATGTCAGGAGAACATTTATTGTTGAAGAAGGATAGCTACAATACCTGTAGACTGGCTCCACGCCGCCCTCCTCCCACAAGTCGTCCATGGCCCTTAGACTAGCGAGAGGCTAATCGGAGGGTGTTTGCGCATCTGGATCTTGGGGGCTTGCGTGAAGGAGTAGTTGGAATATGCATGATATGGGATGAGCTGGCGTGGATTGGAGACTAGTCGCAATTCCGGTAGGAAGATTATAGCAGGGCTAGCTGGACAATGCGTGCTGAACCAATTGCAATAGTACATGTAGGTACAAGTATCTTGCATAAATAAGCTCTCCGACCCACACAGACTCCTTGTCCTGCCTTGGCTTGGGGGACAATAATAACTGGACTCCATATAAAATGGGGACTAGCTCGGCAAATTTCACAGGTTACTCTCGCAATGCAGCGCTCTGCGCAGGTCTAGAATTGGTAAATTAGAAGCTACATTCATAACGTATTTACTATCACTATCAAGCATTTAGGTGCGTCTATTTCGGCAAAAAAAGGGAGGGGAAAGATACTTTAGATGGATGGATCATTACACTCCATTATATCCTATCATGCACCTAACAGCTACACATTCACTCCCTACGGATATACATACATAAGGCAGCTAGAATTAACGAGCCCTCGCACACGCGGTCCTGATGCATTCGAGCAGTCAGCGTAGATGGTCATGGAGTACATGCTATGCACCTACAACTGTTTTCGAAATACCCAAAATCTCGGCAACTCTTTATCATAATACCTTCCTTATATGAACCTTCGCTTCTTTGCTACGGATCATCACGGCACTAATCCTGGTGTGGAAGGCGGTAATAATTGTTATCGATAAGGAAATGATCGATTATTATCTTGTACCCCGCTATCGATTCAAGCCTCGCAGCTTTTAACAACACCAATACCATCACTCCCTCGAAATACAAACTCCATAGTCTACCAGCTGCAGAACAGAGCAGAGCTTGTCATATAGGTATTATGATATCCTGACATCACCTCCAATTTCAATAGCTGCTCTAACACACACACACATATAGATAGATATATCATAATTATAAGTTACATACAAGACTACTTACCACACCACCATGGCACCCCAAAAGATCATAATAGATACGGACCCAGGGGTGGACGACATGCTCGCCCTCCTGCTCGCGCTCTCCGCCTCTCCCGACGAGCTCGAGGTCCTCCTCATCTCACTGACATTCGGCAACATCGACGTCAAGAACTGCCTCCGGAACACCGTCTCCCTCTTCCACGTCCTCGACCTCGAGAAGCAATGGCGCATCTCCCGCGGTCTCCCCACCGGCTTCCCCGCCCTCGAAAATTCGAAGCCCATTGTCGCTGTTGGCGCCGACAGGCCCCTCGAGGAGCAGCTCCTCGCTGCGGATTACTTCCATGGCCTTGACGGTCTCGGCGGTGTGCACACGACTGTAAGCTCTCCATATCCCCCCCCCCCCCACCTCAATCCATGCAACCACTAACCCCCCCCTCAGGCACCCCACTTCACACCCTCCGAAACCTGGTCCCACATCTTCTCCTCCACCGCCACCACCCCCCCCCCCCCCCAACTTCACCCCAACCTCCACCCCCGCCCACCTTGAGATCCTGCGCCTCCTCTCCTCCCACCCCCCAGACACAATAACCATCATCGCCGTCGGCCCACTCACCAACCTCTCCCTAGCCGCCACCCACGACCTCACCACCTTCCTCCGCGCCAAGGAGGTCATCATCATGGGCGGCACAATCGAGCAAGAAGGCAACGTCACCCCCTCCGCCGAATTCAACCACTACGCCTGCGCCTACTCCGCCGCACACATCTACGCCCTAACATCCCCGCGCCCGTCCAGCACCCTCCCCCCCGGCGCCCGCTTCGCCCTCACCTCCACGCCAAAGAAGCCCCTAAAGCTCACCACCTTCCCCCTCGACATCACAACATCCCACCTCCTCAGCGCATCGACCTGGTCCGCGGCCACCGCCCACCTCGCCGCCGCCGGCAGCCCGCTCGCCCAATGGTGCAACGCCTTCGTCGCCGCCACCTTCAAGAAGATGACAGCCCTCTACGTGGACCGCAGCGGCGACGGGCCGCCGCGCCGCGACACGATCGACATAAGCATGCACGACCCGCTGTGCGTGTGGTACGCCATCTCTGCGCTCGCGCGCGGCGACGACGGCTGGGTCGTGCGCAGCGGGCTCGACATCCGCGTCGAGCCCGCGGGCCAGTGGACGCGCGGCATGTGCGTGGTGGACCGCCGCCCAAAGAGGGTCGTCGAGGACCTGGCCGAGGCCGTCAGCCTCGGGGATGTGGGCGTGTGGCTGCATAGGGGGTATGGGAACCGGGTGTCGCGGGTGGTGCAGAGCCCGCGCGGCACCAGCGAGGGCTTTGGCGCATGGATGTTGGAGAGGGTCTTTGGCGGCGGGGCGAAATGATTGGTTTGTGGTTTTTGGGGATTTTTTTTTTTTTTTAATTTGGGATTTGGAGGTTGGGAACATGAGGTGGATTATGTATCTACATATGTATGTATACCAGCTATATATACATATATATATTAGACAGAAATTCTAAGAGCGTACCATAGATGGATATATATCCAGCAGACCACCACCCCCGGAACTCGAATCAAGCCAGAGCCGGGCGTATATATATGTCCCTACCACCCCCAACAAGCCCAACCAGGCATGGACTCGGAGCAAAGGGGGCAAACCGGTACTCTCGATACCAATTCAAACCCACACGTAAATTTATATCACTAGTTGGGGGGGGGGGTGCAAACCCCTAACCCTATCTGAATATTGAATTATTCTTTATTTTTTCGATACCTCTACAGACGGAGCGAATACCAAGGCATACCTCTAACACACCGAGAGCTCAAAGGAAAGAAAAAAAAAAAGGGTAGTCTATCAAAAAATACATACATACATACAATGTATCTAACGTATTACACCCCCTCTCACAGTCTATCAAAAAAAATAAAAAATAAAAAAAAGTCTACAAAACCCATACCTAATAGAACCTCCCAACCTTCGTCAGCCCTTCCTCCTCCCCGCTCCTGATCTCTCCCTCAAGCTGGTCGAGCCCCAGCATGGACTTTGCAATCTCGCACCCGCGCACGCGCTCGGCCTCGATCCTGTCCCACGTCCAGTACGCGTCCGGGTGCTCCTCCTGCGCTGCAGCCGTGGCCGCATCCAGCACCTCCAGCACCTCCTTCTCCGTCCTGCAGTGCCCGTTCCCGTTCCCGTTCCCGTTTCCATTCGCCGCCGGCAGCACCTCCACCCCAGACGCCTTAGCCTCCGCGGGACGCTCCGGCAGCAGCTGGCACTCGGTAAAGATGTCGACGGGCTTGATGGTCTTGCGCCCCATCTTGAAGACATACTTGCTGAGCGCGCTTGCAAAGATCTTCCTCTCCCCGGGGGCGCCGCCGACGCTGACGAAATGGCTCACAACCCACACCCACTTGTCGTCCCAGGCGAGGAGGCGCGAGACAATCTCGTACTTCTCAAAGGGCTTGATCTCGCGGCGGAAGAGGCAGGACACGCCGGCGAGGGCGACGTAGAGCCCGCGCCGCGCGCGCAGAGACCGCTTGATCAGGTGGCAGATGAGGTGTGTGCGCGCAATGTCCAGGTCCGAGAAGTAGGTGCTGTTGGACTTGTGGAGGTTCAGGTCGCACTCGTAGAGCGGGGAGCGGGAGGTGGAGGAGATGGGCGAGAAGAGGTGTGAGGGGGTTGGGTGTAGGGAGCGGCGGCGGAGGAGGTGGTGGAAGAGGGAGCGGTAGAAGCGGAACTGTGTGGAGGGGGGTGTTAGTTATTGTTACTGGGAGGGGGGAGGGGAGGGAGACGAACATGCCACGTTAATGGGAGGTTCTTGATGTTTATGAGCGCCAGGAGGACGAAGAGGAGTTTGAGGATTGTGCCCCAGGTTAGTGGCCCGGCCGGGGCGAGGAGGAGGAGCTTGCTGAGCGCGGCCATGGCGAGGGTCTCCGGCGTGGTGGTGTCGTCGAGGAGTGAGGAAGAGGAGGAGGGAGAGGAAAGCGCGTCCTGGGAGGTGTTGGATGTCATCACGCCCAAGGGAGCTTGCTTATATTTCCGTGTGTAAGACGAATTGCTTGTGATACGCCAAGAAAGCGAGAGAGGAAGGGGGAAAAAAAAGGAATATGTGATCGAGACTGTGGTTTGATGACTTGTGAAAGGCCGAGGAATAAGCAATGTGTTGGAGTACCTAGATCTAGAGTAGAGTCGTAGCTAGCTTGAATGGTATTCTACTCCAGGATCGAGAGACACATGTGTATAGGATGAAGAAGAGAAGAAGAGAAGAAGAAGAAGAAGAGAAGAAGAAGAAGAAGAAGAAGAAGGGACGTGGAGTATCAAAAAAGGGGATCGCAGTTGACTGTAAACACCGATTAGGCCACAACCACCACAACCACCACCGACTCGAGATTCAACTATCTTCAAATCCTCTCACCAACACTCACTTCCCCCCCACCGGCTGCAAGACCAGATACGGAACCCGGAAGACCGGGCCCCCAAACCCCGAGTCTGTCTCTGTCTCAACAGAAAAAATAAATAAAACAGAAAAAAGAAAAATGGTACGTATACAGGGGTCAAGTGTGTAGTTTCTTATCAGATGTACCGAGGCACAGGGCTAGGGTTTTTATCTCGAGGGCAGCCTATCGCAGCTTGCAGGGGTAAATAAAGCATGAGAGGAATGCTGAATTATGGCGGGGGAGGAGGGGGTTATCTGAGATAAGAAACACCCATATTGATATACGTAACATTCCACTGCAGTAGAGAGTACATGTAGGTAATGAATCTGTCGTGGTTCAATTAGAGCTGGCCATACACGCAAGACACGAGAGAAAGACAGAGGGAAGCCACGAGCCTGTCTGAACGCTGTTTACAGACTCACCGCAGTGCTACATAGACTCGTGGCTGCATTGACAGTAGACCCCACCGTCTACAGACTCAATTGCCCCCAACACAACCGTACTGTCCGTCTCCTGGCCTCAACACCATATCGAGAGGAAGGCTGTCCTGCCCCATCCTATCCCACCATACTCGCCCAGTGCCAGGGTGGGGGCTACACAGCTAGCTGGCAGCTGGAGTTGTCTTTTTTAAATTAACTGGCGGTCGAGAGAAGACACATCCTCCACCAATACATCTATACAAGCCAGAAGTGTTGGGCAGACAAGGCCAATTAGTATTCACACGCATAAAGTGCTCTGCCTACATTGTTTACTAATATCCCCCAACACAATATATACTTGAACTTTATGACATGTACGTACAGTCTTGCGTCGAAAAATATATAAATAAAAAAGAGGAAGTCCTCCAGAGGCGGGATCGAACCCACCCCCATGCGCGGCACTGGCCCTCCTCCACGACCACCCCCCCTCCCCCCCCACAGCCTCTCAACGTGACCTTCTTTGCTCTTCAAACCTTGGGGAAAGAGGTAGTTATAACAGGTACCCTTACACACTTACAACACAAAATCCCCCAAGGACCAATATGTAAAACCATCAGGAGGTCACGCCTGCAGTGTTCTACAGACGTACTCTGTATATATTGAAGGTTAACCTTAAACCCGGGCAGTGAATGCAGACCGCACCGTCGCACCACCGATACCGGGAAACCAAATCGTAGTAGTACACACCTTCATGTGGTGCACGTGCACCCGGTATTTACTCGTAGAAATGTGGGGAAAGCATATATGCACTGAAATATTGGTCTGCACCCTGTTTCAGGACCCTGTTTCTAGTACAAGAATGCTGTGGAGCTTTACGACTCGAGAGCTTGTGGCTCTTCTCTGTGTCCTGCAGCTGATCATGGGGTCCATATGGCACTCTAAACTCCTCTCCTCCTCCTCCTCCTCCTCCTCCTCTCTCCCAGCTAAACTACACCGCTACATCATAGGTATATATACTGTATATATACTCCCCCCCCTCTGTCTTCTCCCCAGCGAATCAAATCCCCCCCGCCAGCTACCCGCAACCCGCCGACAGGGGACCGGCGAGGAGATCCACCCAAGCACACCCGTCCGTCTTGGCACCCCCAAAAGCCATCAAAAAGCTTGTTACGACCTCTCTGTCCCCCCATCCCCCGTCCAATTCCAAACTATTACACCTCCCAACAACCCCCCCAACCCCCCACACATCATGTTCAAAGTCAAAGTCCCCCCCCCCCCCCCTTTCTCTCCCCCCACAACCAATTACTAACACTCACTCACGCTACAGCGCACACCCACGCTGCGCCTGCGCGCCCACCGCGCCACCAGCGTAGTCCTGACGCCGAGCGAGCTGGTCGAGATCCGCGCAGCGCAGCGCACCTTCGAGGGCGCATACCTGCGCACGGCGCTCTCGCAGTTCAGCTTCGCGCTCGTGATCCTCAAGATCTTTACGCACGAGTTCTACAGCATTGGCGCGCTGTTTGCCGTCTTTGGCGCCCTCATCCTCGCTGCTAGCCTGCTGCGTCGCCGTAGCGGCAACGAGCAGTTCTTCAGGGACGGCGAGGGCGAGGAGGGGAAGCGCTTTAGAACTAGTGGTAATGTAGGTTTTTTGTTTCCCCCTCTTTTTTCTTTTTTTTTTTTTTGTGCGGGGAGGGAGGAAGGAGAGGGAGAGAGGCTGACAGTGGGTAGGTTGTGGCTTTAGTGACGGTGATTAGCGTTGCGGCGTATTCGACGCTGTTGGTGCTGGTCTTGAAGTTGAATTAGGTGGAAGGTTTGTTCTCTTGTTCCTATGATCAGAGCTCTCCCCGATGAGACGGATAGGGTATGCAGCAGACGTCTAATAGCATCGCAGAGTATGGTCCCTTTTTTTAATTTGTTTTGTTACCGGTATTGGTATCGGTATTGGTATTGTATATTATTCAGCGTGTAGCGGTGTAGCGTAATGTAGTTTATGGATATCCTCCTTTTTCTTTGTTTATATACTAGACATGTATCTACCTCCTCCTCCTCCTCCTCCTCCTCCTCCTCCTCCTCCTCGAGCTGGAGACCTTGTTCCCTTAGTCCCGGTATGGTATGTAGAACAGCATCTACATACATACAACAATCTCTTGCTTGCTTGGCACACACCCAAGGCTCGATCAATGATACTTCTCACATGTCATGTCATGTATGCAAATCACCTAACCCGTCAGCACCCTTACCAATCGAAAAGAGCACATTGCATTCTGTTTGTTTCGTCCCCATTCGCGGGAACATCAACCCCCATCTCGTTTCCATCCCCGGTTCCGATAGGAATCGTTTATTTTTTTTATTTTTCTGCCTTTCGCACCCGGTTGAAAACCAAAGTCTTGAAATCTTGGAGCGAGGGATCGTTCGTTGTTTTTTTTAACCATATCCGTCTGTACTCTCCCCCCCCTTTGATCTCTGCACTTGTTGTAAAGAAAAAGAAAAGGGAAAGGAAAAAGAAAGAAGGAACAACCTATTCTGGGTGGTCCAAGTAGATCCCTTCCCCAAACACCCCGACCCAATAAGTAGGTCAAAGGTCTCAGCGCCTCACATCGGCCGATGCCCGCAAACCCTTTAGGTAGCTTACCTATGTGGTCTTGAGAGAGCCTAGAACACCCTCAGCCGGGTAGCGTGGAGTAAATATAAGGCAGCTAAACACCCATATGTCCCCACACTCACCAGCACCACCCCACCACCACCACCACCACCGTCAATAACAATAACAGCAACATTAATAACCCCCAAACAATGCTCCTCCCTCTCGCCTTCGCGGCGGCAGTAGCATACCTGACGACTGCCCGTCTCCTGCGCTACAAGCGTATCAACACCGTCACCAAGAAGTTGGGCTATGCTGGCCTTACGTCCGAGCAGATCTATGACAAGATCACGCTCACGGATGCCCAGTATGTGCATAACCTCATGGTGCTTCTCGAGTTCCCTAAGATGATGTATGTTTCACTACAGTTTGCACTGTTCAAAGTAAGATCCCCACCCCCCTCCCCCCCCTCCCCTCCATCTTTTCCTCATTGGGAGGGTTCCAGGCTCAGAAAAAGCAACAACTTACCCCCCACCCCCCTTGTTAGACATACGCCTTCCCCGACATGAGCAAAATCCTCGTAAAGAGCAAGCAACTATCCACGGACCGCCCCGCGCCCAAACGCTACGTCGACACCGTGGTCCTCGTTGGCGAGTGGATGCGCTGGCCGCTCGACTCCGAGCGCGCCTCCCTCGCAATCGCGCGCACAAACTACCTGCACGCGCAGTACGCGAGCTACATCCAGCCCGGCGACTTCCTCTACACGCTCATCATGTTCGCCACCGAGCCGCTCATCTTCATCTCAAAGTACGAGTGGCGCCAGCCCACCGAGCTCGAGAAGGCCGCCTGCTGGAAGTTCTGGTACGAGGTGGGCGTCAGGATGAATATTCCGCCAGAGACAATCCCAAAGACCTGGGATGGCATGGCGCAGTTTGCGGTCGACTTTGAGGACAAGTATCGCCAGCCGGCAGAGAGTAACCACAAGGTTGCTTCCATCACACTGGAATTGCTGCTGTGGTGGTGTCCGGGGTTTGCAAAGGGATTTGCAAGGCAGTGCGTCTACAGCGTAATGGGGGACCCGCTGAGGGAGGCCATGATGTAAGCAACTCCAGCCTGCCCCATATATATATTGAAGATGGCGTATATATATTGACATTTGGCCTAGGTTTCCTGAAGCCAGACCAATAATCACGCCCATCGTCAACACCGTCATCGGTCTCCGCCGGTTCTACCTGCGCCATCTCAGCCTCCCGCGCACAAAGCCAAAGGAGAGGCTCAACGCCTCCCCGAGCCCAGAAACCGGGCGATATAACATCAACCTCTACGACGTGGAGCCATGGTACGTCTCCTCCGCCTACAGCAACAGCCTGTGGTCGTGGTATGCGTGGGCTACCGGCAGGCCATCTATCCAGAAGGGGGGGCAGTTCGACGATGCCGGATACCGCATCGAGGAGGTGGGCCCCAAGGTGTTTGAGGGGAAGGGTCTCGACAATGTGAAGAAGGATGCGGAGCGGATCAGGGAGATGGGCGTGGGTGCCGGCGGGGGCAAGTCGTGTCCCTTTTTCTGAGAGCCTGGATTGTGCTGGCCAGTGGAGCGCTGCCGAGTGTATATACTAGCTGTGTATATATGTACTACGGCGCCGGAGATGCGTATGGAGAGACTGCGGCGCTTGTGCTTCGTCATGTCCCGATATTATAATGTAGTTTATGAAGTTATGAATATAAGCTCTTGTACTTTTTTCGATGTGTCTTTTTTTTTGTCCCACATGCCACTGCAGATGCATCGCCGTTACCCGCGTTTAGACTAAAACCTCGGTGGAAGGCTCCTTGCCCTTTTATAAGGAACCGTCCAACAGGCAGACGGTTAATCTGCGGTATGTATAGTAATCATTACCACCCCCCGTCCCCTACTTTGGCTGATATGCCAGCAGGTGGGGCCGGTGCTCGAGTATATATGCAGTCTATACATAAAACACGCCGGCCATGGCCATCCCGTATGTATGTATGCTTTCGATGGGTACTCCGTTTGGCACACAGGGTGAAACACCCGAATTGGTCCGTGGCTTGGAGGACTGCAGCATCGCGCGTGCATGTACAGGTTCTTGAGGTGAATCAATGGCGATGAGCATGAGATGAATTAGCAAGAGAAGGAGTACCTGCTGGCTGCATGTGGAGGTCCACACATGTGTATGGCGTGGGGCTGAATGTCTCCAAACAACCGGCGCATCCCTGGCGTAGATCTATGCGTCTACTTATCTATCTAGGGTTAGAAACAATTACATCTCCCAGGATACTTGATATGGCACGTTCTTGTGTTTGTGATCATTGACACGTGGAGCTCAACAAATAAGCGCTGGAGCTTATAGCACCTCCCATCCCATATCTACAGTCTAATTTCCACGCTGCAGTTCCACCCCCCCCCATACCACATACCACACATAAAAGAAATCCAAATGCTTATCCTTGGCCTCATCGCCATCGCTATCAATTAAGCAGGGGCTTCATCCTACTTGTCCCCCCAAAATACGAGTAGCACTAGCTAGGTCAGAGTCTCTGAAACCTTTTATCTGAGACTAGCTCACAGCCCTATGTACGATTCTCCACCTCTAACACATACCTTACAGTACAGGCACCGGCCACTTGTATCACCGATATTCTCTCCCACAGCGACGCCAAAAATCCCCCCGACTGCACTACTAGCCAGGCACAAGCCATCTGCGCCGGCAACTTAACGCCCAACCCAGGAAGGACCCAGTGGGTGCTGCCAATGGGGGTCTTCTGGCACCCTCCCTGAGACAGTGAGATGGTTATTCAATGCCTACCTCTTCTTTACGGTAGTAATAATATCATATGGCTCCTCCACTCTAGGAAGTGGGGTGGTGATTTTTGACATTTTGTTTAGTTCCGGTGTGCGGTGGGACGGTAGCGTGCTGCCAAGGAGTTATCGGGCAGGTATGGATAGCCCCCGGTGGCTGGCGGCGTGGCTAAGAACGTATGTGTGTGGGGGGAGCTCAGCTCCTTATGTATGCGAGAAATAACCCGTGGTGGGTTCATGCACACATGTGGAGGCGGACAGTACTTCAATCGTATATATATACGATTTTCTATCATCGATATATTCGAACCTTCTGCATACACATACACATACACATAAACGGGATCACTGGAATGACAGGATGGGTTAACTTCCACTCTATTTGTTTTGTCTCGAAACAATTTTCTACGGGTCAAGGTATACGTAAGAATTAAATGTCATTTCACGTCCTCTCCGTCCCCTTGCTGGTTCTGTGTACGGGATGGGATGGGGGGAGCAGACTGGATAACGCAGAACAGCGAAACCTCGATAACAACCCAGCTGGTCGCCCTGATGTAGTGCGCATTCAGGTCTCTCTAATATATGTAC
Organism: Morchella sp. 2018-W26; assembly: GCA_024713715.1. Classification (NCBI taxonomy): domain Eukaryota; kingdom Fungi; phylum Ascomycota; class Pezizomycetes; order Pezizales; family Morchellaceae; genus Morchella; species Morchella sp. 2018-W26. The sequence goes on along the minus strand of JAMGYX010000004.1, from coordinate 1,626,463 downwards.
CTATATTACCAGAGTCTGTAGTTCAGGGTGCGGCCGAGATGTATACTAGTAGAAATGATCGGGAATACAAGAAAACGAGAGCAAAAATGGCGATATTGCAGAAACGCCCTAGCTACACTCCCATAGTAGGTAATTAGAGATTTTAAGCCACGCATCAATTTTGAGAAATGCTGTTTGATCGCTGCAACTAGTAATTTTGACCAAAAGTGATGATGGGTGCCTAAGGTTTCTAATATTAAGAAATATTGGAACCGACCTATGAGGGGTGTTGATGGCGTTCAGGCTCGCTGTACGTCGTCCCCCTGCTCAGGCTCGCTCTAGTATGTACTGATACAGGGTATAAAGCTAGCACTACCACCACTAGGTCTACACTCACAAACTGTCGAACTGCTGCCCAAAATTTCTTTGAGCTCGCTTAAAATTTCTGCATTCTTCTTGCCTTGCAGCCTCTTCGGGACAGCTTGTCTTATTTATATACTTTTTACCATTGGTCATCTTGCTTAAGCAGCATGGAGACCAATCGGTAGGTTTTTTTTTTTGCTTTTTGACTGACTGCGCCTTGAAATTGTATAAAAGCTCCGGGGCCCCTGTGATCCGTACTTCCGGACCATTTGATCAATTTGGATTGATTGGTCAACTTGAGCTCGAACAAATCTTCGGGCCATTAGAGCCCCTACCGGAACACCTACTGTCTGATCACGATTCCCCCACACCAGACCCTTTAGCGACTGAACCAATTACCAATGCTCTAACGGCTACTATTGATTTTCAGCCCGAGGACAGTTCTTCTCCGGGGGATCTTTCTCCAGAGATTCTCTGCGATGGAAAATGTAAAGGAAACTTGCTGTATGTACCTACTCCGACTCTATCCTATCTTTTCTAAACTAAACTAACCCAGCATCCTATATGCAACAGGGGCTCCCACAAATGTCAACGCCTGAAGAAAAGGCTCCATATCACCTGTCTTGGTAAGGGTAGCAGCAACCAAGACTGTACGCACATATTCACTACCAAAAATGACTTCAACCGCCACTACAAGACCAGGCACCTTAAGAAGGGGGCTCACGACTGCACTGTCCCAGGCTGTGAAAAAGTTGGGGACAAGGGATTCTCTCGCAGGGATAACCTACTGCAGCACTTGAGGAACGTACACAACCAGGGTCCCGCTAAGAATCCAATCAGATATAAGTGCAGCGATGTGAATGGGACCGTCATGGCCTAAAGTTGCAGGTAGAATTTTCGGACAAAACTTCGGCTTGTTTTGACCCTTGTGTAATCAGGCTTCGGCTTGGTTAGGCTGGGGAATCTATCACCACAGTCTCTCTTTTTTTTTTTGTCTTCTATATTACGGCGTTGGAGAGGGGGATGGTTAGCAGTAGCGGAGGTTGTTGGCGGACATCACTGAGCGGCGCGAATCTTTGTCGGAATTTTCTCCTTTGTATTAGTTCCTTTTGTCACAATCCCCTCTTTATATTATTCCCTCTGTGAGCAGCTACAATGACTACTATTTGTTTGGTTTTATACTATGCGCAATGGGGCCCTTCTAGCTCCCGACAAATAAATAGCGTTTTCTTTATATAAAACACGCTTATAGTCACTCGCTTTAGATGTGGTTAAAACTGCGAGGGGAAGAACGCGCCCAACGGGGAGTATACTCTTGACCTTACTTGGCCAAAGAGAACTAACGATAGCGTAATTATAACAGTATCTTGTCTTGACTGGTAAACTTGAGAATATATATATATATTATATATGCGCACTAGGTTATCGTGGCTTATAGTGTAATCGAGGAGTCTTCGATACTTGAACTGATAGATTTGAAGTGTATTCGGGTTATGGTTGTCCTTCGTCTTACAGAGACCGGGATCATGGAGACGTTGCAGCGGAAATGATCGGGAATGCAAGAAATTAATAATGCACGTGCTTGTGCAGGCAACTACATGTAATTACTTAGGTGGTAGGAGAGGACCTGGGGAGAGCGACCTTGACAATCATTCTTAGACTAGTTCAGCGTGACATCCGCTTGGCTCTGATTAATGCCATGGGGTGTTCGAGGTAAGCTGGGTATCGTCTTCCCGATGTCAATGACCATGAAATATTGATTGAAGCCGTATTGTGTAAAGAACGCTCTAAGGCCGGCCACCCTCTACCTACTGTTCTCCTCACTCCTGATTAGACCGAGCCAGTCTGTTATGCATATGTATATGTAGGCCAGGCTCAATGTTGAAACTCAGTTGAAATATGGGCCTATTAGGGGTTCAGGCTCGCTGACCCCTGTTCAGGCTCGCTGTAGAGATGCAACTTTACGCGGGACTGAGCATAAAGGTAACGATACTACCAACTCCATATTGCTCACAAGCCCCGCAGAATTGCTGCCCGAAATTTCTTTGATCTCGGTTAAAGCTCCTCTACTCTTTTCCCCCCTGTTCTCTGGACTCTTCTTATCATTTTCCTATTGGTCATCCTTGCTTCACACACAAGAAATTGTGCGCAGCATGGAGGCCAATCGGTAGGTTTTTTTTTTTTCGTTTTTCTAACGTTGAGCTCACAGGAGGTCATCGCGTGCACCCAACCCGGCACCCTGGCCATTCTGCATAGCAGATCAGCCTGCCGAAGATTTATTCGATCTCTTCAATCCTGCCAACCAATGGGACCAACCTCTACTAGATCTAGGGCGGCCACTGCCTGGCGACCGCTCCCCCACACCAGGCCTTTTAGCGGGGGTGGAACCGGTCGCCAATATCGGCCATCTCGGGTACATAGCCGACGTAGCTGATGCCCAACCCGATCGCGATATTCCTGTTCCTGGCCCTCCAGCAGGAGAACCAGTTGTCAACGATCATCCCGTGGCTGTAGCTGAGATCCACCCTGGAAACCCTTCCCCCGAGGTTCTATGCAACGGAAAATGCAAAGGAGACTTATTGTAAGGCCTTTTGGCGTATGTTTCATCGAACCATATCATAAAAACTAACCTAGCCTATCACTATTAACAGGGGCCCTCACAAATGCAAACGCCTACAGAGAAGGCTCCATATCACCTGCCTTAGCAAAGGCAACGGCGGCAATGATTGTGCTCACCCCTTTAACGCCAAACACGAGTTCAACCGCCACTGCAAAACGAAGCATGGGATCAGTCAGAAGTTGCTCAATTGCACTGTTCCGGGCTGTGAGAAGGTCGGAAACAAGGGGTTTACTCGCAAGGATAACTTGTTGCAGCACTTGAGAAAAGTTCACAACGAAGGGCCTGCCATGAATCCGGTTAGATTCAAGTCTAAGGGCGCCCCCGCATAAGCGGGCTCTTGCTTTATGAGACGGGGAAATTCCCTTGACGGTCATCGCTGCGCTTTTCTCTATCTTATTCGGTGCTTTGTTGGAGGCATATATTGGGCAACTATATCTTCCCTCAGATACCTCGGCGTACTTCACATGTTTCCTATTTCTCCACATTTCATATCGCGTATTCGATCTTTAGCTCGGGGCAGGCTCTTTCTTTATGTTTATGTTTATGTTTCTTTTCTTCTTCTTCTTCTTCTTTTTTTTTTGCATTACTTTGACCTGAAGATCATACTGTTAGCTATACAGCCCTTTCCTAATAAAATATAAATGCTCTGCCCACCAAAGAGGTTCCTGTTAGCTTGAGACCCGCGATGTTCCTCACCGTCCGCGTCATGAGAACTCACTCGACCAACGTCTTGGCGTTGAGTGGGTCCAGGGTAATTAAAAAGCGGCGTGCAAAGCGAGAATATCAACTCAACTGACCTACTTAATTTCTGATAATCAGCTTACTGACATCTACCCACTCAGTCTACACTACCACCAGGCCCTCAGCCCTCAGCCCTCTGTCCCACTCGAAGACGATGGTATCCTCTGTTTCACCTAGCAACCTATCTTGTCGGGCACTAGCCCCATGCTTATGTAGTGCTTGGAGACTATAGATGTATATGAATACATGCAATAACTGGCATGTGGCGAGCATGGAGATGATAAAGTGGTAATTAACCTCCGGGGATAAAGCACGAGACATCGGCTCTGTTAGAGGGTCATTAAGCACTCTATAGAATACTTCACACCCCTCCGAAGAGAAGGGGACTGACGTAAAAAAGCCCCCTTACCCCCAACGTGAAGTGAGGGGGCAGCAGCTTTCCTAGGTAATTGAGGGTACAATAAAAAGTTATACAACTCTGCCTTCTTAGGAGTTGAAGGATTTGGCGGTACGTATCAGGTGGGAGTTGGACCATATGTTTGGATGCGAATGCTGGCGCCCCCTCAAAGATGCCCGATGTTAGGTTTGCGAGGTGGTTGAGTGCGACAGGAATGCCAAGAGGAATGGAAGTTACACTCTTACTCGCTAATGTCTGAAAGGCAAGAAAGTTGATTGTTCACTCCCACACTTAGACATGTGACCGAGTGATCCTCCGTGAAGGGACTACCACTACATGACACCAGTTGCAGGGATGGGATCGCTATTCATCCGTACCAAATCAAAACCTAGCATTCGGCAAAACAAAACCGGTCCTATCCTATATCAGAATATTTTTAAGGCACGCATCAGTACTAATGTATATGCATATAAAGTAGCCAATCCTTATTCGAATGCAGGTATTTGGTACTATATACAGTTAGTGGTCTAGCTAGAGTTGACAAATGTCCCACAAGGGAACAAAACTCTGCCAAGCATCCTTCTAGCTTCTCGAGCACCTGCACGATCTCTCTCTCATCTCTCCTAGGTCTTGTCTCTTGCCATTAAATAAATACACACCGCAAGAATGAGCACCTTTATCGAGTCCCTGTTCCCCGCCTCGACAAAGCAGTCCGCCGCCCTCATCGATGGCATCCACACTGACTGCAGCGTCATCTCCTTTGCCGACAAGATCGTCGTAACTCTGACACAACAAGGACGTCTTGCACAGTGGGTACGTTACCTACCTCCTTACCCCCCCCGGGTTCCTATGCTTATATCATATCTACATGTAGTTCCACGTACCTCTTGACGGACACCACCCCGGCCTCCTTGAAGGCAAGTCCCCAACCGACGAAGACGGCCTTCTCCCGCTCTCACACTTGACACCAACCACTCTTCTCGGCGGGGCGATTCCAGAGCGAGAGGCGCTAGGCCAGACAATCTCCGTGCAGCTTGCATCAGTTCTAGCGATGCGTAGGAGAGAGGAGGGGCGCATGTTGGTTGTTGGGTTGGGACTACAGCAAAAAGAGCTAGACGGTGAGGCATTTGTAAAGGTGATGCAGCTGGTGGGGGAGTGTCTGTAGTAAGGAAATTGACTATACCGAATAAAGGGATGGGAACTATGAGTGATTGAGTGAGTGAACTGCGAAAAAAAAAGAATAAAAACAAAAAACAATATAATCGATATGGATATCAAGAAGCCCCTCTTCTGTAACACAAATGGCGGGGTGCGCGGGGGGAGACGGCGGGTTCCGTTACTGTGGTCATGACAACCGACGGGAGATTCCTACAACACCAAAGCCACGACCTACAACATTTTCATATCTAGTCAGACATCGACTCTTCTCTTCTCACACCCCCTCCAATTCAACCCCCCCCCCCCCCATATCCTCCACCGCAATGGCTACAGTCACCACTACCACCACAATCGCCCTCGCGGCCCAATCCGCCGACCACATCCGCGCCCAGCTCCCTTCCTCCCTCTCTTCTCCTCGCATCGGCATCATCTGTGGTTCTGGTCTCGGCGGCCTCGCTGACACGCTCCATGCCTCCCCCCAATTCGAGCTCTCCTACACCTTGATCCCACACTTCCCTCATTCCACAGGTCAGACCTCTAGGCTACCCTCTCCTGCTCTCCCAAACTAAATCTCCTCTATGCAGTTGCCGGCCATGCCGGTAAATTCGTTTTTGGACTCCTGGGCGAGAAGGAGACCCCCGTCGTGATGATGGTCGGCCGTGTCCAGTAAGCATGGCTCATCCCGATAGGCGGGAGGACGCACGACTGACTTGACCTCATCGCCCGCACGAATAGTTTCTTTGAGGGCCACTCGATCGAGAAAGTCACCTTTCCCACCCGTGTCATGAAGCTCCTCGGTGTCAACACTCTGATCGTCACCAACGCCGCTGGTGGACTCAACCCGTCCTACTCCGTTGGTGACATGATGATTATCAACGACGTACCTTCCTCCCGCCCCCTAGACATACCTACCCCCTACTAACCCTCACAGCACATCAACCTCCCCGGTCTCTCCGGCTCACATCCCCTCCGGGGCCCCAATGAGGACGCCTGGGGCCCGCGCTTCCCCGCCCTCTCAGATGCGTACGACCTCGAGCTGCGCAAGACCGTGCACCAGAGCTACAAGAAGCTTCCGGGAACAACGGAGACCCGGAAGCTCCACGAGGGTGTCTATGTATTTGTCTCCGGACCATCGTACGAGACGCGTGCGGAGTGCCGGATGCTGCGGATGATGGGCGCGGACTGCGTTGGAATGAGCACGGTGCCAGAGATTATCGTGGCGCGGCACTGCGGGCTACGGGTACTCGCTATGAGCTTGGTGACGAACAAGTCAGTGTTGGAGGAAGGGCCTCGAGGTGACGCTGTTCTGGTCGAAGGGAAGGGCGGCAGTGAGCTGAAGGGCGTGATGGAATTGGGGAAGGCGAATCATGAGGAGGTTTTGGAAACAGGGAGGGAAGCGGCGAAGGATATGCAGGTTTGTCTTTCATGTTCCATATATATATTTCTGCAGTCGCGGGTGTATGCTGACTTACGGGTTTAGGCGCTGGTCAGGCAGTTTGTAGACGATATTTCAGATCAGTAAAGGTAAGTTTTGGCGTGGAACTTGGTTTATACATATTTCAATTAAATCTCATCTTAGTAGTAGTAGGTCGAGAGATATCTCATAGATAATATCAGTTTTGGTGCTCCTTAGCTCTCTCGCAAGACGAAAAAGGTATCAAGAATCCCATATCCTTCCACATGATGGCGAGTTGGTAATTAGACCAACGACGCATAACGAACCCCCAGCTCCATCTTGGAATATCCTGTGAGTATGATATATACATATATTCCTGAACTTGGCGGTCAACCATAGCCCCCGCTCAACAATCATCATCACTGTATCCGAGAGCCGGTGAGGACAGTATGCAATATAGCCGCTTCAAGCCCAGCTACCATACCCAACTCAGAGAAAAAGTTCAGCTTCAGGCGTAGTTACTCTATCCATCCCAAACCTCTTGCTCTTTGACGGCCTGCCGATTACTTCCTCTAGACTGCCAGCGGACCAATTTACAAATACTAGGGCTCCTGGTATTTCACCGATAAGCACTGTCGGAGTTGTTCATTACCGACCGGATCCTATGGAAGCTCTTCCTATAGTCTTATCGAAATCTTTTGACTAAAACTTGAGACCGTTTGGAGTAAAAATTATTGATAACCGTAAATACCCTCTCGTGGCCAGTGGGATAAACCTGAGTCGCCCAGCCATGAACCCACTGGTAACAGCACTCCCGTGCCTGGAGACACCGTCTCTGGTGAATTAGCATTTGCGTGGATTGGGAACCTTAAGGTTTGGGCCTGAAATGCTTCCTCTCACCCTGCTGCAATCATGAGAACCACCACCTATGGTGTAAATACATATCTCAAGCCTGCCCGCCAGCTCTAGACGCTTGCATCTTAGCATCTAGCTTGCTCAGGTCAGGACAGGTCCAGATACAAAAACGCATTTAGGTAATCTATGTAAGAGCTCTGGGAGAGTACTTTACCTCCGGTTTGTAGTGCGCTTATCCGCACAAGAGTAGGGTGATTGATGGCCCCATACATGTATGTTCGTATTCTAGAAACTGTCAAGATAAGGCACCCTCCAAAAAGACCAAAAGGTACATGTACATGTATGTAGTTAGATTTGAGGGGAGCAATTTTGGCGCCTAGCAAGAAAGATTTAGGTCCTCCCGAACCTACATACATAGTGCAAGAATCCAGGTTCCACTATTGACGACAGATATCAACATGCTTGATTACATGGCCAGCTACCAGATCTGACCACCTCTTATACCTACAAGTAGTGTAATATGATGGTACTCTACTTATTCTATTCACCCATTAATCTATCTCCCTCAACGGGACTTCCCCCACATAATTCATCTAGTCCGAAACGAGATCATCTATATCTATGTACCTACATGTAGATTGGATGTGCTTTAATCCACATCCTAGAGACATCATCGCCACTCCACAGGGAGGTCCAGGACCGATTTACAACCTGGCTGTGGGCCATGCAGAAGCTTTATAGGTCGTGATGCTGGGCCAGACGTGGCATTCTCGGGCTTCCAGGATAAAAGTTCGGCACCTAGTGGCGAAGAGCAATTGCCCTGCGCATGCATATACATACCAGTCTAGAGTATCCTACATGCGGTTCAACTTCATCTATAGTGGTTGGGGATACTATCAACGGACACCTGCTAGTAATATAGAAGAAAGGATAAACTACATGTAGTTCATAAGGTTACTCTCGTTAGGTGAGTACACTAGGAGGGATATCAAGGACCGTGCACGCTCAGAGAAGCCTAAACAACCAAAAACAATACCGATACTCATATCGATATTCATATCTCACTAAAGAAGAGTTTATTTTCGAAGCACTGGTAACCACAGCCCGAGAGATAGTGGTCTAATGATAAACATATGTCTAGACCTTTCCACTGCCGATGCATATATGTATGAGATATCAATCAATCAATCAATTTCCACTGCCGATATATATATTTGCGTACCGAGTGATACTTCGTGACGATTGAGCTGTTGGCGCATGGCACCTGCAACCCCGCAACTTGAAGGGGCAGAGATCAACAAACCGCACATGTGGGTCCAGAACCATCCAAAATCGGGGGTTTCTCACATACATCATGATTTGTAACCCTGAGCAGATGCTGGGCCTTTCCGTAATCAACAACTACAAGTCCTCAGGGGGAAAATCCTCAGGGGAATCGAGACCGGGCGATGCCCCACACTCCTCAAGCTCCGATGAAGCAAGCATTCAGTTCCTCGGCAGTCAATGGCGCGGGGTATGTATATATATAAGAGGACACTCTCACACACAACCATCATTATATTATCAATCCTCAGAATACTTCAAAATGGCCTACACATACATTCAAGAACCTGACTGCAAAGGCTCTCCAGAAAGACGAGACGTAGGATTCAAAACCTTTGATGGCCTCACCCTCCGTGGCTGGTTCTACCCTGCCCCTAGCAAACTCTCAAAGTCTCCTGCCATAGTCGTAACTCATGGCGTATGTTTTTTTTTCCCTCTTAAAACCCCTCTCAACCTTGTTCAACCTCGCTAATACCTCCAGTGGGGTAACGCTAAAGAAATGAACCTCGATGTTGTTGCCAGTCTTTTCCAACAAGCTGGACTTGCATCTCTTGTCTATGACCACCGTAACATTGGTTCAAGTGACAGCACAATCCGCGGCGAAATCAACCCCCATAAACAAGCCGAAGACTACCACGACGCCATCTCCTACCTGAGCTCGCTGCCCGAAGTAGATGCGTCTAAGATCGCCATCTGGGGGTTCTCACTCGCAGGTGCACATTGTGTGAGGGTTGCAGCTATCGACAAGCGTGTTAAGGCGTTAGTCACCGTCGGGCCGATGCTGTCGACCGTAAAGATTCTTAATCGCACTATGTTGCGGAGTACGAGAGCCCGGGTGGACGCAATGCTCAGAGCGGATAGAGAGAATGTCATTGCTGGCGGAGAGGGTGCGACTATGTTGATCACTTGTTCGCACCCTGATGTACCATCGTTTGTGCCTACCGTGGACGCGCAGGAATTCTTATTCAATCTTCAGAAGACCAAAGCGCCTAAATGGGAGAATAATTACACCGCGCAAAGCATGTTCCATTTGTTTAGCTACAACCCGGAGGGATATATTCAAGCGGTCAGCCCCGCACCATGGCTATTATTGCAGGCGGACGATGATAACATTTGCGCATCGGATGTGGTGCTATCGCTGTTTAACCAGGCAAGTGAGCCCAAGGAGTTGTCGCTACACAAGGGGGGCCACTTTACGTTCTTTGAAAAAGGTGTGTTTGAGGAAGCAATGGCGACAACAATTGATTTCTTGAAGAGAAGATTGGATTTCTAGATGTACTTTTTGAAAGCTCGTTTACATATATACGTGCGTACATTACATGTACAGCGGAACCCCGATAGAGCATACTCGATAGTCGCATATTCTCGATAATAGCATGTTGTTGGCTAGTCCCGAACAAGCAAATTTGTTCTCCATACAAGCATATCCACGCCACTACTGGAGTTACACTGTATACATGTATTTATACGGTATTCCCAGATCATGATATGTCACTCGAGATGAGGTGAGCAAGGGGTTTTTGCTAGCACCGCAATACACAGTACCAAAAAAGTACCATGACACGGTATTTCTATGGTATCTATTCATCTCCCTTTTGGTATGTAACCACATGTGTAGCCTACATACATACATGTATACGGTATAGTATAACAGAGCGAAATCACTATCGTAGGACTACGGAATTTAGTGATGAATACCGGACTAAAGCGGCATTGTAGGAAGAGTATTATACCAATATCGTATTCATATGCATGTATGAAGTATCAATTAGTGCTGGGCACAAGCCGAGCTAGTTCGAGCTTTGGGCGAGAGCTTTAGGCTCGGACACCTCGAGCTCTCCTTCCCATGAGTCCAAGCCAGCTCGAGCTTTAGGCCAGGCTCGTCTCGAACATACTCGTGCCCAACACTAAAGTCGATCAATCAATATAGTATTCCTACCACACTGCTAGCTAGCGTATCGACGGGAATACCATAGTGATCCCACGGCCACCCCTAGACTTTCTGGTCCTGTATATACAATTCATCGGTGATCTGTATCGATCTTTAACAAATAAAGAAGTGGTATAGAAAGAATACATAACCCAGTTAAATAGGATAGAATTGCTAGGAATAATTCACTACATGTGGATCATCGACCTTTATACTTACATGTGCATTCTGAAGTAAAAGTAAGATACAATACATACATGTATATAATGTACAATGCAAATGTATGTACAGCGGTGAATAGAGCAGTCGTCCAATGGTTCTATTTTCAAGTATCCTAGTCCCGCCTCAACCAGCTATACAAAGGCTTGTTTGTTTTTGGTTAAGCATTCGTCTCAGCCAACTACATGTACATACATGTAGCGTTAGGTAAACTCGCATCTCCTCTTTCTGCCCCTCTTCCATATTTTCTCCCTCCCTCCGTTCCCCTCCATCTGTTCCCCTCCATCTGTTCCCTCCATTTCCGTTCCCCTCCCTCTCCTCTTCTTCTGTTATCATACTACCTTCCGTCTAGATCTTGGATCAATCAGAGGCGTCCGTGTCTCTTTCTATTGGCCTTTGCCGAATCAACTCTCGGCTTTTATGAAACACGAGGACCCCACCCCCACTCATGACGTCAGCGCCGACTGGAGATTTTACACAGGGGTCCTTGTTATGCTGATTGTAAACTCGGAGTCCATAGATATTTTCCAACTTTTCACGACCGATCGACTCAGGCTATATATAATGTAGGTGCACTCTCAACAATTGGAGACACCCTGTCTTGGCAGGAGCGCCCCACCCTCGCCCGTATCACGGTGCGTAAGGGTCCACGCCTACTCAAAAAAAAACATAGAAGGCCGGCCTGGTATTCCACGAGTGGGTTCATGCAACACTTAACCCTAAGGCCATCTAGGACTCAGGGAAAATGCTTTTGTGAGTATTTTCAAAGGGTGGTTGAAACTACATGATATATACATGTATCTAGGTATATAAACGCATTCATTTCCCCAAACCCAGATTATCGCTGGTATAATTCTAATGTTGTCCAAACCCTAACCCTTAATCAGTCACTTCCGGAAGATGCTACTTGACCTCTCTAATATGCACCGCGCGGGAGTACCTAATATGAGCGACCGGTATCAACAGAGCATAAAATTGAAGCTAGGCATCCTCGCTCCACCTACATTTAGAATGTAGTGGAATTCTAATTCCTTATATACTTTAACGCCCGATCTGATATTCCTATGGGCCTTATTTCAGCCTTAAAAAGGGCTTATTGAAAAGTTAGTCTAATAAAGACCTTATTCAAGAATTTTCAAGAGTGATTTGAGGAATATATAAGGTCTTTATTAGACTAACTTTTGACTAAGGCTTATAGGAATATCCGATCGGGCGTTGAAGTATATACATGTATTTACCTCACAACTGACTGCTACAACTACGATACATCTCGAAGAGTCACCCTACCATGTAATAATCCTTGCAATGTTATAGAGCCGCAACCTCAGCTCAAATCAACAAAGCTCTGGGACCTCGACTCATCCTAAGACACTCGTTGAGGTTAGGCGTCCGAAAAGATCTCCAAGTATCCAGCGGAATAGTCAGTGTGGGACTGGTTCAACAGTCAGAAAAGTACGAGGACTTTGGAGAGATGAGCTGAAGCAGTAGCAAAAATATCAAGTATAAGAAGCTAGCAAAGTAGCCTTTACATGATTTTCATTAGCTTTAAACAAAACAGAGACAAACACGACAGACAAACAGCGGGGACTCTCCACTACTTATCAGAATCATGAGTTATTAGATCATCATTAATGACACACCGAGATTCAACCTCACTAGAAAGAAAAAATGTGCCCCTTAGGGCACAACGGCATTCATTGTTCATTATTACGGCTCTTTCAAAAATAAGTTTCTCGGACACTAGGCTGAAGAAGGGTTTAGGTCAACCCCGCGAACACTTCGGGATCCGCCGTACATGAACTTTTTCAAGGAAAACAACCAGCCTTTCAAAGATTCGCAAGGCCCACAAACATTCCTCCCTCTCGCTACAGTCAATTCTCTGAGCGAGTCAGAGAGCCAATATTGATCGTCGCGTTCCGAAACACAATTGGCCAAACCCACGACTCATTATCCATCGCTAGGTTTAATTACGCATTGACACCGCTAGGGCTAGGCGGCAGTCAATATACAGATGCTGAAGACAGAAATGGATCCGAGCCAATGGATTGTTTCTGATTAAACATCAGCCTCCAGTAGATCCAATTGACATGGGCGATTTTTCTAGAACTTCGTCAGACAGGCAAAACATGGCTGAAACCCCTCATTACCCCGTCTTCGCTTGTACCTATTCTTCTGCTTTCCTAACGTCAGGTGGATACTTCGGAAGTACGCAATATCTACCAACCCCCAAAGCAGAGAGTCTGATCTGCCGGAATGATGATCCAACGGTCTCAGACGTCTGTACGTATGTGCATACATACACGCTTGCCTGTCCGTGACTCACATTCGTGCTCACAGGACAATGTATGTACATACATCCTGCTGGTAAACCTGACAGCTTACTTGACAGTATGGAACACGTTATTACTCGATAAAGTCTTACCGGTAAATGTTAGGTCCCGACTACTGTAAACTGGGCCAAATTTTAGGCTAGTTATCGATAAGATGTTTCAGAACATACTTTACAATAGTATCTATCCAACGCCCCAGATCATCCAGCCTTAGGCCTGTACGTCGACTAACTATCTCAGCTAGCTATCCATAATTTCAGTGCGCACAAAGAATCATGTTGATGGCAGTGTTTAAGAAACATCTTAAATTGGAATGATGAAGTAATGAAGGGTATAAGCTGAAGATCCCGAATATCGGAACAGTTACATAGCGGAATTACTTTCGCAGAGCCGCGCCATAAATCGGTGGTTGGGATCACGGGCTCAGATGGAGGCTCTTGGGTGCTGCCTACATGTATGCTTACTCCATCCATGCATGTATGTATCTGGACTTGGTACCAATCCAAGAGAAACCCTAGTTGCGGCTCGTTGAACCCTAGAGCTAGCAATAACATGAAGCACAGCTACATGTAGATACCAGCACTCTACTCGATTCCCCTACACAAACCATGTCATTGCAGCTAGCAATCTAGTTCTTCTATTGCGCCCACAAAGCTCACCTCTGGGTTTGTACAATTTTCATATACACCGCCCACAACATATTGCTCACCTTAACCTCTCATAACGATGTACCCTGTTTGATGAGTACCAACGAACTTCTTAGAACCAAATTATGAGGCAGATGGTATTGAAATCATCAAAATTTCTCACCTTTTCTCTCCTCTCCTCCTTCTGCGCCTACTCCCCGCGTTCAAGTCGCATTATTTGACTTTGCACGGAATATATATTTTCAACTGATACCGAACGGACTAGGTCTGTTTGTAACTACCGATAACTGGTGGCTGGACTCATTCCCTGATTATTGTGTTTTTTTTTTTCTTTTCGTTATATTAAGTTAGGTTAGTACGAGTCTGTAGCATTCCTCTCACTGGTTACGCTATGAATGACTCTATATTACAACAGCTATCTAAGGTACTCTTTTACTACAGTGCGCACGTACCAGGGTTACAGATCCCCTTCCCCCAGTTTGCACCGAGTCTACGCTAGGTCTACCATAATATCCGAGGCAATCCGTTCTATACCGCATTATCATTATTGAATGTGTGACATAGTCACTCTAGTGCCTTGGAAACGATGTATCGTGTCATGAGGCACTACGCACTGCTCAATGTTTTGCCATGGCTATGCTGTTATTGCCAAAAAGACCTATAACTTGAACTAGAAACATAACCCGATCAGGCACAACTAACCTTGTTCGTGGGACCTCGTCATGATCCTACGGTGCCTGTGAGCCTTGGGACGCAATTTGACTTTCTCAGCGAATCTAGCACTATTTGTTCTTTAGGGCCTGGTTGAGGATTCGTTCACTAGTGCGTACTGACTCTTTGGATGGCTATACATCATTATCTATCTGATGAGAGCTCAATTCTCTTGGGTACCTCTTTCAGAAGAATTATATAAAGACCCGGCTCCTCGAAGGTGAAAGGGATATCATTCATCAACAACAGCCTTCAACATCCACAACGCCTGCCTACCTCATAAAAAACCAATCTCTCTTATAAATAATATGAAGAATCTTATTATGTCTTCTGCTGCGATCAATCAAGAACTTCCAATCCCAAGTATGATTCACATGCAATCTTCTGGACTGGCCAAAACAACTCCTTCATCAAGATGGTATTGTGTAAGTGATCCTTTATTCCTAAATTTATTTTACCTAATCTAACATCTTCACTATAAAGCCTGAATGTGGCTTCGGGCCTCTGAACGGTGAATTGGATGTTGGTTGCCCAAACTGCGGGTGGACCAGTAGAGGCCGGAAGGCCTCGCAAACCCACGCCTCAAACCAACTCTTATCAACCGGCCTGCCGGTCCCAACGGCTTTTACAGCTACGCCAGCAGAATTTACCATTGGGTTACAAAACACTTTGGAATGTTTGGCGTCCTCAGAATTAGGTGCACTTCAACAGGATACTGAGTCATTTCTGCACGACTCCCACGACGGTCTCGAAACTTTAAGCAGCGTTTTATACTTCAACTAGGATCCAAAGTCACGACTCGCCCCCACCCGCTGTGGCATGAATTAGTATCTCCAGGCAAAAGGTCTTAAAACTGGTTGGTTTATACACGGAGTTTTGGCGCAAATTACCACTAGGGTTTTCAGGATTTCCGGTTTAGAAATATAGTTTTAGAGCTTCGAATTTTTGGTTTTTTTTTCCCCTTTTGCTTTGTAGGGATTGAGAATGCCAACCTACTTTTTTTTCTCTCTTTTTTTCTTTTTTTCTTTTTCAATTTCAATTCCTTCCCTTCTATGCACCCTTTTCCCGCTGTTTGCGCTATACTACATGTACTTTCTCACCTCTATCCTATTTTCTGGCTGCGCATTCTTATTGTTGTCTTTTCCACTTGCCCTTTCCTCCTACTTCCTCAGATAGATTCCACGTTTTCCCTCCCCTTTCTTTCCTTTTTAGATTTCGTCTTTTAGATTTTTGTAGTGCTGTAGAAGTGGAGTACATGTATGTTTCTTAGAATACACATTTGTTATGCAGGGAAAATGATAGATTCTTTATCGCAATATTTTTAAAACACATACGTGTAGTTTGATCATGAGGTATGTAGGGCCGACATGATTAACTGATCATAAACCACCCTGGCCGCTATTGGTTGAATTGGGTTATATATAAACCTTGAATGTATAGAATACTGTAATTGAAACTGTACGCTTTTGAAGATCTTGCTTCCGACCATGTAATGATTATGCAACTACAAAAGTTCGCACCTACATGATTGATTTGCCCAACTCATATATCATTATCGTGTTCGCATTGCATGCAATGCAAAAAGAAAAAAAGGGCGCAGGTTCATTACTTATGATTGTCACGCGTGACGTCGTGGTCGTTAGAGACTATATAACGAGTTCCTAAAAGTTTCACAGTGCCAGGCGTATGGTGCCGGTATTACCTAAAGTCAGCAGCAGCAGACGCCGTAAGCGCGAAGTTGCCTTCTGCCTTCTGCCAAGATGTGGGTGATAATTGATGACGCTTAGCTAGGCCACCCGCAAACCCCATGCTTCACCTTGTGGGGGCGATATCTGTAAGGTCAGAATCCAAGATCAAACGTGCATACCCATAACAGGCTGGCCGCCCTATCCGTTGCATCTTATCACGTATTGTATACCAACGTCTAACTGGCCTGCAAAGGGTCTCCTGTACCCGTATTGTACACCCCGGAAAACCTCTGGTTTCTCGAGAGGTTCCTGCATCACATCATTATGTGGGCATTTTCTTCCCTTTTAGCTAAGCTGCAGCTAGTGGGGTATTTCCTTCGATCTGGAGTCTCGAACGTCATCACTCCCCGGAATGCCCGGTGGTATGATTGCCCCCGATTCGTGGATGCAAGGCGTGGCAGAGAATATCTTTCCGAGGATCGATAGAAACATTGACTGGAATATACTGAACCCATTGGAGGAGGGGGGAGAACCTTCCTATCCTGTCTCGGTGACGCTGTGGGAGTGCAAGGCGGCGGGTTGCGGGAATCTATGCGGAATAAAGCATTTTTGGTAGAAATATTGTATGTACAGTATCTGCAATACTAGAATAATATAAGACCAAGTTAGTTACGAATGGACGAACTTGATTCGGATATGTGTGATTCGTGGCGTCACGGGTAAAGCTGGTTTGGTTTTTGTGTGGGAGGTTGTATAGTTCTACAATGATAATTAGTGCTAATACTAATAACCAGGTCAGATATCGATACTTACTTAACTATGAACTGATAATGTATGTGTACATGTTGTACTTAAATAACCGGTGACTGTGCTACATACATGTACCTACATCATGCACGAGATGAGTGGTACGCCGGCCGGAAGGTCATATAATAACACCAAAGTTGCAAATATTACATATGGATAATCGAAGCAGATTAAGTCACTATTTATCTACGTTTCCCCTGTTCGTTTGGGCTATATAGTCAGTCTGTACTTAGGGTAAGAGGGGATGAGGCGCTAGGGGGGGTACTTGCCATATAATAGCCCTATATGTGCTGAGCGCAATAATGATTTAACAACATTAACGATAATCGAGGTAGGCAAAGATAATTTACGTAAACCACAAATCAGATATGAATACCGATGCAATCGATTTTCAGGTTCTTTTTTTATCTTCTCTAGCGTACAGCACTGTACATACATGCATACCGGTGCGATATTTATAGTCTCCAGGTATCTTATTCCCAGGTAATGCTTATCGAAACCATCTCACACCGGTAGGTACCGTGGAAACGAGGCGAACCACCTGTCTCTGCCATACAGGGGAAGTGAAGCTTATCTTGAGGTCATCCTTTAAGAGTCGAGTAACATCAGTCGTCCAGGCTCTACCCATGTTGCGCCATCGCACTAGCTAGCGAAGACAGTGCTAACAACTAGCGGTTTTCCTACCCACAGTTTAGATTTTTTTTTTTCTCTCTTGGAAGCCACATGCATGGGAGATGTCGTGAAAAATTCGTTTACCCATCCCTGGCCATCCGGCTGGTCATTTCTGTTTTAATTTTACCGAAGAAGGGATGGGTCCATGGAAGGAAACAAAATTTTCTTTCTTCCTAGTGTCTGTAACACTCGTGCTCAAGAGTGGGCTCTAGTCGAGTGGCTAGCAGCCCTGTGCTAGTTGTTTGGGCTCGTCGGAATAGCGGGAGCCATGGGCCAAGAGAAAAAAAAAATACGACCCCATGGATAAAACTACCACTTCGGGGGACAAGTGCAGGTATCGTGAAGATGTTGCTGGTAGAGCAGGTCAGGTCAATCAATCACCAGCTACCCCTGCACGTACCTCCACGAGGCACGAACACAGTACATATTCTTCACAATCCTAATTTGCCCAACTACATGTACGTGAGTATGATACGTACTCTAGTCCTATGTATGAGGTTAATAGGGAGGTAAAGCAAGGAAGACTCCTGTATGCTTTACGCAATTACGCAAGACAGAAATCTCCCGGGGATCCTGCGATAGTGGAAGGTTTTGAAAGAGAGCTCACTGATAGGCTACCTGCTGATTTGTTGTTGTCCTGCAAAGTTCTCGGGGCATCTTTTCTTTTTCCTTTTAGTAATCTCACGATTCTCGTACTCTCACTCATTTGCGCTCACCTATCGGCAGCTCATTGGGTTTCTTCTCAAAAGTTCGATCACAGGCATGGCATATAGATACATGTATGTATCCTCCTCCTTTCCTGCTAATACATGTATGTTTATATTCATCTTACATATGTGTATGTTACTTTCCTATATCACAAGAGACATAAGTGAATCTGCACTTGAGAGCAAGGGAAGGGAAGGGAGAGAGGCCGATACGTACCGAACCGTACTAGACAACCAGATCTCGATAGTCGAAATTCGTTTGATCTAGCACGAGCAATATGTCGATGGCTGGCTTTGGCGATAGAAGAGATACTTGAGGGCCGTAATAACCTGTATGTGAATTAAATGTGAAATGTACATGTGAAACGCAAAAAAGAAAAAAAGGATGGGGAAAGAATGAGCAGAGGAGGAAGGCGAACATTTACCTTACATTCAAGCAATATAGCGCGTTTTGGTAGCTGATATGAAGTAAACACAAAGGCCCATGGCCACGCTTCTGATCATGTTCTCAACAGTTTGCTCATGTCGTACGCGTTTTCAAAGATAGCAAAACCTACATTATCATCTTGGTGCATGGATCCCCCACTGGCTCCGGGTTGCACTATTACTAACAAGGTGTTCGATAGCACTTCAAAGCATCCAATCAGGTAATTGTAATAAACAGTAGGTGTTTATAGTTACAGAACCGGCCACATTGTACCAATAAGGCAAATAACAGTGTCGACTCAGTACGGTGTGCCAATGAGATAACTGCAACCACGTATCTGATCGACAACTAGTAAAATTAGTATTCAGTGCCGCATACGGTTAGACCCGCTTTTCTAGAAATTCCTAGCATGAATAATTAATAGTAGCTTGTCAATAATACTTAAGCTACATACATTTACGTACATAGCAAAGATTTAAGGTTCAAGACCAGTACAATCACACAAGTCATGTAGGGCTTTGTATCGAAGAAAATAAGGGGGCTAGGATGTGCGCAACCAAGCCGACCGGTTCTCATACTATCTACTTTATGTGATGCACAGTCATACCTAATATGGAGTCTTTCACAAATCTCGAAAAAAAAAAGGGGGGGGAGGCAATTTTCCCGTATCCCGACGCGAGCGGCGAGCGGCGGCACCGGCCAGGGCCCGGAGAACGACGGATGTATGTACTGTGTGTTGGCTGGCGAATCAATTCTAATCTGGTATACTTAAGATTGGAATTGGAGTTGCTCCAGATTATCAAATAACCCACATTCTAGGCCTTTAAGTAGTGGCGTCTGGAATTAATCGAGGCGCTTAGAGATTCAGAAGACCGTTGGGGTTATATCAAAGGTATATATGGTGGATGTGAATCCCGCCCCGCCTTTCAAGACTTTTAGGCGCCTCAGAAATGTGATGCAAGTACCCGCTCTGGATTATTAACACAACTACCAATGGGCAAGCGAAAAGGAAATAACACCCTTTGTTGTTAAGGTTAATCTCTTCCTGCAACAGACAGTGGACCATCAAGCCCCAGCCAGCTCTCATCTCATGTAAAGTACTCATAGCATTGTGCTGGTACTATGGCAGCGCAGTCTTCCCCCTGATATCTTGAATGCGGTCTAGATCCTGAGCTCAATAGTATCCATTACCGTCGTATAAACGGAAGAAAACCACGGAGAGATGATCTGTTATGTAAATTCGCGCTGTGATGTTCATGGACCAACCAACTCCACCTGATCTGAAGGTTGACGACTCCTGCCGATTGTGTATCTGTAGTGAAACGTTGCCCAACATATGTATATGTACTTAGTACATACTATATGCATGCCATGCATCAAAACTCAGGCTCGCCCTGGGGGTCACTGAGGAGTTGCCTCGCGTGTTCATCTTCGAAACACAGTTTAAAGCATCGTGGTTCGGGGTCATGCTTCAGAATATGTATGTGTATGTATGTGTATGTACTAGGATGAGGTTAGTGGTTATTTATAAAAGTACCAAGAAGTAATATAGTCAGTGAAGATCGGAAAGGGCACCCTGAAGCAGCACCTGCAGAAAGAAAAAGATACGAGTGAACGAGGCTCTAGGTCACACTAACAAAGACCTAGTGGGACGGTCCAGTGCATAGACCCGGGGTCCTCAATTGATTTTTCTGGCAGCTAGGCTTTGTAAAATAACAATTATCGGCCTTGTTGCACATATTTCATAGGGTCAAACTCTTGGCGGGGAGGTTCTAGCCCAATTAATCGGTATTTTAAGGGCACTCTAGGCACTATGTACCACAGTTATATATCGAGTAGTAGAAGCCACAAACTGCTGTGGTTGGAAATCCTTAATTGAATGTCTCTAGCTCGATCCAAACGATCCTTTTGTTGTTTTCCTCCACCTACTAACCGTAGTATTGACAGAGGTCTAGAAGGATCGAGGTCAATAAGTGCAACTTCTATCACCTGACGGAAATGGTTAAATGGGGCATCAATTCCGATACTGAAACTAAGCGTAGCCATTTGACAGGTTTCTCGTTGCCTCCGATTCCCGATTACCCGCAGATCTCCCGCTGCACACACGTGCGCGTGCTCCCCTCTCAAACAAGTTTTTTTTTTTTGAAGCCTTGTTAGTGGCACTCTACTAGAGAGTAGAGCAAAGATTGGACGAAAGCCAGATCCAGGTGCATAAGAAAAAGTAGAGCTAGGGTAGACAAATGTATATGCGCACCTGCGCAGCAAAGCAACATTAAAGCAACTGCTTCTGTAAGATATAACCTGGCACCGTTTATCTAGTAGTGGTGATTAGGTTTTTTTTTTCAAAACTAGAATAATGAAGCGGGAATACGGGTGGACCTGCAGGTTTGAGATATGTCAAAGGAAAAAAATATCGTATGTTTCCCAGGCAAGCATAATAACCGACAATCAGGACTATCTCTCATCTCTTATTTTGTCCAATCAACACCAGGTACACCCTACTAACATAGCCCGCCACGCATAGAGCGCATTCGATTCGCTATTAATTTGAAGATTGTGACCCAATCCCACGGGGGATTTCAGATCACATGAGTAGGTGGTTAATTCAATGTGCATCAAGCAAACATTAAATTTTTGTAGAGCTGTATGTACCGTAGTACCACCGTACATAACGGTTGCAGTCCCACCATGCATGATCGGTGAGCCGAAAGAAAAATATTTCAGCAACATCACCGTTGGATATCATGTATGCCATAACACCTAACTAGTGCGTCGTGACTGAAATGCCCCCTCTGGTGGGCGTTAATTGGAACGAGCTAGAAGCTTCGGCATGGAGCGACATATTCGGGAAGCGAGCAGCGATTAAACCATATTCCTGGGTAGGTGAGGCGCACCCGTAGGTAGAGTTACCTAGGTACCATACTACCCCACCTGAAACCGAACTCGACCACCCCCCCCCCCCGCGAGCGTATGAAGAGTGTGGGCTCTTCGAGTGTGTGGTGTTTACTACCCCTGTATGTAGGTACATAAAACCGAATTTTGAGACTTATCGATTTCAAAATGAACTGCATCCTTCTCATCACGCCAGACGTCGTAATTCAATTCTCCTATCAGATCAAAGGATCACAGATGATATAATGGTCGAGTGCCTTCAATCTACTATCATAATCTCACAATTCAAGAGGCCTTATGGTCATCTCAATTAGTTTGTCAGCTGCTATGCTACTCCTGTTCGTGTGTTTGAAGTTGAATGTTATTTGCAGGGAAGGCTGGTACCTTTCAACAACTGCTGCATACACACCCCACTCCTCAGAATGTTGTATTTTTAACTCCACACACCACTTGAATTTCCCTACTTCCTATCGCTCAACTCTTGGTTGTGTCCCTTTTTGGACATGCGAGGCTTCGTCATATCTGTACGTCTGGCTGGCCAGGTCATCGACCCATCACTGGGTCTTCATGATCTTCCTCCTCAGCTCCAGAAGTCCGTCATACTTACAGGACAGGCAGGAATGAAATGTACCCCACTCGTCCCCTCGCCATAATAAAAATACCCACACAAGGGGAATAGACGACAGCACTCACAATATGCGGTCCATAAGCATGGATGTCATGTAGCCATGTGCGTACCGGTATCGGTAGGTGAGAAAGAAACCGTGTTTTCCGTAAGATTGACATGACCTGGCCGCCCTGTGTATGTGCTAGTACATGAGTTATGTACATACATACATAGCCAAGAAGGGGAAGGTGTCCCGACCTCCTATGAATTTCTCCGGGTTGATTGTAAAACCAAATGATTAGCCAGACCTCAGAGAGAGGGGTCGAGTCAGTCAGTCACTCGCGGACTCTCTCGCGGGGTCAAACAAGCAAAAAATCGCGGACATGAGAACTCCGCCTTGCGGCCTTAACAGGACAGAATAAGCCTGTTTCACTTTTGCTAACAGCCTACCTGGCCTGGCCTTTGAGCAACAGCCCGGGAGACCTAGCTATCTTAAATAACCAATATAAATGAAGGGTACCTCCCACTCTGATGCCTTCCCTCTCGTCTGTATTCCGACTCAGTTTGTTCTACCCATAATCAACAACCTCGATCCCGAATATATATACTGCCACCTGCTGGACAATTACACCTCACTCTTCCGTTCCTTCTCGACTGGTTTGGCTTGATTTTGGTGCGTACGTCATCCCCCTGGCTGGCGCCTATAATAATACACTATCGATAAAGAGGAAGAAAGAAACGAGATACTAATACTAAGTTGCTTACAGATTTTGAGCAATTCCAATACACATAAAACAATTCAAACATCCCTCTCGAATTCTTATAGTCCACTGAAAGGATCACCTTCAAACGCCGAGTTTTGTTTATCACGCCTTAGAACCTTTGAAAGGCTCCAAATACTTCCGGCGCATACCCTCGACTCGGACGGATTTTCTTTTCTCCTTGCTCCTCACTACAAATACATACACACATACACAATGCCTGCCCGCTGGAGATGCTGCAAGTGCGATAATGGCCCAATGACTGTTAAGCAAGGAGAGAATGTCTGCACGTGGAGTGAATGCCAGCACGTCAAATGTAATGGGTGCGACGAAAAAATGATGTCCGTTCCGTTAGGGCCATTAAGCGGCCCCTCTCTTCTTCCAGAAGTTGGAGGAACCAAGCGACGAATTTTGAGGGAAGCGTGGGCAGGGGGCTTCTACGCCGCCGCGCGCAAGCTTAATTCATGCGAGGGGTTGGATGGGGGAGAGTACAGTGAGGGAGAGTGCAGTGAGGGGGAGTGCAGTGAGAGCGAGAGCGAGGGAGAGTGGTGTTCATGATTGAAGAACGGGCCGGGGAAGGGTGTAGTTTTTCTTTCTTTTCTTTTCCGCGTTTTCTGCTTCATGTGAAACTTTTTATTATAGGGACCTTTTATTTTTATTTTTCAATCGTTGTTTTTTTCTGGCGGGTGGGCGGGCGGGCGGGGAAAGGATTCTCTTTTCTTAGATATCTTCTATTCTTTATTCTCATGGAACATAGGCGTATATGGAACTCACGGGGACTGCTGGGGAAATCATTTTCATCTCGGTGCATGCATATTAAATTATTCAAAATACTGTAGATTTTTAAGGGGGACGCGGAAAATTTTATTTCTTCTGTTCCTTATTTTTTCTTTTTTCTTTTTTTCTTCTTTTTTTTTTTTTTACGTTACTAGTAGTGTGTTGGAAATAGAAGAAAGAACGGCCAACGAACTCTCGGCTTCTCCCCTTAGTGCGAGTTTGTTTCCCGGGTTCTCCTGCTCCTTCGCCGATAATCTTAAATGCAATCGCTTAATACAAAACAAGCCACCACCCGGCTTGGATTTTTTTTCTTTAGCTTGTCCTACTTCTTGAGTTCCCTCTCTCTTCTTTTTATTCGTGTGGCATCTGTGAAGGGTTCCATCATGCAGGAACAACTGCCCACCATTAGTCTGGAAAGTCACTCATTCACTTCTTCATGCAAGGGGAGACATGTCATAGAGTTATTCGTCTCTCTTCTCTGATGATTCAGCCTTACTTTGCGGATCGATCCTTTTTTCGGCCTGACTTGGAGGGGTTGCTATCCACGGTAGCAAGGAAAATAGAAACGAGCCTTTTACAGGAAACCGGGGATCGCAGCCTGCAATCTAACCGCGAAAAATAGATGATACATACATACATGTATGGCTCGAGAATCTATGGAGGGTAGGTGTGTAAACTTCGGCGTTTGCAGCCAATCAGTCTATAGAAATTGGGGGATCTACTCCCATAATTGTACTAGCGCCTAGCCTAACGGGCTAATTCCCTTACAAAAAAGATTCCTCTGAGGTTTACACACCCACCCTCTATGCCTTCTCGCGCCATATGTAGTCTGTGAGGTGAGGTAAGGTGAGGCGTAGAGTGAGTGAGGCGTGGAAGGTAAGTACTACAGACATGTCGGTAGAGTATCATCAGTCTGTATAGCTGTCTGTTTGTGTGCATCTACATACTTACTTACGTACTACCTAGTACCCAGGCCCCAGGCTACATGAATAATAATAATTCAAGATTATTGTTAACCGTTCGCCTCACACTTTGGCAGGTGGGGGGTACCTACGCCCGTTGACTTGCCGGGGATTGCCGGTGCTGGTTAGACAGCCTCATCCCCCATAGCTTCCTTCGGCTTTCGAATTTCTACAGGGGATGATGAGCGGGCAGAGTGCAAATATGACAACCCCCTTCGGATCCATCCGGACGATTCGGAGAGCCGATTATGGGAGTTCCGCCGAAAGATTTTACTCATTCAGCTCCGAGGAAGGGACATTCCTAGGAGAGGGAAGGGAAACCGGGCTTCTCCGGTGTTACCATGGAGCAAGTTAGGACTATGTGAGTAGTACCTGGCATATAGGCCCTGCAATGTCCCCTGTTCATCTCATCCCCAAGAATCCTGAGATGAGGCTCCTGGATCGTAAGTTGTCCCCAATAACTCTTTTGCTGCCAGGGATACGGATTTGCGGTTCGGGGTACTGATACATTATTTTACTCCATGCTGATCTATATATATAGGGCAGGGATGAAATATCGAATAGGAGGAATGGAAGATTGAGAATTCGACCAGTCCAGATGGAAATCCATGGGATGTGGAGAATTAAGCCGGTCCATTTTAATGGAAGGTTGAGTGCACTGCCCAACATGGTGGTTGCGGTAATGGTGTTATTCAGGCCTATCGATTTCAGCTCCAGCGTTTCAAGTTCGTGTACCTATGGCTATACGATATACGGAAACTTGAGCTGAGCAGACGCTATCATGGCAAATAAAGTCGATCGCCACCACAACCACCTTGGAAGGGATGGTTTTCAAATCATAGCCCAACCTCTCCTTTCCTCCCCCTTCCCCTCCCCCTTTTCCAAGTGCAACTACTCTATAGCCATCACAATATCAAAATCAGTAATTGTCAGGCTAAACAAAATTCAAGGCACTATACTCCTTTGGAGGCCTGTTTGTACACTGGCACTGACTACATCTCCCATGTGCCAGTTGTCTCTGAATTCAAACATAAAGCACCTAAGCGAAGGATGTTAGGACGAGGGGGAGCACGGTCTTCCATCTTAGTTGAGTGAGGCACTCACCACTCCACTGATCTCGCCCGGCCCGAGTTTTATCGGCCCGGCTCTCAGACCGGTTGCGACATCCTGCCATGCCAGCCCAGCCCAGCCAAACGCAATCGAACACAACGGTCAACCGTGCCAGATCGGACAGATATGTAACAGGGAATAGCGTTCGTCGTAATAATTAAACCCTGAATGAACCCTTCCTTTGTGCGACAGAAGGGCCCGCGCGGAGCTTCTAGAACGAGCTTAACAAGAGTCAAATATTATTTATTGCTATTGTTATTAGTGTTATTAATTGGTATGGGGTATGTTATGTAGGTGAAGAGGATATTAGGCTGCACATATTGTATCAGGATGAGATGAGTCGGAGATTTCGACCCCCTGCTCGCGTAATGTGATCCATCCAGACTGAGCCAACTCGTGAGACTCAGAAATATGAGAGCTCGGGCACGAACATGAGTGATTTTATGAACGACCGAGTCAAACCCTGAAAGGTGCGCTTTTTTGTTTCGTGCAACTAGTGTTGATTAATCTATATGTATCCATCACGAACAAGAATAGGATGGTAGCAGGGGAAGGAGAGGACAGGTTATCTACATACAGGCATGCATGAGGTCTGTGTTTTTATGTAGTATGTATGCATCTGTAGGGATGAGTGAGAAGACATGATCATTACGGGTCGGGCGTTCCTACACATAGGTCCGATAGATCAATGCAAAGCATGCTGCGCTACATTTGCACAGCAAGGCCTAATTAGGGAGTTCGGAGTAGCAGTCAGTCAATCAATTAATAAAACACTGTGTTCAGCCATGGCCATATGATTGACTGACCTGCACACCCCATAGGATATTCGTATCGAGTATCTATTAGTATTACCTGACCATTAATTGTCCATGAGTGACACTGTCTTGCAACCATTGAACTCACTTTTCTTTGATCAGCGAATCAAAGCTACACCCAAGTGGCGCTACGTGCATAGCCTTAGGTCACAAACTTCGCGTTGTCAGATCTAGGGGGTTGAGAGTCAAGGGAAGCAGTGCCCTGTGGCTTATGTGAGTAGTACTGGGCATGCACTGGTACATACGTGATTGTAATTGCTTGATTTCACAGATAATCACTCGGCCTTCTTAGCCATACTTGCCTCGAATGGTACGTTAGCCTTAATGTACCCAGCCACTCTACTGCTTACCAGTGTACTGCAGCTAGTAAAGACAAGGATTATTTTATGTAGTAGCGCACAAACAACCCCTGCTCATGGCCTTCGCGTCGTATTCTGTGGTTTATGTGTTGGTAATCAAGTAGAATGAGAGACAGGCCTCATAATCTCTAGATCTACATGTAGCCGTGATCTTCATATTATCAGATGAACCCCGGTAGGAAAGTATTAATAATACCATAGCTTTGTCAGACTAAAGCAATTATTGTATGTAGGAATATGAGTATAGACGTGTATAGAGTTCAGAACCCTTTTTCTTGGACTCTATATATGAGACCCGAACAGGTGTCTAGATCTTCGGGTCAGCGGCAATGATGAGGATCGCTATATATCGAAATTACTCAGCCATATTACCGGGACTATTTAGCTCAGTTTAGAAGCTTATCTACATCCCAGGGACACACAGGTGTGAGAAACAGAGGAGTCCGAATCAAAATATCTAACTATTTCTAAAACATTAGAACAGTGCTAGGTAGCTCAAGAAGTGAGGTGGTTGCCTAGCCCCGGCGAATTATCGAATTACCCCAGGGTCATGATTCCTCTACTGTGTCCCTGGGCAATCATTTACAAGATATTTCGACACGTCATTCTACCTATGTTTCAGGATGTTCGAGCTATTATCAGACGAAATACCTAGCTCGAGTGATACTTTATGTAGCTGTCATGACTCGTAGTGATCCCACGATCGCTTACCCGGGCAGCTTGCAACAACCGACCCACAGAATACATAGTATATTGATATGTCCATTGAGCCAGCATACCCAGGACTTATATAAATGTATATAAAATGTACATGTAGTTTTAACCAAAGAATTAAGTACATATGTACGCGTGTAACTCCAACCTTAGGTACGTCTACAAACGTTTTAGTGCATACGATAGATTGTTTAAGCCTTATAAGAGTAGCAAAATCCGTTTGTCCTTTATTCTAACCAGTCAATACCCAATATTTGCTGGATTCTATCGAATGAGGCAATAAAGTACATAATGGTTGCGCTAGCGACGCGCTTAAAGGCCGCATTTTACATTTACTCTTGATCATGGAACATCACTCGATCGGTCTGGCATTGTTAATTTTTAATTCATTAATTGTATGCACTTGACATTGTTAATAATAAGAAATACGATAATAATCCTCATGCCTGCATGCAGGGTTATGACGGCGTTCAGGGATTACCGCTGTTCCCATTTGGATGAGTGACTGGGGAAATCTCCCAAAACGCAGCCCGACCGGCAAGACAGATATTCAGGGGTTTTGTGCACATAGACCCCGCAGTTGTTTGGTAGATTGATTCATTAAGTTCATCCGGTCTCTCTATACTCACTCTATGTTGGTATGGGTATAGAGTATAGATACTTATATTTTTCCCAAGATAACGGCTACATACCAAAATGATTTATGTCCAGTTGGAGAAGAAATGCCTACTTTGAGCTGATGTCTATTAGTATATAGCTGATAAACTGCCGTCAAATTGAGGAAAGATACTAAGCTACAGGCTCTAGATTCATTATTTTATATAACTGACCATAGTATGATACGCGATAATGCTCTGAAGAGCTCAAGCACGGCACAAACGCCGGACGTATACTGTGTACGTCTCATCATGTAGTTCCACATATACTTAGATTTTTTATTACGTATACGCACAACTTTTTTTCACTCGAATAATAGCTTACTATAGCTTATATATAAGGTGTGCTTTCAACCATTGACCTCCAAACTCCAGTCATAACCATATGTTTTGATCATATCGTAACTTAAGGCCTTAATATAGTCAAAAGACAAGCCAGCCGACCCTTCTAGTTCTCCGGTCAACTATAGTGATAAAGGAAGTAGGCGCAAACAAAAAGAGTAGTTTTTAAATTCGAAGCCTCAACTTAAGTTTGCAACGAGTTTTATTATGCCATATCAAACTAACTAGACCAGCCTCGATTTTTATATTTTGAGTGAAATATATAGCTTCTGATTGACCGCCAACGGCTGCGTCAATCAGTCAACATACGAGTCCATGCAAACCATATTACACAAACAAGAAAATTCTGATAAAAATGCGAACTGCACTGCTAGAAGCACTTATAGAGTGAGGTTGAAAGAGTAGCCTAGTCAGCCCTCCTAAACAAACACAATGGTCATACCTGAAAACCTCAAGCATGACAATTTTGTAGAAATCCCACTGAAAACGAAACATGAAAGGAATCCGCAAACAATACTTTCAAATATTGGCTTGACCGCGATTAGTACAGCACCCTCCGAAGATAAACCAATAGAAAAACTTGATTTCTAGGTTTCCTTACCAGCCTTAAACTCGTAACTCAAGCACTCGAGAGCCTCAAGCACTCTCCATATTTGAACAGACCTTAATTTACCAACAAGATCCCTTTCCCTTTCTAGAGATTCACTTGTTTTAGCCCAAGCAACTATGTTCTTCCGTTGTTGTTCTGACAATACACCCTTTGGATCCGTTACAAGTGTGATTATTCGTATCCAAACTTCGCCCGGAAGATTTCCAGGGAGCTCTTTCGGCACTTTCTCCGGGACATCTTCAAGTTCTGACGTCTCTGTGGTAGAAGAACAGCTATACTGAACAGGACTCGGGAAATCAAACATTCCCTTGTGTGACATTGTGGGACTTGCAGAATGGAGAACATTTGGGCCATTCCACGCTCCTTGGCCGTCAAGGATAGTTGGATGATGCTGTTGAAATTGTGCTGTATGTGGGAAGCTCAGTGAGCCTACGTGCAGTCCAGAGAGCTTTGAGCTGAATGTGTTGTATGTTTGACGGACTGGTGAATGCCTTTGTAAGGTGCGCGTACAGAGAGAGAAGTAGTCAACCCCTGAATCTTCTTTGTCGAAAAATATCGTACGGCTAATCGATAGCATTTTCAAAGCCGTTATCCAAACCTCAATAGATCCTGCCCCAAAGTCCTTTAAAACCACGCCTTGGATCTTGCTTCGAGCCCTTTCGAGCTCAGTACAATTTCCAGGAGAATGAGACGAAAAACTGTCCTTTCTATTTTTTAGAGGCGTCAGCGGCCCGCTAGAGGTATCGGATACCTGCCTACTCCTAGGACTAGTAGGCGTTTGTGTTTTTGAAGATCTACAGTCACGCATGCCCTCAGCTAGCTCAAGTACTTTGAAGCCGATTGCTGTCAATTCGTTTCCTTGATAAATAATCCCAGCACATCCTGGGATTCTATCATAACGGTCAAAGATCTCTGTCTGACTTCCAGGACGTGTAGGCGGAAGATATGGTAGTAACCGTCCCGGTTTATAATGTACGGGAATGATGTATGAGAGGAAAAGCGCAGCTTTGTCTGTAAGTGTTGTTTTTGAGAATATCAGGTAAGGAATCGACCGTATTCCTCGTATGTCTACCCTACTTGAGGTGGGTGAAACGGCTAGGGAAAGGCCTATTGGGGTTGATCGATCATGTAAGAAGTTCTCAGCTGTAATTTTTCCATATCAGCATAAATTCTTGGTTTCAACTGTTTCAAGATACATACCATAGGGTTTGTTTGACCTTGGCACAGACGAAGTCGAATCGGGTGGTGATTCGGGGAAAGCCTCATGAACAAGGTGGCCATTTTGTTGAATCTCGGAGGAGCATACAGTGTCCGTGTCCGAGTCAGCCTCGAATTCTGGATCATACTCGTCGTCTGAACCCTCGACGAGTGCTGGCTTTACCGGCCGAGGCAGAAGTATTGGTGACTCTCGTACATAAACGCTCAAGAACACCTCCATGCCTCTGTCACCCAGCGGGTTTTGTGAGAGATCCAGTCTTCTTAGGGCGCAAGTCTACTCTTTAACATCAGAACGTGCTATTTCATTGGTGTGGATCGTAAGATTTACATCTCTGAATCCCATCAAAAACGTCTCCCAAATTTCTGCATCCCCATCTGTGATAACTCTGATCTCATTGCAACTGAGGTCTAGATCTTTTAGGTCTCGAGATGCTAACTTAATAACTCGTGTAAGATGGCTTAGCCCAATTAACGTGAGTTTATTTTCTGAAAGATTCAGTTCGTCCAACTTCGCGTAGCCAGACTCGAGTGTTGTAGTAAGGCCTTCACAAGCCAGCTTTAACCCCCCATCACAGAGATGTTTTCCTTGGAGGTTGAGCTCGAGATGTGGGTCTTTCAGGGCTCTACTAGGCTTAGTTGCTTGGGCTATGCACTTTAGGACATCCCTTTTGACAGCGTTCCCGAGCTTTTCACCGCTGATCTTCCGCTGAGGTAGATGTTAGAATTTCGGTTCTATATCTTTAGTAAAGGGGCTTGATTACGTTTGTATAATTCAGCTTCCCCATTCCTACACTAAGTAGATGGGGTGGGCAGAAGGTCTTGGTCTGTTTGATAACAAAGAGGGTTCTTTAAAAAAGAAACCCAAATACCCCACGAGATTTTTAACGAGCAGTTAAATAGAGTGAATGGTCAACCAGAGATAAAGATGTGCCGTGAACGGGGTACGATGAGGATGGATGAGACTGGAGGTAGGGGTGGAGTGGAGGTGTGGGATTGGCTCAGGTGGTAACAGCCGTGATGACTAGGACTTTAGAGAATGTATGGACGGGAGATCCGACGCAAGGTTTTTTTTTTTGCTTTACATTGATTTCTTGGTGCGCAGCAAGGGGCCAGAAAACAGAGTGTGGGACAAGCTCAAAAGACACTTCTGCAGCAACTTAACTACTGATACCCCTGCTGACCATAAAGTACAAACATGATTTTTAGGTATCTGTAGAGCCCAAGTACTTTGTCAGCAGCGAGTTAAGCATTAATTGTGGATGATAAGTATTCTTCACCCAATTATTTTCTTTGCATGCTGACAAATTGGAAAATGGAACGTGTGTACCTCAAACTTTCTGCAGTGTCCTGGAATGAGGCTGTGATGCATGTTTCCATGATCATAATCAGATGTTTTTCTGTTCATGCCCGAAGCAAAGCTCCAACAACGTATAATTTGAGATGTGGTATTCTCAGATTGGTCAGAATCTTGAAGGTGGTTCGTCCGCATATTATATTATTTGCATCTTAATGAGTGATTTTCCAAAAAAGTTCCGTCTTGAGATCTTAACATTGATTAACACATTGTAATCAGACCTTTAGAAGATATATACATAGATCAAATAATTCAAATCTGATAAAGGAAACATCAATATACCTGTACTGACCCAATAGCTGTTGTTAACATCTTGCCTGGTGTTCCATGGTTCGGAAAACTGTCAATGTAGGACCCTGTTCGGTAAGGGTCTGTGCACGTGGGATGCAGGGTTTCAGGTGATGCGATCTGTAGCTTTTCCCCACAAAGTAATAATCACCAGCGGAGTCGCGGGAGAACTACACTGGAATGAGCATATGTGATATAACCGAGAATGATACAGATCTGTGCCTTCAATAAACTAAAAAAAAAAAAAAAAAAAAAGCACCCCACAATCCCCACTCAACCTCATGCTTTCCCCCCCTCTCGCCATGTCGATGAACTGAGTTTCGTCCCTCCTTTTCTTTTGAACAGCGATATTGTCATACCGAAGCGACATCTTGCCAAACCAATAAGTCCTCCTTACAGCATATTTGCAAGGCATAGATAGGGTGTCTAGATCTTCTCCTCTTTTATCTACTGAGTTAAGAACAAAGGCACCATGGCGGCGGATATCTACTACCCCCCGTTTCTTTCACCCCCTAGCTCCGCATCACTTGCTATCGTCCGTTCGTCGAACTCCTCGATCGAAAACTCACCACCACCAGTCTCGAGGACCCCACCTTCCCCCCGCCCCCGGCGTGAGCAACGCAAAGTCTTGCATCCCTTGAACGACGAATCTGATGATGGGTACTCTCCGCACCCTTCTATCTATGATGCCTCTCCAGTAGCTTCCGATGACGAAGGCCGCTCTGACAAAGAGCTTTCCGACTCTTACGACTCGTCAAAGCAAAAATCCGTTGATTTTTTGGACACGCAACAAAGTGAATCTCCAGGAAGAGGCAGAAACTTCTCTCGATTTTCGGGCATTTCGATGATGGAAACCATAACTGAACAAAAGAGTATTAAGAGTGCTCGTGACGAGCTACTTGACGACACGGCTTATACCCCACTACAACAAGATGAGGACGACGACGACGACGACGACGACGACGAACGCTTTCTTTACGACTATGCGAGCCCTACTCAGCCGTTACACCCAGCTATGTCAGCCTCCGCGCCTAATCTTTGTGGTGGGTTCTCATTTCATATATCAATCCGATTTGATCCATATGCTTACCGTGAAACTGCACTTATTAGGGCCGCCATATTCCTCTTCATCTGAGCATCCTACATCAGCACCCACAGCCAGTACCTTCTTCTCACGCGGCATGCCAGCGCCGCCTCGTCCCTTCCCCCATCAACCGACTTTTCGTCCGGCTTTATCGATGAATAGATCTTATGGGACCCTATCTTCACATCCATTTCATCGTGCTCCTGTACTTGTTACTGGATCTGATCCATACTCTGATGGGAACCAGCATACTCCGGATTCACTAGAAAGTCCTACATACAGGAGCCGACCCGGTAGTCTCAGAAACCAGGGTATCTGGGGGAAACTCTGTAGAGGTTTCTGCTTCGTTTGTTGCTGTGTCAATGTCAATGACGAGGCTTATCTGTAACCCTTGCGGGGCCTCTCTCCCAATATCAGACCCCCAAAGCCGAATTTCCCCCGCTCCCACCTTTGTTTTTGCTTTTGCTTTTGTTTTTGTTTTTCTAAAGAATCATGATAAGTAATGACTGATGCATCATGCTAATGCCCAATGAGGTTTCATTAACTCAACTAGGCGACCTCTCCGACTTCACATTTTATACCCCCCTTCAGTATACTTTTGTCTTTGTCTGATTCCTTTCTTCTTTTTGGGCGGCTTTGTCGGTATGTGTTTGTGTTTCCTCTTACGCGGTTGGAGGATGATATTGGTATTCTTAATTTTGTACCAAGGGCTTTGCGTACGTCGCTTGTATTAGTGCCTTGAGGAATCGGGGCGTTATAGAAACAATTGGATGTTAATATTGTCGGTTTGTGAGAATTGTTATTTTAAAGAATGCTTTCTGTACTAATCAGCGAGGACTGGCGTTTAAGACGGTCTGTTTCTTATTGTTGATACCCTCTTTTTTTCTTTTAAATTTTTTTACACCATGCAAACAATAGTTTTCATGTCTCTTATTAAAAGCCTAATATCGGTCAGCGGTGTGGATAGGTATGTACCTAAATGTAGGTATAGTAACGGTCAACACAAAGCGTTCTTTCCGTTTCTATAGGATCTAAGGCCCTATTCTTGCGCCTATATCCACTATTGATATCGATATCTGAGCTTTGGAGTGGATAAAAAGTTCATCTCAAAGATCAGCCAAAAACCATTGATACCGTTTGAATATACCCACAGTAACCTACAATAGTACACCATCTTGGTAGTCCCAGGCCTAGACAATGTGCAAGGCCCGACACAATATACCTCGAAGATGCCCCAGAATTCTTCCTCGAAGAAAGTTGAGGCCCCTTCTCCCCGGTTTGTAACAGAGCGGCATGCACCCCACAACATTTTTGAATACACTTGCCCTGTTCTGCTCCCGAGTGCCCTCCAATCAATAAAGCGACAACTACATGTAAGTACGGGGCGGTCACGAGGTTAACATCCGCCCCTTCATCAATTACGTGTATTAGCCACCACCATCGACATCTACATGTAGTCGGCCTCCTTACCTCTGCAAACACACCTTGCCCCTCCCCCCCCCCCAATCTCCGCCCCATCAAGGCTCTCCCCCATCATCCGAGTAGGCTCGAAACTTTATTCTCTCTTTCTCAATACTCTCTTTATATCTGCCATGCATGTTTAACCGGATATAATCCTTTGGCTGACACTCTCGGCCGTATTCGGTCCTTCAAAGTCTCGGCTACGAGACCAATGAGGAGGAGTTACTGGGGAATGGGCCTAAACGGCTCTATTTCTAGTATTACTGTTGTACCATTAAAGGACTTTGTATTCCCCGTAAGGCCTAATAGATCAGGTGGCATTTCAGGTTTTCCCTATTATGAGGGTGCTACGCGAGTGATATTCTATGACTAAGGGGACATCGCTCACGCAATACCTAGAAATGCCTAACCCTTGAGGACTCGATACAGACCATTTTATGTCTGATATAGAACTTACTATGGATTCCCAGGCTTAATCCGCCTAACTTCAGCTGTACCCGGGACCTCCGGCTCCGGGCCCCGAGTAATAGCCGGCCCGCTATTGATAGAATCGTCTCCGGGATGTACAAAGATCACCTAACTCCGGGAACTTATCTGGTGTGTACATTGCAGTGTCATTCACCTGTGGCTATGTACCTAGCTAGATATTGAGTACTGCTGGGGTTGCGAGCTGTAGGTTGCTCCGCCGAAAGCCAAGTCAGATGCTGTGAGTTGTGAATTGTTCGAGGTCAAGACTTCTAACTGACTTCACGTCTACAGGTGCCCTTGTCCGAGACATAGTATACCTTGTTAATCTGGATGTTTGAAAAGCACGTAGTTGCAACTAAACAGCAGGCCATCACAGCATAACTTATCATGTCAACCTCCTTCATTTTCCCGATCGTTTTATAAACGCTACCCACAATCAGCATATATTCCAAGCCACATGCAAGCCTCGTCTAGATTGAATAACTCACGCGCGGGGGCGGGCCATCTTCGAGCGAGTGATACTAAATGAATCCCGCCCCGCCCCCTCCGCTTGATACACCTCCGCGTAATATTTATGCAAATGCACCTTGGCTAGGGCCCGCGAGCGAGGGAAAAAAAGGGGGGAGGGGGGGGGGGTATTAGATGCAGGTACAGCACGTTATGCAACGTCTATCCGCCCGGGCCACAGGCGATATCACGGTTATTTTTATATGCACCGTCTATGAGGGCTATGAGGGTTTCAGACGGGTTTTAGAAAAAAAAAATTGGTGAAGCAACAAGAGCCACCGTCCTCAAAAGGTTTACATTTCTTCTCCCCTCGTAGGCACCGTTAGGGGTTTCTTTCGAAACTGGGGAAGTGAAAAAATGTGTTATTTATGCAGGGGAAATAGAAGGCTAACATACATATAACTGCAGTGGTGAATTGTTCATTTAGCGACGTTTCATGATGGACTCTATCTGACCTCACTTTACCTTCCGCCCCCCCGAGCGTAGCAGTTGGGGGGAGTTTTTACTGGATCGTCGTAGAAGTGTACCTATTGTCAACTGCTTCACTCCTGTCTCGGTGTTTCTATTGGAGTGGGTAAAATAGCCTGGGCTTCCATGAGGCAACAGCTGCATGATAGAGTACGTACCTTGTAGTACTCTAGTAGTAACCTGGGGTTGCGGGGCTTTCTTCATAAAGCGGCTCATGCTCAAGGCTTTTTTCTAGAACGTGGCATGCAACGTTAATGCCAAGATATAAGATGGATAGGGTCTTAGGTAGCCTTAGCAAAGGGCTAATAAACTACTCGAAACGCCAACTACATGGAGAAACGATTTTAGTAGACCTACTAGCTAGAACAACCAACTAAATGTAGTTAACACTACATATATGTCAAGGATATGCTATCTATAATTCAATAGGCGTCACCAAATAATAGGGATGATATTCAACTGGGGAAAAAAAAAAGAAAGAAAGAAAAAACTATTATTCAAATCCGCCACGCAGGGCATTCTCAGTTTGAAAAGGTAGAACGCTGAAAAGAATTGTGTAAATATCGTGACCCCACAAAAGATATAAAATAAGAACAGATGAAGAAACGGGCCCTCACTGCGCTCCTGCGGTGGCTCGCCCTCATGATATAAATATCATTTACAAACAACACAATCATTTGCTGCTCCCATTACCACCGCACGAACAAGAAACAGAACGTTATCTAATGTAAAATGTAGGCGTATCAGTTCATCATACCGGCGTGTTTTATTGACGTCATTCGTATCGCGTAGCATCCAATGCCATCCAATTATATCTCGTTCACGTGCTGGAACTACCAGCGTAGAAAACGCGTTCTGTTGTTCGGTTAGAGTACCTCTCTGCACTCTGCACCTGCAGTCTGCGGTCTGCAAATTCCCATCCAGCCCATATCCAAATCCCCCCATCTTCCACCACCACCCCCGACTGCAGAACCTCAAATACGCTTTTGATCTGCAGTGAGTATGCAGTGAATGCCATCCAGACAAAAGAAAAAAAAATACAAAAGAGTGCATGCTTCCAATATATGGAAAGCTTTTGTGTAAGAAAAAAGAAATGAAAAGGAAAGAAAAAGAGTGTAGGGTATCAAAGAAAGAAAGAAAAAAAGAAAGAAAAAAACAAGCTACACCATTCCAACGCCGTCATTAGCCCACTCCGTTCCGTTCCAGAAGAAAAGAAAGAATATTGCACAAATGGGAAACAAACTGAAGAGTGCATAATATGCCCACATCAACCATGCAGTGTAGATCAGATGCTGGTAACGAAAGGAAACATAAACTCCCAACAACAAACGAAAAAAGGAAAGAAAACCATACCGCCAACCAGAACCACCGCACCCCAGGAAAATTAACAAGCCACAGAACAGATATACCGACATCCATGTTTAGTAACGTGGAAGAAGAAAGCAAACCACTCCAGAAAAACAAAGCCTGCGCCTTTTAGTACCATTCAAAGAAAATAACTCCCCCTCCTCCTCCCCGCTCCTCCAGAAGAATGAGGCAGTCATGCCTTCATACGGCCGCCCCACCCGCTCATCCTTGGCGACAACGTGATTTTTCTCCCACAGAACCTGCCCTAGCTAGCGCCGGAATTCCGCTCATCCTTCGAATGTCTTTGACAGTCCTCAATGTCATCGCACTCATATCTGTCGCCGCTAGAGTTGCAGAGCTATTCCGTCTAAGATTGGAAGGATCACGACTAGTAGTATAATGTGAGTTATGCGTCGACCTGGGTACCCCATCCGAGTCTGCATTTGAATTTGAACCAGAGTTCGATGAGTCCCAGCTCAATTTTTTGGCAAGACTCCGAGGAACAAGGGTTGTTTTATCACTGTCGTGACTAGTAGTAACATCATTATTCGGTGTATACGGCGGTGTTTCAAGGCCTTGTCCCGGTTGCTGGGCCGATAACCTGATGCGAGACCTCACCGGAAGATTCGTGGTAACAGGCTTGACCGGGACTGTGACTAACTTATCCTTCGAGTTTTTGCTCACTGTGAGTTTCCGTGAATGACCGCTTATGTCGCGCCCGGGCTGTTTACTGGGTGCACCAAGCTTGCTACCGAACCCGTATCCTAACCGCTTCTTGGTCTCCCTCATGTGAGTGATGTCGCCGAAGGTCTGTGGCTGTTTCTGCGCCACAGAGCCGCCGCCCGGAAGTTTAAAGGGAGATCTCAATCGATCTGCGATTCCTCGAACGCTCTTTTGAAGAGTTGTTGGACTTTCATCAGATCTTTGGATCGTCTTCACCGACTCGCGGTTACTGAGGTTATTTTCAAGGGTTTCAGTCTTGGAATCATCAGCATCCTCGATTAAAGACATCAAACCCAGGCCAAGGCTAGCTTCGTTGACATCGTTAGACAAAATGCTGTCAAAACTTCCACCCGTTCTCCGCCGGGGCGACATGGATTCAGGGGTGGGTGGCATATTTTGCATTGTGTCCTGAGCTTGCTGCCTGTCCTGCTTGTCCCTAAACTCCATAATTTCCGCCCTTGGGCTCCGCCGTGTTGTGCTAGGATTCCGAGTCGGTGTCTGTGTTAATGCATTCATATTACCCTGACCATATCTTCCCCATCTTGTGATGTTTAACCTTTCTCCTCCGTTTTCATTAAGGGGTCCAGGAAGTTGATCATAGAAGATGTCTGCATCGGCCACACCCCCATGATTGCTATGCCCACCGTACATGCTTAAACTGCTTTCACTCATAATGCTAGGGAGAGACTCCGGGGAGGATCCACCTATCGGCGACTCTTCAATCGCTGGGCTCCCACTCAATGCGGATGCACATTGATCAATAAAGTCGACCCGAGACTGGCGAATTGGTGTTTGGATGGATAAGGGCGAGACTCCGGCGTAGCTCGAACTTGTTCCTACGCGTGGCGTGTTGAAATCGATCATGCCGAGGGCGTTCGAAGAACATGGCGAATAGGACGTTTCTTCATCCCCGTACATGGGAGTGCCAAAGGACACCAAAGAGTCGTGAGAGGCATAAGGTGATATGCTAAAAGACGGCGGGCCTCCAGATACTAGCGTGGTGTCACTATTAATATTGGCACTAGCTATATCTGAAAGTCCTTGCTGGTCTTTTTTGACTTCCAGTACACTTTCCCTTTCCCTGAACCCAGCCAATTTGTCCTGGCACTCTGCAATCTCTTTGGCTGCTGCATCTAGAATGATATCACGACCTTGGATAGTCCCTCTGAGTTCTTCGTTTTCCCGCTCAAGTGCCGCGTTGCGGGCCTCGAGTTCTTCATTGCGGGCTTGGGCACGATCAAGCTTGAGGCGCACACTCTTAAGCTCCTTCTCACACCTTAGTGCTTGTTCGCGAGATTTGGTGAGCATCAACTTTAGGCCAAAGTTTTCTTTACTTTTCTGTGAGATAATCTGAACTCGTCACCCAAACATGTGTCAGCCATAAAAAGCAATAAAACTCAACAAACGAGGCGACAAGCGAAAGCTTGTCCAGTAGCAAGTAATTT
Source organism: Morchella sp. 2018-W26 (assembly GCA_024713715.1). NCBI lineage: Eukaryota > Fungi > Ascomycota > Pezizomycetes > Pezizales > Morchellaceae > Morchella > Morchella sp. 2018-W26. Next base: position 1,586,525 of record JAMGYX010000004.1, on the reverse strand, counting down.
TTCATTCTAACCTCGGTCTGTTCCCTCATCCCCATGCCCCCAAACCTGAGAGTATCGCTATCTGTACTTCCATTCGACCTTCCTATTGATCTTACTGATCTATAGTCTGGGGTTGTCAACGAGTACCGTTGACTTGACGTTGACTCTGGGGCTCTATTTTCCGGGGTCCTTGGTGAGCCGTCACCATGCGTACATTGATCCGATGATACAAGGCTGACCGAACTATTCCTTCTTGCTTCGGCCTTTGCTTTAGAGATCAGCTGCTTTTGGTGATGGATGCGTCTTGTAAGCAGTGCTGAGGCCTCCATTATTGGAGCAGGAGCTAATAAATGTTTTCCGCCTATAGATACCCCAGATGGGGTAGGAGTATCTGTCGAATAGAAATCCATCTCTAGCGTTATGGTAGGGTATGAAAATATAGATAATGGGTAGATGAGCGGTGGTGGTGGTGGTCGTTGGTTGACCACTCTTAGATAGGCACTATGGACGCCTGTGCGTAGTGTCAAATGAGGGGGGGTAATTTTTTAGGGTTGCGCAACGAGAGAAGAATTGAGGACCATTGGGCTTTGAGTGTGGTCAACGGGTGGAGGCAGATTTGATGCGGGGTGGGTGGTGTGGTGTGTTTGAGTGCAGTGCAGATGGTATGTAGGCAAGGCGGAAGATAAAGTGGTTGCGTGTTAGTTATAGCAGCAGCTACAGGTACTAATTGGCGCCTGATATATTACAGATAGACAATGAGAAGCATCGATGAGATCGATGAGTACCAGACCAGCGCGCGTTAGCGGGAGAGGCGCCATTTCTGTATTGAGAAATTCGAGGGTAGGGCTATGAGTAAACCTATGGATTGGTTGAATTGGCTCCTATCCTGCAGGGGCTTCCCATCTCATCTGTAGGCGCAGCCAACTTATCACTCCGCGGCGGCAGAGAGCAGCAATGCATTATCGCAAAATTGGAATAATGCGGCACAAACGTTATATATTTATGTCACCACGTGACATGGTTTCCTAGACAACCGCTAAAGTCCCGTTTCTCATCTATTTATAGATGATCAGATTAGATTCATAATACGGTAACTACATGTGGTATATTGTCTGATTAAGATGATAAGATTAGATGGCGGTTCCCCTTCCGTAACAACAGACGATAGAAGCTTTCTAGACGATTCGACTCCACCAGAGAAAAAACGTGCCTTTTTAATTCCTCCCCACTTCCCCCATTCCAACTTAATCCCCTTCAAATCATCTCTATATCCCAAGTAATTGCCTCGAAATATCCTTCTCTAATACTGTAGGTACGTGTACTGCGGTCTGATAATCAACTTAAAGACAATCTGTCCTTATCCGCCCGGTTACTTCCGTCTGAACTCCTCTCTCTTCACCTTTCCCTCCACTCCTGATCACTCGTTCCTTCATAAGTCACATCTTTGGCGCTAGAATTTTGAAAAAAGTACCAACTAACTGTCAATCTCAATAGCCCATAGTCCCCTCCCCTTTTTTTCTTTTCTGATATCCCAATTCCTTTACTGTTACCTGAATCAAAATGGTCCTCCACAACCCCAACAACTGGCACTGGGTCAACAAGGACGCCCGTGAATGGGCCCAGAAGTACTTTGATAATAAGCTCACAGTCCTCTCAGCTTCCTCTGGAGATACTAGTGTTAAGGTCGATAAAGTTGTGTCTGTAGATGGAGATGTTGATGTTTCCCAGCGCAAGGGCAAAGTCATTACACTCTTTGACGTTAAAGTGCGCCTTGAGTTTTCGGGTATGGTCGCCCTCTCCCCCACTTTCCCCAGTGCATACTTATCCGTTCTTAGGTTCAACTTCCTCAGACCCATCGGTCTCTGGTACTATCACAATTCCTGAAGTCGCCCACGATACCGAAGAGGATGAATATGTCTTCGAGATCGACGTGTACTCAGATACCCCTGCAAAGTCCCCCATCAGGGACTTGATTCGTAGCCATTTAACCCCTCAGCTCCGTGCCGCACTCGCAAAGTTCTCTGGAGACCTTATTGCTGAACACGGCAAAGATATCCAGCACGCCCCTGGCACTGGACCTTCTTACACTCCTTCTGCTCCTGTAATTCCCGCTGCTGCTGCTGCCAGTTCATCTTCCTCAACAGTAAAGACATCAACTAGCTCGGGTCCTATTGTGAACACTATCACTTTGACAGATTCAATTGAGTTCCAGACCTCAGCGGAGCAGTTGTATAGCGTATTTGTTGACCCAGGCAGAGTAACTGCGTGGTCAAGGAGCACACCAAAGATATTCGAGCCAAAAGTTGGAGGAACTTTTAGCTTGTTTGGAGGCAATGTCGAGGGAGAGTTCAAAGTTTTGGAGAAGGATGCCAAGATTGTGCAGAGCTGGAGGTTGGGAGGATGGCCTAAGGGTGAGTTGTCATTCCCAGAGATTCGAGCTATAGCAGTAGTTACATAGGCACCCGTTGGAATCTCTATACCTCACCGGGGAGCGAAGAGCACGCATTTGGGGCGATCCTTCAAATTTCCGGAACACCTTACTCACCGGACTTTTCGTCTAGGGCACTACTCGACCCTAACCCTGGGTTTTGACCAAGGCTCAGACTCAACAACTCTACGCATGACCTGGGACGGTGTCCCAGTTGGCGAGGAGGAAGTCACAAAGAGGAATTTTGGCGAGTACTACGTCAAGAGCATTAAGCAGACTTTTGGGTATGCCACCCTCCCCCCTCGTGTTTATAGAAATCCACCTACTTCTCTCTCTCCTTCTTCCACTGCCTTGCCTGTCGTTGCGGGGGGGTCTGCTATGGCATTTGCAGTAAAGGTTTTTGTGGCTTTTGTAGTTGTACCGGTTATGGCAGTGGTGTTGCTGCCTGCCGTCAAGCAGGCACTGTGGGATGAGCAACTCTTTTCTTTCTAATATGTTTTTTTCCCCCTTGTATTACCAAGATATTTCTATGTTGACGGAGGTAATGTAATGTTTTGTACGGCATGAGCGGTGGAAAAAGGAAGAGAAGGAAGGAAATGATCGTTGCGTTGATCAGCCGCTAACGAAACCTCTTCTTCGGAAATAGTTTCGGAGCCGTGCTGTAATCCTCTTTCATTATCCATGAGGCAAAGATTGAAAAAAGAAAAGGGAAAGGGGAAAAAAATACGATGACGATTGCGATTCCAGGAGGATGGTTGGCTGGTATGGAAGACACCGGTAAGGCGGGGCAAAGGGATGGTGGTGAGGGAATGTGAGGCATTTCTCGGCACTATGGCTAAACAATACATTGGAATGTCAATATGTCAAAGCATGGGGGGTGGGGGTCTCTCTTCAATAGAATCTTGAAACCTTTGTTCTGTAGCGATTAAAAAGTTCATTTCGTTGTGACTTGATATCAGTAGATTGAAGTGCGCTAGGAGTACTACTACAGTGTGGAAGTAAACGTAACATGACATCTACCACGCCGTATATCGTAAGCTGTAACCCAGGAACCCGCTGTCTTGGCCTGCGCTGTCACCTCGCTTGCTTGCCTTTGTGCACCCTCCATCCTCCATCATGGGCCCATCACTCGCCGCCTGTAAGGGGCTGTTACATCCTTCTCGCTTGTATGCTTGTCTACCTGTCCTATCGACTTATCATCCCACCACAATCATGGTGGGGTAAGGAAGGGGGTGAAACCTCCATCGATCTTGTGTGTACTTACTACATACGCTGGAATGTCACCCTCTAGAAGACTTCCTGGAATCCTGGGGGCATAGGCATAATGCAAGCCGTACTGCAAGGTTGCAATTGTTGCGCGCGCGCCGGGCACAACAAGTACATACAACTTTTTTACTTAGATAATCATGCCTCTCGGTCAGTCATTCAGTCATCTGCACTTTTTGGCAATGCATTGTATCATATACGCAGCTTTATGACCTTTTGTCTTTGTATTGCCCTTTACAGAAATACAGACAGACAGACTGACAAGCTGGAAATGACAAAGATGAGGGTATCAATGCATCATATTGTATGGCTGGCGTTTCCCTTTCCTGACCTTCCAGCTACCCTAGCTATAGTCCCCCCGTCCAGCCTTCTCCGTAGTAGTAGCGTCCACGCAGTCATTACTCTCCTCCTCCTTTCCCCCCCAGTCCCAAACAGAAGATTCGCCTTCCATCTAACACCGCATCCATACACAGCCCATAGCTATGTAGCAAGCTAGCCGTTTGATCATCAGGTACGCAACCTCGCGCCCGCCATCATCGCTCACAAGCTATCCACACGACCCCTGCGTTTGCCGCTGAGCAGCGAGAATTTAAGGTTCCTTCCGCTCGATCCTCCTATCGGCTGAGGGAGGGAGGGGATGGAGCTAGGAGGGCTTAGGGATACCTAAGGGATGAAGGACGAAAGATGAGTGGGTAGTGGTTGTAGCTTGTAAGCACTTGCACAGCCCAGCTGCCGCGAACCAGCAAACCCTCAGCTTTTAAAATTCGATTTTATTTTTTTCTTTCTCTTTTCGTTTGGGGAATAAATTAAATCAAATTAAATTAAAATAATAATGCTTGCATCTCCCCCAAAGCGAACAAGCCACGCCGAGGTAGGAGAGGAACCAGAGGGGTGGTGGTGGTGAAGGGGAGTAGAGCAAAGTAGTTAGAGACGCGTTGCGTCAGTGGCGCATCCGTCGTTTCATTAAGCCCACGAACCACAGCACGAATTAGCTGAAAGCTGTTTGTTTCTCGTCTCGCAGCCAATCAGCGCGCTGCTACCGTAAATAGGGTGCATATTTAGACAGTTTCTAGTAGGAGGACCTAGGTCAATTTCCCAATGTGGTGGACTGAACGAGCAATGCTAAGTAGAATTAGGGTTCCGTAGTTAGCGCAGGGATGTTTTTCCAATGAGAGGAGCTGAATCGAGAATTAATAGTAGGCGCTCCCTCATTGGGCTGATACCGCAATTGGAGGGGACTGTCAAACAGACGCGATGGGGAAGATGAAACGAAATGAGCCGATCTCAAATCCCCCAATCTGGTAGTGTCGGATTCCCCGCGATATGCTGATCGGCAGTGAGAGGTAAGTAAGGGTAAAGGACGCGCCCATATTAATGGGAGAGAGAGAGAGAGATCAATAATTTAATTGATTGGATTGGGACGTTTCTAATAACCACCACACCCCACCGATAGGCCCAATATAGAAAAAATCTCTATTTAAAAAAATTGAAATGAAAGGGCCATTCTTCCAGGAGCAGTAAAAGCAGTAAGAGGCCAAAAAAGGAGGTGTATCTAACAAATCAATTTGCATGATATTACTTATGTACATGTATGCAAGCTGGTTGACAATGACAATGACAGTGACAATGTCAATGGCAATGACAGATCGACGCAAGGCCTAGCCCAGCCCAGCGTACGTATTGTAGCTACATGTAGAAACATCTCCAAAAAAAACCTCCGGGGCAGTACTACTGCCTGAAAGGTCACAAACGCAATCTTGTTTGACTGTTTCATCCCACTCCCTCTCTCTTGGTTCTGGAAGTGTCGATACCATCTTTTACCGGAAGCAAAATCCAGAGAGAAAAAGCACAATGATCTGCCGACGGTGTTAATCGGGTCGGGGGAGATTAGATCCTCCGGTCTGCTGGATCCGGACCGGCGCCCGGTGTGAAGGTACAGTGGTCGGCCAAGTAAAGATACTTGGGTCAAGTCACAACAGCAACAACAACATGCACCACACACGATTATACAGAGTAAAAATTGACTGATCGACCTTGGAGGGTTACGTTTGTCGATCTCAAATATTGGACCTTTCATTTCGGCACCGCGATGCTTTTTTTCGCAACGGTGCACTGGAAGTGATAATAGTGTGTTGGTGGTGGGGTTATGGCGGGGTGGGACAGGGCTACACACATGTACTCAGGTTGTGGCGCTGCTGGTGGCCGCACGGGCGCTTTGGTCATTGTCACCGTCGTCATGTTTGTGGCTTGTTGAACTTCTTTCGATAGAACAACGTAAGCACTTGAGTCTGGACCCTTAACTAAACTACATGTAAACTAGATTTGAGACGAGACTACATGTAGAGTACGAGCCCTGAATCCCTGTCAAAGCTTTTTTTTTCTTCTTCTTCCCCAGAGTAAGTAGACTCATAGAGTAAAGTGATTACAAAAATACATATAGACTCTAGACGTCATCAACACATAGTCCGTCCTCAATATCTACATATCCACCGTCGGGCCACCGACGACGACGAAGACGACGACAACTAACTTGAAAGCTCATGATCAAGCAGGCAAGTTTCCAAAGACCCCGCCTCGTTTCTTTTTGCCCCCCTCCTCCTCCTCCTTCTTCTTCCCTGTAGATAATATAGAAGACCCCGCAACATGCCGTCACATCAGTCGCTCGGTCTCGGGGCAATAAATAAGAAAAGAAAAAGTCGCTGTTGTCTTTCCACTCGCCCTACGAAAAAAAAAAAAGTCTATGCACGTCGTCGGGTTGCGGCGGCAGTAAGTTGGGGTAGGGCGGATATTGATGCAACCCTGTATTACTCAATCCTACCTTACACAATACCTTAGCTTACCCTAGCTTACACAATTTGACCAACCGGGCAAGCACAGAGGCGTAACATACGGGGCGGCGTGGCGGGGCAGCACTGTTGCTGGCACCCCGCCATTGGGTCGTCTCATCTTGTCTGTGTTTCTGCTCGTGTGAGAGATGTGATGCGAGTTTTGTGACATGTTTATTTAAATGCGGCGACTGCAATCAATCCGCTCGTACAGCAATAGCCGCATGTGTACATACTTGCCCTTACCTCTGTGCCCGTTGTTTTTTTACTTCTTTCTTTTTTCTTTTTCTTTTTCCTTCTTCCTCTTGCCTTGCGAAATATGTGAAGCCGGAATTGTTTTTCCTCGTGTTAATAGGTGTGAGGTCAAGTGAGTGAAGTGAGGTGAGGTGAGGTTGCAGTTGCAGTCAGTTGCAGTTGAGGCAAAAAAGGAAAAGAAAAAAAAAAAAAAGGGCTTGCCAGTTGATATGTGGGGTAAAAAGTAAATCAACCAAATTGATTACTCCACTCCCCGTGCGCAATTGGGGGCCGCGATATTTCATTTCTTCTTTTGGAACTAGGTTCTGGGCGGAAGGAGAAGAAGAAGACGAAGAAGAAAAAGTTAAAAGAGCCGATATTGCACTTTCTGTGTCTGCAATCGCATCACGGGAATGCTGTTATCGATGTAGGTTGGTAGAATATACGATAGAGTAGGCTACTCCTCGGATTGAAGCTTGAGTGAGTGAATATGAGTGAGTGAGTGAGTTGAGTGAGGAGTGTTTTGTTTGTCCGCCGGCATGCGCAGGGCGAGATCTATTTTTCCCACATAGAGGACCCGAGCGCCATCGTGTCGAAATCTATAATTACGCAAGAAACGCAGGCTTCCATTCTTCCCCACCACATCTTCATTCTTGGTCACACATATTGGTGGCACTCACTCACACCTCGCTCCCCTCACTCGCTCGCTCGCTCGCTACCAGCGACCCGGAATTAAGTTAGGGTTATTGTTGCTGCTGCTGCTGCTGCTACGATGCTATACTTCTCTGCTCTTAGGTACATGGTGCTACATACGTGCAGATAAGTGAAGTAGCAGGCAGGTAGCGCTCGGTAACGATCCGGTGTGGACGGTACCTCACATCTACCTTTTTAATTCTTCCGGAAACAGTAAAAGCAGTAAAAAAAGGTTCATAAATATAAAAATGCAACTAATTATCTCCCCCCTTCCAGCAGCAAGCGCGCGTGAACTGCAGGAGGAGGAGCTAGAAGGGGGAATTAAGAAGAATTAATAGGAGGACCCCTAGTTAAAAGATCTGAGTTGAAACCCAATCACACCCGGAAATAGGAGCAGTGCGCCATCCCTCATGGTTTGGGTTTGGGTTGGGGTTGGGGTTGGGGTTGGGGGGGATTGTGGCTAGTTAGCGTGCTTTATTATGTGGTTAGCCCGTAGCAGCCAGGGTAGGGTAGGGGGAGAACGGCTAGGGTATGGGCTGGCTGGCGGGAACTAAATTCAGCCCTTCCGGAGACTTTAGGTGGGGAGGTTAGGTTAGGTTGACGATTCGAATTCGCAACACGACCGCTATGGGTCAGAGGGGGTTGATTGGCGATGGGGGTGACCGCGTTGTTTATGGTTTATTTTTTCGCGCGCCTTTTTTTTTATGTTTTACTTTTGGGGGTACGTGTAGATCAAAAAAAAAAAAAGTCTGCCCGCTTGGATGATATGATGGGGTTGACTTGGACTTTGGGGGAAGGGGGGGGTATCTGTTCATGAGAGTAGCAGTTCTGTGGTCTGGGGTTGGGGGCAGACATACGGACCCTACCTAAGGTAACATGTAAGATGATGACGATGGATGAATTGAAGAGCAGCAGCTAGTAGCAGCAGCAGTGATGAAGGGTCTTGGTCTGCCCGTCCAGAATCCTGGTTACAAAGACAAAAAGTGCAAGCAAGTAAGCAAGCAAGCAAGCAAGCAAGTTATGCTCTTTGTCTTCTTCTGCTTCTTCTTGCTCTTGCGGAGAAACAGGCACCAGTGAATTTACATATATCAAGTTAAACTAGACCCGAAAGAAAGAAAGGCGCTGCGTCCGCTGTGCTGGCCATTTCATTGCCCTGCTTTTGTCTGCGTGCATGAATGGGAAAGGAAGAGCAGGTACCTACATGTACTTACATGTAGTTGTAGCTAAGAGTTCTTTTTTGTTCGCTCCTATTTTTTTTATTTTTTTTATCCTTTTTGTAAGGAGGAATTGGCATTGGAGGGTTTTATCCCTTGTTGAGTGTGAGTTAGTGTGTGAGTGAGCGAGTATGAAGGAGTGTACGTACTTTTTTTTCTTTCTCGTGCTTATTCTTCTCCTTCTTCTTCTCTACATAGGTACATACTCTACCGATCTACCCATCCATCTACCATCATCCGTCAATCCATCCATCCATCCCCCTGCTTTTGACTGGAACGTGCCCTGGCCACCACCACTCCCACCTTCCCTTCACGCCCACACCACCACCACCACGCTCCCCATCCATCCATCCATCCTTCCACCGGTGCACCCCCTTGCGGGACGAAAATCCCAACATAGGATCTCCACAGGTGTGTGATTTGTTTCTGTTTTGGGCCCTGCGGGCGTGTCGCGTAACAGACCGTGACCCAACTCAAGGTCCAGCCAGCTTGCTTAATTCTGCTGGCTATTACATACATTTGACTTTTTTACTTGACTTGACCTGACTTGCTCTCTCTGAGCTGCTGCTGCTGCTGCTGCTGCTAGAAACACTCGACTGGAGCAAGCATAGTAGCGAGAAATCCATCATCCGCCTACCACGCACACCCCCCCCCCCAATACTCTCCTCTCTCCTCTCCTCCCCATTCAAGACACACTCTCTATCTGCCACCCCTGCTTTGGGCCTGGGTTGAACGATTGATCTTAAAAGCACCAGCCGCCCGCCCACCCCCAGACTTTTTTTCCTGCTCACTCCTCCAGGCTGTGCTTCACCATTATAATCATCATTCATCATCCGCCGCTCCCCCACCACCACCACCACCACCCCATCCCGACGCCATTCAATATAATATCTAGCATTCCCACCACCACCACCACCACCACCATATTTCAACCCCCTCCACCTCAACCACATACCTACATATAAACGGCACAGGTTGTTATAAACTCTGCTCTTGAAAAGATTAACACTGGTCCGAGACCTACCCACCTACTATCACCACCTCCACCACCACCACCCAATTACATACACCTCCACCTCATACCAATTTACTCATTGGACCGATCGAGAAAAACAAGAGAGAGAGAAAAAAAAAAGGCTTATATTTATTACAGCCCTTCTCCCTCAACCTTCTCTCTCCCTACCTGTTGGCTCTTGTTGTCACTTTGATAGCGACACAGTCAGTTTGAAGAGTTTATTTTTTGAATATATTTTTTTTTACTTGGATCTGATCTGCATTGCGTTTTGGGGTCTTATATTTATATATACGCGCGGGGTTCTATATACTATTGCTAGTTATATATTAAACCAACTACTACTACTACTACTACTACACTATTACTACTACACTTCATTATACAAATTATATATACCCAATAGTATCTAATACCTAGTTCGAACTTCACCTCTATCACCAATACCTCACACAACCTTACACTCACACTCATACACAATGCTTGCACCAACCCTAACCCGCAAGGCCGCGCTCGAGTCTTTTGTCCGTATGCCCGTCACCCCCGCCATGATCTCACATCTCGCTCTCACCGCCAGCACCGTCATCCGCTGCGAACCCCCATCATCAACAACCCCCTCGACAACTTCCTCAAACTCCTCAAACTCACCACCCCTTCCCACACTCGAGCAATTCATCACATCCCTCGTGGACCGAAGCCATGTCCAAGTCCCCACCCTCATGTCTTCATTAGTCTACCTAACACGGCTTCAGCGCCGCCTGCCATCTGTCGCCAAAGGCATGCGATGCACCGTACACCGAATCTTCCTCGCCTCGCTCATCCTCGCCGCCAAGAACCTCAACGACTCCTCGCCCAAGAACAAGCACTGGGCGCGCTACAGCGCCGTCCGAGGCTTCGACTCCTTCGGCTTCAGCTTGACGGAGGTGAACCTGATGGAGAAGCAGATGCTGTTCCTTCTCGACTGGGACCTGCGCATCACCAACGAGGACCTGTACGAGCATCTCGAGCCCTTCCTCACCCCCATCATTGCCGACCACGAGGCAGCTCAACAGCAAGCTCAGCAACAGCTCCTCCTCCAGCAACAGCGCGACATCGAGTACTACTACTACGACAGCAGCCCGCCGAGCTCTGGCCGCAGCTCGCGCGCCTCTGAGAGGAGCGTTGAGAGCGCCAGCGAGTACTTCTACCCCACGCCACCCTCGACCGCGCCCTCGTCGTGCGTCATTCCCGCGTTGGCCAGGAGCGGAAGTGTGTCGAGCGTGGACAGCCGTGAGGGCCGCCGTGGCCGTGTAAGAGCCGAGGAGTCAACGGCGGCGGAGAAGAAGAATGTTGTGCCGGCGGCGGTGCGGGAGAAGAGGAGCAGGGGCGGTGTGGTGTCAGCGACGATTTCGAGGTTTCTGGCAGGTGCATCGCCGGCGGGGAGCAGGAGCCGGAGTCGGGGGAGGACGAGCGCGACAGCGGCTGTGGGAGGACAGTACGCATGAGATTGTAGTGCAGTTCCTCTTTTTTTACTTTTTTTCTTTTCTTTTGCTATTACTTGTACTGGGCGCGGGCTTCTTCTTTTTTATTATAGCTTTTAGTTGTTGTTTCTCTCCCTCCCTCCCTCCCTCCCTCCCTCCTCTCTCATCTTCACCAACCCTAAGGATTCGTGGAGGAGGGGAGGTCATAGAACGCGAGACTCCATACCACAGTCTCGCGCTAATTTCTAACCCCCTTCCGTCTATCTTGTCCTCCTCTTTTTTTCTTTTTTTTACGGACCATACAGGGATACATCTTTTTGTAACGGTACCTTTTTTTTTTATCTTTCTTTCCTATGTTTTTTTGGACCGACCGAAAAAAAAATGTGTGGTGGTGGGTGGGCGTTTGGTCTGTTTTTTTTTTTTTTATATTTTTTTTTTTTTTTTTTACATATTGCTCTCCTCCTCCCCCCCCTTGAAACTGTTTATTTTGTTCTTTTTTTTTGCATGATATCACGCGGGCTATGTTTTATTTTTTTTTTTTCATCTTTTTTGACGCGATGCGGAGGGGGGTCCAGGCGGGCTTTGGGGGGGGGGGCGCAGTGTACCATTTTTTTGATCTTTTTATTGCTTTTTTACCCTATTTTTTTGCAGTCGTTCATTTGATGGCACTTTTATTTCCTATGTTCTGTTTTTTTTTTTCCTACGCTTAGTTACGCCCTTCTTTCATGTATAGTATGGAAACGAAAAATATTTGGCTATGAACCTCCGAACCGAATTGGGAAGCATATCACTTTTTTTCTCTTCCCCTCCATCAAATTGTGACTTGAGGTTTTGAGTGGAACATGTGGTGCCTTAAGATCTGTTGCCCTCCCCCAAATTTTATTGCCACTGATACTTGATACTACTACATGTAATTACTAGATTGTTACCGATCATGACTGCTGCTACTGTTAGAGAAGTCGTTGGTACATTACATCACGTCAATCCCAATCCCTCCTCACATTAATTCACAGAACCCGTAACGTTTCAAAGGCGTTATTATCTGTCTATCTCTCTATACTCCAAGCCATCCAAAGCCCTCCCCGCCTACGTCCTATCTATCCATCTAGCTAGCTCGCCTTTCCTCCCTCACTCCCCCAATTGAGCTACATGCCATTGAGCTCCACACGGAGAATCCTTCCATCCCCTGGCCTAACCCTTGAATTCTCCGTAGTCGTAATGGGGGGCCTGGGGAGGGGGGGGGGGGCATTGCGCAACCCAGCCCATCTACAACCCACAATCCCTATCCCACTCCACTCCACTCCACTCCACTCCAGGAGTTCCCGTCCGGGGTTGGGTTTGAGAAGAATTGCTTGTCTACCTGCTTGCCTGTTTGCCTGCTTTGCCTTCCTACCAGGACACCCCTACCCTACCCTACCGTATCCGTCCGGGGTACAGTAAGTAAGTACGTCGAGTCGTACAAGCAGGTGGGGGGCGAGGATCGACTGGAGCAGTATTTTCCCAATTGCAATTGCAACGTGGTTCATGGTAGGCGGGTCGTATTATATAGCTGCGATAACCATAACCATAACCATAGCTACTAGCCCCTGCCTCGCCCTCCTCGGCGTATACTACATGTACTACTATACGAGGATGGACAGACGGTCGTTGTCGATAAGAGGTTGATGGGCCGGGTGGATAGCGATGTGGTTGAATGTAGGTACCAATGCAATTGATATATTAGCTAGGCCTTTTGGAATCAATCCGGGGCAGGGTACGATAAAAGATGAGGGAATTAAGCATACATAGATATCCTTCTCGCTTGAGGAAGGTATACTTTTTTATGCGAGGCCCAGGCCAGATACGAGTAGAGAAGAGATACGCGCATTGGCGCGGTAGAATTGGCAACGCGGGGTGGGGGAGGATATAAGGATCCGCGGTCCCCCCCTCCCCCATGGTTGTGACTTATTTGACCGTGACATTAATTCCGTGACTGAGCGATTGAGTATTCACATGTCACTCACTCTGTCATTACTATACCTTCTAAGTCCGCCTACAATACTCCACCCTATCCGCACGCGCAGTCTTAGCCGTTCTGCACTCTGCACTCTGCGTTGTCGTCGCCGGGATCTTTTTTTCTTTCAAAATCCTGTTCCTAGGTTCTAGAATATTCGTACTAGAAGGGGAAAAAAAAGGATTCCAAGTTCATGATCATGAATCACCACAACCTACCTGTCCCCTCACCAAAGTGCTCTTTTTTCCCAGAAAATTTCCTAGATTTTCCCACTTTCATGAACCAGCCGTTGGTCAAAGAGACCCGCTCTAATGAGCGCCGTATACGTGGTTGCAGCACTCCGGAATCGGATCGTCACCCTCGATCCATCCATCTCACCCGCAGGCCCGGCCCATTGGACGGGGCCTCTGATTGGCTGGATAGGATCGTGCGAGTGATACGCTGTGATCCTGTCACCCACCCACCCACACAGCGGCTGTTGATTGATTCATTAAGTTTTACATACGCATGCGCTATCAGCGGAAGGGAAAAATGGCCGTTTTCTCATCTCGCTGGATCTATTTTTCGTAAGCGTTAACACGTGGGACGGGCGTGGATGTATGTAATGCTATGTATGTATGTACTAGCTATGATGGATTCTAGATTAGATCTGTGATAGATTTCGGCGTGGGGGGAGGGGGGGGGAGGGAAGGGGAGGCTGTCACGCCTTGTTTGATTCATCCAATATCACCCGGAGTCCATTCCCCGCCCACTCAGCCCAAAAAAGCCAGTAAGCAGTAGTGAGTGGGTAGTACACGCAATGGATCCAGTCAGCCACGGGTATGAAATATTGCTGTTAGTGGCTGTGACATTCCGGCCGGGATCGGCCGGCATGGGCTGGTTGGGAGCGAGGGGATGGAAGAGTGTCAGGAGTGTCAATTAGTGGCTGGAACATATTTTTGGCGATGGAGGCGGTGGTATGGAGATGTGTGGTTGTGGTGGAGGTTGTAGTTGTGGTGGTGGTGGTGGTGGTGGTTGGTGGTGAAAGGAATGGTGATTGGATTAGGACAGATATATCCTATTTTACAGACCAAAAGTTTCTCACGGGACAACTAGCTACAGTAATGCGGTGTTTATTCGAGACAAACAGCGCACAACTAAGAGACGCGAATGTGCCTAAGGTGTAAATAGTAGCACACGAATCTAATTAACCGCCTTCCTCGTGATCACGGTGGCAGAGGCAAAGACAAAAAAATAAAAAAAAGATAAAAAAAAAAGGAGGGTCAAGCTCATGTAGGGGGTAATTAATTGTGGACAGGGCAAAGATGCTTTTTTTTTTTTGTTTACATCATTAATCGTATCCAGCCCTAAGGCTATGACGATATCGAACCCCAGAACTACCCCGCCAGCTCCTGGCCACGCCCAATAAAGGGTATAGGGCAAAGATGCAGAAACCGTTGGTGCCAGTGATTCAATTGAAGAGAGCTAGAGTGGGTGTCAATTCGACAGAGTCAGCGGTGCCTTGTACACATTCCCAGGTGTAAAAAGCCTTTTGTCGTGTTCCGTAACAGCCGGAATAGTAAGTAGCACACGCACACTGTTAGTCCCCCCATCCAGTCCTCGACCAAACCTTATTTCTTTTTTTTACTTTTTTTTTTTTTTTTTTCCATTTCAATCGTATCTTGGCATCAACAGTAACAATCGTAACCACACTTACACTAACCGCATACAGCCTTGTTACTATTTCCCACCACACACTACACTGCTACACCCGCCGGTCACTTTTCAAATGCACCGTTTCAACGTCCCATCGCTTTGAAGGCCCAGATATCGTGATCTTGAAAAAAAAAATTCACTATTTCAGTTTCAGTTTCAGTTCCTTCTTTTTTTCAAGATGAGCATCTTGAAAACACAAACCGACTTGCATAAAAACGATGCACTATGGCTGACTTCTTTAGATTCAAACCAGCCAACGAGAAAGAGAGATATTCAGTATTACCATCAATCAAGTGTCAGTACCAGTTAATCAGCAGCTAAATATCCATATCTACATTATTTCGTACTACATAAAATACTAAACAATAAAACCAACCAACCAACAATTCACAATGACCACCCTCTTTGACGAACTTTCCCTCTCCTCCGCCCCCGCCCCTACATTCACCGACACCTCCACCCCCTCCCCCCTCTCCTCCCCCGCCCCTACATCCACCGACACCTTCACCCACTCCCCCCTCTCCTCCCCCACCCGCGCTCCTCCCCGCCGCCAACCCACCAAGAAAACCATGCACTACCGCACCGCCACCGCCCTCCTCGATGCATTCTACATAACTCTCTACACCCCCATCACCACCGCGCTCTCCCAGCACCCCGCCTGCACGGCCCTGTCCGACCTCGCCGCTCTCGCCGCCGACGTCCTCAACGCCCGCGGCGACCGCTGCTTCATCTACAAAGCCGGCGAGAACGTCGCATACGACGCGGACCTGCCGCTGCTGCGGCTCGAGATCGAGGCGGTACGGTGGGCGTGGGAAACGCTGGGACTGGAGGAGTGTATGTGTGAGGGGTGTGATGTTGTGGGCGGGTTGGGGGAGGCGGATGAGGGCGTGGTGATTATGGATTAGAGTAATTGTATGATTATAGATTAGAGTATACGTGGGTGAGGTTTTAGATTATTTTTTATCCCTTATCTTTTTATCCTTGGTTTTGTATATTGTGGAGAAGAAGATGCTGGGTACAGCAAATACATTTAGCTACTGGGTAGCTACATGTACTTACTTAAGCGTGGAGTTGCAATTGGAGTTGCACTGGTTTGTAACTATTAGAAAATTTAAAGATGGCAATATTATCATTTCCGTTAAATCTAATACAATCACTTATGCAACCGCACGACACCGCACCACACTGTGACATACCCACCCCCACCCCGACCCCCTTCCAGAAGCCCCGTCCCCGTCCCGTCCCGTCCCGTCCCCGTCCCACGCCCCACGTCTCACACCTACCACAGGTCACACGCCCCCTCCCGCACTTCTCTCAAACAGAAGCAGGTCACCGCCGCCCTCGAAACCAGGGGGGGGGGGGGGGCAGGGATACCTGACGGAAATTAATCACCCTGTAACAACAGCGACAGCCTCCTTCTTATCGATAAGCATCATCATCGTACAGCTGTGCGCGGGGGAGGGGTTTGTCGTCGTCGTCGTCGTCGTCGTCGTCGTGGTGTTACAGCGATAAGGCAAAGCAAGACAAGGCGGAGAATTAAAATTACACACTGAAACGGGGCGGTTTCGGGAATATTACTGCTACTGGTACGGCTGACCCAGGAGCCAAAGTCAGAGGGGAAGTGGCTACTGCGACACTTTCCCACGGTACAGGTTTGTGCGAGTGAAGCAGCTGGCGGTTTTATACATATGCACATAACTGGGGAAAAAAGGAGGTTGCTGTTGCTGTTTGCTGCAACGCAGGACACGGACGATAAATAGGGGAGCGATAAAGATAGTACTCAAGCGCGAAGCAGAAGCAGCGCAGTAGGAATTGCAATTGCGCTGATTTACTATACATATTGTATTCGCCGTTTTGATAGAGAGAAGGAGGGGGGGAGGGGTGGTGGTACATATCAAATTGACAGGATAGCACAAGACCAAACAAGGCAAGGCTCTACTACTAGTACTACTGTTCTACACAACAGCACATTACTGCACGAACGCACATCTATTACTGTAGTACGGCAAGTATCAGTTGATAAATTCACTCATTCCCCACCCCCCCTCTCCCGGCCAGTTCCATTATATTCCACCCCTCATCCCGAGCCTACCTTACTCCCCCTTCGGCATCTCCAGCCCGACTCTCCTAGCACTCAATCTAACGCGATCCTCCGTACCGCCCCTCAGACTCGGATTATACCTCTCGAGCAGCGTCGCATACATTCTCTGCGCCCTGAGGTATGTCAGCAGCTCCGTGGCCTCGCGCACGTCCACCTCCGTCTTTGGCGACGTGAATGACTCGCGCAATGTGCTGTGCAGCGGCGTTGGCGTGCGGGTTGGGGGCAGCTCGCGCAGCAGAGCGCGGTAGAGCGAGCGGAGATGCGGTGGCGTTAGTTTTGCCATTGGGTGTATGTGGATGTGTATTTGGTATATATGGTGTGTGAATGTGAGATAATGGGGTGATCGAAATATATCGATGGGGGAGGGAGGAGGTTCAAGCAAGTAGTGGTTGTGGTGGTTTGTGGTTTGGGTTTGGACTTGCCTGAGTTTAGTTTCCTGCTTTTCTTTTTTTTTTGCCAAGCGTGAGAGATCGGGGATTAACTGGTTCTCATATGCTGTCCAATCCGACTGTCTTAGTAACAAAACCGACAGCAAGAGCAGAGAGTACAACATACATGTACATATGTAAGTAAGTGCATAAGTACATGCATGTGTGTAGATACTTGAGATACACGCAGATCAATAAGTAGATATGTAGATAGATAATGTAGGTACATGTAAGTAGCAGCTGTAATAATTCTACTTGACCAACCGGCATCCGTCACATACATCCAAGTTAACCTAACCCTGGGATCATGAGATATCACTGCGCTGCACTGCACTGCAATAAAAGGTTGTATTACTATACAATACGTGCTATACATAACACACACACCACACACACACACATGTCTCTCTCTCTTCCCCTACCCCTCCCTCCCCAACCCCTCCCCTTCCCTGGGCCCGATCGATCTCCATCTCCCCCGATCGCGTTCCCCCTCTCCCCTCTTCCAAGCTTCTGCGGGGCTTCCAGAGAGCTACATGCTGCGGGTACAGTAATACACACCTCAAGTACATAAGTACATGTATGTAGTAGCTAGCTGCTATCGCGGGAACGCAGAGCACAGACACCACTGCAATTAATTAATTATAGGTACTCTACTTTGCATGTATCTATAATATCCAACCCCCCCATGGCCATCACATCAACGCCTTACTGCGCTGCGCTGGCGATCTATAAATCCAATACCAAACTCTACGGGCCACACATGGCACAGCAGCAGCAGCAACAACAACAACAGCAGAAACAAAAGAAACGGCCTGTTGATGTTTGACAGCTCTTCCATCCCAGTCCAGTCCATCCCAGTTCCAGTTCCAGTTCCAGTTCCAGTCCAGCCCAAGTTATGTACCCAACCCGGCCACCTTGCCGATCCGCGCTCGCCAGGTAAAGATATGTATGTAGTGCATACATGTACATATATGTAGGTAAAGAAGTACAAGTAGCTTCCCTACTCAGTTAGTGTCAGTGTCAGTGTCAATCTCAGTCCTCCCACCCACTCCAAAAACTAAACCGACCACTGGCCTCACGTACCTCCATCCCCGATACACGCCCCATGGGCCAGCTAACGAACCCACCCGCCGCTCGCTCTTCTCTTCTCTGCTCTTCTCTGTGCGAAGCCTAAAGCGGGTATCAACTTCCACACATCAGACGTTTTGACCTCCCCCCCTCCCCCGGTGCCCGCCGACGCATAACACGCACGCCCCAAAAGATAGGGATCGCCACCTTGAGGAAGGGGGGGGGGGATCGTTTGGTCTCAGTTTGTTTGCCCATAACTATACCTGGCCTGGCCTGGGCGGTCCGTTTGCAGAGCGGGCCTGGCCCTTAGCCATTGCAGTTTGGGGTCGGGTCAGTGTCAATGGCAGTCAGTCGGTCGGTCACGGCATGTATGCAGCTCATAGAGGGCCTTTTTGTATCAGGTACTACTAAATACTACAGAGTACAACCCCAGGCCATACTTGACCCGCCAAAAACAGCCAGGACCAAGCCCACGTCGAGAAACATCAGATCACCACCATAAGCTAGGTACTACAGACTAGAGTACAAACTACAATGATATACATGATCTACTCACCAACCACTACCACCACCGCCGCCACAAGTGCACAAAAAAAAAAGGGAAAAAAACAAACCACTCCCCCGTCCCTTCCCGTCCCCGTGCTCTCCCCGCCCCCCAATCCCCCGTCCGTGTCCGTCCGCTCCGGCCGCGTAAAGCGTAAAAAAAAGACACGATCACGAGTATACGAGTAACGGAAAAAAAAAAAAAAAAAAAAAAAAGCCAGTGAACAGTAGACACAAAGAACCTCAGTCTTACCACGCACGACCCATCTATCTCATGATCACCCTCCTCCGCCTCATCCACTAATCTCCGCTATCCATAAGGAAGAAAGGAAAGAAAAAAAGAAACATCCCGACAAGTCAATCTCTCTCTCTCTACCTCTCTCCGCCTCTCGGAGAATACAACGTTCACGTCCCAACAATCCAGCTAACCGACAACGACACCAACGGAAATACCCGCTCCACTCTCATTGACCCCTCACTAACCCTAACCCACGCATTCACCCGGCCAATCGGCCAAACACCCGCCGGAGGTACAAATCAAACCTGGGAAACAGAACGATCATCATAAAAGCAAGTCAAGGGCCAATATAATAACTAGCAAGAAAGGAAAAAAGGTTAGGTCAAGTCAATACTGAGTGGGCAAGGAAGAAAGACAGAGCAAGACAAGCAAGGAAGAAAGCAATCGAGTTCATTTATTTGTGTATTTACCCACGACGACCGGATAGTCACATAATAACTGCTACACCCACCCACCCACCCCAGCCCATTAACTAATTACTTACGCTGCATGTTACTCGTAACCTACATGGGCAGCAAACGCACACACAAGAAAGCAAGAAAAAAAGAGCCATGTAAGTGAAGTTCCGGGTATCATCAATCCTCAGCCACATTAGCCCCATCCATTCATTCATAGCTGACTAAATTAGCCGCCTGTCCGCCTGTCCGCTCGCCCGCCGGCTAAAGCCCGACCACCACCGCCAGCACCAAAGCACCGACAATAAACCCAAACGACGCCCTCACCGCCACACCTGCATCCGGCTCTCCACTACCGGCATCGCTTCCATTGCCAGATCCCGAGCCGTTGCCGCCATTATTTGAGGATGTCTCCGGTCCCGTCCACTCATCGCTGCTGTTGTACAGAATCCCGTTAATGATGACGCCCCGTCCTGCACCAACCATCTGCATCTCGGGAACAGTGCACGACTCGATGCTCCTCACGAAGCACTGTGGCTTAAATGGGTCCGGGGCCACCAGTTTCTGGTCCGTCGTGCTCGAGCCGTTGGTCGAGTAGATGCTCCCTCCCTCGGTCTGGACCGTCTCCCCCGTGGCAAGCGACTGCCCAAGGATCGCACGCTCAAATAACGCGAATGCTGTCTCGGGCTGGTACGAGGGGACGAGATGGCCCGCCTGGTAAATACGTGTAAACGAAAAGTTACCGTGCTGGCGTACCTGGCCGCCGACATACGAGTCGTTGATACGGACGTCCTGGTAGCCGGCGGCGCGGAAAGCGTTGCTGTCGGGGTATTCGATGGCCAATGAGACCGCCTCGCCACCAATGTAATTACAGATGTAATCGCGGTCACCATAGAGGAGAGCTACACGAACATTGCGTTGTAAGAGGTAGGAGATGGCATCAGTCTGGCCGCCACGGACAAAGTCACCAGCTAGATAACAGTTAGCAAAGGGTCAATGATTGCTAGGCAGGATATGGAATCTTACTCTGGTCAAAGGCATCCCAGACACGAGGGTTACTTTGCGTAAAATTTATCGGAACACCAATAGCCTCCTGCACGGTAGCATTATTAAGATACTCGAGGTACAAGTACCCCGGGAAGGGGTCGTTAGAGGGGTTAGCAACATCATAATAACTCCTACCAGTTGCCCAAACGCATTAGCATAGCACCCCAAGAAAAAAAAGGCCAACATATAATGGGAAAAAGGGGAGAGGAGAGGGACCAACCTCGAACTATTGTACCAACTGTTATATCTAATCCGATTACAGTAATCATCGGCCGCCGCACACATCGTATTCGTCCTGTCATGGTCACCATTATCCTCCGGGTCAAACTGACTGACACTAGCTCTACATTCATCAATCAACTGATTGCATCCATCCGGTCCATCAACCCTCTCCAACAGCACATCCCTCTGATCCGCAGTGATGACCTGCACCCCATATGGGTTCTCAAATGCATACATCGGATAGCTCGCCGTCTGCAGCTTAGCATCGATGCACCCATTAATGATCCCGAGTGTCTCCAAGTGCAGCTCAATCGTACTCTCCTTGTCCAACTTCCCACTGTCACGGGCCTCGTTCTGCTCCTCAAAGAACTCAAAGAACGACGGCCCATATTTGCCGCCGTAGCTCTCGGCAAACAGATTGATACCCGTGTTGTTGGGATTATATTGCGGAAAGTTAGTAAGCCACGCCTGAAGGAAATGCCACGCGGTGCGGGCAGCGATGGCTGTAGTATTAGCAGTTGAATTCACGCCTGCGGAGGGGAAAGTTCCATTGAGAAGCATAACGCGGTTGTAGAAGTCTTCGTAGAGAGTATCGAACTCCCCGTCCGTGTAGCCTAGGTCCTGATAGGTTTGAAATTCGGGTGGTGCTGTGGTGCCCGTTATATACTCGCCGTTTATATCCAAGAGCGGAAGTGTGCCGTTTGTAGGGGTATCGTAAGAGTAACCAACTTTGCTGGGCTGTACAAATCGACAAATCATGAGCTATCACTCATACCCACGGTGATACGCAGTGATTCGAGGAAACACCAACCTGGTCCAAAAACAACATATTACTCGCCCGATCCCAGCCCCACTCCCTCGGCACTGTATGAATCGACTCCCTCCCCGCCTCCACCACCGTACACGGTCCCAACTCTGTAAACATCCCAACCATACTCGAGCTTCCTATTCCAGACACACACAAACTATATTAGCACTCTATACCCTCATCACCCTCAGTCACCACAGAAAAATGCGAGCTCACCTGGCCCTCCATTCAACCATATCGTCAACGGCGCACTTTCTGGGTTCTCCCTCGCCTCCACAAACCAGAAGAACGAATTGACTGGATACTCCTGGCTCACCTCCGGCGCGAGCGTATCTGGCGGCAAATGGATATACCCCGTGAACTGCTTCTGGTCCGGGTTCTGCGTGGCACAGATGGCCGACGTTGGACTCTTGTAACGGACGACAATGTTCTTATTATAGGGCGTCTGGAGCTCAAGCTGGCCATTGACGGGTGGTGGATACCCGTACTGCGCGTGGACAAAGTTTGGGAGTGCTGCAGCGGCAGCAAGGATGAGAGGAAGCATTCTTAGTTTATTGAGAGGAGTACTGGTGAGAGAAGGGGGTGGAGAGTGACAGGAGTGAAGGGGGAGCGCGGGGGGGGGGTTAAGTCCTCTATTAGAAGGTACCCCGGTTGCACACACAGTCTGTGGAAGTAAACAAGCACGGGACGAGGCGCAGCGCGACTGAGACTGCGTTTGGCGGAGTTGGATGGTTGATTGGTTGGCTGGTCGTATTAGTATTACATGTAGTTAGTGATAATGATGATGAGGAGGAGGAAGAGTTGGATGGGCCACTCACTTCACACTGTCAAACTGCATGTCCTCTGTTTGTGTAACAGCCACCTGGTAACACACCCGCAATGTGGGGTACATAGGCATGGATTCCGATAGGGTCTACTGGAACTACTTGAACCAATGACGACCCCTTGGATCCATCGATTAAGTTTGTTGCGTGGCATTCGGCCCAGCTGTCGATGCAACCTTCAAGGAAAATTAACATGATATTTCCTGATACGGAATAGATGCGCCTACATACATAATTAGAAGCAGGCAGAGCTCTCTACCTAAGAATGTCGAGGCAGACAGACATCTGCCCTATTCCTGAATCCCGCCGTCGATAACTTCCTGTAGTATCACCGCTCATATTCCCCTGGCAACGATGTTAGTTAACCGAACCTCACCCTCACCATGTCTACGGAATGTATTAAATACGACGACCAGTCCGCTCACAGCCGCACTAGGAAGCTCTCTACCCCACACCTACGAGCCTAGAATTACTATACAAAAATCCGATATGTCGCGACTCTAACCCCGAATTCGCCGACCAGATGGACTTGGATTGCGATATGAGATTGGCTGAAGATGACTGTGACATGACATTAGGGGATGAAGCGGGAGAGCACTTTGATTGAGAGGGGCGTGGGCAGAACTAGAAAATAGGTCTGGGTCGACCACGGAAGAGTCATTTGAGCCCAGTACACAGGAGGCGATGAAGTCGTTCTGGGTTTGGTTTAACAAGTGAAGCACCCCGTACCACCTGCATATTCTCTTCTGAAAGACATGAATTTCGGTATCTGACAGCTTGCGCAGGTTTGACGAAACTGTCCTGTGTAAACGCAATTTACGCACGAGTACGGACGCCCTGAGGCCATTGACCATGGCAGAAATTCAACTATATCTGTTATATCGTCTGAGATCTTCTCCACACGATCAAGAAAAAGGGACGTCTCCATAGATCAATGGTAGAGGGTTTATTTAAAACCCTGTAAATGGTCTACTACAAATACACCCAGGTGCAACGTTGACCGGTCTAAGATCGACCTTGAGGGGCACCCGGAAATTGTTAAGATGACGGCCGATGCACAACGACTAGCAAAGAGGTTGAGAGCCAAGTCCAAGACACTTAGAGTAGCCGGGCACAAGGCATATCTTGCGTTGCAAAGGCGGCTTAACGTGCGCAAACGGGCCATAGATCAGCGCGCAGAGTTTGACCGGACAAGAAAAGATTGGTCTAGCAACGTGGACTATGAAGGGGTAAAACTACAACTTGGCGGCGCAGAAGCATCAAAGTTTACTACCGAGGAGCCCAACTTGTGTTCGTTGTAGAGTAAACTGTAATTGCCGACTACTACTACAAGGGTGTAAGCAATATCGTGTGGGCAGATGCCTTACGAGCGCTCACCGGGCTGTGTCGCCAAAAGCCCCAGATCCACGGCAACAGCGAACCAAATCCAAACAGTCCCCGATTCACCACAGTAAGCCAGGTCCAGGAAATTCTCCAATTGATGACGGCAGTAAGCCAAATGCACGTAATCACCGCATTCGCGGGAGGAAGAAGAGGCCGAGTAAGTGTCCTTTTTGTCCTGGCGACAGTGAGCTACAAAAAACGGGTAGAGAACACAGTTTTCACTCGGAGGGGACACTTCGAAAACATATCCATTCACGCCACGACATCGACATCCATATTAGCTCCAAGAAGCCTGTCATGTGTCCGGACTTTCGGCGCGTGCCCATATGTATTGGATGAAGGCGAGCACCTAAAGAGTCACTTTTACAGCGAGCATAATATCGGACTTTATGTGTAAACCACCGGTCCTGTGGGTAATGTCACTTGTTCCCTAGAATCCGTTTCCGTTTACATTTATCCAAGACCTTATTGCTTTTAGTTTCTATTTGTTAGATTAGAATATGTAATTAGATGTACTCAATACCAAATAGATTGTCAAGTGTTTATGACGATGCGAGTGATAATATGTGATGAAGATAAATGATGCCGGGACAGACGTACGGAAGACCCCACAGGCGGCAAACGGGGAATATTTTTGGAGCGCTAGAAAATGACTTGATAACATGCGATAAATAAATGACAGACGCACGGAAGATTTCGCAGGCGAGAATTGGGGGGACAGATAATGTAATGCATATTGCCTAACGTAAGGATTCACACTCGATGGGCTCGAGAGCGCGGGAAGTTTAGATTACAATTGTGGCGGTGGGCATAACAGGAGGAAGGCATGTAGAAGACACTATAGTATTGGCTATTCAGAAGGTCTATAGCGAGATAGGACCAACATCGCCAACACGTAACGCGAACGAAAGAGGACACATATGCGGACATGATATAAAGATATACGATGATAAGGTTCGGCTTGTTACAAAAGGGCGCAACGACGGTAACATAAGTAGAGCAAGGCTCGGCATAAATAAGAGATTATTGCAAACAAAAGAGATAGCAAAAAGAAAGATGATAATAAAAATTTGCAAACAGATCACGGAATACGTGAAGAAAGATAGTCATTAACAATTGGAAGCGGTAAAGAACGCAAGGTTAAGTTACATCAGCGCAGCCAACCGACGGATCAGGGGCATCTCCCTTCTTGTTGCGAGGCTTCTTGAGCTTCAAATACGGCCTGTATAGACCTTTCCCAAGTTGGTTTCGGTTTGGGTGCGATTAATGACGACTTTGCTTTTGGGGCGAGGTGACTGGGCAGCGGTGTGAAACCGCTTTGCGATTACCTTATCGGACTTGTGACCCTGTGAGATTTTTTTTTTTTTTGTTTACATCATACTCGCTGACCCTGTGAGAGAAGTATAAGGTCAGTCACCGACAAAGCCCACTCACGCCAGACGCCATTTGACGAACTGGTGGCAGGACAATGTTCTACGCATCCACCAGATAGTGGAGTGCTACTTCCACATAAGCCATATGACTATATGCGTAATGTGTGTGTGCTTGCTATATCAGGCACGATATTCTCACTCGAGATATTTCCGAAAGGATGCGTGGGGACATATACGGGCCTTGGCCGTCTACTTCTTTAGCAGCTCGCCAGCGCGTTTACTGCGTTGCGGATGGGTGACGTGAGTTTGGTTATATATATAGTGATGCCCACGCAAGCTGGCGTTGTCTACGGCTTGTTATAAAAAGGTGTGTATGTCCTAGCACGGGGCGGTTACTTGAAATATTCGTCAAATGCGCCTGGAATATTGTTTGTAGACATTGTAGGAAAAAAATGGGGGGGGGGGGGGTGAAGTACTCTAGTCAGGGGAGAGGGTGTTCTTGTAGGGCGTAGCTGCGAGTTCAGGGTCAGGGTTACTGGCACTAAGAGCTGGCACTAGGAAAAGAAGTCCCCCACGCACCCACAGTCCTGCCACGGCCTATTTTCCTACTATGTTGTCAAAGCATATAAGGACCCTATTTTTATATCTAGAACAAGCGAACACCACATACATGTATGTACTGTGGATCAAGCCATGCGATTGTGCGATGAGATGCGTTAAGCGCCACAAGCGAAGGATCAAGACACGAGGATCCCACCTTTCCTTCTCCAAGACCACTGACCTCAAGATCTATCTTTTTACCAAACCGAACCGAGCCAAACGAAGGTCTCATCCGCCCCAAGGCTGCCTTCGGATTCGGAAGAAGGGAACGAGGACTCCGACCCCGAGGGAGTTGATTGAGTGAATGGCGACGTGTAGTAAAAGGAGGGTGGCTGCGACGACACAAGCCCTGGAACCCTTCGATCGTGCCATTTTCATATTAGTTGTTGCGTGTGTGATGGTTTGGCCTTACTACGTCTGGATCCGTGCCCTGGGGAAAATGATTTGATGTAAATAAGCTTTGCCAAGAAGTATGCCGACCCCTGTGGTGTGTGATCCACCGCACAGCACACGATGTTACACTTGTTACACCACGGCCAAGGGCACCGCGCGCAACCAGACAGTATGTAGCACAAGTATCCCCCCGCCCATAGACTGTTGGGTTTGAAATTTCTACCGATGAAATGACTGTTCAAACCACCAGACCAACAAAAGAAAGCCGAGAATCGGAGTCGCCACAGTACAAAAGAAGACAAAGTTCATACCATCAGATCAACAAAAGCCGCCAGGGCCACACGCATATAAAAGTCTACAAACAAAAATAAATACCAACTACGATAACGATGCACCAAACATTGAGACGCAATCCAGACGCAGATCTAATCTCCGGCGGTGCGGTGATGTTTGCGGATGACAATGTGGTGGTGCTTAGGGATGGTGCAAGGCAGGCAGCAGGGGAAAGCCGAGTCGGATGGACTGGGCCAGGAGACACCCAGCCCCAGGCATGTTGGGACTGCCACAGGTGTACGGTTAGTGGGTGTTGCTGCATCTGTGAGCAGGCCCTTGTGCGAGAGCGTGGTGTTACTGTACAAAGTCCCATTCGTATCAGTGCTGTTCAGGACAGTCAGTACCTGTAGTGGCTGGATAAAGGTCGGTAGACGCCCAAGAAGGGGCGTAAGTCGCTGTTTGGTTGGACGGCATTGGACTGTGAGTCACTGGGGAATTAGACCAAGTTCCCGCCCTGTGATGGGGGGCATGTCGCGCATCATGAGCGAGCACTCGGCTCGATCATGAACACTCACTCGGTTTCTTTGGCAGGTTCTTTTGTAGCCATTTTACAGGAGGTATAGCACGCGCTGCCAATGGGCAATAGGCATACATATACTCCCAAGAAGCCGATCTAAAAATCCATCAATGTGCACGTGCATGTACCGCAATCTATTTTTTAGTCCCCCGATGTTGGTGGTAGGATCGGTAGCTAGGAGCGATGTAGTTAGAAAACTATCTCATATTGATCACCCCATGTTGGGCGTTATTCTCTATGCGTTTTATATCGAGTGAACAAACATGTAGTGTTGACATTCTAATCTATTCCGTGCCTTATGTTAGGGCCAGATTCAATGCCAAGATAGGCGCCAAGTTTTTTCTGTTCAAGCGAGTTACAGGGGTGACATGAATTTACCACGACGTACCATACCAGAGAAGGAAGGTAGGCAGAGAGTGCCGATGCCCTACTCGTACTATATCACGAAATCTCACTCACACACACCAAGAATAGTAGTATCCACCCTTCTCCACAAACAAGCTTATCTTATCCCAAGCCCTAGCCACAAATCGCTAACGTCACCCTCCGTACTCCACACTTCTTCCCTAAGCGAGGTCTTGGCACGAAGGATCAGGGGCTGGTTACATCCATACAACGACACACAACCTCCAAGCTAAATAAATGGACCCTGCGATACTCAACGACAGTCGTTCGCAACGAGAATCGGGTTCGCCGTCTGCTATCGCCACATAGCCTTAAAGCTATGCCTCCGCTCGTGATATTTTCCATCGCACAGAGGGACGCTGTTGGGTCTCATGCTAACTTCAAATGTTGTCTGTGTCGTTAAGTGGTGCATGTACCTTATACATACATGTACTATCTCGTAGTACTGCTTAAGGCCCCTCCTCCTTACCTCTAGATACCCCCGTGCCCACCTCATAGAATAGACTCCCAATTCCCGAGATTCAACCGCAAACAGCAACGGTCTAAGACAGGGGCTCACCTCGCGCCATAGCATGTCTCTCCCCACCCACCCCCCCCCCCTCTGCGCTGATCACTCCCCGTTCCCTCATTGCGCGATCTACAACGTCATCGTCCCTTCTTTCCATCGATATCGGCCTCTGGTCCATCCGAACCGTCGGGGTTTAAATCCCATTTCTCTTCAAATACTCCTCTGACCTGTCCCCGTCCTGTACATACCAGTAACACGCTAATACCAATATCAATCTCCTCTTCCTCCTCCCCCAAACAAACAATTTAAACTATTAAAAATAGCTTTTGACTGCATAAAACAAAATCTAATTAAAAATGCCTCTATTCTCCTCTCTCAATCCCGCACTGCGCACACTCCTACCCACCATAGGCTTCATCTATATGCTCCAAGCTGCCGCCGCCATTCCCTCAATCTTCTTCCAGACCGAGCGCTACTACGACCTCTCTGGGTCTCTTACATATCTCTCCTGCACAGCGCTATCTCTCTACTTCCCCGCATACCGGGCCCGAAGCCTTGCTGCCGCAGAGGGACTTCCAATACCAGTATGGCCTAAAATCACCGACTTTCACCCTCGGCAGCTGATACTGAGTGGACTCACTGCACTGTGGGCGGCTAGACGTAGGTTTCCTACCTGACCTACCCTTTTCCCAATTGTGGACCACTAACCGTGTCAACGATCGATAGTTGGTAGCTTCCTATTCAATCGTGTGCTACAAGACGGCAGGGATTCGCGTTTCGACAAGATCAAGAAAAACGTACCTCTCCTCGCATCCTCACTCCCCTTCACTCTCATGTCTGCCTACTAACATACACCCTAGCCTACCAGCTTCGCCATTGCCTTCTTCGCGCAAGCCACCTGGATCACACTCGTCTCCCTCCCCATCATCGCCACCAACAGCCTCCCCCCCACCTCTCTCCCCCGTCTCTCCACCGGTGACTACCTCGGCCTCACGCTCTGGGTCAGTGGCTTCCTCCTCGAGGTCGCCTCCGACCGCCAAAAGTCCGCTTGGGTCTCTGCCAAGCGCCAGAAAAAGCACAGCGAGGATTTCCTCCACAGTGGCCTATGGGCGCTGAGCAGGCATCCAAATTATGCCGGAGAGGCGACGCTATGGATCGGCAGTTCTATCATTGCCGGTGTTGGTGGAGGGCTGGCCGGAGGTGTGGGCGCTCAGTTCTACGGGGGTGCGGCCGCAGGCGCGCTGATAGCTGCGGTGAGCCCAATGTTTACGTATTTCTTGTTGACGAAGGTGTCGGGGGTGCCATTGTCGGAGAGGAAGTATGATTCGAAGTTTGGCGGGAGGAAGGACTATGAGATGTGGAAGAAGAATACACCCGTATTCTGGCCAAAGCTGTTTTAGTCTTGCCTCCTCCTTGAGCTTGATTAGTTAGCGTCTCTCCTTAGTTCTTCTCGTGATATTTAATTCTTTTTTTTCGGTTTGAAATAGTATATCGCGCCAAGGTGTACAGCTTCCGTAATTGAAGAACCAAAATCCGGTTTATTGGCAGACATAATCGAGCGAGTGATATCTAGTGACGGTAGGCCTGTAAAATTGTTGTCGTTGACCCACTAACTAACTATATGCAAGGCCCTATACTAAACAACCGCGCCCTCTATATTAATATTCAATCCGGCTTTCGCTTCATTCCTACCTTTAATTTAAACCGATACAAAAAAAAATTCGTTATTTATCATGGCGGGGTCAAAAACCAAGACGGGAAAGCGAATAACCGCCTGTTGATTCAATATTTCACGACACAATCGATTGCCCAGTTTGGTTGGGGTAAATAACGATCAGTAGGTATTAGTTTTGGGAGCTGCCAACTGCTACCATAATCCTATTGAGATTATAAGTGTAAGGTATGTAGGAGACAAAATGCGGAGTCTAGGGTAATATGGCGAATAGGTTAAGGTATCCTCGGTGTTTTCGTGTCTCTGGACGCGTCCGTTTCCGGCACTGTGGTAGCTATTCGGGGATATTCATTGTTAGCGCAGCTGTATATCAAACGATAAGGAGGGGTCGAATGGGTACCAGAATATGCATAACTATACACTATTTCCCAGCCTGGTGATACAATCAGATTCAGGGCCCCCAGGTTTGGTGATACCGTTACCTAGAAGGGGTAAAATTTGAGCTAAATCTCCTTGTTGCAAAATTTCTATTGGCCGTTGCACTCTCATTCAAGGCAACAATCTCACCAAATCTAGGGAGCACCGAATCTGTAAATTTCACCAGGCTGGGGAGTTGTTGATAACCTGTAGCTAGCAATTTGCAGCGAGGTGGGTTCTATTGGCCCCCTTGAAAAGTCCTCTGCCGCTACATACACACCACACAACCAAGCCACGGCGCCTGGCTGCATGAGCATCTTGGGGCGGCTCGGGTGTGTTCCTAAGGGAACCAGATTTATCCTATGGGGTCTTTTTTTTCGAGCGCTGGTTTATGTAGAGTGGCTGGGCCGTGGATAGCGAGGTGAACAATGAGCTGGGCTGTTTAGCTGCTTGAAATGGTGATATCTGGTTGCTAGAAGTACATGTACTCACTAGGAGGCTCGGAGCAGAGTACATGTATGTTATTTGGAGGTACACACGCGATTCATATACATAAGTACATGTAATCACTCTTAATTCAAGACTGACTTCGGGTCTCCGCTCGGGAGGTACAAGGAATATTCCACAAGGACGCTGCCAAGTCGATTGGCGATTTAGAAAACTGCTTGGACCAAGTCAATTTATGGAATAAGAGACGAAGGCAAGCGGAATTAACAATTCAAGAGTCTTACCAAGCTTAAATATACATAAACTTAATAGAGCACGTACCACCTTATATGGTGTAAAGTTACATTTATCTTATGATACGCGACTCATACGTACGCTATCTAGCCTAGACAACTCCTCAGCTGTTTAATCGGTGGTCGAGTGATCATCCGTGATGAATTTATTGTGTCATTCTGGAAGCCCAGCAGGGACAGAGGACGCCCCCTTTTTATTGAAAGGGGATATTAGAATCAAGATTTTGCAAAGATAAAAGCAGCGTCCCCTCCTCCTATAAGGGGAGCGTCTCCGTCCCTTGCGCCCCGAAGACGGAATTTAAGGCTTACGGTGCCATCCGCACATGCAAATATAACCACCACGTCGAGAACTCAATATACAGCCCCGAGGTACGTACGTATTTGTCGCCGGTCAAGACCTCTAGATTATTATCGGTTGAAAATTGTGGATACCACTTGTAATGTCCATCATGAGAGGACCCAAGGTAAAGTTCATATTCTCATAGACTGCGAAGCTTTATAATTTATATAGCTCGTTTTTTTATATCTCTGGTCCTAACCCATAGGGGAAAAAAATATGACTTATCCTATTCCTTGAAAGCGATATCAGAATAACTTAAAACTGGCTCGGCAGGCGCCGATAATGCTATTATTTGCTAATTAGGGGCTCGTGACCGCTAAAGAGCCGCAACTTTCAAGACATGGTAGCGACGTGGGGGGTATCTGCAGTGCGTCTACCCCGGACGATCTACCAAGGGGTTTTTGCCGAATCCCCGCGAATCGTTTTGTGGTCAAATACGGTCAAAGCGCTGGTTGTCTTCTCAACCCGGGAGAAGAAAATGTCCCAACGATCGTTCTGAGCGTAGGATAAAATATGGCATCAGTATCCATGTCGGGGGTATTCTAGTTACACACAGAAAGTGAATTTTTTGGGTGGCTATGGAATTAGATAGCTACATGTAGGTACATAGCAGTTAAGTAATCTTTAAAGGGTCTTGCTGGGAGGTGATTCGCCTGGTTCGCCAAGAAATGACTCATGTGGGTAACTTCAGGAGAACAAAAGCAAATGTGCCGAGTGATCTTTTGTGATCGAATGGGACATCATCGTATGATGAGTAGTCAAGGTTTTAATGAGATTCAAGTGAGGCATGGAACCATTAAAGACATTTTATAAGCTTATCTGGGTGCCTCTTGGGCGATATGATGTAAACAGCAGTTTAGCAGTAAATACGTATATTGAAGCCCTCTTTAAACCAATTTGATAGTCTTGTATCGGTGAGCTCATGTCTAGACAGGTTGGCGCTGTTGGCCGTTGAAAATGCTGTGGTATGGTTATCTTGATGAGTGCCGGGAGCCGAGGTAGGTATAATGCCGCTGTCGGCACTCCTAATTCCTTTCCTTTCCTTTTTTTTTTTGGCTCGGCCATAAAAATTCATCGCCCTTTTGACTTTTTTCGAGTAGTTGGCGCTAACCCCGCCGTCGGTGATAGAGAGCAAATAATAATAATGAAAGTCTAGAGGTTGCTCCTAGTTACCCGGATTATCATTGTTCCTGAAACTACAGACACCCATGTACCTGCTGGTTGTCGTTGCTGGTCGCTCCTATACATTCAAGTGGGGGTTCTCGTTAGACTATCTGGATTCTGCCCTCCAATTTCGGGTCCCCACGGGTTTTTGTGGTTTGCCTACCGATATTCACAATCCGGAATTAATTTTCATGGGTTTTTCGCTAGATCTTTTCCCGCCAGCCAGAATCCGGACCGATGACTAGCTAGCCGGAGGCGACAAGAGAGACGGATATTTTCAGCGCAATCATTTCCTATTCGGCACTTATTCATCGCCGATGTCTGCGGGCCATATCAAGATGTTGTATAGCGTGGGGGAGTTATTACTTTTCTCATTGCCAGGACAGCCATTTAACGGCTTTAGGGCACAGAGGTAGGTTTCGACTTATCAATGAGTAGATACGCATGTTTTCCCCGTAGATAGTACTATGAATGATTTTGTAGCACCATTGGACGATGCAAGGGACCAAGACATTCAAATCGCCGATATTTGGGATCAAGCAAGGTTAGGGTTCATGTTATTATTAACATCAATGTTTATTTACCTGGGGGGTGTCTGGTTTTGCTGACGAACAATTTGACGATTTTATCTAGGCCGTTTGGCAAGAGATTTTCAGCCAACTGGAAAAGACGAAGGCGAGGCGAAAATACCTTAGCAACAAAGGGGGGGGCGACAGGGCAAAATTGGCAGTTTGTAGGGTTGGGATTACCGGGTATGGCTAGTTTGGGCCTAGAGGAGATGGTCGTTGCTGCTGCTGTTGCTGCGAGTGGAGACGGAGGAACATCCTCGCCTGTGGTGCTGCTGGTCCCCATTTCATTTTCAGCGTTTGCCTCGCATATCTGTTCCCCTCACTCTTGATTGCGTTGTGATTCTTCTAGTTCTGTTATGTATATTACAGACTTTTGATCTCAGGGCTAGTATTCTGTTGGTTATCTTCACTGACGACACGAGGAGGTTGAAAGATCGTTGAAGTGAGGGATCAACAAGCAAAACAGTACGAGAGCGAATAAGCCGAATCCTTGCGGGAAAACTTTGAGAGGAAGATATAGAGAGAAGACCAAGAGGAGAGGAGATAGGGACGAATATTTGAAAGGAAGGGCAGGGAGAAGGAATCACAAATCCAACCGTCTGCATACAACTCAAAAGCCGTAATCGACTGTCTCCTGCAGTGCCGCAGCACACCAGCAGCGGCATCTTTCTCCCCTCCTCGTTCTCCTCCGTCACCAACACCACTTGCAGTGGCATACCCATACCTGCCCACCCCCCCTTTCCAGTCTTTCGTTTCTCGTTTCTCTTCCTTGCCTCGTTGCTCGGCGCCAGCCAGCGGATTCCTCCATCACACACTCTCTCACTCAACACAACACCCCTCCCTCCCACTTCCCAATACCCTTCTCTCCGATAACCACTCTTTTGGATACTTTCTTTCTCACCTACTCTATACCATCGCGGAGAGGCCGAGAAGCGTCCCGTTATCTCAACAACGCAACCATTTCATCATCAACTTCTAGGTCAAAGAATCGTTGATACCTACTCTAGACGTATACGACGAATTCTCGGGGCCCTTTCGCTTTTTCATCGAAAACGAGCCCTGTATTCCCGAGAGACCGTTTCGCTCTCTTCCTCTGTACGGAGATAAAAAGAAACGATACCATTCCCACCCTCTAATCTCGTTCCATGGAACCACCATCAGCACCCCATGTACATAACTCACTCAGGCGGAACAGCCGTCATCACCAACAGCAACAGCAGCAGCAGCAGCAGCAGCAGCAGCAGCAACACGCACAGATCGATATGTCTTCATCGGGATCGTTATCTTCAGGCTCATCATCAATAATACAACAACAGCATCAGAGATCTCGTCGTGAACCCCGTATCGCCCCTTACTCATCTGTTGGGCAGTTCTCTTTTGCTCCCACAACCCAGACTACAGTAGTTACTACAACAACGACTACTACCATGTCATTTCCTCAACTGGTTATGAAACCACCAAGAAATCTTAATGAACTTGACCCGAAGGAATTCCCTTTGGCGGCTACACCCACACCTTCAAACCTTAGACGGTTGTGTTTTGACTTGAATGGGAAGAGAACTCACTTTAGAGAGACTGATGACCCCGAGCAGTCTGTTAGAGAGGTAGGATTACAATCAACTTCGGGTGGATTCAAGAATTTTTATTGACTGTAGACGAACGCTAGCTCGATCAACTCGTATACAACCTTATTAAAAACAACGGCGTGATCAGGAAAGTGTCCCGGGGAGAAGAACATGTTGATGAATCCAACTCTTTGACGAGTCCACCCACATCAGCTACTCTTCCATTTACCAGGAAAAGGCCTGCTTCCCCGGTGTCAATATCAGAGGCTGCTGAACGCGTAGCTACTTTGCAGAAAAGTAATAAACGTCGCCAAACTGGAAAGCCGCGCATAGGGGCCACAAGTCCAAAAGTGAGCACACCATCACCTAGGAAACACCTACGTTCTAGTCGAAATGCTACCCCGGCGACCCCCACTCGTCCCGAGAACCAGCCCCCCACTGCAACATTTGCTCCAAGGCCATTCCGGCCCGTTCACCAACAACTTAGTCAACTTCAAAATGCTCAGTCTGTAACGTCAGTCCAGACTCATCAGCAAGAGACACCACTAACCTTATCCCCTCGACTCGGGACTAAGCCCATAGACTTGGATAACGAGGATGCTGTCATGAATGCCGCAACCCCAACCCCTGGAGAAGATGTTGATCTGGATGATGCGTCTGATGGAACCATTGTGGCTGCAACCCCCCCCGAAGTTGACACCGAGGCTAGGGCATCTAGTAACGATAGTGTGGCACAACCGCTTAGCCTACCAAGTCCTAGCCTAAGTCCAGTTACAGCAGCATTAACCCATGGCAACAGCTACTTTTCGGCGATGGATACAGATGACATCAACTCGCCGCTTGAATTACCGCCGAGTGAAGAGGACATGATGATGGACGAGTCAAACCAGTTGATATTGAGCCCGCGGAGGGAGCACATGCAACTGCAAACTCCCATGGAGCAATACACACCTGGACTGATGGAAATCCCAAAAATGCTTGATTCCTTTGATGCAATGCCGTCAGCTGTCAAGACTTACATAATGTACCAACTGCTTCGCCGATGTTCAAAGAGCACTCTCCAAACAGTTGCCGAGGTCGTTAACCCTGCACTTAAATGCGACTTCCTGACACTACTACCCCCCGAACTTTCTTTGAACGTCATTAAGTATCTTGACGTCCAAAGTCTTTGCAATGCTGCTCAGGTGTCGAGGCGATGGAGGGTTATAGTGGACTCAGACGAATGGACTTGGAAAAAACTATTTGAAGATGATGGTTACGTTTTGGCAGAAGGAGAGCTAGACCGTGCAGTGAGAGAGGGGTGGGGATATCAGGACCCTCAAGGTAACGACGACTGTGAAAGGGATATTAACGCAGGGCTCGTCCCAAGCCGATCAGGTCGTCACTCTAGCGGTGGTGCCCCGGCTTTTACAACGCCTCCGCCCAATGGAAAGAAAAAGAAGATCAATACCAGAGCTAACTCAAAAAGGCAACAAAAGAAACGGGAGGCTGTGGAAACCCTATGTAAAGAGGATTTCAACGAAGTTATATCTGAAATTATTTCAAATTCCGTGGGTCCAAATGCGGCAGCACAGGCGGCAGAGATGGCTGGATCGAAGGCTTCGGTTGGACTTCCTTCACTGAGGAATTTACACCTTTTCAAGTCCATTTATCGGAGACATCATATCATCCGCCGCAGCTGGATTCGGCCGCAAGTAAAACCAAGACATATCTCCTTCCGCGGTCACCAGCGTCATGTAGTCACTTGTCTACAGTTTGACACGGATAAGATTTTGACAGGCTCTGATGATACCAATATCAACGTGTATGATACCAACACGGGTGCGCTGCGAAACAAGCTTGAGGGCCATGAAGGTGGTGTTTGGGCCCTTCAATACGAAGGAAATACACTTGTATCTGGATCTACTGATAGGACTGTACGGGTATGGGATATCATTAAGGGAGAATGCACGCAGATATTCCACGGACACACTTCAACTGTCCGTTGCCTGCAAATCCTTATGCCGACCAAGATCGGAGTAAAGGCAGATGGCAAAGATCTGATCATGCCGAAAGTGCCTCTGATAATCACTGGATCCCGAGACTCAACTTTGCGAGTCTGGAAACTTCCAATGCAAGGCGATAAGACCTATCTACCATCAAGGGACGGACAAGATGGCGATGCCTTTTTGAACCCAAACAATAACCCATACTTTGTCCGCACCCTCTCCGGTCATCAGCATTCCGTTCGTGCCATTTCCGCCTACGGAGACACTCTCGTGAGTGGCAGTTATGACTACTCCGTCAAGGTGTGGAAGATATCTACAGGAGAGACTGTTCACACACTTCGAGGACATTCTCAGAAAGTCTATAGCGTTGTATTAGATCACAAGCGCAACCGCTGTATCAGTGGAAGCATGGATAATCTAGTGAAAATCTGGTCACTTGATACTGGATCGCCCATTTATACGCTCGAAGGACACACCCAGCTCGTTGGTCTGTTGGATTTGAGTCACGATAGGCTCGTATCAGCTGCTGCGGACACAACATTAAGGATCTGGGACCCGGAAACTGGCCAGTGCAAACAGACACTTGCGGCCCACACTGGAGCCATCACCTGCTTCCAACATGACGGCCATAAAGTCATTTCTGGTTCTGACAAGACGGTAAAAATGTGGAATGTGCAAACGGGAGACTTCATCAGAGATCTTTTGACAGATCTGAGCGGAGTTTGGCAGGTCAAGTTCAACGAACGAAGATGTGTTGCAGCTGTGCAAAGAGAGGATGTCACTTATATCGAGGTTAGTTCTTGTTAGAAGGCAAGTTTCTTGGAGATAGCAGGCTAAATCATGACAGGTACTGGATTTTGGTGCTGCTAGAGATGGGGTACCCGAAGAAAAGAGAGGACGCAGGATCGTCGTTGACATTCATGGTCAGGAAATTACTGATGGAAATGACACCATGGATGAAGGTAATTTTAACCCCCCTGGTTAATTTATGGTAATTACTAACTTAAGTAGGTGGTGATGATTTTGAATAAACCCACACCAATTGTTTCCGCGAGTCGATATGGCGTGTTTTCTTTTGGGTTTGTTTCAAAGCTGAAAAAAGTTTTTATTTTTGAACAAAATTTCACGGCAAAAATAAGTGGACGCCGTCTGTGCAAGCAGCAATGTGTGTTGCTTGGTGTACAAAGGATCCTGGAGTTTTTAGTTTTTTTTATGTTATTCCCTCTTCTGTATGGTTGTGATTTGCTTTATACGCCTGTTTTCGGGCCGTCTTCTATATCCTTTATTTTGCCATGTCTTTCTTTTCTTGAGCATTGTTACGGACTTTTGGGGACATTGGAGGGCAATTCGGTAGCATGGAATTGGATCGTTGGAGATGTTTCACGGGGGTTTCTTCTCGCTTTATTCGTTATATCTTTGACCGTTGCTTCAGGGAAGGTTTCTTTTCTGTTTTTCTGTTTTGTTTCCCTGTTCCTCTGCTTTCCTTCTTTCGATTTTAAAGGTTGTAATTTTCCGCCTTTTTTGTTCAGATTCATTTTTTCTTTTACGAAATGGCTTCATCTTTGAAGACATGGCACGATACAGAGTAAGTTCCAACTTAATCTACGGATATTGGTTTCAGGCTTATTAGTGGTGAATTGCGAGTTGAAGCTTGGGACCATTTTACACATGTAGCCAATGGTGGTGGTGATTGATCTTTCTGGCAGTGCGTTCCGAAATTGGCTTACCGCGGGTCAATGTTTCTTCATATCTGTCTTTCCCTATGTTCTATGTTGCCTTCTCATTGGTGTTTCTCTTAGGGCTCCCTCTAGTGGAAGCAATAGTTTCCGTGGAGATTCATTGTATATTTGATGGTGTTTGAGATAGGCAAAGCGTTTCCACTTCATTGCGCATGCGGGGTCGTAAGGGGATGTGGAGTTTCGTCCTCCATTCTCACTTCCTTACGGGGTGGATTCTTTTTCTTTTATATCCCTTGATATCTTATGCAGCTTTCCGATTTTTTTTATACCATTTAGCGGACTTTAGTTTCCGAGTGGACAGTTGGCTTTTTTGCCCTTCCAGTACTTTTCCCTCTTTTTCACTCTTTTTCTTCCTCTTTCTTTTTTTCCCCCTGTCACTTCTCTTGTTGGGTTGGCGGATGGGTTTCTATGCGATAAGCTAAGGAATTGGAAATGGCCGGTTTTTATTGGGGTGTGGTACATACTAAGGGGAATACAATAGGATACTTAGGGGCTACTTATCACTAGCAAATGGCTGGATGAGTTTTATGTGTTGATCTGTGCATGCGTTGGCGTTTTTTATTCCTTGATGGTCTGTATGTATGGAGATAGTGGGGGGATGCAAGGCTGGATCAGTGGCATGGCGCTATCTTTAGATGGGGGGTTGACTTATGAGGTGCTGTCCAGCAGCGCCCATGTGCGTTTGAGACAGGCGAGTGACAACGGATGCTGCCGCAGTATGTGGTTTAGTCGTTTGAAGCTGTTCCAGGAAAGAGTGAGGATATTAACAATAACAGTTTCACCACTCTATTTCTTTTTCCAGTCCAGGTAAGATTTTTATGTCAATGATTTTTTCATGTTGTAGACGTTATCGATAAAAGTGCTTTTTCTAGCTTATGTATTTTCTCCTCTGCACCGGAACGTGTCCCGAGGTGGTACAAACCGCAGTCTTTCGCCTTCCTTACACACTAGTCATTTCCATAGGAAGCAGTAATGATTCTTTTGGCAGTTTTCTTGCCGAGGCGTGTAAGTGTTAATCCCTTAAAGGGCCCTACCACGTGACTAAATATGTAGGATAAACCCTTGTTCTGTAACGATATAATATTAACTGTGTTATTAAAACTTTATTTTCACGACATCTTAGTAACCGTCTAATTGTGGCGTTCCTATCCTAGCTAGACATACTTGTGACTTCAGAATGAGACTGAAATTATTCGGCTTGAACTGCTGTTAACGTTTAGGCTTTTAACGCTCATCTATGAGTATCGAACTTAAGAACTATTTGGTCATTCCGATCGATCATTAATACTGTGAGTGCTTGTGAAGCTAGTAGCTATAGACTTAAAAAATTTTAAAGTCTATTTCTAAGTTAGTGCCGTATAGGGTGAAATTACATAATTTAGAGGCTTCTGAAGCTGAAACGACTTTACTGCAGGTACATAGAGTACTTGTATATACGATATCCGCTAGTACGAAAGTCTCGACAATAAAATTGCTTTTAATATATATGATTCAGACCGAGACAAAACCCCTCACCGCTGGTGAAGTCATGATATTGCGCGGTCTATTGAGAGCATCCAAACGGAACCCGTTCTTCGTATCTCGAATTGTGATCTCGCCACAAGAGAACCGCATGAAAACCCCCCCAGAACCTTTTTCAAGCTTCATGAGAGGTATAGCTTTAAATCTTCATAGCTTATTACTCGAGTGACGGTGTGTGAAGGCTTCATGCAGCCCTGTTTTATTGCACATTAGTACTTATTATTATAGCCCGCTTTCAAATTTCACTATTAGACAGCAAAATGACATATGAAATTCTTTGCTATTTTAAATCAAACTCTTACTCGATCAACATGAGAACATAAGTATGTAGGGACCTAAGTTGAAGGAAACTTTTGTATAACTCCCTCATCAATTAGAGACGAAGCGATGAGCATGAGTAGAAGTATCTCCCGGATGTTTAGTGGTAATAGATTATGCCTTGCAGCTTATTCGATTCTGGACCGGGAGCAAGTACGTAAAGCAACTATACATTGGCTCCCCGAGTAACCTATATGTTACACACGTGACATGGCGCTGCCCCAGTGTTTGAATCTAAAATCAGATAAGGATAAACAACGCACAACCACAACCATAATCCATCGAGCTCTTCTCCGCTTTTGCTAGACCCACCCTGACCCCATATTCCTTGAAGTTTAAAAAAAAAAAGATGCCTGCACTAAGTCCACCATTTACCACACTCCTCGCGGCGGTTCTTTGTGCGATTGCCGGTTACTATGTGGGGAAGACCTCCGGCCTCCGCAAGGCGGAAAAAATCCATCAACTAAATGAGAAGGACACGGCGGTGCTCGAGGACAACTTCGGCGCTAGTACGGATACCAAAGCTACTGATAAAAAGGGGAAGGGGAGGGCTAAGGAGGATGACGAGGATATGGAGTGGGAGTCAGATGAGAATGGCGAAGAGGACGATGATCGCGATGGAGGGGTCAACATCAATAAGTTTGAGAATAGCCATGAAGCTTGCAAAATGGTAGGCCTCATATATATATCTACTATTTAATGAATAACAAGCCGAGTTCTATATTTGGTCTCAGCATTAAGTGACTGACTTCTCTCGCCGCAAGTAGGTTTTGATAGTCCGTAAAGATCTTGGGATGACGAAGGTATATTATCTTTCCGTGGTGATACTTCGTACTATATTATGAAACCGACAAAAAGAAAATAGGGAAAAATCGCCGCCCAGTGTGGGCACGCAACTCTCATGTGCTACAAAGCGTCCCAAAAGCATGCTCCGCATCTCGTGCGTGCCTGGGAAAATTATGGACAGGCGAAAATCGCATTACAGGCGGAAGGCGAGGACGAACTCAACATATTACAAGCTCAGGCAATGAGCCTGGGTGTTGTAGCTAAAATTGTGCATGATGCGGGCCGGACACAGATCGCGGCTGGCAGTGCTACAGTGCTGGGTATTGGGCCTGGTAATATCTCTCTGGACATGCTGGTGTTGAGTTGCAGAAATAGCTGTTTACTAATATTGATTGATATAGCTCCTGTGTCCGTCGTGAACGAGATCTCGGGCCATCTCAAGCTCTTATAATGGGTACTTCACCGATAGTCGTGACAAAAGGCGACTTGTGTAATAATGTGGTCAGAAGGAGGTGTTTTTGGCCTTTCTTCCCTATGTTTTACAGAAAATGGAGTTTCGGGGTTTTACATCATAAAGTACCACGGACTAGGGGGGGGGGGGAGGAATTAGAAGGGGTGTTACTCTGAAATTACATAAAGACACCGGACTTCTTTTTTACTAGTGGGCCACAATCCCAGCGGATTACTAGTATTTATCTCAGATTCGGGCATATGGGATCCGGAATATATTGAACTTGGATAGACCCAGAGATATAAAATGCAACGAAAAGATAATTCACTGGTATCCATATAGCAGACTTTACCTATCCTATAATATGGCCATTCAAAAGCAAAATGTACAAATAATAACTCATCTATTGTCCCGGCGCGATGAGTTTTCCTTTAAACCGAGCATCGTGTTCCCACCCACCTGCTAGAGCCGATCCGCCACTAGCCTGAGCATGACTTGCCATTCTAGCCTCCAACTCGGGTCTAAAGTGACGGATGAGCCCCTGTAGTGGCCAAGCAAACGCTTCCCCCAAGGCGCAGATGGTGTGACCCTCGACTTGCTTGGTGAGCTCTTGAAGCATATCAATCTCTCTCTCCCTTCCTTGGCCCTTTTCGAAACGCTCCATTATTTGGGCAGTCCACTTACTGCCCTCACGACAAGGAGTACACTGTCCACAGGACTCATGCTTGTAAAACTTGGACAACCTATGAGAAGTCTGAGTTAGCCTCGTACCAGGGGCAATACAATTGAGTATCTAAGTACTTAGGGGAGTACCTTGAGATTGCTCGGACAACATCCGTGCTCTTATCCATAACAATAACAGCGGCAGTTCCTAAGCCACTCTGAGCATCCTTTAAAGCATCGAAATCCATAAGGACATCGTCACAAATTTTCTTAGTCAGAATAGGAGTCGAAGATCCCCCCGGGATAACGGCAAGCAAGTTATCCCACCCGCCCTTGACGCCACCACAGTGTTTCTCGATCAGTTCCCGAAGGGGGATCGACATTTCTTCCTCGACAGTGCAAGGGTTGTTGACGTGGCCAGAGATACAAAAAAGTTTGGTACCAGAGTTCCTCTCACGACCAAACTGGGCAAACCACGAACCACCTCTTCTACAAATTGTTGGGGCGACAGCGACAGTCTCAACATTTGCGACAGTAGACGGGCACCCAAAAAGACCAACAGCAGCTGGGAAAGGTGGCTTCAAACGGGGCTTTCCTGGCTTTCCTTCGAGTGACTCAATGAGCGAGGTTTCCTCACCACATACGTAGGCCTATATGGTACAGGATTAGCGTTATATTTGCGAGTAAGTCAGGCTTAAGCTCACCCCCATCCCCCTGTGAATGAATACATCAAAGTCATATCCAGATCCACAGGCATTCTTGCCGATAAGTCCATCAGCATAAGCCTCTTGAATAGCTCTCTGGAGTACAGTTGCCTCATGATAAAACTCTCCACGAATGTAGATATAAGCTGCAGTGGCGTTCATAGCTCGCCCAGCAACCAAACAACCTTCGACGAGCTTGTGTGGGTCTTTACGCATGATCTCACGATCTTTGCAGGTTCCAGGCTCGCCCTCATCTGCGTTGACAACCAAGTAACGGGGAGTAGTTCCCTTATCCCACCCAGGTGGGTTCATGAAGGACTTGTTTAAGCATTAGTAAATCGAATAATGTATGCATATCAATTTCGTAGATTAGGCACATACCCATTTCATGCCGGAAGGGAACCCTGCCCCTCCACGTCCACGAAGGCCAGATGCTTTAATCTCAGAGATAATCTACCCCATACATAATCTAGCGTTAGCACTTTGATCCACTCATACTTGGTCAAATATCCAAGGGGAATATAAAATCATACCCAGTCGTGGCCCTTGAGCAGAATCTCTTTTGTCTTGTACCAATCACCATACTTTTTAGCAGTCTTCAGATCTGCTCCAAGCTGGCCGTATAGGTTTTGAAAGATTCTATCCTGGTCTGACAATCCGCCAAACTTTGTCTTTTTCGGTGGCGGAGCATCGCCGGAGGTGGCCAACCCACGCTGTTGAATAGCTATAGAGGGGCGAGCCAGGCGCGATACCACTCCAACTACAGAACTGGACGGGGTGTGCCGTGCTAGAAACATTATCGACGATGAATCTGGTGTTTATGTCAATTGAGCAAGCTTGGCTCTGCTACGAGCCGGGGGGGCGGGTGGGGGGGCAAAGTGTTGTTTAAATAGCCCGAGTCCGGATGTCCGCTTTAGAGAACGGAGGGGTGAAATCGATGATGGTGGTCGTCGGGCGCCGTGGGGTCGACTCAGTTCTGGGCACCAGGATGGCTGAGGTAATCTACGTTTCGTAGCTCCTGATTGGGTGACAGCTTCCCCCCACTCAGTCTCCAGACATCACTCGCCGCGTCTGTGTGGCGACCGAGGAAGGGGTTCTATGCGGACCACGGGGAGAACGAGCCAAAGAGGAAAAAGTGTTAACAAATCGAGGCCCCTCCTAACAGAGTGCATCTTTTTCTCTTGGTTAGGACTAATTTCAGCGTAAGGTACTCCGGAATACTCTCACTCTTTTATCTTTTAAGTATTGTACTGTACACAACTCGCTGTATTCGTAAACTAATTAATTTAGAGCATATAT
This sequence comes from Morchella sp. 2018-W26, assembly GCA_024713715.1. Lineage (NCBI taxonomy): Eukaryota > Fungi > Ascomycota > Pezizomycetes > Pezizales > Morchellaceae > Morchella > Morchella sp. 2018-W26. The sequence goes on along the minus strand of JAMGYX010000004.1, from coordinate 1,542,544 downwards.
TCAACCCAAATACCAGGCTTGTTCATAGTACCTGTACCCTCTCTGAGCGATCAAAAAAATGAACGATGCAAATTGTTAGTACATTGACAAAAAAAAGACTATTCCTCCCACACGCTAGGTATAATTCTTAACCTGCATCCAATTGATTCCCAAGGAAGAAAATAGAAAGTACTTAAGTACATAAACGCTCACCATGAAAATACAAAGATTACAGCATGCCTTTATACTGTAACAAGACAGGGGAGAAAGAAAAAACGATCCGAATTGGTATGTTGGCACTGAAAGGTCAATCCTAAGGAAGACGGTAAGTGTAAGGAGTCCTTCCCTAGAAAGTTCTTGCTCCCCAAAATTTGACATCAATATGAACTAAAGAAAGACAAATAAGACATTCCTTTCGCAGAGAAAAAGAGTACCAGAAATAGCCACCCAACCCAACCCAACCCAACCCAACCCAACCCCACCCCAAAGAGAAAAAACCCTACCATCTAGCAATATACTAGTAACAGGAACGAAAAGATGATGGAAATCTCATAAGAGCATGGTTCTCGAATGGTATATATACCACCACCGTCTATTCACAAAAAAGTTCGTAGGGTACCATGCTCCCATACTATTTACCACCCGCGTTGGCAGCTTCTGTTCCAACTTCCGCTAGGGTTGGAGCCGTCTTCTCATCGCTTGCAGGTATACTTTTTTTCACGTTAAGTCCTTTTATACCTGCGCTTATAAAATCCATATCCGTATCCTCTTCCTCTAGCATTACCCGTTTTTCTGCCTCGTGGGTTGGGCTCGGTTTCTGTCTTCCTAGTCCTGAGGCGAGATCATCGTCCTCATCAGAGCTCTACAAATTTCCCTTCCGATATTAGTTGAAATATAGAGCTAGGAATAAAAGAATGGAGAATGGCATACATCGATATCCTCTGCAAAAACGTCAACCTCCTCGATCTCCTCGAACCCACCGCTACCATCCCCCTCAACATCAGTATTATGTCTCACTGTAGAGTGCGTAGCTGGTGTAGTCGTCGAGTTTCTAGTGATGTTTAAAGGTAATGGCGGCGGCAGCGGGGGTTCGCTAGGCGCGGCTGAGAATGAAATTTCATCATCATCTTCTTCGTCAGAGGATCCGAATTTGTCGACGTTACTTATCTCTTGGGATATGTACGTGGCAAACTAATGATACGTATCACCATTTCTGGTTAGCAATCTTAGGTTCTCAACTCGGGCGTTGTCTTTTCTGCGGTACGTGGTGTGCACCACCAGAACACAAGGAAAGTAAGGTGTTGGAGACGAGAGTGAAAATCTAGTCTCTTGATAAAGAAAGAAAAAAGGTAAAAAGGCAAAAACTTTTGGAAGGAAAGGGATGAGTAGTAAAAGAAAAAAAAAAGGCTATTCCTCGGATATAGCAAACCAGTACTCCGCCGCCTTATTTTCCTGAACGCCACGGGGATCTTAAAAGATACAAAAGAGAAGAACTGTCAGACAGAAGACGTCCCGCTCATAAGAATGAAACGAGAAGAAAAACGCTATAAACAGGCCTTTCTGAACTCATAGGAATGTCATATCCTCGAATATGTCCTCAAGGTCATCATCAAACAAAAAATCGGTAAGGTCACCCACTTGATCGCTACTTCCACTCAACCCTAGTCTTGTAACCTCTTCATCATCTTCATCATGCTCCAAGTCCTCGTCCTCCTCATCACTTGAGCTTCCGAACCCGCTTAGAAGCCCACTTGCACTCCCACTGCCATTTCCACCGGCCGCAACGGCAGATGGGCTGGTGTTATTGTTGTTTCCGGTTTGTAAATCGATACTATCTAACTCAGCTGGTATACTGCCACTAAGAGTCAATGATCCAGCATTCGTGGCATTGGCATTAAATGCTTGAGCCTGAACAGCGTTCAGAACAGCTTGCCGCGGTCCTACGTTCATATCTGGCCTCACACCCCCCAGGATAGCGTTATCTCTTTCCCTTGTAGCCGCTAGAGTGTCTTCAACATATTCTACCCAGATAGAATCAGAGACCTTTTCGAGGACTTTATGGCCCAAGATTTCTGGGGGATGACGCTCAGCAAATTTGACAACCTCCTCGGCAATAAGGGTCAAGTGTCCCATATATCCAAGTCTCATGTTCCGTTCAGCCTGTACTCTATCAGACTCTTTTTGGCCACCAACTATTCGCTCTGTGATGCGGCCTGTGACAAAAAGATCGATAGCAAGGGCGCGATTGTATCCCCTGTCCATTGGGCCGTTGAAAACTTGTTGAACAACGTCATATACAACGTTGTGTAAAAAGTTATTCCAGGGGAAGCGGAAAAAGAAGTCCTGCAGCCTATTATTAACAAATCGGCTTTAAAAAATTATCATAAAATAAGCAATTAGAGCTTACCAATATCGTGGGAACAACTGAGTTCTCGACGAACATCATTTTCAAGAAATCACCCACGACAGGGTTTCCATCCGAATCCTTTGCAATCATTGGTTCATACTCCTCAAAGCTTGAGTTTCCGAGAGATCTAAAGGTAGTGTTCCCTTCATCTGAGACGGTTGTGTCGGATGAACCACCTAGGTCCATGAGATCTTCTTCGGGATATTGAGGTTGATTTTGTTGCTCAAGAGCCTCCTGTGGGAGTGGAGGAAGCTCAGCATCCATCCGTTCCTGGGTTATGGATTGAGGGCTTGGTGATGATGCGATAGACGCAGCCTTCATATCGGCTACTAAAGATCTGCCACCCTTGAGAAGACTATCGTCATCTTCTTCTACCGGTGGAGGTGATGGTGCTTTAGGAACTTCTGTGTTTAGTAGACTACCCTTACTCCGTTCAGTCCCTTTTTGATCCTTTTCAATTGGCATGTCTTTTGAATGGTTTTCATCTTCTGGCAAAGGTGGAAGAGGAGAATCAACGCCTTTGAGTTTCTTTTCCAATTTTTTAGGTCCCTCTGCCGTTCCAGAAGGGGCTGATGATCCAACTGCTAAAACCGCAGTGGGTGGGGCAACATCCAGCTGGGGAACCTCATCTGCTGGTATTTCTGCTGGGACAGGTTTCCTTTTATCAGGATACGAAGCGGTTGTCGTGTCAGCTGGAGTAGCTGGGGGAGAAAGTGGCTCATCCACAAAAAGGTCTTCGTCCTCTGAAGCCTTTTTAGGCTTCGAATCCTTCTTTGGATCGCTGAAGGGGTCTTGGTCAACACATTTCTTGGCTAACCCCCTTCCAGTCTCGTCGAGAGAAACCGCCACATCCTCAAAATCCTCTTCATTTATTGTATCCTCTGCCCCGCCGTTTTGCACCTGCAAAGGCGCCTTCTCAACCACCACTCCCTCAACCACTCCGTTGATATCAGCAAGGCCCTCTGCCTCCAGCCTGTCCCGCTCCCTTTCGGCCCATATCCTATCACGCTCCCTGTCTCTTTCCCTTACATACCTCTCGGCATCCTGTTCGTTTAAGAGGCTCATGTTACTGCAGTGCAATAGCTCTGCCATCAACTCACAGGTTTTAAATCTATCAAATCCCAATGGCTCAATTGTTCCTCCATAAGCGGCTTTTAATTCCCTTTTTCTTTCCGTTTTTGTCCCGTCATCGTTCGTTACAATCATCGTCTGTGTCAATATTAAACTCATGAAATCGGGGACATGTGTGGCAAAGAGACGCAGTAGTGTGCCTAAGTAAATTGGATCTCTGCTTGAGGGGGTGTTGTCGACATTTCCAACTTCTGGATCATAGTCTGAATTATTCTTACGGATGACTTCGATGACGATTCCAACACCGACAGTAAGCGGATTCCCTCCGCAGAGCATATCGCGTATAAGGCCCTTGACACATGCTTCAGAGACAAGCTGTCGGGTAAGGTCATTGGGGCCAATACACGATTGCTCGTTTTGTGAAGCATTGGCTGAAATGGTGATGATAGCCTTAATGAAATCTCCGCTCGATGTCTGAGCTACAGCCGAATATTCCGGGGAAAGAAACTTGAGAAGCTGAGGCATTAAATTTTGTGAATGAAGCCACTTTTATTATCTATCATCAGTAATTGTAACTTATTTCAGGGCGTTTAGCGATTCGACGGATGAATAGATGCCTACCTCAACAATACCCGCGCCGCCTTCACATTTTTCCATGCTGATAATCTTCAGTAACAAATCCATGATCATGGGACATTCAACATGTTTCAAAATCTTAGAGACAATGTTGGGCAGTCCTTTAAAGAACTCCATCATTTCTTCTGTCTTTTTGTCCAATAAGGTTTCATTAACTTTCGTAAAATAGCCAGCTTGCAGAGGGTCAAGTGGAGAAGGGCGTTCAAGGAATCCCCAAAACATCCGTAAATGTGATAAATTCCCCATCAGAGACTCGGCTAAAGACCATGTCTCACTTGAAAGGACTTCGCATGAGACATAGGCATACTTCAATCTTGACTTTTCTTCCCTCTCCCGCTCAGCCTTTTGCTCCGTCTCGGAAAGCTGGGCCCATCCATTCTGAATACCTTCTTCTCCCTCTTTGCTACTGACACTGCTTTCCCATCCATCAGAAGATAAGGATTCTTCTGTCCGTCGGGGCGCGATAACGTATTCAAGTAATCGACGTAGGACAGCTTCGTCCCTCAAGTACTCGATAAGCTTGGTATTGTGTTGCTTTAACTCTTGGATGAGATCTGATTCATCAAGCAACTCTTCAAGGGTTACGTCAGACTTATCCAGAATCGAGTCCAGAGTCGAGATGCTCGCGTAGCCTCCAAAACGCCAGAACATGGTTGGTGTCGGTAGTATATGGTGGGGGGAGGTCGGTGCTGTTGTTGTGTGGGGGAGGGCTGATGGCGATTGTGTTATCAAGAGATCTAATCTCACCCCTGCAAAGCGGCGATGATGATTATGACGATGCTAAGAAGGGTTCTTGAGATGAGGTCTGCATAAGCTCCAGTGGTTAACCGTCAGTCTCCCGATTTATTTAATGTGAAAGGGTCCAGTAGATGGCACGTGAGCAGAACTTACTTTTACTAGGGGGCGGGGCGGGGGGTGGATCTGGGGGAGGGGTCGACGGAGGGAGACGATGAGGGGAAATAGACTAGCCAACGATAATAGTGGAGTAGTCTCTAAGATAAGAATCCGAGCTTAGGTGGGCCAGTATCTAGCATATATCCACCTCGTTATACTTATAGGTTTAAAATAACGATGGAGGAGTCCGGAATAGGCCGTCGGGAGCCACAGGGTGAGTTGTTGGAAGTTGTGCGGTTAGCACCACGGGGTCCTTAACGCAGAGTGAAGCTTAAGGTGAGTTTGTGGTAAGGGAAAAGAAAAAAAAAATGGCCAGAAATGCTAAAAGGACAGTATCAGAATATTGTGATCGACTACAATACTTGCCATGGGTTTCCAGATGCCCTTCGGTTTGCTTTTCTTGCTTTGAATCCAAGGGGCAGCTGCTTTATAGACGCACCTCCTACATATATTTTGTGACACAATAAAATACTCTGGCGATACAACCTGGGTTATCACAAGTTTACCAGCTTCATTTCTGAGTTTTTCCTTTGCATCTGCTAATAGACCAGTCTCTTTATTAAGATTTTATCAGACATATGATTAATAAATGCTACGGAACTGGCATGGGAACCATCACAGTACAAGCCTTTTAACTTCCAACCTAAAATTATTTTAGTATAAAGGCTATTTCATCATTTGGGTTATTTAAGTACATGTGATTCTCTGAAAAGTATAGATATTTAGGACTATAAAAGTCGTAAACTAACCAAGCAAGAAACCCTTGATAAGCGGCTTATTTTATCCACTAGAACTCAGTCACTGGATTGTGACATATAAATCCGACACTTTTACTCCCTTGACGTTGTATTTTAAACTCAAAATATCAACATGGGCTTCAATGACAACTTTGATCTCGAATGCCCCAATACTAAGTACCTTTTTTCTCATACCATTCGATCCTCCAGTAAGTCGTCAGTTGCCGACCGTACGGTCTAAAGCGTTCCCAGCCATTCTGACCGGCCTTTTGTGAGTGTGGGCTTCGATCCTGCAGGAGCTCGGAAGTTGTCCAAAGTGATGCAATCATCAGCGCAACAACAAGAGCAACCAATATTTGTGACATAAAAAGGTCCGTCTAAAGTGAAAAGGCCCCATATATTGCAATTGACGTTCACCTAAATCAAGTTCCTGTTGGCGTTGAGACCGGAGGCCGAGTTAATAAAGCCGACGATATGGTTCGTGGAGGGTTGAGGGTTGAATCATTAAGCTTTTTCTTTTTCTTTATCCCAGGTTACTGTGTAACAGGGTACCTAAGGTTAATGACTGCCGCGCGTGCAGGTGGGGTCAGGTGAAACCACCCTCAAGAAGCCAAGAGCCTCTCCCGTAGCTACAACCACCTACCGGTCATCACCATTTTCTCTACCCCAGATCTCTTTGTACGTGCTGAGCTCAATCTAGAATACGCATTCTTAACCAAGATCAGCTTCCACAATGAACCGTCTCTTCGGCGCCAAAAATACTGCCCCGAAACCGACTCTCCAAAGTGCTATCGGGAATGTGAGTGCATAACACTGCTTTCAGAATCAATGTACATGTGCCGGATATGCTAACAAATTTTGTCTTGAGCTTTGATAGCTCGAGTCTCGTGTTGATTCCATCGACGTTCAGCTCTCTAAGCTAAACGCCGAACTTGCCACCTATCAGCAACGACTATCTAAGATGCGCGATGGGCCCGGAAAGAACGCCCTGAAGCAAAAGGTAAGCTCATCTGTTTTCTTGGTTAAGTTCAGCATTGTATCACGTACAAGCCTGTCCTTTTTTTTTTAACCGATAGCTCCTAAAATAGGCTTTAAAAGTACTCCAACGACGTAAAATGTACGAATCTCAAAAAGATCAGATCCAACAACAGTCCTGGAACATGGAACAAGCTGGGATGATGCAAGACAATCTCAAAAGTCCGCTTTTCTCATATATTTCGATTTTTTGTGCGCCACTATTACTACCTAGAGATCAATTCTTCCCAAGTCTAGCATTCTTTGCGGTAGTGATAGTGGTGTTAAATCTATTATCTGGCCGGGGTTTGCTGATACGAGAGCACGTCCCCCCTCTGGGTGGACCGCGCACCACGGTGAAAACAGATGTTATGGTTACTGTTGACGCCCTCAAAACAACGAATAAAGAACTGAAGAAACAGTACGGGAAAATAAATATCGACAAGAGTAGGCGTTCTTCATCCCCTCACGGTAGACATCAAACAGACTCTGATGGACGATTCTTCAACCACAGTCGAACAACTCCAGGATGAAATGGCAGATTTGATGGATATCGGTAACGACATCCAAGAATCTATTTCGCGATCCTATGATATACCTGAAGGTTCGCTCCAATTCTTTACTTTCTAGCACAAATCAGACTAATGCAGTGGATAGATGTGGATGAGGCGGAGCTTGATGCCGAACTCGAAGCTTTGGGCGAGGAAGGAGAGCTCAGTGGAGGATGGGATGCTGAAGGAGTCGGTGCCGGGGAAATTCCAAGCTTCTTACAAGGCGAACCTGTAGGCGGGGTACCGGATTTCGTTGACGAGGCGCCCTTGGGGCAAAAAGTAAAGGAAGCAGTTTGACCGTTTATAAAGTGTGCAGATTCTGCAGTTTCTTGGAGTTGGTGTTTTTAAAACGGCTTCATTAGGTCGGGGGCATGGGTGATCATAGTCTTAAACATAGCTACATAATGGTGCTTTGAAATATTGTTCGCGTTATACTTGCATGTACTAGTTAACGATGCATAGCTACAGTTGATTGCAGCTGCAATGCCCTTTTAGGAAAATGTTAGAGGATACACAAGCAGGTATCTTCTGACTATTTCTAGTGTTCTCCCTTCTCAAACTGAGCCCATTCGAACATCAGATCACTCCTCATAGTCATCTTAACCCCTTCCAAAACCTCCTCGCCACTGTGCCACAGCATTCTCTGCTGAAATACTAATACCCTCCCCCTCTTTGGTTCAACATCCACAAACTCGGTCCTCTCTGGGTTCCAGAATCGTGTTGTCCCACCTCTTTTAATTTCCTTTGGGGAAGATGCTGGGTCCACAGGGTCTTCTACGCCTTCGGATGAATCGTTGAGGTAAAGATGGAGAGTCAAAAGCGACTTCAAGGATTTGTCGGGAGTAGTGTATAGTGCGTCACAATGTTGCGTGAACTTTTGTCCTTCGCCATACTTCAAAAATCGGAGGCGTTCGTTGAGCCTAAGTTTGCAAACTGTTAGAAAATGCTAATAGCCCCATTTCTGAACTCAATTTGACCAAACACTAGCCTCCAGGGTGAAAAGGGTTGTATTTTTACAAACCTAGTCATCCTCCACCTTCCCTTGCTCTGTCCTGTCTTCATCTTGCCCGGAATGTTCTCCCAAGTGCTTCCCGGCCCGATCTCGGCGACTTCCTCCAAAAATGGCTTGACTCTATCATAGATACGCTTCGCGGCCACAACATCTTCTTTGATGATCCGAGAACAGTCCCTACGATTTGTGTTTGGTGCTGCAGCTTTCCAATCTGAGTCTACAAGTCCAATGAGGTCGGCGCATTCAGAAGCTGTAAAGCAATCATCAATCACTAGAGCGTAGTAATTGTTGGGTTCACCATAGCACGACTTCAGTGGAGTATCGTTGAAGTCTATGCGTGTTGCCGTAGGCACGAGCTGGAGGGATCCGGAAGACATTTGGCAGTCGAGATTATCGTAGAACATGGTTGGAGATATGTGGCTTTTAAGGTGAATCTTTCTGATTGTAGCGGTAGATATAGATGATGGGCTAACTTGATCCCAAGCTTGACTCACTTATTGCTGCGCCGTGATGTAACCGCTGAAGCGCATGGGCAACAGACGCGGTGTGAAGCTTGTGTGACTGTTTTCTTGGATTCATGGAAATCCAATCGGTATCATTGCCGCAACTGGTATCTTGCTATCGTGAATCATGGATTATCACTCGGTAATACAAATTCTTTGATACATCGTCAAAGACGCTTGATAGCAACCATGGCGCAAGGGCATTCGAGAAAACGTTCCCGAGGAAGGTGGATATTAGAATTCCTCGCATGCACGTAAAGAAAATATCACTACTCACCGACCCACGCGAGATTTGACGCATGCACGCCGCAAGGCTATCAACTACTATACATGCTCTGCGCTACTCCTCCCGGGGCACCTGCATGTAGGTTTTTTTTTTTTTTAGAAAAAACTAAAACCTTCGTACCCGGTAAGTCCAGCTAAATCGTGCAGCTGCCAAGCCTGCATCTTTCGTAGCCTTTTTTTAGGGTATTTTACATATCAAAGCTCGCACTATGCGTCAAGGAGAGAAGAGCAGGTACTGTATAACTACATATATGTATTATATTCTATGTACCTGCTCTACATAGAGGACATCTGTGGCACTCGGTGAGGTTTTTATCTGCACTTAATTGGAAGATGATCTACAGATGGGCAGGAGGTAGCTCGGTACCCAATCAATGACTGCATGTATGTAACCAAAGTAAAGAAAAGCACATCGGTTATCAAGGAGAGCTCGCTACCATCCCTGCATACTCGGCCCACCTTAGCGACCCGGGTTCAGGACAAGATCAACTCTCGCAGAAGTCAATACATGTAGTTCCGATATCTATGGCTCGAGAAACTATGGAGGGTAGGTGTGTAAACTTCGGCATTTGTAGCCAATCGGTCTATAGAAACTGGGAGACCTATCCCCATAATTGTACTAGCGCCTGGTCTAATAGCGGAATTTTCTCTAAATCCAATACAAAAAAGTTCCTCTGAAGTTGACATACCCATCCCCTATGCCTTCTCGCACCTTGTGCCTTAGGACCTCAACCTCCGAAAATCTGCTTAGGTCGCCGGCCAATCGCAGCATGCGTAAAAACAAACGGAGGATTCCCAGGAGTTCGACATAGTTAGCTTCAGGAGTGTCGTCCTTGAGGACCTTTGATGGGATGGGATCACGAACGATTAATACCTTGGGCATTATCACTTGATAGGCCTCAGGTAGAACGGGGTGGATGTAAACAAAAAGATCATAAGGGTATATGAATATGCTCTTTGTGTATTTGGCAGTAGTATCGACGGATGTAACGTTAAAGTGATTACGTGTAGATACATGTTATGTACATGTACTTATATCTTGCGCTAGATACCCTAAAGCTAGTCTCGTTCCCAGCCCTTACGGTGTGATGTTAGTGGTGGTGGTGGTTGTGACCGATAGATAATTTAGGTTCATCACAGTAAAGTAGGGTCTGGAGCAATAACTTTTCGGGAAAAAACTGGGTTTCTAAATAACCCGGACATTTTTTGGTAGAGAATACGGCATAGAAACCGGGCAACTTTTTGGGCAAGCACACCAGACCCTTCCGGTATTGAACCATACAACCAAAAATATACCGCTGGAATCTGGGGACGAGACTACCCTAAAGCTAGATTCTGTTATTACAGTACCAGAGACGGCATGAAATCAATAGTACCCTAATGCGGTATAGTAAGAATTTACCGTGATTTATTATTTAAACAGGGTATACAGCAGTCCTACTGTAGTCGTACCGCATTCTCAAAAAAAAGACAGTATCAATTTTATCACTATTTCCGTCACTATAGGCAACCCACATGTCGGGTTCAGTGCTAGCACCCTGTCCGTGGTCCAAACTCAAGAACCGACAGTATCGAAAATTAAGAGGGTGGGATCATTACGGTATTCCCGTGAAAATAGAACCCTTCTTACTATGCCGGTTTAATTCGGTACTCGTTACTAAATTCCGTAGTCATACGGTAGTGATTTCACCCCCCTTTTTTCGTACTATAAGTTCGAAAATAAGTTAAAGAGTTCTTTGAATGATTTTCTTGAAGTTACTTGGAGAGTACTGACTAAACGTGCAGTGGATCTAGATATCTAAAAGCTTCTAATAATTTGGACAGAGAGTATGACGTCAGTCTATATTTAATTCATCTAATTTGAGCACTAACTTCTTTTTCAAGCGAAAATTGGGCATTAGATGGCTTTTGGAATCGGGTAGAAATAAATTGTTTTTTAAGTTAAATGTATTTCTGTTTGTCTTTGAGGTAAGTGTTCTCTTCAACAGCTCTCCGGTGGGGTTTAATAGATTCTCTTCTCGAGCTATTGATACATTGTAGAAATTAGCTCGCGACTTGACATGTGCTTGCCAACAGAAGGGAATGATTATTACCGTCCAGGCAGAGCTCAATTCAAACCCGGCCGGTGCTACAGCGTTATCGGTCTGGCCTCGTGTACTTCCAGTCAAACGGCGGTCGCGCTCCATCACTAGCCCAGCATTAGTATAAAGATAACGTAGCTAGGGAGTATCTTTAGGATAGGAGAGATTTATTACTTTGCTGTGGGTCGTAAAGAGCTTATATTAGCTAACATTGTTTCGTGCCCCGAAGTAAAATCGACAACTTACTTTGTCCCAATGATCCAAACTCCACCTGTGTCTCTTCCCGTCATTACGGTATGTACGGACGGCCGAGAGTCCCTACTCAACTCTTAGTTTGACCACCCCAGCCTTGAAGACTCGATTTGACAAGAGATGGGTACTAACCAGACCAGTAACGCCAAACATCTGGACATGGCCTCATTAGCGATTCGCCAAGCAAGAACAGAGATGACAGAGCTTACGCCAAACATGATTGCATACGGGAGGAAAGCTTCAAAGGGGATAGCCATGGTGTATGGTTGAGGTGTGTATTTGTAAATTTCGATTATCCTGTTGCTACAGTCGACGTCGGCTTACAGTGTGGGGCAGGAGCGTACTCACTCTTACGCATTGCAGGCGGCTCTGTGGTCACGAGCCACTGACACTCAAAGCAGCAAATAGTGGCTTGTGTGACCTCACGGCAGCGCTGCGGTTCCTCCAACTGCGCCAGGACGTTTTCGCAGGGGGTCAACACGTCTTCCTTCCTCTGCTGTCTGTAACTCGCCGTCACATTTCGGACGCGTTTTGAGTCGCCTTCTAAGTAGATCCGCTGAATTCTAGCCTCGCGTCGAAACCATTTCTTTTGCGCCACGAATTTAGGTCTGTTCAAACCGGCTGCAGACGGCTTACATACGATCACATCACCTCCTGGCCTTCCCATCAAGCTAGTAGTCATCTAGTTTTTGCATTAATCTAACATAACAATCATACAAAAGAGTTAATGATAGCCCCACGAGGTGCAAATTACTTGCTGGGATAAACGACTGCCCATCATCAGTACTTGGATCAAGGGCTTTCGAGCAGCAACTCACGAGTCGTGAGTTTGGGGGTTAGGAATCAAGAAGTATTGCGAATTTAACGAAAAAGGTTGCCGCATTGTTTTCTCTTCCTGTTCGGGCGTTGACGCTCCTCACCTCCGGCCCCGATTCCGGTATTATGGCTGGTTCGAGGAGGGAGGTGGAGGAAAGGAGCGATAGTGGGAGTCCTGCGCCGTCAAGCCAGACACGGCGCTCAGGGAGGCGCGCTAGGAAACGAAAGGTATTCTCCATTTTTCTTCTTAGAATAGATCACCCTAACGGTCTGGTGCTGATTAAATTGTGGGGCAATAGCGTGGAGAAGATGAATTCGGGGGCGGAGAAGATGAAGAGGATGAGGACGAAGCGGAAGCCGATCAATCCACAGGAGAAAATGGATCATATATATCGTCTGATGAGGATGGGGATGTTGAAATCTGGCAGGGGGATGAGGATGACGAGGTGGAACGCCAACCCAAACCACTTTGCATGTACGCAGCCACTGATATAAATTACCGTATTCTGGAGATCGAATACTAACATTATTTGTTGCTACAGACACTGCAATTGTGACGAAGATAACGACCCAAGTCCGGAATACGAAACACCATTAGAATGTGAAATGTGCAACGCTTTTTGTGAGTACACATAACCCATTTTGTGCCTTGGGGAGATCCTGCTGATATACGATTATATAGCGCATAAGGAGTGTGATAACCAGGCAAATAATAACGGGGGAGTAAAGTCGGCCCTAGATGAAGGTATATACCAGTAGGTCTATTATTATAATAATCATGGGCTGGATTTGACCTGCTCTTTTTTTTTTCTTGACAGAGTCTGGCAAATGGCGATGCCCTACTTGTGTTGCAAGTGGCCCCGATTTTAATCCAGTTGAATCCACACCATCTCATAAGAGTCGTTCGCGGCGGGTCAGTGCTGGTAAGTCCTTGCTCCTTGAGCTATTTATTTTAAATAATTGATAAGCTGAGACACAAGTATTACAGGCAAAGAAGACAACTCGAGGACGCTCAGAAAGCGAAGGGCTGGTGATATAGATGAGGAGGATGATGGTCCAGTAAGTGCTCGAAGAAGGAAACGTATGAAACAAGACAAGGTCAGAGCCAATGGCCATGTCTCTGATAATCAAAATGGGGATTACAATCTCTATGAATTCGAAAATATTGATGGGAATCATGAGTCGAATGATACCCTTTCACTTAATACGCCTGGTGCCAGCTCCAGAAAGAATCAAAAACAACCTGCCACAGCTGATCAAGAGGAACAACGAGCTATCAAAGTCAAATGTAAAAAAACGCCCCGGAGGTTCAACCTTTCAATAACAAATCTTGCGTCCGGGAAGTTGGAGAAAATTTTGGAATCACCACCAAAACCTAGTACTGTACCGCCACGACCGCGCAAGATTGCTACCAACAACACAAGAAGTGCTAGGGCACGGTCAACGGCTGCCACTGTTACGACTCCTGCCACTAGCACAAGAGGCACTCGTGCCTCGCCTTATTACCTACCACTGAACGATGACGATAAATCAAAGCCTTATGGCGGTATTTTAAGTGAAGCAGAAGCGGAAACTACTAAGACCCATCCTGGTGCAGATGACAGAGTACGCTTTGATAGGGCTCGTGAGGAGGCGGACGAAGAAAGAAATACACGTTTGAAACTATCATCCTCGGCCTTATCAACTGGGCAAAGTAGTACTGGTCGTGGCGAAAAGGACAAAACTTTAGAGAAGAAAGGTGGCGCCAGCAAAATTGAATGCATACATTTTGGAGAGTTTGAGATCGATACTTGGTACGCTGCACCTTACCCAGAGGAATATAGCAGGAACAAAGTCCTGTGGATTTGTGAGTTCTGCCTGAAGTACATGAACAGCGAATACGTCGGCTGGAGACATAAGGTTAGTTTCCGCCTCTCCTCTTTGTAGCGTAATGTTTTGTTTCTTTGGACAAGATTTGGGCCAGGTTTGAAACTTTGTTCGTTACACGCATGAATTGAGGACCTCATTTGATTGGTTTGACCCTCGGATACCCGCAGTGGCCTTATTTATATTTTCACAAACTTATTTTCATGGATTCTCACTCCCATTTTTTTCTTACTAACACCCTATAAAACAGATGAAATGTGGCGCCAAACACCCCCCCGGCGATGAGGTTTACAGAGATGGCTCAATATCTGTCTTTGAAATTGATGGTCGTAAAAATCCAGTCTACTGCCAAAATCTTTGTCTGCTGGCAAAGTTATTCCTTGGGTCTAAAACGTTGTATTACGATGTTGAGCCATTCTTGTTTTATGTTATGACTGAATTCAACGAGTGCGGGATGCATTTTGTGGGCTACTTTTCAAAGGTTTGTTCCGAAGCCCCGCCCTCCCCCGCCCCTTAATAGGTTTTACTCTTTTGTTTAAAACTCGGATTTTAATTCATCATTTCAGGAGAAACGCTCAACAAGTCAAAATAACGTTTCTTGCATTCTAACACTCCCGATACACCAACGAAAAGGATATGGAAATCTTTTGATCGCCTTTTCGTATCTTCTTACTCGTGCTGAAAAAAAGACTGGTTCACCAGAAAAGCCCTTTTCCGATCTTGGCCTTGTATCATACCGAAATTACTGGAAGTTAGCACTGTGTTATGAGTTGCGAGACCAAAAAGAACCTTTGACTATCCTGGACATATCTAGGCGCACAGGAATGACGCCGGATGATATAATTTGTGGATTGGAGGCTCTACATGCATTGGTTAGAGATCCAGTTACAGGAACATACGCTCTTCGCCTGGATTACAGGGCATTTCAGGCACATATCGATAAATGGGAAGCGAAGGGATACGTAAAGCTGAACGCTAACGCCTTGGTATGGACACCATTCCTTATGGGGCGGTCGCAGGCACTGCAGTTCAACGATGCGCCTCTATCAACAATAGCCCCTAGAGCGGGAGAAAAGTTATCGGCTATTGATGAGAAGGCTGAGGCGGTTACTGCGCCGGCCGAAATGGGAGACGATGGCAAAGGTGATCTAAGTACTAGTCACAGCCGGAATGGCACTGCGACAGCTGCGACCGGGGAAGTCATGGACCTCGACGCGCTACAATCTGCTTCCCATGCACAAGAGGAGCAAGAGCAGGACAGGATCAGCAAATCTGAGGCCGAACATACTGCGACCCTGCATGAAATACCCAAACCGGTAACTCCTAATATCAAATTGGGATACGAATCGAACCCATTTAGCAATAAGTGGAGTGGTCCCAGATCACCAGTGAAATCGCCTATGTTAGATAACAGTGGATTTATGATACCGCCCACTAGATTCGAGATAGTTCCCTCAGTCCCCGGTTTGACGCTTAAAAAAGGTCGTGTAGCGTCATCGACAGCTGTAAGGGGTAGGAAGCGCACTTCAATGTCACCGGCAACCCCAAGGGGTAGAGCTGTGGATACGTCAAAACTACGCAGAGGCAGGACAAAATTGGCAGATACAGTTACCCTAAATGGTGCCAATAGTCCAACAATGGAACAAACTCGGGAGTTTCTTGATAGCCCTGCAGTGTCTACCGGAGCCGTGCACAAGGAGTCGCATGGAAGGAAATCACCTAGTGTAGTCAACAAGGTAATGCGTACTACGGGTATGGACGTTGCATCGGAAGTTTGATGTGCAGTGGTTGGCCCACTCGTCACTGTACTTTGTTGACCACAGGAGATGTTTTATTATTTTGTTTTGTTTTTTTGGCATGGGTTTCAGTTTTAATCATGTTTTATTCCTACGAATCATCCCCTCACTTTATGTAATTAGGGTTGTACGCTTTATGGATCTTTGGCGACTTTGTGGGAGGGCATTTAACGGGACTTGGTGAAATGGGCGTTTGAAAAATTACACATTTTATTCTTATTATTAAAACCGATATTACTACCATACCCAATATCTTTTTACAGCATTTTTCATGTCTTTACAGCCTGATAGCCAGTTTAGTTCCCAGGCGGAATGAGGCTACTACATGTATGTACTTAATGTGCACACTTCAGTTCAGAACCCTCCGAGTAGGATTGGTCGTATGGAGCCACATGCTGATGTTTCTGTCATCCTTGGTAGATGATAGAAGCACTTGAGTGATGTGGAGCTTGGATTTGGACTTTGAAGAAATGGCCTTGCCTGTTAACGTTACCCGCTGCCTAGAGAACGCACGGCCCATCACGCAGCTCAGGCGTCTCCACACAAAAGGGTGGAGAGAGATTCCGGGGGAGATTCTTCTACTGGCTCCCTCTTTTCTGCAGTTGCTTTTTGGTTCTGATTTTGCTTTTTGTTTGACAGCTACCAGGGTCGCGTAGGCATACTTCCGTCTGATGTATGTATACACATGTTAGCTACGCTACCCTCTTTAGGATTCTAAGTTACAATAGTGCCATTTCTCTTCCACTATTCGTGCAAAAGCGTCAACCACAGCAGCTAGAGATGATGGAGGTTCAGAAAGGCTACCCAACTGGGCGCTTAGGCCTGTCAACGACAAGGTACACCCCTCAAAAATGACGGAGGAAAGTGACACGACTCTCGCAGCGAGCTCCGGACCACGGAGAATGTAGCGAGTGGATTGAACACTTGAACTTCTTCTGTAAGGGATGGAAAAAGTAATTCATGTTTACACAAAAAAACAAATATATATCGTAGACATCCTCTTTGGAAGAGTCTCTTCCTAATATGTGTGGCATACTCTATGGAGTATATAACGAAGGGTCTGTGTGTCCCGGCAATTGCGCTTTTTCAAAGGGCTCCATCTAATCATTATTCTAGGCACCGGTCGTTCTAGATCTCCCGTTTCCCCACCCCTCTCATTTGCCTGAGATATCTCTTTATGAAAGGTTGATGACAATCTAAAGGTTAAGCCCCTCCACAAACCGGAATCACAACCTCAAATCGGACGTATCTGCAGGCTTAAAAGTGGGGGGTTGGCCTCAAACTCGGATTAAATTTACATCATACTGTGTCAATCTACAAATCGGTAGCGCGGGATCTGAAGTGAAGCAGATGGTAGATGTCTTAAAAAGCTTTGTTTTTAACTGAGTTTGGAACGCGGCTTTACCCTAAGCGCTGTTAAATTATTAGTGGTCGTTCTGGTCTACATACATGTAGTCATGGATAATAGGTTTTCAGTAAAGACTAACAACTCCACCCAACCCAGTAACCAAGTTGTTGTGATAGGATTACGGCTGGGGTTGTTACTTTGGGGGGGGGGGGGTATTTGTTTCCATTCCACCTTTCTCACCCGGACGCATTTTCTTTTCCTTTGGCGTCCTATTCCGTTTGTAGTCAAAAGAGACTATCAATAAATACATGTAATAAAACCCGAAGAGTATTAGTTCCTTGACCCCTGTTTGCCATCACTACCGGTTTGCCATCGCAATTGTACTGAGTAGATCAAGGGACCGGGGTGCTTGTAGCGTTTTTTTAACTCCACATACATACATGTACATAGAGTACATATTGCCGAAAGTGGTCAATGCAGGTCAGATACTCAAGTATAGTGTATATATTGCTAGTTAGCTAAACCAAGTGCTTAACACCGGGGTAAAGATAATATCCACGATATTGCTTGTTGGTTTCGTGACCACTGCACATGGCGGCCTGTCGGACAGCAGTCAAGTTATCATTCAGACCCAGCGAGGTGAAAACCGATATTTCCAAAAGAGTCGATCTTGGTAAAATGGTGCATGGAGCTAGAGATTCGTAACCAGCCATAAGACTCGTGAGACTTCACTGAAACTGGAAGTGTAACGAGCAACGAAGGGGAGTGATCCAAGACAACAAATAAAACGTGTAAGAAGCAGGCAAGACTTAAGGAAAAACAACAAAATGTCATGACTATCAAACAGAATAATAAACAGACATGAAGATCAGCAATACAAATGGGAGATCAAGGATGTAAGGCTGCTGCTTATGTAGAAATATATGTACTCTATGTACTTCTACATTCCCAGTGTCGATATCGGTAGGACAAGGATATAAACCACGAACCAGAGTAGGACGGGTCGCTTGAGCTCGGTTCCTTTAGACTCCCTCCCTGTCCAACCATGGGTTGGAACCAGCGGTAATCCGGTTTTCGTCCTTATGCGCTCGGACGTTCCGTTGCCCTAACCGACTCAGCCAGCTGCCTGTTCTTGATCAGAGTTCCGAATCAGTTCTTAACCCGGTCCTTGCATCAACCTGTGAACTTTTGCGGATGGCCGGCGAATACGAATTCAGTGGCTAAAAGGCCGGGAACCTAAGGAGGTGGGGGAGGAGGAGCGGAGGAGGCGGCAGCATCCTCGGGGTGATAAAGAAACTCGTGGTTGTTTACTTACTCTGCCATCCTCTGCCATCTTTTGCTTTGCCTGGCTGATGATCGAACCCTCCGAAAAAGCTTTAGTGGCCGGTACCCCGACGCTCCACACCATCTATCCTGTCACACGGTGCACGGGCACCACTGCATGTTTCTCACCCAGGAGTAGACCTGCGATTGCCCACGGCATAGCCTTGTCACATTTGCCACGGAAAACCAAAGAAAATCGACAAACAGCAAGATAAATCGATAAAAAAATTGGTGCAGGCACTCTGGGCTTTGCCAGTGCCGGGAAATAAGAGATTCCCTGCGCACGGGTGCTGTTACCGATATTTCGTGCATCGTTTGATTCTTTTCTTGGCCCATCTAGAGCAATATATGCCTTGTAATTATTGTTTTGAAGAACCTATCAAAAGGAAACGAATAAAGGGCAAGCACGAGATGTGGCTCTATAGAGAGTAAGCGGGTGTTTCATGATAGGAGAGGTAGCGTTAAGCATTTAAAACCCACTTGAAGCATTTCGAAAACAGGTAAACTAGTTCGTCTGCCGCCCTGCCCGTCCCGTCTCCTCTGATCATCAATCGGGTGGCTTGGTTGACGGATGGGTTAATCAGGCTCAATTATGTCGGTCCAATATATTTTCGTTTTGATCCTGACTGGTCCACGAAAGAAGCATACTTACCTCTGGTTGTGGGCCCTGTATGTGCCATTGTTGGTCGTGATGCCGACCTTTTACTTGTTGCATGTCCAGAATGAAGTCAAGGGACCTATATGATAGCAAGTCTAAGCCATTTGGCCCTTGATTGGTTACACTTGCGGGAAGGGCTCACTGGTTCTGCTGGCTCCGGCTTTCTCATAACGGAACCTTTTTTTCTTTTCTTCTCCTGGATATTTTTTTGTGTCCACAAAAGGATAGGATTTTCTTCAATCCATTTCAGTTCTTATTTGCTAATGCCTGGACGCTGCCCTAAAAGATAAGTTCTTATTCAGGGCATGTTTTCCCATGTAGCCTGAGGTATGAAGAGAATGGAGGGGCGCCCACCACAAGCGAGCTACTGCGTTGGTTCCAAGTTAACTATAACTCAGCTGGCTTTATCAGTATATGGATACGGTATTGTATGATGACGAGACTTCTCCAGAGAGACACAAAGTATTCAAAAGTATAATGCTATAGCACCAGGGGTAATTACCCAGGAAATTGGTCGTACCACGGCAGCGCAAGTCCGGGTACAGGAATGCTCATCCTCGATCGCACCTGCTATCCAGAGTTCTCCTCTGTTCCACGGCGAGTACATATTTTGTCTTTTGGGAGGTGAGATTTACCTTTTCTATTGGCGCATGGGCCTACCCAGCAAGCGAGAAAAGCAATATGACAACAAGGTGGTAGAGTGGCCCTAGAGAGCGAGCATGGCGCTGCCGTGCGCAACGGTTCCAACGTCTCAAAAAACGTGGTGTTGATTCATAATTACAGGTCGAAGAGTCCGCGTATCGGCGTATTCGGACTCGTGAATTCGATAACTAGGTATTTTTTATCATCCCTTTTTTTTTCTTTCTCTCTCTCTTTCTTTTCTTTTTGTGATTTTTTGTATTTTTTTTTTCTTGACTAGAGTAAGTGGGTTTCAAAAAAAAAAAAAGAAGACACGAATGGCAGAATTGAATACTCACATGGCCACTATTAGAAACACGCATACGCATGAGATAAACAGGCTCTTGCGGGCCAGGGTTGATGATTCTCACGCATAGCGTACCGGAGCTTTAGCCGCGATCAGACAGACTACCTGGTTCAGAGGACCGACGGGTTGCGCAAGCGGGACGTGGTAGCGTTTTTGTGCGCCAGTAACCTCGTCGACCGAGGAATCGATACTGCTTGTCTGATTGCCGGCACATGCTTGAAAGCATGCCGGGTCATATCAAGACTCCACATCCACATCCCACCCACCGCAACCACTACCGTAACCATTAATCCACACCCCATATGTATGGATTCGTCGTATGTAACGCAGAGGACGAGGAGGGAAAAGCAAGGAAAGAGAGGAAAAAGAAATATATAAGAGGCAAAGAAAAAGAAAAAAATTGACGAAAAAGGAAGTAAAACCAAGAATACAAGTGCAACTGGGCTTTCTACACTCTCACTACATAATATATCATTGGCATTGGAGAGGGAGGTGGGCCCATTACCAGGCAAGCTGGTTCTCCCTTTTTGCCCCTTCACTTTAAATTAGGCATGCCCCCACAAAAATAATTGAAGCCTACTATTTTATTTTACAGTAGAGATGTGCGTACTTGGGATTTTTTTTTTTTATAGCCGGTGGATGCGCATACATGGTACACCTGAACCTGTCTAGATCCATACTTTGTACATGTAGTTACCATATCTTCTCCCTTCGCTTCCCATGAATGAAACATTTTAGGATGATCTAGATTTACTTGTAACCCGTCTTGCTCCCACCCGTTCGGTTCTTGCATTTCCTTTCTCTGCCCCCTTCGCGTTGTGCTGGCATGTTGGCTCCTCTCGATCTCCACACTGTCATCATCCATCTCCATCATCCACCACCATCCATCCCCACTCTTCAACTACATGTAACTCAACAACACAACCTAAACTCACCACCACCACCACCACCACCACCACCACTATTATCACTACATACCTCTTTCACTAACATGAGAGAGTACTTACCTTCTCTTTACACACACCCCTCCCCCAATTGCCTCCAACCCCCTCTTGTCCCTCCCCTCCCTCCCCGGATGCATGCCCGACTATCATCTTCTCCAGCCGCCGCCTAGTGTTGCCTTCTATTCTTATTTCGTC
Organism: Morchella sp. 2018-W26; assembly: GCA_024713715.1. Taxonomy (NCBI): domain Eukaryota; kingdom Fungi; phylum Ascomycota; class Pezizomycetes; order Pezizales; family Morchellaceae; genus Morchella; species Morchella sp. 2018-W26. Next base: position 1,521,191 of record JAMGYX010000004.1, on the reverse strand, counting down.
ACCCGAGACACTGCGCGCTGCCTTTCTCGAAGCTCGGGGTCCACAAGGTCTGGCCAGACTGGGTCCCCCAACCGTCAATCTGTCAAGTCCTAGTTTGGCGCCGTGTCTTGCGCTGTTGACCCTTCTCGTCCAAATCTGCAAGCCGTTGTACGGAAATATCCCACTCACACGTCGTCCAGAGATCCCTTCCCCGTCCCCGTTCATCCCTCCCCCCAACCCCTCTCTACCACTCTCACCCTTCCCTCCCATCTCTATTGTCTTGATTCCTTCATGCGCATGTGCATGCTGCAGTACTCCTAGAGAGAAAAAAAATTTTTTTTTGAACGAGCGTATTTAATTTTTTTTAATTGAATCAAATAAGTATTGGTATCTACAGCTCTCTTCTCTTTCTCTCTCTTTCTCTCTCTCTCTCTCTTGACGGTTTGCATACACTCTCACACCAAGCAAACTGGGGCAAGGTGCAGGAAGTCGAGAGCTAGACTAAAAAGTAAGCACAGTCTACCAGTGCGCGAAAAAGGTTGTGAGGAGAAATAGGTGCCAGAGAGTGAAAAGAGAGATTAAAAAGGTGACGAGAGCTCGACAGCCACTCCGTAATCAATCATCATTATCATAGTCGTCCAGTGAACACTGGTCAACTAGTCAATCCTCCCCCAAGCAAACCCACAAACAAACCCACCCTGCTAAGGTCCGGGCTTAAACCGCCGCTACCCTACCATCTTCTCCCCTCCTCCGGATCACCTCCTACTTTACGTACATAATAACGTCCTACCTATCTCTCCCGGCAACCCCCTCCTCTCGTTCACACTTCCACACGTAGGCATTTTTTCTCCTTCGTCTTTTTGTCCTTCGTTGCCGCAGCGACTTATATACCCCTACTTTCCAGCGAAACTAATACCCTCACGCGCTGTTGTGCATTTCTCAAGTTCCTAGTTGCGTTTACGGCTGAGTTTATCAACTTCGCTTGGCATCTTTTCGCCAGCATCCGTTCGCTTTATTGCGCCTCACCTGTCCACAAGTACGACCGGACGAAACCAGAGTTCACCGCGTTAGCAATTGTTTACCCAGAAATTGTATCGAAATACCACCAACACAACCAGCACAACTGTGATCAGGTTCGAAACATTAAGTTTTTTTTTGTGAGAGGCGGATTAAAACAAGGAAAGTTGGAAGGGAGGTCACAACAAACATTTCGAGGGGAGGGGAAGAAGATAAAGGCCAAAGGCGGGGCAGATAAACGTGCTTTCTAAAGAAAAGAGAAAGATAAGGCTGTAAGGAAAAGGAAGAAGAAGCAAAATCTTACAAGAGAAGGGACTGCATTCTTCTGTAGAGAAGCTCTTTGCACAATATCCACTCCCTGGCTATCTGTTTTCACATGGCCATCAAGAACTAGAGCTTTTGACTCCTTTTACGACAGAGGTATCTTATAGGGGACAGCGCACAAAGAGAAGCATTTCGCGAACCGTCAACGTTGTAGCCGCCCGGTAAGACTATCAAGTGGCCCGGGCTCCCGCTTTGGTGCTTTTCTTCAAGTCGTCGCCATATAAGCCGTACCCTCGCATTGTCAAGTGGAACTTCGAGTTTTGTGAAACATCGAGCCCCCTTCGTGCCTCCGCAGCACCAGAGTTTACTCACCGTATTAACATCAAAAAGTAACAACTCCTGTGAGCTTTGTTGAGAACATCACATCATTTTCAATTGCTATTTCTGGGGGTTGTACTCGACAAACAATCGAGTGAAGCTTGAATGAACTCCCACACGTTTGTTGATGCCTCTTCAAGAGTGGGAAGGCTGAGGAGGTAAGAGATCTTTTCGTCTTGTTGGGTTATTCCAGGCTTGATGCTAAATTCCAAATTTAGTGAGGATTATGAACTACTTATTCGCCAAGGGCCTGAACGTGCCCGGGTTGCTGGTGTGAAGGAAAAAGGTACGAATTTCTTAAGATGTCTGTTATTCTGATTGGGTTGCTAATGTTGGATCTGGGAGGGATCTAGATCGTAAGCCGGTTGATCCTCCTCCGATAATTCAATTAAAGATTCGAGATGATTCAGATCCAGCACAGTAAGTTACTGCAGTTTTCTTTTTTTGTTGGATTCATGCGCTGACGGGGGAGATACAGGAATTACCTCCAGAGTCCCTATTATTTCATGTGTACGAATCTCTATAGTTCTGTCCATGATTCCCCATCCCCAATACCGCCACACCAAGCACTAGCTGGTACATTAGTATCCTCACTCCACCGGTTAAAGGATATCGATAATAGTGGTATGTTTGTGTTTTCTTTGTAGTTTGTGAGGTCTACACTCAAGTACTGACATTTTAGATGGCGGTTTTTTTGTCTTTGGTGACCTATCGGTTAAGATCGAGGGTGAATTCCGTCTGAGGTTTAGTCTCTTCGAAATGCTAAAGTAGGATTCCATATCCATTCCAGTATCTGCAGTCATGCTGACGGTTTGATTAGGAATGAGGTTGTTCATATCAAGTCGATCACTTCAGACCCATTCACAGGTCCGTTAAGTTCTTGCCGGGTTATACAAACTTAATCTAACGTTTCTTAGTTTATGCGGCCAAAAACTTTCCAGGAATGTCTGAATCTACTTTCCTGTCTCGTTCATTCGGAGATCAAGGAGTCAGGTTGCGCATTAGGAAGGAGCCAAGAACTCTGTTGTTAGAAATAATCCCCCCCCCCCACCAGGTTCACGATGCATGAATGCTAATAACTTATAGAAAACGGCCACCTTCTGGAATAGGGTCCGTGGAGTATCCGCCACGCCCACCATATCCGAACTTGCCCCCAGAATCAAGACCCCCCCAAGGATATCCACCCCAGAGTGGTTATATGACTTCTCCAAGTCACGAATACCCCCCTGTTTATGGCGATCAAGGGAAACGACGGAGGACTGATGTTATGAGCCCGCGGGATCCTCGGGGGGAGCCTCAATATGCGCCTCGTCCATACGATCAACCGCAATACCCGATGTATCCTCCCTCATCTCAATCTGGGCAATACCCGGTATATCCCAACTACCCACCACCACAAAATTCGTATGCACCGCATCCACCTGATTATAGTGGGTACCGCCAACCACCACCGCCACCACCACCGCCTCCACCGCCGCCACCGCCGCCGACGCATTCGCATTCCTCGTCGACCTCTTCACCTTATCAGTCTCCCAGACCCCAGCAATACCCTTTGCACCGTTCGCCCCTACCTCACAACCAATCCGCCCCACAAAGCCAATATTCATACCCGCCTGGTCCCCCGCAGACGCAGCTCCAGCATGGTCAACAACCACCTTCTCGACCGCAAATTGGGCCTTTGATTAGGTCTCCCATGCCAACATCAGAGGTCCCTCCACACTCTAGATCTCAGGTCTCGCACTCCTCTCACCTTAGTTCAACCGCATCTCCTGCCTCATCAATGCCAATGGCCCCGCCACCAGCATCTCCTCTTCGCCAACAACCCCAAGGGAGTCAGTATTCTTTGCCCCCTTTGCAGTTGCAATTGCCCCCTATGACATCTGGTCCACAGCAGTCTTTGGTGGTGTCACATAATGCTATGCCACCGATGTTAACTCAACAGTCTGGGTATGGTCCTCCAACGTCCTTTGATTCCGCTGCCCAACAGCAGTCTTCCACTTAGCCACCTTCTTATGCTGGTTCTTTATATTGCGCAGTTACGGTCGAAATGATGGGGATAAAAAAAGAAAGAGAGCTTTTGAATAACCCTTGTTATTCTGGAGCGTAATGTGCATTGCCTTGGATTTTTGGGTTTGTTTATTTTATTTATTTCATATACTATGGATTTGAGTATATTGCGTTGCTTTACTTTTCCTTTTTCCTTTTGGGCTCGAGCATGAGGTATGTTTTTAATGCTGTCGAATAAATAGCAGGGGGATCAAAAGGGGGCGAGGGGGACCTAGTGCTCGGGGAACATAGTGGGGTTTTCTTTATTTTCATCTTCATGGCGCAGAATTTGGCGGTTTCATAGCATCACGATTCGAACGACATATTCATATATCTAGGGTTTTCATTTTTTTTTTTTTTCTTTTTACTTTTTCATCTCTTTTCATATTTATCTATTTATTTCTCTTTGGGGGCAGATGATCGCAGAAATATATTGGGCACTCGGAATTTTCATATCTACTGTGGTTCAATTAAAATTTTGGGTATATATATGGATTGCTCTCATTGCAACAACTGTAAGAGAAATGCTTGGGGTAAGGAAAAGCAGGGTGGTCGACCGGTTTCATCCCATCTTGTGTTTCTTCAGGTGACATTGCAATCTCCCCCCCCCCCCCCCCCAATTCACTACGTAACATATTTATGTTTCACACAGTCACGCTGTTTCCCGTGAGATATCTGTGCAAAAAGTGAGGAGCAGGAAGCCTAACACTTGCGTCTGCATAAGCATGTAGATACTAGAGTTTTACAGCATACATATTTTGAGGCGGATAAAGCTCTTCGGTAACTCAGATCGTTTAACTTACCGCGTGCTGTCCAGACTGACCAATCGGCAAAACCACGAGGCGCACAGGCAATAATAAACGGAATGTGTCTTAGTTTGCGCCATCATTCGCTTCCCAGAAGCTGCAGGGCTTTAACTTTTCCAGTGTCTCAGCTACGGAGCTTCTTTTGGGCTGGCAGAGCCCCAGCTCGGATTACTTCGGTTCGTTACCTCCCATTGGTCCACCTTGCGGATGCACCAGGTTACCTGGCGAGGATGTGCAGTTGCCGTGCCACACGGGTGCCGAGCCTCAAGGGGAGCCACTCACTAGCTTTGAAGATCACGATTCACCAAATTGGCAACATGCCCATAACTGAGGAGGGCCACGTGAGAGGGTGTATCAGACCACCACCCGCGCCCAACAGCTTATTTTGTTGTGCAGCACACCATTTGCAAGAGGAAACGGAAACACTCAACCCAGACATTGAAGTCTCACAACTGGTAAAATACCATCACTGAAGCACTGAAAAAATTCAAAAGGGCATCTCAGCTAGAAACTAGCTATCCTACGGTGAAGTGAATCGAATGCTGAATGGTTCTCACAGTTCTCACCCTAGAACTCCAATCCCTAGTTTTAGAAATCCCCTGCATTGGTGGCGCCCCTTCACATCTTTAACTCGCTATTGCCCTTCCTGTGTTGAGACGAGGGCAAACATGGCAAGTCTGGTGACTGATATTTCCATTGTGGCTGGTTGGAATCCACGGATCAAAGACTCGCCCGCTGAAGTGTTCATTTACACGAAGGTCTTTTTCCCCTTGTAACATGCAGTCTTTGTTTCCTGTCCCTTGCATCATGTTTTCCCTGTTGGTTCTAGAACCATGGTCCAGCAGCGGTAAATCTGAGGCTAACTTAATATTTCCCGTGGTTGTTTTGAGCCAAAGATCACTCCGCAGCCTGCCGCAAAGGTTTCTCTTCTCCACCTCCAGAGCCTTGTTGTAAAAACAACCCTGTTGCGTGTTATCCCGCTGCTTCCGGATGGTACCAGCCCCCGTGAATCCCCAGGAATCCGTGCCTTAGGCATCCCGGTTGTTGCTGGGAGGGGCCGTACAGTTCCTCAGACCCCGGTTAATCAGAGAAGATTTAGTGAAGCCACACTGGACGGTGTTGAATCAGTCACTTCCTGTGACGCTGAAAAGACCTTACATGATGACAAAAGCACCCCTGGAGAGGCAGGAGAAGAAGAGGAAGGTGTAGAAGACGCCCGAGAGGGGATAGAGTCAATTAATCGCGATTTACTAACGCCTAACACCACACCCGGAAGTAGAACAGGTATTTCTGATATTTCTCAAAAATATGAAGAAAGTTCGTCTTCAGACGAGAGCACAGAGGACATATTTTGCACACCTCTCAGAAAATCCCACCCTAGTGAGATTATAACTTTCCCTGGTTTTGGGCAAGGGCCTCGTGTGCGTAGCGGAGAATTTATGCCTTCCGAGGTGGGTATAAGTTACTTTCGAGACTCTGACGGATATTTCAAGCAAGTGGAGTTTTCTGATTGGCGGAGCACACTCGGCCGTTCCAATATTTCGTGGAGTCCCCCTGTACCTCGGAACTATAAAAGGGGGTCCAGGATTTGTTCAATCAATTCTATCGAAAGAGAGTCATCTCCAATATCAGAGGACACTCTAAAAAGGATTATCGAGCTTAACGCCCCGGCTACCGATGTGAATACTGGGGGAGATGGCGCTTTCGAAGACTCAGAAGCAGTGCTTCGTTCCTCTAAAATTGCTGCGAGAAATGCAACGGCGGCAAAGAGCTCTGCAGAAAGCAGCACCATGATTGCTATTGAAGGCGAAATGGCGCCACAAGAAATTGCTAAGAGCGATGATGGTACAGTCACTGTTCTAAACGGAGAGGATGGGTGTGAAGACGAACAAGCCGTGTGTAGTGAAACCACAATAACTATTGATAAGGACATACTATGTGTTTTCTTCCCAAAGAAAATCCGTGGTGATGCAGTTGGTACGCTCATGAAAGCCCCCTTTCAATCGATTGGCTTACATTCTGATTCTGTTTCTACTACAGTCGTCGAGATAATGCTGGAAATCAATCCACTTTATATTGAGGGAAAAACCTACGCAACCTTTATCCTGGCAGGTCTGCCGCGTTGCGAAAACGGCGCCTACATCAATTTTCGGATTGACGATGAAGATTATTGGAAATTCCACACTTTCCCAGCACTCAACATTATTGGGGTTAAAAACCCAGAGGAGAATAAACTTCATGGTATCCTTGACCTGAACCTGGAAACTAACCCCATCCACCTTGACCGCTCTGTTGTTATCAGAACAGTTCGATGCCCAATGGCTCTAGAGGTATTGGAGTTTCAGATGAAGACGAACGTTCAGATGGGCTTCTCATGGTCACCCGTGAATGAACAAGTAACTGGAGAATTTGAAATCAATGTTTCTTTTCTGAAAGTCGAGTCGGATGAGGACGCAAAGCGCAGCGTCATTAATCTTTTCCTTATTAACGGCCCCGAAAGACAGGATGAGTTGAGCGTCGAGACTCCTGGGGGCTGTATAACAGAATTTTCCCTTGGAGATCACGAGTTTGAGAACCATGATATTAGTGCACGACATTGCAGGCTTCTTCGGGTTGAGAGACTAACGAAAGATGTTAGCCAACCCCTGCGCATTCGGTTTAATAAACAATTCACATCAGTGACACAGGATGTTGGTATTCCGCTGGTCCGTATTGGTGGCGATACCACAATCCTTGAAGAGAGTGTTACGATCATGAACGCAAAATTGCCTCTAGTGGTAGCATTTTATCCAAATTCCAAATCATGGGAACGGTCCAAAAAGCCCGGGACTGATGTCTTCAGGGCATTTACGAGAAAAGAAATCAATATGAGAGAATCAAACCCAGTCGTCTCTATTTCATGTCTCCAGCCTGTAATGTCTCCCACAGCAGAGGCAATGAATCTGGCTTTAATGAGAGGTCGTGGCGAATTCATCGATAGGATCGATTACAAGATTGAAGAATCAGAGTGTTTTGATGATAGAGAAACACCTATGATAGTAGTTAAAATGAGCTTTGAGTTTGATGTTCCTCCCAATGTAGAGCCTATGGGGGAGATCACTCGATTTCATACCGGAAGTTTTGCATTTCAATTTGCCACTATCAACGGAGCGTTAACCGGAAAAGGTGTGCTCTTTGAGGATGGCGATGAATTGATAGTTTTAAACTTTGGAATCCTTGAAAGTACCAAAAATGGTGAGAAGTTACTAATCAGCACCGAATGGTTTGGCCAACAGGGCCTAAAACTCTCATGTGGGGAGATAATTGAATTTAAATTGCCTAAGGTGATGGAAAAGATTGTGGGGAAAACTGTGTATGGGTGTGCAGATAGGAAAGGTATGTTTTATGCTTTATACACCCATCTCCATTGTGATCAGTGCTATTGACATCAGTGCCCGAAATCCTGTAGCTTCAATTCTATCTCTCCAGCTAAACTACCAGAAAAAGGCCACCTCTGGGTTCAGTAGGGGGAATGTCATAATATTAGGCATGGAAACTGAGAAGAGCGAGATATTTTTCCAAATTCCATGCAAGAGTGTTTGCAATTCTCTGTATGCTTCCATCGTGACCACTAGCAGCGTCTACCGGAATAGCACGTTAAATTCCCGCTCACTGATAACCCCGGAGGATCAAGGGCAGTCAGAAAAATCTGCGCAAGGAGAGGCTCAAGAGCACCGGGATGCCTTATTCCACTGGATGTGGGGGATAAAAGAAACCTTGATACTTATTATGATCATCTGGATGCTTTGCTTGAATCTGGTTTCGCAGTCTGTAAGAAACTCGGCGCTTAGAGCTTCACTTCGCCAAACCACAATGATGTTAGAGCACAAAGAGATAGAGAACAGCCATAAATTGCCGCCGAAAGACGAGCCCCATATGCAGTCCTCAGGACGGCCCAGAGACGGTTCTACGGATACGTGGTGGTCTGTGGTGGGCCTTGAAGACACCCAAGAGATCGGCCAATTTAGAATCGGCTTTTTAAAGATGGATAACCCCAACTCGGATCGAGATGGGGCCTGCGGCTCAACAGAAGTTGTTGATACTTGTGATAAGAGTGACACACAGATTGATACACCGGTTGCCGAAGAAGGGGGAAACCCCGATGTTGCAGACAAGGCTGGGGAGACAACGCCAGAGGCACCCGGCGGACCAAAAGAGTGGGGGGAGCAGGAGTTCCAGGAGAGAGTAACACTCCTATTACAGGAAAGCTTCTCGGAAAGGACACAGCGCATCGTGGTGAATGCGCTTGAGTTCCTTTGGCATTTGGTATTCGGGAGACGTCGACGTGTTGAATAATCGCCGCATTACGCATTAGTGCGGGACGGGACGGGTGAACGTTATTATTCTGGGGACTACTGTATAGAGAGAAGGTAGTCTTCTCTTGTTTGGGGGGCGGGGAAGACCTTGTAAATGATAAGTTTTAATAAAAGGGCACGACCCTCGTTTAATGTGCGTCCTATTGAACCTTAAGGCATCAGAGTATCATAGAAACGTTTTTGATGGCCGAGTGATCCGAGTGATCTTTCATGATGGTGGGTGTAGATTGCAATGCCCATTATTGTAGCCTCGACGGCCACCCCACGGGAGTATTCATAGGGGCCACAGTAAACAAAACAATCTTCTTTAGTCGAAGGCTAAAGATTAACTTACTCCGCTTAGTACTATGGGACTGTTCTGGAAATTATTCCTTTCCATGTCATCCATTACTCTGAGCGGAAAACGATACCCCTTTTAAATCCAGATCATACACAATGGCACCGTTATCTATCGGTAAAAAAAAGTAAAAAAATAAAAACAAAAACAATAAATAAAATAAATAAGCAAAAACAATAAAAAACCTCCCTACGATCCAGAGAAAAAAAGAGAAAAAGTTCATAACAACCCCCCAATGATCACATTGAAAGGGGGATTAGGGGGCCAGAACATTTCCAACATAAGCAGAAAAGAGGGGGGGGGGAAAGAACTAAAAACGCACTCCCTATACTATTAATAATAATAAAAGAAAAATAAAGAAAAGGACCCTCACACAAGTCCACAAGTTCGAGTCCAAAAAAATCAAACCCAAGTCCCTCCGGGGGGGTCCGAATCCACCCCAATAATCTAAACCCCCCCCTCAACCTTCACCCCCCCGCCCACACCCGCGCCAGCAGCATGCTGCTCCTCCAGCCACCGCGCCAGCGCCAGCAACGGCTCCTTTGGCTGCTCGCGCGCAAGCATCTTCATGCCCTCCAGCAGCACGGGCGTCACCTTCTCGTTCAGGTATCTGCGCGCCGGCGCGCCCCCGGGCGGGATCTGGTTCTTTACCTGTGTCTGTGTTGTGGGCGCGGTTACGGGTGGGGGGGTTGTCGTAGCCGTGGGGGTGGTTGTGGAGGTATGGTGGAGGAAGTAGTTGTTTTGCTGTTAGGTGAGAGTTAGTTATGAAGGGAGAGAGGGAGGAGGAGGAGGGGGGGGGGGGAGGTACCTGTGACGTCGGTGACAGCGCCTGTCCCTGTCCCTGCGGCGACGTTCCTGCACTCGCACTCCCAGTATATGGATACCCCCCATTGGGTCCGTACTGCTGCGAGGCCTGCTGATACGGCGACGTCATTGGCGTGTACGTGTACTGTGTCTGTGTCTGTGTCTGTGTCTGTGTCTGCTGCTGTGACGAATGGGATGACCTAGGCTGGTGGTCGTAGTCGGACGAGTGCGAGGTGTACGAGTTGTGGTATATATGTGATAGTGAAGGAGGAGGAGGAGGAGGTGGTGGTGGTGGTGGTGGAGGAGGAGGAGACGTCAGGCTGGTCATGGAGAGATCGGCCGCGGAGCGGTGGTGCGGTGGGTGATGGGCATGGGGGGGGCCTGGATGTGAGTGCGAGTGCGAGTGCGAGTGGTCCATGCTATTCTGTGGTAGGTTTAGTGCAGGATTGACGGATGGATGGGTTAGGGAAGGGAAGGGGAGGGAAGGGAGCGGTGCGTGTGTGCGTGTGTGTGTGTGTGTGTGGTTGTGGTTGCGGTTGTGGTGATGATGCTGGTCCGGGTGCTAGTAGGGATGTAGACTGGGCCGAACTAGACTAGACTAGACGGGACGCGATGCGGTGCGGTGCGTGTGAGAAGGAAATTGAACCGAATATAGGGAATTGAATTGAATTGAATTGAATTGGCTTTAGGAGGCGTGATCATGAGGATCACCATCAGTATAGATCGGGGTTGATTTTATTGTTCCCACTCGGTAATGATCCTCCTCCTCCTCCTCCTCCTCCTCCTCCTCTTAATTCCTCTTCTCCAGCTCGCAGCTCTCAAGTCGCGTTCTGTATCACCATTTTCGTTTCGTGATATCGCTCTGTGCCAAGACAGCTTGTGCATACTGCAGCATAACATACATGTACTGTGTAACTACCGCTTGAATATCATAAAATACTTTAGAATACAGACTTTTATATTTACAAATGCCTCTTGTTTAATTAACAGTATCAACAGCAACCACAACTTAAAAAGAAACTACCTGCCATTATAGGAAACATTGCCATCATGTCTCAGCTTCAGACGGTACCTTGCTCTCACTTCCGGCGGCAGTAGCTCCCTCACCCCCGCCAGCATTGTTGCCCTTCCCGTGCTTCCTTCTTCGTTTCCGCTTCTCTTGGGCGCCTGTTTCCCCATCTGGCTTTGCCTCTCCGCTTGCCCCGATATCCTTCTTGGACGGTTGGGCAGCGCCTTCACCCTTTGGCCTCGGCGCCTCGGGCTTCTTCTTCTTCTTGACGCTTAGTGGGTTTGGTCCCTTGGGGCCTCTCTGCTTCTTCTTCTTCCTTTTTTCCTCGCCCCCACCCTCCGCCCCACCCTCACCCTCCTCTCCATCAACGTCCATTGCGTCGCCGTCGTCGCCATCCTCCCTCTTCCTCTTCCTCTCCCCCGCCGGCTTCGGCCTCGTGTCCTTGATCCCCAGCCTGAACTTGACCATCTCACCCCTCTCCCTCTTGATGGTCGAGATGGGCGCCATGGCCTCCATGATCATGACCGAGCGGTTGATATATATGAGGGGCACGCCCGGCACCGCCCTCAGCGCCTGCCTCACGTCCGGCAGCTGCGTCGCCACGCAGTAGCGGTGCTTGTTCTCGCCATTGTGGACCACGACGGACTCGATGCACTCCTTCTCGGGCAGCGGCTCCTCGAGCTCCTGGTGGTTGCAGCGCCGCCGCTCGAACCGCTTCGCCGTGTCGATGGCCAGGTCCTTGGCGGGGAACTCGGCGGCGGAGAGCTTGTACAGGTGGCGGATGGAGCATTGGGTGATCACTGTTTAGAGGGGAGGCCTAGTTAGCTGGCGGTATGCGGGTGGAGGGTGGGAAGGGTGTGTTACTTGGTTTTGTTTGGCCGTGGAGCGTGCGTTCGAGACCGCCTGCGAGGTCCATCTTGGACTTTGTAGCGTCTTTGACAATCTCTGCGTCGACTATTTTTTTTTTATTTACAAAACGGGTGTCAGTTTCCTAGGCTAGATGGGATAGTTTGAAAGTCCAGCGGCGCGGTTAAGCTTACCTAGAACTTGGTAGGGCTCTCGGAAGCCGAAACTCATCTGGTACTGCGACATCAACTTGCGGTAGGCCTTTGATCTCTTTCCCCTCATTTTTGCGGCGGCGGTAGACCTATCAACTTGAGAGCAACTGTTTTAGATTTTTTTTTTGTTCAAACGGCGGTGGTGATGGCGGTCGTGGCGGTGGTGGTGGTGGTGGTGGAACAGTAGCAGTTGTAATTTTTCGCCGGGATCTAATTTCCTTTTCTTGAGCCTCACTTTCTTGGCGAAGGGAGTGATGGGCTGTGACGCTCGGATGTGTCAATGATTTGAGTAGCCACATACTTTCGAAGTTCCCACCTGCGCGAGATTCTATGCAAGAAACTCAATAGTTATTGGACTGAATCAGCACTGGGGCGTTTAGAGACAGAATCAAGGTGGGCTTTGTAGTTATCCAGACAATGAGTATGTTCAGCGCCATCCCGCGGAAATATTAGAATAGTAATTACATTTAGCGGCGGCCCCCTTCGACTGTACCCGAAACTTACTACATACACCGTCAAAAGATTGACGGTAGTTTAATCAAGGTGGTAGTAGACCCAGCACCATAGATACAGTTGTTTCTATTGAGATCTAGACACATGCTCCTACCAATACCCTGGAAAGCTGTGAGGACAGGTCAGTTTTGGGCCAACAAACAGTTTTAAGCTTATAGGATAAGTCAGGTATTTAGTAGTATATATCATAGGTTTTGAAACCCATAAATAAGTTTCTTTTGGTCCTAGGATTGAGACTTCAGAGTCACTGATCACCAGACACTAAGGGACGGGCACCCGCCGGCCTCCAATTCCACTACTTATAATGGAGACACCATGAGCCTACGATGTCCTTTTAGACATGTCCTCACGATGTGCAATCATTGTAAGGCCATCTACTATGTACTACGGGGGGTTGGGGAAAGTCTCCAGAACTTCGGCTATGGTTGCAGCAGGCCATAGTTCTGGAGACTTACCCCTACCCCCGTAGCATTAGATTACATCGGCTTTCGCACCTTCTCGAAAGCTGATTGGCCGGGAGTGAGAAACCTTAACCCAGAATGGCAACCAGCCCCACCCAAACCAAATGCTCCCAGTACCCTAGGTACTACAGATATCATAAGGTAGGAGAAGGGAGCGGAAGGATAGGGGGGGGAGAGCGAGGTTGGGGGGAGGGGGAAAGCGGGGGGGGGGGGCGTAGGCCCCTAAAAACAACTCATTTAGAGGCCCTGAAGGACTTGATATTGACATAAATACAGTACCAAAAAAGGGGGTGCGATTCCTGTCACAGAAGTACAGCAGGATTGCGGCATTTGGAAGAACTGCAGCATTATATGGCCATGCCGCTTTACAGCTGCACTTTGTACAATCAGAGATTGTTAACAATGCCGCAGAACTACCGCAGGAATACGATTGGAATACCCAGGTGTAATTTAACACTATTGCGACGAGGTTATATCTTACACATGCTTCACTTGCAGTTATGGGTGTACATGTATACCCTACCTCCTTGGGTGCTAGTGCATAGTGAGAGTAAGGCCACATGTATGAGCCACCTACTTCATAGACTCTATAGATACATGTACTCATTACAATGATACCTGTGATATATCTGATGGTTTTAACGATGAACTTTATTAACTAGATCTATCAGAATTATCTGAGATGAAAATACTGATGAATTCATTGGTTGTGATTTGCTACCTCATAATAATAAGTGTAACTACAAAAAAAGGTACATGTATAAAGTACATGTAGATTTTTTGTTGCTGTGCAACCTGGAAAAACAATATTTTCAACAATGCCGCATAAATGCCGTATTTTGTCTAGTATTCTTCAAACTCCGCATTTCAGGAAATATTTGATTTTCCTCTATACCATATTATTCAAAATACTACAACACTGCAGCATTAATAAGACTGCCGGATTTCTATGGCAGGGATTACACCCCGTTTTTTGGTACTGTACTTATCTACATGTAGAGGTGAATTTACACAACTCGCGGTCGCGAGGTGGTAACCCCTAGTATTATACGTACTATCCACTCATTTTTTGCACTCCACAATCACAGGCTCCAGTCTTCAATATCCGCCAAGGAGCTGACCGCAATGCCGCTTACTTGGTTGACAGTCTATTCATAGGTGAATTCGAAAAATGCAATTCCCTGCCATGCCCTACTATATAAAACATCACAAGCAACCCCAATTAGTGGTATAAGAACAGGAAGGAAAAAGAGAACTTTTGTTTATTTTTTATTTTTATTTTTTATATCCGGTTTTATTCCAACCAAATACGCCCATTACCACAACGCTGCGCTTAAGCAACAAGGGCGGAGGCAGTGGCGGACTCGCTGTTACGTAGAAAGAGCAATTGGTCAGTACACTAATCCGTATAAAACTTATAGGAGATGTGGGGGGACTAACTATTTCCAGACAGGGGGCAAGACACCGACGGTCTTGTAGTAGCGGGAAAGACGGTGGATCCTGGACTCGATGAGAATGAGGCGGAACTTGGAGTCCTTGTCCTTGCGGTTGCGCTCAAGGTGCTTGCGGACAGCGACGGCCTTCTTGATCAACATGTAAAGGTCCTCTGGGATCTCGGGGGCGAGGCCTTAAAGAAAGATATCACTCTGTCAGTCACAATGACCAAGCAGAGGCAAAACTGGATTTCCGAGTTTGTGGGAGAGCAGCAGGAGGATGAGGGAAAGAGTTCACGGAGGCGCTATACCGTTTGACTTCAAGATACGGAGGATCTTGTTACCTGTCACTGGTGTTAGCGGAAAACAAATCTAGGGACTGGGAGATGGAAGCTGTACCAGTGACAACCTTGACCTGGGCAATTCCGTGAGAGTCACGGAGGACAACACCGATCTGCGAAGGAGTGGCACCCTTCTTGGCGAGCTTGCAGATCTGCTCAACGACTTGTTCGGAGCTGGTCTTGAGCCTGCTCCTCCGTCAGTACTTTCGTCGCTTCCCGGAAATATTCGAGAAATTGAGGGTTGGACGAACCAGCTAGGACGGGTCCTAGAGTAGGGGATGGCAGAGGCAGAGATACCCTTTCCGTTGGAGTGAAGACGACCCATTTTTGCTGATAATTTGGTGGTTGTTTTTTTGGTGGAACTGGAGTTTGATAAATTAAGCGATGTGTCGGGGGGCTTTGGTGTTGTCAAATTGTTCGGCGATTGTGGGAATAGTTGGTTGAAGGTGGGGTCTTGGCGCTTAGGCTTTAGGGTTTTGTGAAGGAAGAAGCAGTCACTTCACAACAAGTGAGAGAGCGCGAACCATATTTTGTGATGCTCAATCCGCTAATCCATATTTGAAGAGAAATAAGGTTCAAGCTTACCGCAATCAGAGTCCCAGAACCCTTGTCTCAATTTTGACGCCAGCATGTGACCGTACGTAAGCTTTCTTCTCGAAAATTGAAATTCGATCATTCACTACTACAATCATCCTCCGATTGTTTCTATAAAGTACACAAGAGTCAATTTCTGTCTCAACGGCAGCCGACAGCGAGTAAGACTGCAACGCCGCGAGCAGTCCAGTCAACTGTAGCGACTGCGCCAGCTGAGACGGTAGGAGGAAATAAGACGGACTGTTTGGACTGTAGGACTGCAGTAGGCTTAGACTGTGACCTGGTCCGTCCGGCCAAGACGGTCCGTCCAAAATTTGGACGGACTGGATGGACTGTGGACTGCATAAGAGCCAAAGGTAGTTTAGTTTTTTCAGAATAGAACACAATAAGGATTATATAATAGGTATTAGGCAGACAACGGATGCCGCGAGTTCACCACTTGTGCAGTCCATATTCCTAGACTAAGGTCGAAGTTCTAGTCTACCCTAGTCTACAATCCGCTACAGTCTTGAGATTCCTCCTTGGTCTGTCTAAGACTGGCTGGACCGTTTCCGGCGTTGCCTGAGTAAGAGCATAGCATACACGGCTTGCTATTGCAAAAACAAATAAACTGCTATTTTTCCCGTTGCAACGGATGCTACCCACCAGATTTTGGGTGTGCGCTCGTTGAGGGGCCGCGCTCTCTGATGGGCAAGCTGGTCTATCTACATGTACCCACCCATATTCTGGGACTGACCGCATTTGTCAGTGCTTTATCTGCCAGCCAGGCTACCAGCGTCCTCTCACCCGGATTGTGTCTAACTTGGTCCCATCTGGCACCGCGTCGGAAAACCGTTGTTGACCAGAAAGCTGGGTCCTCGTTACAGTTGGAATAACAACACAACCATTGTGGGTTCGGAAACCTGAGGATCTCATAACGAGGGGAGTATTAAGAACTGCAGGAGCCCACAATATACTAAATGGGGGCCCTGACCTGCACGCACCTACCAAGTCCTCCGAGATACCCCCTCGAAGATTAACGGTTTATATCCGCTTGGTACGAACTTAACTATGAAAGGGACCTTGCACCTAACCGATGCTGATGCTGTGTCCAACGCTCAGCAAAATCTAGAGTCTGTGGTTTTAGGCATCGATCATGATCGAAGCGCGGAGACCTACAGAGTGACACGCTGTGAAGCAAGTATGGTGTGTGAGGTCACCATTCCACGCCAGATTAGGGCCGCATTCGAAGAGGAGTCTTTATGCCCTGCGTTATAATTCGACAATCTTACGGCGCTATAGTAGGTCAAATATGATCTAAAGATAGGTTTGATATCGTAGGATTGTTGAACAGATCCTCTAATTCAAAGAGGTTAAAATACCGCAAGTTTACAACGAGTTGCAATAACACATTATCCCTGTAACCAGCCTAATACTGTAAGACTCGGTGTAGCTACACACGAAGTGATAGATGGCCTCCACTATGGGACTCGGGGAACACCCGGGGAAGGTTCTGTACTTGTATGCATACGGGTCTAATACATAAGCTCTGGTACTTTCGGGTAGTAGAAAAAACTCAAGGTATTGGATTTCTTCCACGGTCTTTAGAGTTTTGACTACTAGGCCATAGCTACCAATATCGGGGGAATGGAACGAGTAAATCCAGGCGATGCCTAGAATACTACTTCGCTATGTAAAACCTCAAATGTTTGATAGACTATGAGCACACCCCCTTCCCTAGGCCGCCACCGCAAAGACAGAGCTAGAGGATCCAAAATTTGGTATTGAGGTGTGCGGGGGGGGGGGGGGTGGCGCATGAGTAAAAAAGCGGAAGTAGATTTTTTTTTTCTCTTCACCTAGCTAGCAGGACACGCGTTTAGTGAAACTTTCTAATAGCAATTCAAATGGGCAAGTACTCCTACGGGCCTGTGATTAGTAGATCTTAGCCTTCCGCAACTTATTACGAATATAATCACCACTCTATGCACTCTAGGCACGAACTTTGTAGTGCTCGTTGTAGTATCTTTAAATAGCGCCCCTCATACTAAGTTGGGTACGTTTACGTTTATGCAATTCCTATGGCCGATATTGTATCTGCCGGGTAGATTTGCAAATCGGAGGTGTAAAACTAGGGGAAGAAAAACTTTTTGTGCGGAGAAATTCGAAAAACCAAGTAATTGGCGCGGCTCTGTTCCGGACCCCTGTTTCTATTACCCCATTCTGTTTTCGTTTTTCCAAGATAGTGATTCTGTCGACTGACAGTTACAAACTCATAATCTTGAGAAACGTGGTGTTCTTGATGTTTTTCCAGAAAAAGATATTTGACTGAATAAAACAGATAATCATTCACCATCCTTTTCCCTGGCCGGGGTTTAGGTGCCGGCGTATTCCCCAACTCCTTATACCACAGATCTGACCGCATCCGGCTATGTGGTACCACTCATCTAGTATCACTCGATATATGTCCTTCGAATCTGGAGCCCAAAGCATTCACGGATCACAGAGTGAACAATCAGCCTCGCCCCCTGCTGGGAATCAGGAAGCTCTATCTCCCCTCCCGGGGGCAAACAATAACTCCCCGATCGAGCTCATATCCAGTATCGCGTTGATTAGCACATACTTGAGTTTTTCATGTCACCCTATTCTTCCGGCGCCATAGAATCTCCCGACTGGACTTACCAGTCTTGGCACGCCCTTTTTCAATTGTCTCATACCTACATGTACCGACAGGCAGCCCCCGTGGTCGTTTGGCCTGCTGCCGCTGGCTGCCGCTAGTCGGAACTAAGTTCCCCCCCCCATGCCATGGCCAGCGCAATGCACGCAAGGTGAGAACGCTGGGGTACGTCTATCATCTGTGATATTGATCCCCATGTAGCTACGTAGGTACTCGCTACTTGACGGACTTCAATCCAGGGTATGAGGGTCTAAATCTAAATATCGTTCGTTGTTAACAATAAAGGGTGTGGTTGGTACGGTATCGGCCGATCCATATAATAGAATGTTTCGTTTCGAAAGGGCTGGGAAGCAATGAATCGGGCCCCGCAGAATTACGTCGTATGCAGGAGGCGGGGTTTCTCTCTCTCTCTGTGCGTAGGGACAAGAACGAGAAGAGCAAGGTTACAATCGAGTGATGCAGCATGATGAGTTGCGGCCTAATGGGCTGATTTGCTAGGACCAGTGATAAAACTGTCAATGACCCTTGCAATGGCTTATCTGCGTATAAAAAACCATGTAGTGAGAAGCTTAAGCTTTGATATATATTGACAGTAGGATAGTACCTACATGTCTGTGTTGAGCACCTACATGTACCTACTTTATGTAGATGTACACGTATGTAGCCCTGTTTTAATTCCCCCACAGATCAATAGATTAATAGATTCACCGCTGCCGCTGCTGCAACGGGCTTTAAAGAGAAAAAAAGCGCTAGATTAAAACAGTAGGTCCGTAGGTACGTTTGGTATGTGGTGTTGTGAATTATTAAGTAGATATCTCCTCAGGTGCCCTTCACTCGGATATCTCTAAATAGTTGATGTTGAGTAGAGGAGGAACGGCAATGATACAGATACCCCTCTTACTACCCGGGCGAGAGCGGTGACCGAATAGAAGTTTCAAAGGTCTACTATGATTTAAGGTTAACTAGAGTTCGGTGCTTGCTAGCAAGGACACGTGCCCCCCAGCCAATCCACCATGTAAATCATAGGATCCTACAGTACCGTACTAGGGTGTAGCGAAAAATGACTAGAATCTGATAAGACAATTACACATATTCACCGCAACATTCACTTATCAGATTCTGATCACTTACCTTCAACACCGGTACCTAGAGCAAGAGTTTATCAAAACTCAAGCTTACCAGACTCAAAGTAGCTGACCCCCTAAACCAATCAACTGAAACGTTTTGTTTGTTTCTAGTTTCCCACCCAAGACCGTCCGTCCCCCATGCTGACATAGCGTCCTCTCCCTATATTCCAGCTTAAGAAAACAACCCCAAGCATGAGGGTTAGGGTTCTAGTTTCACATAGAAAAAGTCATACGATTTTATGCGTGTGCATCCGAGGGCCTGGTAAATGCCTCAGCCTTCTCATACTTTATTCCAACAACTCTCCTTCTTTCTCCCTCTACAGAATATGCTCGTCATTTATTTTCTCCACAACACTACTATTACTTGGTCACTCAAGATGATCGGGTGGCCGCATCATAGAATATTGAAGAAATGAAATAAGCACGTGGAATTTTTTTCTCGAAACATGTTGAATTCTAGGCATAGTGATTCTAACCTGTTACAGAGTACTACTTTACGGCCTTGAAGGTTAAAAAAGGGAAGGGAAAAAAACCTATTCAAGACATCGAACCAGAAAAGAAACCCAAACCCAAATGCAAACACAATCCCCAAAGACGACAGAATGGAAAAGCGACTCCAAAAAGGACACAAAACGACTCATCGCGCTAGCCTCGCCATACGACCATGGCAGTGAAAAGGGTAGAAGAAAAAAGAAAGAAAGAAACAACTCTCGACTCTCCAGATATTTCTACTTATATGTCTTACAAATCTCGGTATCTATAAACTTATTTGTAGCAGTAGACATCCGTGTTCGGATCAGCCGGTACTTCCAAGACACCGCAGGTCCCGTGGGCCACATCGTAGACGAATCCATGCACCTCGAGTCCTCGCTCCTCAATAGCCTCAAGAACACTCTCGTTGCGTTTCACAGAGTTTACCCCAGCTATAACATTAAGCTCGACAAGGCGCTCGACACGCTTAACTGGGTCCGTTATGGCGGCCAACTCCTCCTTGTGGGCGGCGCGAATGTCACGGAGGTTCTGCAACCAATGGTCAATCAGACCGTATCTTTTGTTGCCCAGGGCGGCCATAACACCGCCGCAGCCGTAATGTCCGCAAACAATGATGTGTTTGACCTATGAGTCATAGCATCTCAGTGATCATTGCACGAGGGGGGGGGGGGGCTTAACCGAAACAAGGTGATAGGGGACAAACCTGTAAGACCTCAACAGCATACTGGATGACGCTGAGAGAGCTCAAGTCACCTGTGGGGAGGATGTTTGCAATGTTCCTATGGACAAAGACCTCTCCAGGCAAGAGATCAAGAACTGTGGTCTCGGGAACTCGGGAATCACTGCATCCGATCCATAGAATCTGGGGATGCTGCGCGTTGGCGAGAGCTGGGAAGAGGGCGGGTCGGAGGGCAGAGAGACGTTGAGACCACTCCTTGTTACGGTGGATAAGCGAGTCGATAGTGTCACCGTCAGTGAAGCGGAAGATGGCTATGAAAAGTTAATCAATCGAAATAACTACGAGTTGTTGAGGGCCAAAGTACTTACTAGGGTCGTTGCTCATGGTGTCCGCTGAAAGATGAAGAGGGGTCGGTTTGGAGCCTTTGGAACTTTTGGGGGGACGGGTGTCGTTAAAATAACAGAGAGGTTCTTGGCAGATTCAATATATCTGGTCTAGTTGGATTGGCGGGTGACCGTGTGCGGTGATTCGATAATGTTCAACACTTTCGTATGCTTGTTTCTTGGAGATTGATTGGTGCGATGAGGATAGGTCTGCGTCGGCGTAAGGAAGGAGAAGGGAAGAAAGATCTAATAGCGAATAGAAGAGGAAATGTCCGATTGATATTCGAGATGAGGAGGCAGAGTAAACAGGGAGGACCCTTAAATACAAGCGCTGCACATCGTTAGGATATACGTAACTAAGTCATATAAGAATAACCCCAACCAGAGGTGGTCGCAGGAATGATAAAACCGGTGTGCTACATCCTGTCGTGTTGAACCTGCATACAACAACAACTTATGGTTAGTTGGTTCTCGACCCTTATCTTGGAAGAGGAGAAGGCGTGCCCCACGGTGGGGCGCCGCCCCCAACAACAGGAACGGCATATTGAAACCAAACCATTTCAAACAGACTTTTTGACGTGATACATGCAGCAGCATCCCACCTGGCGGGGCGTCCCGACAGCAATTCAGAAATCTCAACCATCTTACTCGGCTGGTCCCTCCCATACCAATGATACAATGGATTGAGATACCGACCGACGGCCGTGGCATCCGTGGCGCCGAAATCACATCATCCTTGCAGAGGGGGAAACCTTTAGCTGGTATGGTGGTTATCATTGGTGAGATTGGTGTTGTAAACTCCGATCCCGAACACCGGCAAGAGTTGGTGGGGTCGCATAAGACCATACTAGAGTCTCAAAAGTGTGTACCCTCGGTAGTAGCGCCCATTCCCGGGTATTAGGGTGTTTTCTACTTCTAGAAGTTAAATGTATTACAGGTCTGCATATTAGAGACACAAGATGTGATGTGGGGAGCAAGGGGGCTGATATTCATGAAGTCTCCGCTGGGGTTTACTCCGGCTGTGATTCGTAAAAACCAGAGTTAATGGACTGTTAACTTAACGTTGTCAAAGATTATGTGTAGGTATGTTATTTTAAATGGCTCTGGGGATGCAGCGGGTAAGTAGTTTGAAGGCGCCTGTGCAAGTGTCAGAATACATGTACCTACACTTCTGATATATGTATATGCATGTATCTTGAGCGGTTTGATTACGTTTGTCCTATAGCTAAGTAAGTACATGTAACTATATCGCCTTAGGATTTAAACTTGACCCGCGTGTGATATCTAGATGTTCTCCCCGTTGTGCTTACAACACCCCGCAATTACGAATATGGGTACATGTAGTTCCGACTACATGTAATATACACGAAACCTACCAGTAAAGGTTATAGGGTTTAAGGTTTAAGTGTACCTAAACTAGGATCTTATAAACCCTTGCTTTATTGGCTAGGAAAGTTTTTTTTTTGCTAACATGAGTAATATTACTCTGGGTTCAGGCAGTGTTGCGGTTTAGCCAAGAAGAGATGCCTTCAAAACCTTCAGTTTTATAACTGGTTTAAAGTAAAGGTATGGGGTACCGATAAAAACTAGGCATGTACAAGGCTCTGGGAGAAGTGAGTGAACTAAATGTGGTGACAGGGTGAGGATCCGTCCACTCACTCTATCCAAAGCCCTGTATACACCGAGTTTAAGTGTGTATAAGTGAGAGGTGAGCTATAGGCTATATTGGCCGCAGTGCTATCGGCAAGCTTTCGGATGTACGTCCCTATATACTGTACTCCCATACGGATCATGTAAATCTCCCATAATATCTTCACAAATTTGCGTAACTACATGTGTAGGTACTCTGTATGGCACCTGATATATGTATATGTACATGTGTATACCCCTTACCCGTGAAATTTTTCGTCAAAAAGCCCGGCTCAAAGAGTAGAGTAGAGTGTTTGATACTTATCTACATGATGTACCTACATGTATGTATGTAGAAGTACATACATGTGTTTCCTAACCCTGCACTCCGCTACATGAAGTAGCCGTCAATAGGACACATGTAGTACTTCGGCGTAAGTCAACGTCTTCCTTCGTCTAA
The DNA here is from genome assembly GCA_024713715.1 of Morchella sp. 2018-W26. Taxonomy (NCBI): domain Eukaryota; kingdom Fungi; phylum Ascomycota; class Pezizomycetes; order Pezizales; family Morchellaceae; genus Morchella; species Morchella sp. 2018-W26. The sequence goes on along the minus strand of JAMGYX010000004.1, from coordinate 1,498,373 downwards.
GACCCACGGAGCCTATATAAAACAGCATTTGTTTTATCACCCAGGAGCTATGTTATAAGTGGTGTTGTATTTCTTCGCTCGGCGCAACGAAAACGCAAAGGACCTATTAGGCCCCGGCGGCATGGTATCCAGGAATCTTCAGACTGAGGATACACTAAAATAAAGTCACAGAAGGCAAAGGGGTTCACGAAGTGAGGGTTAGGTTTATTAACGAGTAAGTTGCCAAGACCACACCCGAGTCTTGGCCTACATTTCAAACATCTTTGTCTAGCTTAGTCATGCATCACAACATCATCGCCATAACAACAACAACAGCAATACATGTAATAGACAACACCTCACATCTATACCTCTGCATGGCATCCACAACCACCGCCGGCCCTCTCACGTCACCACCCTCCGTGCCATCAACACCTACACAACCAAAGCGTCGACCGCCCAGATACAAGGACCCTGAGACGGCCGTCCTACGAACCCGCTGCCGAACCTATCTCGACGAGACCGACCACTCCTTATGGAGCTTCGCCGACTTCTGGGGCGGTGACGAAGCCGCCCGTATCCCATGTCAGGAAATGTGGCATCGAGAACTTCTCCGCATCATCAACACCGACAAAGACCCACAGCGCGCCAAGGCTGCTGTGGCAGCGAGGAATAAGCACAAGCAAGTATGTGGCGTCCCACCAGCTCCTGGGATTTGGCTTCGTTAGCCACCATATCTACGCTGGGACTCGGATGTGGCCACTCTCGATATCGGCCTACCAGGTCCATCTTGTTCAATCGGCATACCGGCTCGGCTGAGATACTTGACAGGCCCTACCTGCTCGGTCGATCTGGATTGAGCTCTGTCTCACCAGTTGGCCCTGGTCTGGTTCGGTCGGTCAGTATTAGTATCCGGGGAGTAATTGCCTACTGGCCCTGCCTGCTCGGAAAGTCTGGATTGAGCTCTGTCTCGCCAGCTGACCTTGATCTGGCTCAGTCTGTTTGGAGTTACGGCCCTGCCTGCAAGGTCTGTCTGAGTTGAGCCTTGCCCCTCAGATGGACCATGATCTGGCTCAGCCGGTCGGTTGATAGATTGGACGGTTTGGAGCTGTAGCCTTTCGAAGGACCACGGATGGCCTTGCCTGCGCGGTTGTCTGAGATGTGCTTTGCCCTCAGATGACCCTGATCTGGCTCGGTTGGTCTGGGTATATTGCACTTGCCTTTATGGCTATCAATCCCAGCGAGAGTGGTGGTTTATACTAGCTGATCTTTATGCAGCGCGGACAGGTGCCTGGATTGTTGAGTGGCAGCAAGGCCGCAAAGCCTAAGGCCAAGACACAAAAACGTGGCGGAAAGGTTATTTCTACACTCTCTCCACTCTTAATTGTTTTAGGTTGCTAATGTTTGTAGCCTGGCATGTCTGATTCACTACCACCACAAGCACTACCACCACCCGCATACGAGCCATCATCACCGGAAGTAAGGAGCTCAAAGCCTCTGAGCCTCCACGAGCAAAAACACGAGTCACTATCAGCGGACCGCAGATGGAATCTTCCTACCGGCCGGTCCGTAGAAGATGTTCTTTTCTCGTGGGTAGTATCGCAGTCGGATGAGGCTAGACGACTTGGCCAGGTTCCGCGAGAGTCGTATGCGCATTCGTACATACTAGATGTGGACGACCCACATATCAGACGTCTGTTCGATGATAAAGAATGGGAGGCTATTATTTCCCGGCTTTTGCCGTTGCCTACGGTCGATGATTCTCTGCGATCGTTCATGTACAAGTTTGCTAGCGTAAGTTGTTTCGTACATTCTAACTCTAGTCACTTCAAATATCTACTAATCATTAGCACAGGCTAAAAGCACGTCTGAACTTCGCCGCTTGCTTACTTCCACGCCTTACTTGCCCCCAGACGAGATTTACTCGCTTGAGAAACACGCTGACCAAGCCTGGGTTCATTCGACCTTATCCTCTCTGTTCGTTTAATACGTCCCCTTTGCCTTTGCCGCCACTAACATCGCCCAGCGTGATTCTTTACGAGCACAACCTCATGTCGAGCAACGATAATCTCGAAGCATGGTTCCAGATCAATACCTGGGGTCCCATTTTCGACCGCTGCTTCCAGCACGTTCCCAACATCTCTATTAAACGGTAACCCCCCCCCCCCTCCCTCCTCGTCTCGCACACTAACTCAAACTCTAATAGAACCGAATCCCAATCGCTCCCCAACACAACCCGCAAGAATCCAAATCCCTCGACCACAACTCGTAAATGCATTGGCAATCGATATGACGGTCTCATCACGCACACCCGTCTCGAATATGGCGCAGTAGAAGACAGCAAGGACTACGAGTACAAAAAGTGGACATCTGACTCACTCAAGCTAGTCAAGGTTTTACATGATCAACTGCGGAGCCTTGAGGCGGAGGTAAGACATGTGGAAACGGCACTGGAGGGGTTCCGGTGCGTGGGCTTTTTGACGGCGGGTAAGCTACTGATATCCCCCTCTAGAACAAAGCAGGGTCCGCTAACTATTGGTTGACAGGACTCGAGTGTCGTGGACTATTCATGCAATACGGCAGAGGACACGTGTGTCTACTTAGTCGCAGCGACAAATACGAAGTCCCTGAGAGCATATCACCAGTATCCAAGCTCATTGCAGTACTAGTTGGGGTTTGGCAGATGAGAGTGAGTTTTCTCCTTCCCTCGTTGGTTAGCCAGAGACGGGACTAATGGCATCGTTTTTGCTGTAAAGGAGGTCGTAAGAGCTTCTGTTGGGAACCTGGAAGGTTTCTTGGCAGACACGGAAATGATGTTTAAGGTTGCGTTGGGGCAGATGGTTAGGCTGCCGGCTATATTGCCTGTATGTCTAGACACAGATGCCGATTTTTAACGTTTATATTAACCAATATAAAATCAAATTGAAATTCTACTTTTTAACTAAAACTTTTTCTACAAAATTGTGCTGTTATTTATGTAGTTTTGGGTACCAACTGGTACATGCCGTTATAATGACGTATTAAGAACTCTTAGAAGCTTACCGCGAAATCCTCGAAAAACTCAAAAATATGACTTGATTCGTGACCCACATCGATTTTATAGTAAGACAAAATTAAACGGCCCAAAACATAGTGTCGCGAGGCGCCAGGTCACGGTTTTTTTTCCAACTATTACACCCAATGAATCAACACCAAAGTGCAACACAGAGTAACCATCTACATACATGTAGTAAGCGCTTAGGGCAATTCCTTGGCATCGAGTGATGTCCCATGACCCCATACAAGCCTTGCACACGGGTCATGTGGCGGCTGTACACACATGATTTAGGCTTACGGAATGCTGGGGCTGTAATTTGACGTCTCCACGTACGAGTGACTGGAGATCTCAAGAACTAAATTCAGCGATGGTATACGTATACCCTTTACCATGTAAAACAGGCTTCAGACCATGAAACCGAGCCTTGTATTCCCTGCAGGCTGTCTTTATAACCTGGTACTCTAGGCATGCAGGCTGCAGCCAAAGTAAGACTATGCTGAGTGATAATGTCTTTTTATATTATGTGCTTGATAGAGGAAAGAGAGTTCGAGCCCTCTCTCCTCGACTAAGCATAACTACATGTAATAGACAAGTATTCTCTAAAGACACTTGCCACTGTGACCTACACTACTGTGGTTGGCCTCTCACGGGTTGAACGGTGGTCCACGTATTTATCCGCCTTAAAACAGGAAGAAAGGATTATAGAATAAAAGAGGTATCATACATCAAAGGATAGACTGCGTGTACTCCTCCAAGTATCTAATCCGATTGGTCACAACGGATCACTCGATCTACTTGGCGTTTCTTGGCGTGTTTGAATATACTAGGGTTAGGTATTTTAGTTCCCCTAATTAAATATATAGACGCTGCCCCGCCTAGAATATTACGCTGGCACTCCACCCCGAGGCACTTAAAAAAAGAGGGGTAACTGAATCCCTGCTTTCAATTGGGGCATAGCTATAGATCCTCTCGCGGCTCTTCAGCTCCAAAGGTCTTGACACGTAGCTCTAGAGCTGATAGTTACCGGGTTGGCCCAACGTAATGATAGGAGTAAGGGTGCTGGTAGGTATGTGGTATCCCATATTGGTCAAATAGATATTCCGGTCCTTAGAGCTTAAAACATCCTTATAAGAAAGCACTGGCTAGAGATACGAACAGACCTTCTGGTTTCCGTAAAATGATGGAAACGCCTATCGAGTGATGCACTATGATCACCAACTACTTCGTATACAACACTACATGTATGTACATGTAGCTCGCCACTAGCGGTAAATGACCTGAAGCTTTCCCTTAACTTTTGCTAACACGGGGAGAAATCTCTCGGTGCTAACTCTGCTTTTCTCTGATATGTGTGCGTTGGTGCTACTTGAGGTCGGAGTGGGTGAAAGTACATGTAGTCCAAGTTCCTGGGCTGGTACGTACATGTATGTATATACATGTACGTAAAATGTAAACATTGCTGTTTTTCAGGTCTAGACTTCTTAATCATTTTAACTACTACATGTAATTCAATTGTGTGAATGGACTCTATCCGGGCATAGTGGCTTCTTCTTCGGGCCCACCTCTTCAAGCCCCATCCTCCCAATCTCCTCAAGCCCCACAGTCTTCTCAAGCCCCACGGTCTCCTCATCAACCGTCAAATTCCACATTTCCGACCTCTTGTACTCAATCACGCCCCCATGTCTAAATTCTATGAACCCCTTATAATCATAACCTACCCTACCCTCTTCATCATGACTAGCCTTCATCTCATACCACATATCGTCATCCACATCCTCCCCCCTCACAGACGACCCCCCCAAATCAATCATTATTGCCTTCTTCCCCCCATCCTCTTTGTCTACAATAAGAATATTATCTAGTCTCACATCATAGTTAATCACATCTGTTGCCGATAATCTCCTTACCACTGACACCGCCTCGTCCCCAATCTTCTGCCACTCCTCCTTCTTCGCCCTTATCGGGACCTCCCTCAATGTATATCCAGGTATATATTCTATTGCCAGCCCCGCAACATCTACTGCCAGCCCCTGTGTCTCAACTCGCCCATACAGCCGCGGTATATCCACGCCCTGCAGGGGACGCAGCTTACGATAAGCCGCTAGTTCGCCCGCGAAAGTCTTCCTCGCCGCGCTTTCTAGAAAGCTTTCTATTTGCCCCACGTTCCGCCCCACGTTCCGCCCCGGCGAACCACCATCCCCTCCGAACCCGACCCGGCTGCCACCGGCCCGGAAATCCTGCAGAGCACGCTCATGCGAGGGCGTCCAGGCGCCAGAGCGGTAACTCTGACGGGTATCGAAGGTGTACCGCCTGTCGTAGAGTTTGATGACGAGCTCTGAAGGGATTGCGAGGGTGGGAGCGGGTGAGAGACGCACATGAAGAACGGAGGAGAGTGTGAACGGTTCAAAAGACTTGATAATTGTGGCAGTTAGATGAAGGGGGTCTGTGGCTACTTCTGAGTGCTCGGACTCAGGCTCGGGGTAGAAAAGAATTTCGAGCGCAGTGCCTGCGTGATAGGTATGGGTATATCTATGTATTACCATTGGTAAGCAAAGGCAAATAGAATGAATATTGGGAAGCGGACACTTTAGTTGCAAATCGTAGAACTGCTTTTTCCTTCCTCGTTGCTTTTTCTCTTTGTTTCGTCTTTGTCCGGAGCTGACATTTCTTTTGTCGGATTTGTGGGATGTAGCTCAATAGAAACCAATGTCTGTGGCGCTTCTTCAGCAACAGTGGCTAATGTATTTTCCTCCTTGCTTATGCTTTATGCGCAATAGTAGATATTATTGAAAAGTGGATGGTGCCGAGGGATCAATTTATAGACCGAGGTGAGGGGCCAGAATATATTTCCTAAATACCAACGGAACCGAGATACATATATATACACCTTAGTATCAACATTGAGATTGGCTTGTGCATGTGGCTGCATCTGGCCAGCTAAAAGCGTTTGAAAAAGCAATCTACAAGCCTAGGGTTCGGCGATGGTTTTCGATATCGACTTCATGCATCTATGACTCACTATTACCGTAGAAAAGACTTGTCTCTTCTGACGGATACGGGGCTAGTTTATATGGCTCACGCCGTGAAGAGAGTGGTTGCTATTGGTCTCTTTCAATGAGAGCGGTTGCTATTGGTTACTTTCAATGAGAGTGGTTACTATTGGTCTCTCTTCTAATGGAATAAAACTGTATATTAAGGGTCTAGGACTGAATCGGGTGCAGAGGATGGTTTTTGGGTTATGTTTTTGCGAATATATCGATATATTACATGTATTCCTTGCAATCGAACAGCTGCATGTCAGGTAGCTCTCTATCAGAAACCATAAGTAGAGAAATAAAAAGGGCACCAAAAAACGGTTAGTCGCATCAGCTTGAAAATGCCTACTATTTCTTATTTATTAGGTTAGACTCCGTTAGTGTAGTCTTGGCAATTGTTGAGCATGGTCTCTCACTCGCGCGTAACAGATCAGTAGCCGGTTGCAATCTATGTCCATACCGGTTAAAAGACTCTACAGCAATTCCCGCGACTTCAAAATGATAAAAAAAAGTGGCTTAACTTGCTATCGAGATTCCTTGGGGAAGCAGTGGATGGGCAAGCGTGTTAGTGACTTTATCTAGACTTTAGTGATCAGCACTCCGAGAAACGGGCAACACTTGTTAACTACATGTATTGAATAATACTCCGCTTTATATCCGATCACGCACACAAATAGGGGTGGAACTTGACGTTGCTATTATAATAACCTGTTCACGAGCTCTAGCATGAAGTAATCCCTAACACTGGAGAAACGCTTCCCGTCCCTTTGAGAATAACACCCTCAGGGTCTCAACGCGCTTCTACGGGCAGATGATCATACAAGCAATGTACAAATATGTGTACATACATACTGTTGAAATAAAGGCTTGGCATTGCGACATCGGTTATGTGGGAATAATAGTCATGTAATATGGGATGAGTCATAGAAGGATGAGGGATGATTTGGTAATCAAGGATCACGTGTTAGAAGAAAATTGTGTATATATAGAGCGACTAAAATCCACCACCGTCACTGGAACTCCAGCGGCACAATCAGTAACTCTTTGCTTCACATAATCGCTTACACTCACAAGAACCTCAGACCCAAGATCACGTGTTCAAATCACACTATCGCCCTAGATCGCAATCCACAAATATCACTATTTGTTCGCATGAGTCGGCCATTTATTAAACCCCGCATCAACCCCGCCTACCTCTACAGCAACCTCAACAACCACAACCTTACAATTCAACCCCTATCTACAAAATGACGCAACCCCACTAAGTGCAGACCTCTTGTCCCTGCCAGAAACCCTGATAAGCGACACCAAGACTTCAGAATCCCAATACACTTTGAAAGTTTGCCCAAACTAGAGGGAGAAACAAACTATCAAGGCTGGGCCAGACCTGGATGAGAAAGACTCGCAAGCAAATATTGGAAAATAAGTAAGTGCCAGAATTCAAGACTACCAAGACGACACCTACGATGAGCCTTAGAACTCGACGATATCGTAATGTCAAACTTGTATCATCAAAGAAAGAAGACTCAACCTCGCCCAGTTCTCCAAAGAACTCGCAAAGAAGTTCTGGCAGAACCTCAAGACAAAATTCGACTGTTTCTCCACAACGGTCACTCCTAATCAAGCGATTCATGAAGATTCAAATGAATGAGGCGATGACCTCAAAACCTTCCTGATACCTTCGATGACTCTCGAAAACACTAGCCTAACGCTGCTACCAAGACAACATCAGGTAAAGACCTAAAACTCTCACCGATCACTAAACCACTAAGAAGATTCTCCTCGCCTCCCTACCTGCATCACAGACAACGTAATCGATAACCTTCAAACCAAAGCGCCTCACCCATTTAACAACTTCGTTTACGCCTTTGGCTTCTTCATTTAAAAACAAGGAAACCAATACCGAAACGCCTTCCACACCGTAGAGGCCTCCACAGACAGCAGTGACAAACAATGCGAATGACATTACAAGAAGAAACTAAACTTCTCATACCACGACACGAATACACCGATTGTAGAAAGTTTCAACGTAATGTTAACAGAAAAAGGCAAAAAGGACGGGAATCGCATCAGAGTCAATGACTCCACTGCATTTCACAGACGCCACGACCCTTCACCACTGCTCTCGGATACTTGACTCGGAAAGAACATCTCATGCCACCCCTAACGCAGACTAACTCACCAACGCTATACCTCACACCGACACATCCGAATCAGACGCAGATAAAACATCGAATCACCGGACTGGGAAGCGCTAGTTTCAACTGCCAACTTCCCGATGGATCTCGATCTTCCATCATACTCAGAGACGTGCTGTTGGTCCCTACCATGGGAAACATTGGATTGGTGTCAGAAACAACCCTCGACCAAAAGGGATTTAGAACCGAGTCCGGAGGAGGAAATAAACTCATCAAGAGCAAAGAAAGCAAGCAAGAACGTAATTTGGGCAAAGAAAATTGGAAAAAGGATTATGGAATGATAGTTAGTTAAGAATACATTCGCCTAGTTTCCTACTATGATTGATCAAGACTTGCGCCACCCAAATGACACTTGAAAACCTGCACTACGACATTAAACAACTCCTCCGAAACCCAAAGACTTCCACTGCAAATAATGTCTCCAAGAAAGACGATAAACTAATTCTTACCAATAAAAGCAACAACCAAACGACCATGCGAATTAATCCATTCCGATTTATCGCGACAATTCAAGATCAATCGTTAGGAAAATCAAAATACTATACGTCCCTTCATCGATGACATACACCCGTTATTCCTGATATACTTGCTTCGGCAAAAGAACGACGCACGAAAGTTCATATAAGTGACCATGCTATCTGAATTAAAAACAATACAATACAACAATACTCAGATTCATGACAGACAATGGCGGCGAATACATCAACAAAAACATATCAAACTACTTAATAGTTCACGAAATTTAACTCCCCATAATCCGAATCAAATGGAATTGCAGAACGGTTTAACCGCACACCATAACAACCATGCCAGGTGCATGATCATGGATCACCCAAAATCTCTATGGGAGAAGTTTCACGCAACAGCTGTTTACCTCAAAAATAGATTCCCACACAAGACGCCCACGAAAAACACCATACGGCTCGAAAGGAATCTAAGTTCGAAGATCCAACACCTCCAAATTATTCGGTAAAAAATGCCACGCCCACATCCCAGAAGAAACTAGGCCACCAGGAAGCAAACCAAGAAGTTTGAAGAAGGAATACTTGTAGGATACTCAGACAAAGAACAAAATATATCGCATATGGATAAGGAACAAACATAGGATAATTGAGAGTCGAGACGTTACATTCCCCCCTCCTGACTCAGGGGAAGACACTGTACCACTCCACTTCAACCCTATTCCGCTACCAATCGATACTGCACCAACAGATGACGGTTATGAATCAGAAGACAGGCCTGAAAACCAACCTCCATCAACACCAAAAGGAACACACTGGTAATTTCCTGCAGACACCAGAACGGAATAAAACCCCTCCAGAGACTCCAAAAGGAAAACAACCAGAAAACCAAACTCCACCAGCTCCTAGACGATCGGATCGAATACTCAAGAAAATGAGTGATGAACTTGAATTTGAAATAAGACGGAAGGAATACAACCAGAAACTGGCTCAACAAATGGATGACTATACGGATGAACTCGCTATACTAAACGAAGATTCAGATCTCGATGAAGACGACAGAAAAATACAAATAGAATCTGCCAAAGAAACCTTCAGAAAAATCAGAAATGAATTGGACAGTCAATACCCAGACATAGCACGCGAACCACCTATACACCATGCCGAATTCAGAATCAACCCACAACTTATAATCAAGCAATGAAAAGCGACGATCGTCACCTATGGGAAAAGGCTATACAATCTGAAAAAGACGCCCTCGACAAAGCCCACACCTGGGACATTGTCAACAGACCAACCAACCGAGCAGTAGTAAAAGGAAAATGGGTATTCAAAATCAAGCACAATTCGGACGAACAATCGAAAGATATAAAGTCAGATACGTCGCCAAAGGCTTCACTCAGGTACAATATCAAGACTACGATGAGACCTTCGCTCCTGTAACTCGATATGATTCCCTTCGACTCCTACTAGCACTAGCTGCACACAACGGATGGATACCACAACAAATGGACGTCAAATCAGCCTTCCTATACGGAATACTAAAAGAGGAGATATACATGGAACTGCCTGAAGGCTACAGGCAAAACAACAAGGTGTGCAAACTGCTTAAATGCATATACGGACTTAAACAATCACCCCGCTGACCAGACGCTTGCCAGACTTCTTCAATCTGGAAAGCGATTCGCCCCAACCAAATTCGAATCTACGCCAGATTTATACATACTAGACAACGACTTTACATATCTACAGACAGACGATATCACGATCTTCGGACCGATTCTATCTGTAACAGAACCGCAAATTACTCAAAGCAGACTTTAACGCATTTTGACCTCAGAACTCAAATACATACTTTAATAGAATAAAGCGTAACAACAAATGGAATCGAGCCTTTATCACAACACGATATATCAACAAAATCCTGAGAAATTTAACGTCAGACTCTAAACCCGCCGAACACCACTAACCTAACCTCCAACTCAGAAAGCGAGAACCGTAAGAAATGATCAATAATCAAACACAATATCAATCGATCATGTGATCCTCATGACGCCAAGATAGCTACTTTAGACCCGAGTATCACCCATACTGTAACCGCCTCTATCCCAATACTCTACGTCTAACCGGTGATCACCTACGAAGAAGAAAACGAAAGATTCGATACCTTAACGGAACCAAAGACGACCGTTTCTACCCAAAAGGAAACACTGTAACACTTGACGGATATACAGACAAATTATACGCCTCCAACCTCGACGACAGTAAAATCGCTTCGTGATATTGTCAGATTTCAGAAAAGAAAGAATACGCAGAAGAAAAAGAAATCACGTAGCCTCAACAATGTAGTTCTAATACATTACCTCACCGCCGCCGATAACCCAGATTAAAAACGCCTCAAGAATTACAACAAAAATACCAAGATTTCCTACACGCAGATAATACTGATCTATAGATTCACGAACTCCATTTAATACACGACGATCAAAACATATCGACGACATTACCACTACACGGTAGAACAACTCGACATCTAACCTTCGAACTCCCCACGCCCTACCGAAGACAAACGAAGAGACGCCAACGACCAAAGCGCTTACCCAAACCATCACACCATAAACGGAATTGATACGACGCGTGCGGTGGAAGCGTTGAAATAAAGGCTTTCAGATCATGACATCTACATGCGAATAATACCATGAATACGGATGACCATAGATGACGAGGATGACGGTAATCACGATCACGCGTTAGAAGAAAAATCACAGATATATAGAAATGACTAAAATCCACCACCGTCACTGGAACTCCAGCGGCACAATCAGTAACTCTTTGCTTCACACACTGTTTACACTTCGCGCAACCTTTGCACCTAAGATCACGTGTTCAAATCACACTATCGTCCTTAGTACTGCAATCCACAAATATCACTATTTGTTCACATACTAGACAGCGCGGGATATGGGGCCTTCCCCCACCGTAATTGCATGTGCTCGTACATTTGCAGCTACATGTACTCACTAGATACCAAATTATACTCTCCGCAGAAATGGGGCTGCAGACTACATGTAGTGAGTGATATCGCGTGAGTTAGGCTATACGTGGCTTCAAAAAATCACAGAAAACTAGCCCCGATAAAGGCAAAGAAAGAAATAAGACAACGGTACATATGTAAGTATGTATGTAATATTATCACGTGTAATATTAAATCGATGACGGGCTCATCAGTGGTGGTGGATATCAAGGATCACTTTGAAGTTCTGCCGCGGTAGCTGACCGCGGGAGTATAAGAAAAGGGGACTGGGCAGTTTGGGATTGTGCAGGCTGTGGTCGATATGGGCGAGAAGACATCTATAACGACACCGGAAGCAATGCTAGAGTTTGATATATATTATGGTTAGGTTTAGGTTATTTTCTTAAGGTTAAGGTAAGTAGTCCCCCACAAGCTTAAGGAAAGAGGGACCTCAAGATTTAACCTCAGGGTAAACATGGGTAATGATATGTATATGCGGCTTCGGTAAATTCAATTTGGTGTTAAAGGTGGGGCGGGTGCTCTATAGTAATAGTATAGGGGTAGTTATCTCGTCTCATAGATCACACCCACTGAAAGGGAGCTGGAGTCTATCTAAACAACACATGTCGGAGGCTTTGGCTAAGAGAGTTAGAGTTATTTACTGGAGACAGATGATTCATGTACATGTATGAAGAAGTCACTAGAATATACATAACTCCAATCTTCAACAGTATGGGTATGAAAGGCTAAGATGTTGTTAATTTCCGCTTTTTATTCAATCGCTAGTTTATATATACATAAAGTACGTATGCCTGGTATCGCTCCTCTTCACCATCAATTAAACAGTAATTGAAAACAGCCATCACCTATGGCTTATCTGACAATGTTGTAACTCCGAGTTCTATAAAGCTTTCTCTACTTTAGAATATTACACCTTTAGTCCGTGAATTTGAACGAGTTCGTGGTGAAATCAATCGCTCCTCCTTTATAAGACCCACGTTTTTTCTATAAAAAATTATTAGTCTCAATATAGATGATATAATATTTTGTGGGGAATGGATGTGTATATATAGTACGTCGTACGATATTATATTGAAAGCTGTTGGTCAAATGGGGGCTAACCTTATTCTTCTCCTTTGTAAACCCTTTTCCCTTGGTGACAATAAGATCCCGGTGAGCCTTCATTGTATAATGATTCTCCGAGAAGCCCAAGGATTCAAAAGTATTATCTTTCAGGCGCGCATTCACGTATACAACCTTTGTAGGATCAACGCGCTGGAAGGGCTTTTTTGAGTTGTGTGTTTTGGCGTCAGAGCCATCGGCGGAATTGCTACTAGATCCGCTGCTAGAGCCACTAGAACTACGAGAGATATTTAGCAAAAACGTATTAATAGGGTATATGTGGAGATTTACGATTCTGCATCCTTCTCTTCCGATTTTGGTTTCTTAGACATTCGTTCATCAGAGCTGTCCCCTCGTTTGCGTTTACCACCAGAAGCGTCTTCCTCCGAGAGATCTTTTGCAGACGTTTTTTTTGACTCCTTTGACCCCTTCTTACTCTTTTTATCTTCTCCGGGTGAAGAATCCGAATCCGAGCCTGAGCTAGAGCCTGAGCTAGAGTCTGAGCTAGAGTCTGAGCTAGAATCTGAGCTAGAATCTGAGCTAGAGTCTGAGCTAGAGTCTGAGCTAGAATCTGAGCTTGAACTCGATTCCGAGTCTGAACCGGAGGTATTAGGTACCTTCTCGGGTTTGGTCTTAGAGGCCTTTTTCTTTTTCTTGCTTTCGTCGGGGGAATCTGATTCTGAACTGGAATCGCTTTTGGAGGAGCTCTTCTTAGATGCCTTGCTGGAAGTGGACTTGGAAGACGCCTTCAAAGAAACGCTGTCGCTGCCGCTGCCGCTGTCACTATCACTATCCGAGGAGGACGACGAAGAGGACGAGGACGACGAGGACGACGACGAGGAGGAGGAGGAGGAAGAGGAGGAGGAACTTGAGGACTTCGAATCCGAGTCAGAACCGGGGCCTGATTCGGAATCGGAGCCTGAGTTGGAACTAGAACTAGAGCTAGAGCTGTCGTTTTGGGTCAGCATTGTAAGTTCGCGAAATTGGCCAAAAAAAAAAACCATACTCTTTCTCACTATCACTGCTGCTCGAGGATTTCTTCTCATCTCCACTTATGGTGACTGAGGATTCGTCCTTATCCTTTCCGCCGTCACTAGAGGAGTCTGAATCGCTATCAGAATCTGAATCGTCAGACTCAGACGCGGCGGCTCGTTCATCGTCAGCTTCGGAGGAGCTATCGCTATCATCACTGCTTTCCTTTTCTTCTTTCTTGATCTGACTCTTTTTCTTGCTCTTCACCTTCTCGTCCTTCGCATCCCCTTTGCTCGACTGCCATTTCTCAAAAAGATCTTTCAAGCTTGGGTAAACCTCTGGGCGTTGAACCCTTTTGGCTTCGTATTCAGCGTTGAAAACGGTAGAGGTGGAATTGAAGCCGGCATCTTTAAGGAATTGCCCTACGGAAGCAAGGAGCTGCGGAGAGGGTACATCGGCAACTTGGGCACTCTTTTTCGATTTGCTTTTCTTCTCTTTTGGACTCATGACTGGTAGAATTGTGCTGAAAACAGCGAGTGGTGTTTAGTCAACGATTGGTGTCGAGTTTCTGAATGGTGTACCACCAGGGGGGGTTATTGTATTTGAGTAGTGCTTTGGAAAACCAGACCGAGGTGACTGTCGCAGATCTAGATTTGTACTTTTGCTTCCTGCAAAACTTTTTTTTTCGCTCCCTGAGAATCACACGTGACCTTCAGCCTCTTATCAAAGGCGTGCCTGTTCTAACCGTATGCAGTAAGAAATTCTTGTTAATTAAGCCTCATAATTATAAACCAAGCTGGCTGTCCTGTTGGTATGTAAGTGCATATAGAAAGATATTGACTTATTTCTTAACCGTATACATTTAATCATTTGTCTTTCTAAGGGTTTCCAGAGTAAGGACATATATTCAAGGGAAGTGGTTGATGGCCATGGTACCTGTAGCTTTTCTAGGACGGTTGTAACTCATGTTAGCCCGCAGGTACTTAGTGACAGCTGCTGACGCTTGCTTCCCGTGTACTTTCAACCCTCAACGTCAGGCAGAGAAACTGATACACACAGCTGTACCTACACGTTGACCTCTCATTATCAGCCCTTTCGCTTGTATATCACCGAAGCCCCAACGTGATACTTTCCTTTGGGGCCATGGCGGATCCCTTTCCGCGCAATCGCCCTCCAAACGCTGCCCCCCCTCACCCTGGTTCTGCGGGCAGTGTCACAAAAGCTCAGATATTTGAAGACGAAAAGAGGCGGATAACTATCTCCTGCTTCTCCAGAACTGACACTGATGGTTCCCGTATGTAACCACCACCTGAGAGCACAGTGTGTAGTTAACATCATCTCTCTAACCTCATCACTCTACGCGTTACTAGTTCTTGAATCCTATATCACACACTGCAAAGTCGTCGAAGATGCCACGTCCCCGTCAGCACCGCCGCCACCTGATGCTCCTAGCGATCAGAAAAAAGAGCGTGTGATAATCATTGCTGTTCGGAAGTCCGGTAGAGTTCGTATGCACAAAGCTAGAGAAAATAACAATGGAACATTTCAAATTGGAAAGACATGGAATTTGGATGATCTCCAGGAGATTGAAAACTATTCATCACCAAATGAAAAAGGATTTACGGTCACCATATTGAAACCTTATTATTGGCAAGCAAACTCGAGTAAAGAGAAAGATTTCTTTATTTCATCAATGCTCAAGATCTTTAAAAAGTATACAGGGGGCAAGATTCCGAATCTCATCGGGTTTGAAAGGACGGATATTGATAGAATGGTTGATGGAGCAGCAAGTTTGCAGGTAAGGCAGCGTCAGGAGGAAGAAGGATCTCGAGGGCACACGCCACCAAACTTGCCTTCGAGCCTATCGCCTCCGTTACTTAGAAATCTTGCTACAGCACAGTCCATGGACTCCCTAACAAGGTCTGCTTCGCGGCCAGGGATGAAGGGCATGGATGGATTATCTCCTCCTGTAGGTGTATTGCGGCCGTCGCAATCCACCGACCGTCTCCCCAATAGCTCTCGGAGAGCACCGGACCCACTTGCTCTGGGACGTACCACGTCCGGGAGATCAATAGCATCTAATGATTCCATTCCCCCTCCCATTCCACCCCAGGGCCCTGGAAGGCGTCCATCTGAAGCTTCACAAAGATCCGGCCGTCAGCGTTCTAATTCCCGCTCAACTCAGGATGAGGGAGGCGGTCATAGAGCTCCCTCAGCTGAGAGGATGCGAAGAACTCCGTCTTCCAATAGCCATCAGTCTCGTGAACCTGTGGAATACCAGCCCTTTAATAATAGTAACAGTAATAGGGTGCCAGATTCTTCCCCTACTGGCTCAGACAACACCAGCCGCCCTCAGCTGCAGTCAAAGAAATCGAATAAGGATGTGGGGTCCTCGTTTAGATTGGCTGCGACAGCATTTTCTGCAGGAAACACAAAGTTTAGACCCCAGACTCCGACCACTCCGGCCGCGCCGGCGCCAATGTCACGAGGCCCTTCTCGTGAACCAGAAAGGTCCGCAGAACTACCGCAGATTAAGTTCCCAAGAGATCAGGGGAGTCTGGGTGATGTAGTTTCAACAGATACGCTAGAGGAAATCGAAGACCGACGATCACGGTCACGAGACGTTCCCCCGACTCAAATTGACCCGCCACCAAAAAGTGAGAGGAGAGCAACACTAACCTCCAGGGATAACATCATGGCTCCATTACGTGAGAAACCAAGAGATTTATCTCCTCAGCCTCGGAATCAAGATTCCTTGGATATTCCTGGCCGAAGATCACCATCACCTGATGGGTCTAATCTGGATCCCAATGAGCGCAGTCATCGAAGTAGATCACGGTCACCCAATACTAAAGGGCGGAAGCGAAAATCGGCCAAATCATCTTACTTGGATGATGTAGACACATCTCGTGTAACGGTAGATTTAGAAGATTTATTGCATGAGTTCAATTGGGATGGAAGGGGTAAGGTAGATGAGCTAGAAGCGAGTATCAAAAAGGAAATTGCGTCTGTCGAATCAACCAACATCATTATACACTCTGATGGCGACGATAGGGTTGAGGATCTATCTATTTTGCTTGATAGGGCAATCAAAGAATGCGAAGAGATGGATGCACTGCTAACCCTGTATGCTGTTGAGTTGACCGTACGTTACACCTCTGTTTTCATAACCACTATATTATGGTAGCTGACGATTTATTCATAGAGTTTGAACGATGATATATCTCACATTGAGAACCAGTCGCAAGGTTTGCAGGTCCAAACAGCCAACCAGAAAACTTTACAGAAAGAACTTCAAAGCCTGCTAGAGACAATATCGATTGTACCACAGCAACTCGACACTTTGAAATATGAGTCCCTTGATTCCCCCCAAGCGCTTGAAGGCATCGAACAAACATTACTGGCCCTCTACAAAGCAATGGCAACTATTGATCCTCATATTGCGAGCTCTCCAGCTAATAATGGCCGGAGAGGCTCTTGGAGTGACGAGGGGATCGGTACTATGCGGGCTCTACAAGAGAAGAAGGAAGGATATCGAGCGGAGATAAATTCTTTCCTGGCAAGACAGAGGCAATTCCTAGCTATCAAGTTTCAGGCTGAGCTTTCGGCACTGGAGAAGCATTCCAAAGGTGCAGCATCGGTCCAATCCGTTAAGCCAAAACTACTGGGGCATGACAGCGCGTATGTGTCAATATATAGATTCGTGGGGCTTGTCGTGTTTACAAAAGACGTGGACCGGGAGGAATATATGGAGCTACAAAAACTTTATATGAGGCCAGCAAAACAGCTGTTTGAGAACGAGTTCAGGGATCATATTTCCTCTTGGAAGAGGATAACGAGAAAACCAACGCAGGACGAAACGGATCTTGGTACGTAGACCCATTCACACTTGATATTCAATTCACTAACCTTTCCTCAGTCTTCACTTTCCAAGAGAAGGAAAATGATAATGTTGCTGTATCAGCTGCTCGAAAATTGACTGTTAAGCGGTCCCAGACGTTGGCTAAGATTCGATCACCTACCGGTGATTCTTTCCCTAAGGAAAAAAATCAAGATGGAAAGATTCACGCCTACGAAGCATTTGCTAGTGGATTGGCGGAAATGTACAATCTCGTTTTAAGAGAACAGAACTTCCTTGGCGAATTTTTCCATCTGTCATCCCAATTACCTGCGGACTTTGTTGAGTTGGCAAGCAATTCGAAGCCAGAAACCCGACGCTTAGGGGATTTGGGCGGCATAAAACCAGCTGATCAGGATAAGATGAAAGGAAGGATAATTCTTGAGCTTATGGGTGAGCTATTTTCATTTTGGCTACAGGATCTGCAAAATTTCACAGATTGGGTTATCAAAACCGATCCAGTGCATTGTGCTGGGTTATTATTTGTGATAGAGGAAAAGATTGATTCTCTGGAGGAGACGAATCAAGAGTATTTGCTGAAAACATTGCAAAAGTTGCATGACCGGTTGGCGGGCTTATTTTCGAGGTTCCTGGACGAGCAAATCAAGGCCATTGAGGAAACAAAGGTAAAGATCAAGAAGAGGAAGGGGGTTATCACTTTTATGAAAGTGTTCCCGGTAAGATTTGTCTCACCTCTCATTCTTAATTCCGTTTCTAATGGGTCCGACCAATTATAGGGCTTCTCTGTAAGGATTGAGGAGCAACTGCCGCCAGAAAGTTCCAACCAGGATGATGAGCTGGATGTTAGAGAGATGGTCAATGATGGCTACGCAAAAATCAACAAGGCTATGTTCGAATCACTCCAAGCAATCGCAAAAGAGAGCCCTACCGTTGCTAGCCAGAGCGTTGACCCCGAAGATAAAGAGCAATTGAACTATCACATCATGATGATAGAAAATATGCATCATTATTTGGAGGAGGTAGATACTAGAAGCAACTCCATCTTAGTTGATTTCAAGAAAAAGGCGGATGCCGAATTTAAGGAACATATGGGTCTTTATATCAGTGCCGTCATCAGAAGACCACTTGGTAAAATTCTGGTACGAGCATACCTATCTCAACCAAGACAGTGAGACAAGATAGCTAACGTTTGTAACTAATAGGATTTTATTGAAGGCGTTGAGGTACTTCAAAGATCTGGCACAGAGGATATTTCGACACGACACTCTCACTCGAAATCTGTGTACAAGAAAATTCTTGGAAACCACGACGGCAAAGAAATAAAGCGCGGGATTGAGACGCTGAGAAAGCGCGTAGACAAACATTTCGGTGATTCAGATGATCCAGCTTTGTGTGCAAGGTTGCTTGAGAAGATCTTTGATAGACTCGAAGCGGAGTATATCGATACTCATAAGCGTGCGCAGAAGTTGTTATTGACGGTCTACAAAGATCAAGGCCTGGAGCTAGAATTTATGGTGCAGGATGTTCAAACAGCATTTAGAAAGTAGATTGCTCCCTTATTCTCACCGCAGTTGATTTGAGAGCCTTTATACTTGCGGATAGCTTGGAATGAAATACTACCACAGAGGTTTAGATGTATAATAAGCATCTTCCTCCAAACTCTTCATTTATTTTTCTTTCAATAGCATAATTTTAGTGGACTTTCATGAAGTTTTATTGAACATTCAGTTGTAATAGATAGCGGCCCAACACTTATCTAAATCTATTAAACTCATGGTGGCTATAAACGTTTGGTGTGAATTTCCAATGCATGTCCTAAAATGCAAGATTGTGAATCAGGGATTTAGGCCTGGCGTTGGCTCAAGTTACTGCATGTAGTAAATTTGGTCTGCTAACGTTGGCCTCTCATCTGGACACATAGACAAAGCAGCTGGGGAGCCCGAACATACACCTAGAGGTGGACCCAAAACAGGATTCTGGCGTATTATTGATGGATTAATTCGTTAAGTATCGGGGCGTATTTTGTATTATTGCATGGTGTTTTACTTTATAGAAAGGATCGTGGTCCGCTCATGGATTCGTTAAGCGTTAAGATTTTACGGTAAGTGTTCAGCTCAGCCCACCTGATCTAACAAAATACAGTACCAAGGATCCTATCGTCATTTCATAAAGTTCTGGGAATACACGTTATTTAGGGAAAAAGAGGAAAAACAAGACATCTCACTAACTAATTACAGGCTTGTATCAAAACATCACGCAAAAAAGAATAAGATGGGGGAGGATGGGGCTTCTAAATAAAATATCGCAACTATCCCACACAAGACATTCGTGGAGAAAGGAAAATAGATTAATATCGAGCCTATCAACCACATTTTGACCAAGGAACTCCATCTCTCAAAAAAAGGAAAATAGATACACAAACCCCACAAATCCTGCCCATTTTATTGCTGTCACCCCTTAAAGAACCTTCTGCAATTTCGCCTTATAATAAGAGTAACTGAGATTCATCGTCTTTTTGAGGTACTGATCTTCTGTAAGTGGAAGTTCTAGTACTTTCCCAGCATCACTCATAGGCATTTCACCACTCTTCAACACCCAGGATCCAACAACACCTGCCATCTCACGGATAGCGACGTTCTGTAAGAAAAGCTTCCTATCTGCGCTCCCCAAACTGACCAAAAGGCGTTTTGCAACATCAGTGACCCCATTCTTCGTAGGCAAGCCCTTTTGTTCGGTTTTGACAACGACCGGTCTAGACGCAGACCGACCACCCTGTACAAATTCTACAAGAGTGATGTAATCCAGATAGACTTGCCCACCAAGGCTCCATGTTTTAACTAAATCAACGTCTTCGAATTTTGCCAGGATAACCTTGAGTTGTTCAAGATCACCAGAGATGATAGCTTCAGGGGCGACTTGCTCGATCACAGTTTTATGGGCTTCGTTCCACGCTTGGGCGGAGAGAAGATACTCGGCTTCAGTAAGGTGTTCACCAGAGTGCCGAGCTTTAAGAGCCTACACAAAATAATTAGTCAAAGCTTTCATCGTTTTGTTCACACGGATCAGAAAGAAATGAGCATACCCTCGCTTCAAAGATCCATTTCTGAGGAATCAACAATTTTTTCTCCACGAATTCAAGTTTCTTTGCCACCTCTGGTCCTTCAGCTTCCACAAGCTCATCCAGATGTCGACCCAGAACATTTCTAATGGCGGTTTCTCTACTATCCGTATCAATCAGGTGCAGTAATACGAAAATTGCCCACTCCCACAAACCCCCGATTTCGAGGCCTCCGGCAAAATCAATGGTAACCTGATCGGCCATAGGACCAGCCGTAAAGTGTTCGGTTCCATCATCTAGAACTTGCATCTTCCAGCCATCAAAGTCCCTGATGCCTTTGCGCGCAAAAATAGTTCGGAGTTGCCAACTAAGTCTGTAATTGAGATTGCTGAAAGCTATACTTTTAGGTGAAAGAACATCCTCCAGATTAACCTTAGTATCGGCATAGAGTTTCAACAATCCCCAAAGAATATCAAGGATATCATAGTTATCGGATTGGGAGATGCTGTGATACCAAGGAAGTGGAGCTGGGACGTTTCCAGGCCATTGGTTCATCTCAAGTTCATACGCGGATACAGCGCTACCAATTCCATCGTCCTCCGCACACCCATACCATAATTTCAAGGCAAACCCACGCTTCCAGTCAAGACCAAATTTTTGGGTTAAAAAGAATTCCTGAGCAGCATCCTCCTGGGGCGCCTTTACACCCTCAGAAAGGCAGGTGTTCCCGGATAAAAGCTCATAGAGCGCCCTGATCGCTATCGTAATCTCTGCAAGCACGCCCTTCTTCCGCCACTCTGTGATTTGTTTCCTAATAAGATTCCTAGATGCAGCGTCGCCACCAATCATAGGTAGTAAGGTTACGAGCCGGAAATCACCAGATTCCAAAAGGGCTGCGCAAGCCTGTTCAACACGATGTGCAGTCAAATGAGCAAATGCGGCCTCTTCAAGTGTAGAAGCCTTATGCACATGGTCGTCGGCGTCGGTTTCAACCAGTTCTTCCAAAAATTTCGACAATTTCTCTTTCCGACGTTTCTCGTGCATGTAATTAGGCAGATCATCGGTCTCGTCATAAAAGCTGGCATCTTCATCAATCGGGTCCCAAAGAACACTAGCAAGCGCCCAAACACTTTTCTCGTGTTGGCTTGCTGCGTCTTGTGCCCAAGGTAGCTCTGTGAAGTGTTGAAACAGCGTTCGGTTATCCAATTCAGCTACAGGAACACCAAACTCATCTAGCGTAATGTTGCTCGCCCTGAATTGGAGCTCCAAAGGTTTGGGAGCAACCTGTGCCTCGGGGTCCTATATAAACAATCCTGTAAATATCTATAAATAATGGTATCTCAAACGTTGGGGACAAACCTGAGCGGGATATTTTAGCTTCGCGGCTTTAAGGTCAGTATCTCCACCTCTCCTCCTGGTCTGCTTCAATCCTTCAAGCTCGCCCACAAATATAAGTGTCCCGTCATGGCCCCAAGCCGGCCTTACGGCCCTTCGCCAACTTCGGTCTAAGGCATTTTCGTCTTCGAGATCAAGCCGTTTTGCAGTTGATCGATTTTGTTGATACTGTGAAGACTTAGGAGACTACATAGAAACCGCGTGATAATTCAGTGATTGGATTCAACATTGAGTTTACATGACATGAGTTTGGTGTTTGATTGCTTAAAATCACTACAGGGGTTGCTAAAAACAAAATCTGAAACAAAAAAACAAAAGGGCAAAGACAGTTTATACCTCAATTTTATCCCATGATCTTGAAAACACCCCATTTCCTTTTTTTGCACCACCGTTCATACCAGAAGCGCCACCATAAAGATCATTGGCCAGGTCCAATACACCATAATTCAGAGGCTGTAACTTTTTTACCGGGCTGGTTCTCTCCGTCTTTGAGGGGGAAAAAAAGTTTGTTCCGCCAAATCTTTTCTTCACTGGGCTGATGGTCGCATTCAACTGCTCAGTCCAGTCGTTACCCAGCGGTAAGGCCCTTTGGTTGCTATGGATATCTATTCCCTTTGTCGAATTTTCAATCATACTACTTTCTGCAGGATTGGTGGCCTCCACAGTGACATCCTCCTCATCCTCTTCGTAAACAACTGTCAGATCTTGAGCAGTCTCGTCCTCCAAGCAAACCTCCTCCGAAGCAGGCTCCGCAGGCTCGTCTTCTTCCTCGACGCTACCTACGGAGCCTTCCCCTAAAAAAGACTCCCCAGTCATCGTAATATCAACTTCCTCCTCCTCCTCATCGTCGTAAGTGTCGAAAGTCGCTTCGACTTCATCCCCGCCTAAAAAAGACCCGGGATATTCATCATTACGAGCATTTCTACCATTTGATAACCGTTTGAAATCAAAAGTATCATCAAATACCCCAGTATCATTACCACTCGCATCCGCATCCGATGCATCCATGCTATCCTCTCGGTCAAAATATGAAGAAAGGGTGCTCCTGGTAGGAGTAAGGTCCTCGGAATTCTTCTCGGCAGCTTTCCTCTCGCGTAGTATCGATTCATCATAAGTGATATCAATCTCACCATCATCATCATCACTATCTACTAATCCATAGGTAGTGAAATGGCGAACCTTAAAAATCCAGATGCCTTCATCAGGGAGGTAATCGAGAAACTCGGTGTCCTTGATACATTGCAATCGGCGGATATGGCTACTGTATCTTGGGTTTTCAGGATCTTTGATCTTTCCGCGCTCATCCTTGGAAATGGGGTAGCAGTCCTCCAAAGTAATTGTGGCAGGAACATTAAGGCCAAGTCCTGGATTAGGCTTATCTACTACCCCTGCAGGGTAAACTGTGCAGACCCTAAGATCAAAGACTACAATTTTACCAGGAATTTCTTCAGGATCGAGATCGGTGATGTCGACAGGGTTATCGAAACGAATTTTACCAAATCCACGGCGTCCGATTGTCAATCCGGTCACCTTCGCTTGTTGCTCCTTGGGCATTGCTTTGAGCTTTTGAGCATTAGGAACCATCCAGTAGCTACCATCAGATTTATCTTCCGCTGGCTTTTCGACAACAGTAAGGGCAGTGCTGGGCTCAGGTTGAGTTTCTGACGCGCTAGAAGAAGTCCCATTCGCCAGACCATCTATACTCCTGCGTGCTGGACTTCTGAGATAGCCCATCTCTTCAGCAGAGGGCGTTGGCCCAGTAGTCTCTCTTGAAGGCTGGCCGTTCGTACTGAAAAAATCGGCATTTGTTCCCTTACTTGTAGCAACATCAAAACTAACAGTCTTCTTTAAGATGCTCTTTGTGCCATTGCCCTTCATGGTCTCGTTGTTCACACTCTCCTTTCTTAGGTCCTGGCCGCCAGAAAACAAATCCTGGTCTCTAATCTTCTTATCAATGACCAACTTCTTAAGGCTAGCAACACGAGCGCCGGAGCCTGGGGTGAAAGAGCCTGAACTCAGAACAGAGTCGTCGCTGTCGAAAAGGTGTAGCTTATTACTTGCAGAAAAAGAACGCGAAAGACTTGTCCCTGCACTAATAGCTGTATTTCCAGATGTAGAAGTTGCGAAAGGAGTGCCACTTCTCGAAAAGCTACCACCAAGACGAGGAGCCAACGAAGGTTGTCTTGGGGCGATCTTGTAGTATGGGATCAGCGCAGCTTTCTTGGTCTGAACGCTTGAGCTGAGGGGACTAGCAATTGGTCCAACAGGTGCAGTTTGGAAGTTGTTTACTGAAGTCATCATAGAAAGACCATATGGAGAATCATTGATTGAGGTGGTGAATTGGCCCTGTTGTTGAAGCTGCTGCTGTTGTTGCCCCGGTTGGCCGGCATATACGCTTGAAAAAATGCCGTTGTTCATCTGCGGCTGTTGTGGTTGCTGTTGTTGGTTATTGAAAAGAGATCCAGGCGTAGTGTTGAGAGTTGTATTCAACCCACCACCACCAAAAAGTCCACCGCCGGTATTCTGTGTTGTGGTTTGTGCATTATTGCCAAAAATACCACCCCCAAGGGCCGGCTTAGGCGCATTATTGTTCCCAAACAAACCACCTGTAGCCCCAGTATTTTGCTGGCCACCAAATAAGCCCCCACCAGTATTTCCAGCAGGTTGATTATTGCCAAATAAACCTCCAGAATTTGTTTGCGGTGCGGGATTGCTACCAAATAACCCGCCACCTGCCGGCTGGGTAGTAGCGGCGGTAGCACCGAAAGGCTTGGGTTGATTTGAGAACAAACCACCGGTATTCTGTGCCTGGTTGTTTCCGAAAAGACCACCCTGGGCTGTGGTGTTGTTGGTTGTCTGGTTGGTTCCAAAACTACCGCCGAAAGCAGGCTTTTGTTGCTGCTGCGTCTGCTGGCCAAAACCACCAAACCCAGCCGCTGGTTGGCTCTGTGTAGTTGCGTTTCCAAACGCTCCAGCAGTGCCGCCACCAAACGTGTTGCTTGCTTGCTGGCCAAAGGTGTTTGTTGCCGGTTGCTGTTGCTGCTGGTTTTGGTTATTCCCAAACAGTCCTCCAGTAGTATTGGTCCCAAATGCACCCCCCGTGTTAGCTGCAGCGCCAAAACCTGGTGTCGCGGTATTGTTAAAGGCGAAAGGCTTTTGTTGATTGTTCTGGTTGGCTTGATTGCCAAACAAACCACCACCACCAGTATTGCTATTGGCACCAAATCCTGTTGCCGCAGTATTGTTCCCAAATGCGCCCGTATTCCCAGTATTGGCCGCCCCGAATAAGCCTCCGGCAGTATTTGTAGCGGCTCCAGAAAAGAGGCTAGGAGCAGCTGGCTTGGAGCCGAACAAGCCAGATGTTGTAGTATTGTTAGCCCCAAAAGCATTGCTCGTCTGGGCTCCGAATGGCGTTGTAGTATTGGTAGCATTGCTACCAAACAGACCGCCGCCAGTAGCAGTATTATTCGTCGCACCAAAGGCCCCAGTGTTGGCATTATTGTTGGCAAACGTGCCTCCAAATCCAGTGCCTCCAAACCCACTTCCACCACTGCCAGAATCATTTCCGTATCGTCGACCTTGAGCATAATCTTGTAATCTCAATTCCTAGATTATGTAAGCATTTTTCACAAGTTTAGATTAATATGGGAGATTACTTCAAGAGAGTACTTGGCGTAAGCAGGCATAAACGCGATAGTCTGGAAATGATTCGTAGTATTTCCCGTTTGCTCTTTTTCTATGAACGGCTGGTATGGCGGGTTAGTAGTCCCAGTAACAAGCGCCTGATTACCACTAGCACCAAAGCCTATGCCAGTGTTTGTCCCGGCATTCCCAAAGACTCCACCAGTAGATGCCCCAGCAGTTGCTCCAAACAATCCTCCTCCAGTTGTCCCGGCTGCCGTCGTATTTGCCCCAAATCCAGACTTCGAACCGCCAAAAAGCCCTGCAGAAGCAGCCGCATTATTTCCAAAAGCATTAGAGGGCTGTTGAGTAGCCCCAAATCCAAACCCACCGCTAGTGTTTGTATTTGCGGCAGTGTTACCAAAAATCCCACCTGTTGCAGGAGCGTTATTGGTAGTGCCAAATGCAGGTTTCGCTGCGCCAAACGGTGACGATGCTGTATTGTTGTTTGCACCAAAGCCTAGAGGGAGGGGAATTTAGAATAAGATCAGTATACAATATAAGGTTAGATAGGGAAATAGGCAAATTTTTGCTTATATAAAGCAGACAATGATTGCGACGATGGCGATGATGATAAAAACAGGTGTCTAGAAGTACCTCCAGTGGTTGCACCGAAACCGGTGTTCGTCGCAGCACCAAAAGCGCCCTGATTCTGCTGGCCGAATCCACCACCAGTGTTGCCAAAGCCTGGAAAGAAACACGAGCGGGTGGATTAGTCGACCTTGCGTCTTTGAACTGAACGAGCATTCATCATCGCCATCGCCAGCAAGCATCATCCGTCTTTCATAATCTCCTCGCACGAAAATTACGACGCGCCCAATCACGACACGTCTTTCGCTGAGGTGTTTCAAGAAACGTTGCTGGAAGGCACTGCGAAATCTCCTGGGCTGTGTACAACACGTGAAAACAACCAAACGAATAAAATAACGTACCTGTAGCAGGAGCAGCAGGCTGACCGAATGTTCCTCCTGAGCCAAAAACGCCTTGACTTCCAGTTTGTTGGTTGTTATTGTTGGAAGCACCAAATGCACCAAAGCCACCTGAGCCTCCGGCATTAGCGCCAAACAAACTCATAGTGCCGGTGGATGTTAGAGATGCTGCGACGGGTCGTCAATATTTTCGTTAAATTTTCCCTTTGATGTTGGTTGGATTTTGCGTCACGTAGCCCCAGAAATTGACCTCGCGCGAATAGGACGCGCTTTAAGTCAAGCTATCACTATTTCCGGAAAGGTATAGAGAAAGGTGGGGGAAGGGGAGTGATAATGGGGGAAGGAAGGAGCGGAGAGGCGGGTTAGCGGAGAATAGGGAGAGGAGGATAAGGGTAGGGAGATGACGAAGTTGATATAGGTCGTTCGGGGGTGATGGAGGCGTGTGTGTGTGTGTTGGGTGAGCAGAAAGCAACAAAAGGGTTGCCACACCCTGAGAAAAAAAAATCCTTGAACAGAACTGATAGGCTGACTCATCATTTACCCTACACGTAGCTTTATTAAGACTCACGCCTACGCGCCCACAGCGTACCACAAGCTGTTCATTG
Organism: Morchella sp. 2018-W26; assembly: GCA_024713715.1. NCBI lineage: Eukaryota > Fungi > Ascomycota > Pezizomycetes > Pezizales > Morchellaceae > Morchella > Morchella sp. 2018-W26. The sequence goes on along the minus strand of JAMGYX010000004.1, from coordinate 1,471,029 downwards.
GTCAGATGTGCAGCCCATTGAACTTTGAACAGCAAGGCAGAGAGTGAACAAAGGCCTGGACCGTCGAGTAAAGGTCATAAATCACTAGGTTTATGTATATAGGGTGTATTCGATTAAATTAATTTATTAGTTCCTCTTTATTTATATCAACAAGAATTTGTTTCCTGCTACGGTGAGTCTATCGCCTTATCTACATGTTCCTATCCTGGTAGACACTGTGTGACACATCCCAGTATTGATTCACTGATGCTAGGAACCGAGTCACCTGACCAGTCGCGTTCGGTCACTTGTCAACACGATTCTTAAATTCCTCAACTGTATATACCAAAACATCAAATTAAAACAACAACACCATACACAATTCATCAATGTTTACCGGTCAAGATCGGCTCGGCACTGGCAGTCGTCAAGCAGCTGCGCCGGCTTCAACAACGCGTACTCGTCGTGCTGCAAACCGGCAATCTCCTCCACCGTCCGGTCCATCTACAGGCGGTGGTCTTGGTACATCTGCCATGGCTGGCACCGGATTGTTTGGTTCGGGAGGAAGGGAGAAGAATGTCCCTAGTTACCAGCAGCAGCGAGGTGGTGAGCAACAGCGTGGGGGTGAGCGGGAGCAGCAGCAACACACAGATACAGGTGGGGCAATAGAGTTGAGCGAAGAGCAAAAAGCCGAAATAAATGAGGCAGTAGGTGATCATTATTTCCTAGCTTCAGATAGTTCTAGTGAATACTAACATACTTCAGTTTCATCTCTTCGACCTTGACAAAGATCGAATGATCGACTACCACGAACTCAAGGTCCATTCTTATTCTTTACCTGTCCAAAGCTCCCTATCAATACTAATCTATAGCTCTATAGGTAGCAATGAAAGCTCTCGGTTTCGATACCCCTAAGTCTGAACTTTTACATATACTCCGAGACCATGGAGTAACTGCGAATATGCAAAAGCCTTTACACAATCAATCGGGCCAAACCCCTAGCAGGCTCTTTATAACCCAAGACTCATTTACATCAATTATGACGCAGAAAATCTTGGACAGAGACCCTTTGGAGGAAATATCACGTGCTTTTGACCTATTTGCTGGTGTTGCTGGCGGCATGGGAGATGGTCAAGATGCGAAGATTGCCATTGACGACCTACGAAGAGTTGCAAAGGAGCTGGGTGAGACACTAGAGGAGGAGGAGTTAAGGGCAATGATTGATGAATTCGATATTGACAACGATGGCATGAGTACGTCTGAAAACAGTCGCTTCACTGATATCAACACTTGCTAACAATTTCACAGTCAGTCGGGATGAATTCATTGCGATCTGCAGGGGCGAGTAATGAAAACTTGAATCGGCGGGGTTTCTTACTCATTTTTGGGAATTTTTGTAAGACTAGCCGATCCTTTCCTCATTTGTCCACTTATAAAAACATCCAAGGAGCCCCGACTTGGAGCCAATGTTATGGGAGTCTTTTTTTTTTTTTGTTATGGGTTTCTTGCTTCTTTTGGTCATTTACACTGTACCTACTGTATTACTAGCTGGTGGTCAAGCAAATATTAATTATACCAACGGAGTATGGCGAATCAAGGGTAATGATTCCTCAAGGCTTATACTTTTCTATATTTTTTTAACTTTGGTAATCACCATTAGAGTCCAACAACTGGGCACGGGTTATATAAAACCTCCCACTTTTAGAAATGGAATAAATGGGGTACACGCCCCTCCATCGTTTGAGTACATAGCAAGGGAACGACTTCAGAGTGGCAGTACCAATTGTGACCAACAAGGGAGCACCAAAGCGTACTCCTGCCCCCGGTAATAGAGCAAAGGGGGTCACAAGTACTATTTTTTTTCTCAAATGCACAAACAAAATCCCCCATCCCCCCTTAATCAACTCAGCCAGGGCTTAGAATGCCATTTTTTGCCTCGTTTTCTTTTTCTTTTTCTTCTCTTGAAAGATGACATTTGTGCTCTTTTTATAAAACCCCCAATCAACAAAACAATACTAACCAGCACCACGTGTATATAAATCTCGGCCCTTAAAAACATATATATGGAGCGTAGAACTCAGATCCCCTTGTGTATGTATGGTGTATATCAGGGCAGTATAGGGTCGAACCCGAAGCTGTCATGAAGCCAGATATCTAAGCCCATGCCAATGACAAGTTGAGGAGAAAAATAGAACCGCCGCCGCCCCGGATCCAGAAAAAGAAAATCCATTACGCACACAAAGAAGATATGGCAGGCTAATAAAAAGGAAGAGGGAAGATGGCAATATTAGACAAAAAAGTGTCCAGAATTCCAATTTATTCTCACACCATCGACACCGAAAGTATTGATCCTCCCCACCTCTCTCTGGCTAGTCCACGCCCTGAAGCAAAAAAGAAAAAAAAGAAAAAAGAACACAAAAAAAAATCCCAGACAAGCAACCCGAGCCCCACTCAAACAAACCATCCCGTTTATTTAGCTGAACTCGAATTGATGATGAAAAAGAAAGTGGAGAGAAGGGAAGAAAGGCAAAGAAGAAGAAAAACCATAATAATGAGTCACTCTGAATTACAGAAAATAGCACTGACCCACACAAACTCTATAACCTTTCGCTCTACAATTACGACCGCCATACAAGACAAATATCAGCGTCGGCCGTACTAGACCTCGCCAACTCCCCTCGCACCCCACTCACACTTATAGATCAATCAAGTTACCGCCCTGTTGCTTCTGCGGTTGCTGTTGTTGGCCAAACCCCCCCGCGTAAGGATTTCCCATTTGTTGCTGTTGCTGATACCCCCCAAATCCATTCATTCCTGCCGGTCCCGTGTGAGCTGGCATCAGTCTGTTTGGCTGGGGGCTCAATGAGCCTCCGAAACCAGTAGACTGAGGAACGCCTGTAAATTGTTGACTGAAGAATGGGTTATTCCCTGTGCTCTGTGCAGCCATAGGTCTACCGGTGCGGCTTGTCCCAGCCGAATTTACAAACATGCTAGGGGCAGTGTGTTGAGCCGGAATACGGAGGTCACCAACGTTACCAAATGTGTCCAGTCCGTTGGCATTGCCCGCGGCAAGAAGATTCTCGAGATGCGCATGCTGTGGGTTGGCGGGCTTTTCGGTGCGGGTCGGAGACGATGGAGAAAATGACTGCTGGTACGACTGGCTTTGGTAGGATTGCTGTTGCTGCCTCTGTTGCTGCTGCCTTTGATGCTCCTGCTGTTGCAACAGCTGCTGCTGCCTTTGATGCTCCTGCTGTTGCAATAGCTGCTGCTGCCTTTGCTGTTCTTGTTGGCGTTGCTGTTCCAGTAAGTTTAAAGAAGGTATGCCTGTTGATTGTGGTTGATTGGAAAAGCTGGTTTGAATCTTTGGCGCAAAAGGGTTATTGGATCCGGTGGGTAAAGGCTGCAAAGGCTGAGATGTCTGATGGTTATTTGCGTACGGGTTATTATCACCAGGATGCAAATAACTCTGTTGCTGTTGTGTAGGCTGCGGACTGAGTGATATGGGTGCAATATACGGATTTGTGTAACCAGTTGGTTGTGCGGCCATAGGACTCATAAATTGCATCTGTGCATTTTGATCATATCCTGTGGGCTGAGAGAACTGTTGCTGAGGAAACCCTGTACCTTGAGAGTAGACATTGGACAAATAACCAGTGTTTTGCGAGGGTACTGCATTTCCAAAAAAGTCAACCTCCCCAAGTTGCTCGTATTGTGGCTGGTATACAGGCTGTTGGAAGGTTTGTGGCTGCTGTTGAACAGTGGCGGTAGGTGTTGTATCATCAAATAGACGATCTGCGTTACTTTGTTCTAACTCCCTCTGGCGAAGTTCCTCTTCTTCCTTACTCAGCTTAATAGCTTTTGCTAAGTCATCATCCACGTCGGACAATTGCTTATTGGCGTTCCTGCGTTTATCTTCTTCTGCCTGATTCTTACTTGCTTCAATTGCAAGTCGGTATTCTATATCCTCCTCATCTGATCTGCCCCGTTGACCGGATCCGGATGTCCGCTGTTGACGTCTACGAGAGTCAGATTCAGGACGAGCGTGGCCATTCGAAGATGAGGCGTAATCTTCTATTCCTGTGACCCTCAACTTCCAGGATTTCCGGTCCTTCCGCTCACCGCGCAGACGCTCTTCGTCCATGATTAAAGATGTGATTTCCTTTGCAGCGACTCGTACTAGAAATTTTAAAGTCAATAATTGATAGCTAAATGGCAGTTACATCCAGACTGCATACCGTTGACTCCCTGATCTCTGCCGTCTTCGTCGATATGTTGGAACTCTCGTAATGTCTTTATGATGTAAATATTATCCTTGGCCCATACTACAACATTTTCTGAGCCTTCGTGTAGGCAATAATCGAGAACCTTCAGCGCTTTCAATACGTGTCGCCAATTCCTCCCTTTATCGTTTAGCCGTTTATCGAGCATATCCATGATCTCGAAAAATTCTGTGCCTCTGCTGCAGCAGCTATGGATCAGTTCTGAGAACAGTACAGGATACTCTATTAAAATCTGCGACGACCCTAGGAAAGTGGACTAACGTATCAAAAGTCATTTGAGCGATCTCACTCATGTCGGCCCCCGTAGGGCCCCATGGATCATTGCTTGTAGCTAGTATCGTCAATTATTTATCCAGGTATGATAGTAAGAAATGGAACCTTGATTTACCATTTCGAACTTTCACCTGGGTTGATGAATAACCCTTGGTGACGTTCTTCACTGATCTCATAACCTTCGACATGGTTGCGGCTGCAGGTACCGTAGGGCACCTCTAGAAAGCTAAAATAAATGAAAATTTTCAGGCGCCAGTTACTAGTTCTCGCACTATCCCTTTTCTTCCCTTCTTCTGTGCTGCACAGTTCCGCGAACAGGACGCTGAACCTCCTTTAAGACGACTCAGAACCTTTCAAACTGTCGATAGTTGGTGATCACGATCGGTTTACTCGACCGTGTAAAGATAGATGAAACGCGACGGATAAGTGACGGTGTCGGCCTGTTGTGGTAAAGGAAGAAAGAGGGAACGATGATCAGGTCTTCGCAGGTGTTGTACTAGGCGTCGTCGTCGTCACCCTTTACTGCGCTCCTGCTGGCGATGGCAACAGGGGCAATGGGGATGCAGGATAAACCGGACGTGATATTTGATTCGACGGGGGGTACACAGGGTTGAATTCTTGGACGTGTGAATGGTGGAGGGCGCTCCGGCAGGTTTTTTTTTTCCTGAGGGGGGGAGGTGGGCTGTGGTTGATTTGGGGGGTGGTGGTTGGGTAGTGGTGAGGTGATGCGGAGTAGGTATGTAGGTCTCGGCTTGGAAAGGAGGCAGTGACGCAGCTTGGGCCCTACAACACAAAGGTACTTATTGTATTTTGTGTAGGTACAGTGCATGGACTCGCACCGGGTCGGGAAGAATACATGTATATTATCACGTATCAAACTACATTGTACGCTCAACTTAGGCCTTTAAATTTTAACCCAAATTACCCCCGGAAAGACACCGGATAGAATTAAACTAGAGCCTAGTTTTTGAGAGAAGCAGGTTTACTCAATGTAAGGCCGGCCTTAAGGTCCATTGCTGTTTACTCAATCAAACGTTCACCCCATGGCTATGTGTAATGTAAGTATAGCACGCAGATGTATGTACCTACAAAGCCCCCCCGATACGACATGCAGTCAAAGAGCACTGACCACTGAGGTTCACTAAGGATCAACGGTGCCCTCCCTCCCGGACGTGCTACCTAGGCCTAGGTATATGTATGATCTACCTAGTACATACAGCCATCACAGAACGCTAGGGAAGGGTTAAGGCGATGCGATCTCATCAACGGCGTAAACAGATTCACCATGTCGACGTCACATTGGACGAACAATGTAAAATAGCGAGGCTGCATCTCCGAATGCATATTTCTGACATCGCAGATCATCCAAGCTCGGCACTATTATCCCCGCTACGGCCGATCTTTGTATGAAGACTGTATCACCAGCAACTGCGATACATATGAGCGGCTGCACATCGAAATTTCCCCGAATATGGACTGAGCCTCAGCCCAAACCCTTAAGGAAAGTCCTGTTAACTGAAAAGAAAAAAATAATAATGCATTGTTCAGGGGAAAATACTTCCGATTTGCGGACCGGATTACAAAGAGGAAATAAATTTGAACGCGGGCCGTCCCATGTTATCCTACTTCAGTTTCCGGCTAAGTAACATGTAGTAACCAAAAGCCTATACATACATGTATGTATGTACCCCACTTAATCAGTCAAGTTAAGCCAGCATTTAGTACAATCAAGAGATATAACGCCGAATTAGGAATCCCAACCTCAACGCACAAGTATCCTCAATATTCTAAAGAGGGAAATGCTAATTAATGGGCTATATAGGAAACCAATTATTCAGATCTAGTATATTAGTCTAACCACTACCTATACTGTTATATCATAAGGAACCCCAGGGTCAATAAGCAATGTCTCACATCCACTAGACAGCTACAATAAATCGGATTGTTTTGATCTATTTCCCAAACAGATACCACGCACCTATAGTTTAAACATCACCAAATCCAAAAATAACACTAGCTTAAAGGCGCCCCGAGCCCAACCTCGGCCCAAATACAACCCGCTCAAGCCGGATTTTGGCTTTGCACCAAGACAATGGGCAGTATGTGATCTTCCCGGAAATTTAAATCTCTGTGGGACCAACTACAATTAATTCCAAAGAGATTGATTGGGGTTTAGGCAATCAAAGTACAAAGCACAAAACAGTTAAACGTTATGGTGTTTTCTACATATCTTGCTTCTTCTATGTATCCATTTGGTTAGCCGAAGATCTCGAAACCTGTCACGACTGCTCTGGAGCAGAAACGCGATTTTGGGCCTTCCTCACCAGACGAGCGGCTAGAAAGAAGATAACAGCTAGCGATGGGTCAAGACAAGACAATTCCACCTCAGACTAGCTCTCGTCTCGTCTCCTCGCCCTGTTCCATCATGGTCTGGAAAATCTCGAGACTGTAGTATTCTAAACCTATTGTGGATCTAGTTATGACTTCCCGTTATCAATTCTCTTCAACCATTAATCGTCGACAATTCCTACGTAATTAAACGGAGCGCTCGAAACCCTTGGCGAAAACCACCTTTTGAAGTGACTTGGATCATCTACCATCACTCGGAAACCCCACCTTGTCCTAGACAGTGCTCGAGAAAAAGTCCTAAACTCACCAAATAGGAAAACTTGTATTCATTGAAACTTGTTGATATCTTATAAGGTGACGCATGGCCTATTAGCTCTTGATGTTAGGCCTAGGGGTTTTTAGGAAATATACAAAGGACAGAGGTTAAACATGATGCAGCACAGTCATGATCGAACCGCGGTGAAAGTCCCAACAACACGAAAAGAAGCTCGCGGCATAATTTATGGTTCCAGGGAACAAATTAGCGAGCCTTTTAATATAACTACATAAAATACGACTTCAGGAGAGAAATTGGAAAAATTACAGTCATAGAAAATCACTCATGTTTGTTTCACCGACATGCTTAGGTAAGAAATAACATCGTGGGCAAGCTAGCCACTAGCTCGAACGACGCGACAGTTAATAGAGTCATATATGCCCACCCTTAATCACGAGAAGCCAGCTTCGTGGAGGAAGAAAGGTAGTGTCACGTGGTTCTCCAGGCTATCCACCCTTAAAAATAAATAAATAACCTATCCATCCTGCTGCCTGCTGAAACACTGCCTAACCTTGCGACTACATAACTCTCTACTTGATCCTCAAAAAATTGAAGTAAATGAGGGGAACACTCGCTAATTAATAAAAATACATAGGTACAGATTTTCCTTGTTAGAGTCCAATCTTCGCTCTTGTGTTTCTAGCCCTTAGTTTGTAGTATATTTACTCATCCTTGGATGCATTATTTTATACAGAATCTGTAAAAATACCCTTTACAATCCTGCTATCCAGGATTATTTCTACGCGAAGTTAATGAATCAACAGTAACAACCTAAAATCTTTTTTCGACACAGACTATCACTCGGTTTTATTGAACTAGCTCTATGTTATCAGGGGGTGGTAGGATAAGAATAAGAAGGCGAGCCAGGTGAACGGATTCCTGTCACCGCCTACACATACTTAATAAATTAAGGGGATTTTAGTAATCATAAATATAGACAGTGGTTATGGGGTTTTCAGAGTTTCCGGCTATCAAACATCTGCATGGTCCGAAGTTCCGCCGTCTTGCCGCTGTATGCTACAAATATACTTTGACCGAGCCCGGGCATAAGCTCGAGCACAGATTGTTGCAAAACGCATATACAACTCACACTCACAGGGGTCAATGATATACCTGCATACATCCATGTATCTGGCTCGGGTTCAAAGCTCGAGCCCACACATACCTTGGTTCGTAAGGTTCTAGGCTCTTTATATTCAAAGCTAAAGCTCTAACCGGCCCCGCTTCTGGATAGTATTACATGGTCAATTCAGATAATGAATCTTCTAACCACTGCATATTGGGAGAAGACACGCGGGAAATGCATTGCCTTAAAAAAAAATAGAAAACCAATCAATAGCTTAAAGAGTCTCAGACAATACCCCGCAAAGAACCCTATGAACCACAGCTAACAAACAAGAACGTCTGAGCTCTCTATTGATCCATGCATGAAAAATCTTTATTCCCAAGTGACCGCCTGTACTCTTTGCTATTTAGTGCACATTATTTCTGCTAGATCCACCAGTTAATTAAATCCCGAGTAACCCCGGGAGGTATTTACCCCCTGATTAATTCTCATAGAAGCTAGGTAGATGCCTGACTCCAGAGCTGTCCTCGTACCTTATAGCAGCTACATGCAGATACGTATACCTGTGCGCACTCAGTGAGTTTTGCGGCTAGACCGGTAAAGTCGCACTCATATCGCCAAGTGTGTTATATCCCCGGTTACAAATAATATGTCTGCAAGGGATGGTTGAGGATATTGCCAGGTAGGATAGTGCGAAAGTCGATCTTCCGGAGCATCAATGCGCGCAATAAAAGCAAATTTCAATGTAATATTTACTAGATTCTACATACAGCTCTGTAGTCATCGTATAGGGAAGGCCTGATCGATGTACCTACATACATATAGGTACATACGAAATGACATGCACTTGGAACAATGTAGGCGCTTTCAGGATGTCGTATTCCGCCGCCAATGGCCATTGGCTGACCAAGAAGGCTAGAAAGATACTTACTTGGCCAATACGGAAAGATCATCAACTACATGTAGATATATATATTTAAAATCCAACCTAGATACATACATGATGAATCAAGTACACATGGGTGACATTCTCCACGGGGTAAAAAATAAAGTAGAAGGCTGAACTTTGGATAGCTCCTTTACCTACCCTACACCAAAACTTATGTTAAGAGGTTTTCAGGCCTGGTTTCCAGGGGAATTGTCCCTGACTATGAAAAACAGATCTACAAAAACGAAACACGGCTTCAGATCGAACATAAGGATCGCCCGCGTAATGAACAAATGAAAAAAGTTTTCGTGAGGGAGAAAAAAACATGCATAGATAATAGTCCAACCGATCTACCTCGGGTACTATCATTGAGGTAAGTGGCGGAATCCAAGTTTACGATTTTGATCGTTGGTATCAGCTTTAAGGAAATTCAATGGATTTTAATTCTGACTCGCCGCTTCTTATTTCAACGTCCTTCGCACATGGTTGAGCCACGTCCGTCACTAACATGAACGTTGATGCAGGGAGCTGGTTTCAATTACCAAACGCATGTGCATGTAATAAAATGACGTCTGCTACTTTGCGGGTCTTTTCTCTGCAGCAGCTGCTGCGTCGACCCTTAAAAAATCGTTTCGTTCTTTCTAAGTCGCTAAATGTGCCCGATCTGGAACGTTTTCCCGCTGCACAAACTCGACAGCTTTAACCCACGAGGGTTAGGAGAGGATAGTCCAACACTGCCAGATACTTTGCATGAATATTATATACAGGAACATGCGAGTTATATTTAATCTATCTCGATTGATTGGCTTTTATAGTGGAATTATGCCTACTAAAATGCTATTGAACAGGAAGGCTTAAGGGGAAGTTTCAACTAGCCTGCATTAATTCATAGCCGTGCTGCTGGGCGTCAGTTGCATAGATTCCAGTAGGTAAGGACATTCATTACACAGCCAGAGCACCTATCCTGATTTTAGCAGGTATGTAGTCAGTCAGCTTGAGAATTGAAATCATATTGATTTCCATATCGAAAGATCAATATACGAATTAACCCCATGTGCCAGCGCATCCCCTCCCTTTCACCACTAGCTCTCTAACTAATCTACTATAGAGTACTCGTGTCAGGGGAATAGTGCCTAGAAGTGGCATTTGTCGGTAACCCAGCTAGCCAAAAGCTCCTCTACTTGGACCCCCCCCCCCCTTTCTATTGCCCGCCATTCACCGAGTGCATACATGTGGTTTTACTCCGAACATTACGCCGCTCTACTCTATTATCTCAACCCTCATTATGTAGGTACCATGCCCATCGGTGCGCATTGATCTCCCAATATATCGTCAATTACATACATACGTATACATATACCTACATATATACTAATATGCAGACAGCCTTCTCAACGATTCCCCCAGTCTGTAAAGAGTTTGGAAGAAACAATCGTTGATGGTCGGCCTACCAGCCTGCAACCGCTTTGGCCGACTCCGTGCGTTGACATGCCAGCCCAGCCAGTCGCAATGGCATCCCAGGAACCAGGGTCTCGGAGACCCTGACGCCTTATAGAAGGTTCTTTCTTTCATCAGGCTCAGGCACATCAAAAAAAAAAAAAAAGAAAAAAAAAGAAAAGTTACGTAAATTAACTTTTCTCTTTTCTTAATATAAGAAATTAATCCAAAAGGGTCGGTCGTATTTCGGGTTTGGGGAAAATCAGTAATTAATTTTCTGATCCGGCTGGTTAGCCCCACACCTCCCCCCCAACACACGTGCTTCTCTTGTAGGAATTGAACTTAATTTAATTGAATATTGATCTCTTGACTGTGCTTCAGTTTTCGACCCGGCCTGTAGCTGCAGCTGGTTCGCACTAAGATCTAATTGAAACCTCTAATCTTATTTACCTTGAGATACGAGGCTACTTTGTTAGTTCTACTAAAACACCCTGTTAGCGGGGTTCGGCCTGCACATCCCGTACAGGAACGAATACCAAGCTTTCGCCTCATTTCAGTATGTAGGATCGTCGTCGTCGTCGATACTCTCGCACTTGTTCCCATATTCTGCTTAGGGTTTCTGTGTATCAGCATTGATTCGGCAGGAATGTCTAGCAAGCTAACTAGAATAACTACAGTTGTACTAACACGGGATTCTACTTAAAATCGCATTACCTAAAAAAAAACGGCGGAACATTCTTGCGGTTCGAGCATCTAAAGCTACATGTAGTTAAACTATAGCTAAATGACCCCGAACGTCCCCAATCGCCTAACAACAAGGCAACATCGTGACACTTGGAGTTATCCCTGTCAATTTCATTTTAACAGGTACGAGAGATAAGCCTTTCTGTTGGACTCGTTCGTGGCCTGACTCTGACCATTTAGTTATCTATACATCGACCGTTTGTGTCTGTGTTACAGAAGGAGATCATGATCGGGGGTGCTCGGGGGAGCTCTTTCTTTCATGCTGTCCTACAGATGCAGGTATTCTACCCCGAGGAAGGCCTAGGTTCCGTCCACAACTACATGTATTACAAATATACATGCCTACATGTATCTGTCGCTCTCACTGGGTGCCAAACGTCTTCAAGGGATTATCCACTTAATTACTGTGCGTTGCTGTGCGACAAGCATTGCAACCGAGAGGCTTGATCAGACAGCAGCTAACTAAATACATGCATTGTAGAGTGTGCGCGGGCGATACGATAGAAGCGATTGAGAATTCATGACGACGAGGACGGAGGCATACTAGACAAGACATATCTAATAACCCCAATGCTTTTTTTTTTTTTTTTTTTTTTTTTTTGCTTTTTGGTGATACATTTGCTCAACTGGTCCCTCTTCTAGAAAAGTACATGTATCCATCCCAACATATCCATATCAACGTTCGCCCAAGCCATATATGTAAGACATCGTCCCAACCGCATCTGATCTTCTTTTAACCTCAACCAGCACAAGAATCAGGTGAAATTGTGGGAAATAGGCATCACCACCAAGATATCACTCAGGAACAGAACAGTTGCCGTTAATTAGCTGACCCACCGTTACAAACATATCACAAAACTGCAGTCCTGTTCTTGACTACATGTTATCCCGTTAGTCCAGTCCTGCTTTAATAACCCTCTACATCATAAGTAGCCGGAGCCTAGCAAGCTACCATATATCAGTTATCTTTTAAATCAGACAAAAGGAAAAAAAAAAAGAAAAAAGAAGTCTATTACGGGGAACCGCACTAGCCTTGGCAGAAAATAACGGCCTGGATGTGGTACGGGTATCTATGTACCCCATATCACATCTGTGGGTACATGTATGTATGTACGTACCCTCCCCTCATCTACAATATTGAATAATAACTACATGTACATAAAATAAAAGTAAACAACCAAACCGGCCCCTTAACCCGTTGTTTCGTATCTCCCCCCCCCTCCCTCCCCCTCTCCTAGGCTCCTCCCAACCCCAACCCCACTTCTTCCCCAGCTAGCTGGACCGGGCTTCATTCTACCGCCGCCCTGCATACTTAGAAGTTCAATATGATATGACCGATCAGATCATGCAGGGACAAAATAAAACAAGAAGACCCCTCCCTTTTGTACCACCTATCTAGAGAATAGTAGAATCTAGATTACTTGAATTACTTGATTACTTACTACATACATAGTCACAGTGTGGGATTAATAGGTATATCATATCTACTGATCTTACTGAATCTCTGGGTTCTGGACAGAGGGCGGGACGAACAAGACAAAAATATGACAACGGCTATCAGAGAAATCCGAGACAAAGCTAGAACATCCGTACCTGTCTCGACCGATCGCCAGATACAAAGAAGAAAAAAAAGGAACAAAACCAGCTCAACAGCGAGCTCGGCACATACCGTATTAGACTAATATATGGACTTGCAGGAAGGAAGAAGAAAGAAAGGAAGCAAGACGGGCCAGGGCATGAGTCGAGTACCGCCGAAGAAGTGACCTTGGTACTACACCCGAAACCCGGATGCCGCAACATTTCCGGCCTCTGCTCATTGCTACTTGCTGTTGCTGCCGTGTTCTACGTATTGTACGGATACCCGCACGAATGAGATGAGACGAACAGGGACATAAGGGTTCTTGTTGTTGTTGCTGCTGCTCTGGAGAACCCTGCTATTCGGCCAAGTTCCAGGGATGGATACATGTAGGTAAACGGGCGGGTGTATGAAAGGCAGGCAGGCTGTTGGGGAACGAGCTATGTACTTAGCCCCAGAGGCTCTAGAGTAGACGAGCAGGCCGACGGCGACCTACCACTGTCTGGTCTGTTCTGTTACACAGCGACATAGCGGTGCGTCTCCTCTTCTCTCTCCTCTCTCTCTCTCCTCATGTATGTATGTAGCTAGTTGGAGTAGCTGGCTGGCTAGTAGATACATGGTTGGCTGGCTGGCTGTCAACAATGAGAGTGAATGGGCGAGCCGTCCGATAAGTTTCTCAAGGATGGGCTATTCCCTTTGGCAAACTTCAATGCGTCTGTCCAATCGGTTGAAAGCTCGCTCCCATGGATAGAGTTGGTGAGTATGCACGGCGGGGGGTAGAACCGCAGCTGGAGTTGAAGGTAAAAAGAGATCCCAGTACTAACAGTAACAATAATAGTAGTAAACAATAATAAGTGACGATCATACGGGGAAGTCAATCTACCAGGAAATACCCACCTACCCTACCTATACATGCTCCCATATGTGATATACGGAAGAGCTTTCCCGGTGCTCGTACTCTATCTACGTACAATACATGATACCTACAGTGCTCAAACTTATTTTTGTACTCTTCTCCACCGGAGCGAAGCGAAGCGGGGAAGGGGGGGGGGGGTTCTTTGCACTGGAGGGACAAAAGGTATGTTCAAAGCAGGTACATGCGTGATAGCGGGCGAATATCCGCTGTCTTGCCCCGGTACGGATGAGACAGTCGAGAAGAGCTACTTATCTACATAGAAGAAATAAAACAATTGCTTGGGGGGTTTGGAGAAGGGAGAAAAGCAAGTATAGAAAAAAAAGAAAAGTGAAGAGGGAGTCGTCGACATACGACATATTTGCAACGTGCTTCTGGAAGGAAAAATACTGACACCGACACCGATTATGCCGAGGCAGGTTTACGAGGGCCAAGGTTTTTTTTTTCACTTTCTTTTTTTTTTCCCCTTCCCTTATTTTTTTTCCTTGACTATTTCCCGGATCTAAATGGTCACCGGCCGTCGAATCGGACGCTGTCGATTAGGACTGGCAATTCGAGAAGGGGAAAAGGGAATAGGCGTTTGCGGCGCCTATACATTGACCCGGCGCGCAGCCAAGCAGCAGCAAAAGACAGAAAACAGAAAGCGGAAGCCGAACAACAACCCAAAACCTACCAAAAAAAACCGGTATCGGGGGGTGGGGACGAGGTCGGAGGAGGATTGGGGGGGTGGAAGGGAACACGAACTGAGCGATAAAATATGACCTGTTCGAATCCAAAAATGTGATATCAGGAAAAAAGCCCTCGCCGTGTGCGTCTCGTCTGGGGGTGGAGAGTACAGCTTCTAGAAGCTACCCACGCCGGGTTGAGCTCGGTGAGAAGGCCACGCTGCGATGATCATTACGCCTTGTCATGTTGAGGGAGCGAGCGAACGAACGAGCGAACGTAGAGTATTGACCCCCCATCGGTAAGGCAGAGAACATTCCGTTCGCGTGGTTAGCAGGCCTTCTCCCCCCATCTTCTTCATCCTCACACCCCTCACTGTGCTCTGCCCTTCGGCCATTTTTACGTGTGCAGGAGCTGGTTCTTACCTACATACATTTCCACTGTGGATGGAGTTTCTCTCTTTGTGAGGGGGGGGGGGAGAGAAAGCTTCTTGTGGAGGTGCTGTTAATGTTGTTGTTCGAATCCTAGCTTCCCAAGATTTCCTGCTACTACCACCTTGGTCTACCATGTAGGTACTGGTGCTCTACCACGTAGGTATAACGGTACTAATTAGAAATTAGCAGTGGGCAAATGTTCTTGGTTCCTAGTGCTTGGCCTCTGCTCCTGTTGGGGTAGCACGTACCGCAGCACCACTTTAGAGCAGAGTAGAGTAGCTATAGAGTAGAGTACAAGTAGGTACATAACTAAGTACATGTACGTGCCTATATGTAGTGTAGTGTAGTTTGTAGCCAAGTACATGTACCTCGTAGAGTGTACTACATATGATATAATTGAGTCTATCACCCATGGCCACAGACAGATTGCAGCACTGACATCGACGACGAAGATGATGATGCTGATACTGACTCTGATTCTGAGAGGAGATTAACTACACCGTGGGTACCCGGAAAAGAGGAAGGGGGAGGGGCGACTAAAGCGCATGTTTCTTTTTTTTTCTTCCCTTCCTTCCCTTCAGGCTATCCCTTGCTTTTTCTTTCTTCTTTTTCTTCTTCATGCGTTTCTCTTTGACGCCTTGTAGATATTCCTATGACTGCCGAGATGACATTATGATGTGGTCTGGGGAGGTGCCGACGATTTTGCATTTTCCTTCTTTTCTGCTTCTAGAATACCGAAGCCCGAACGTGGGAGGAGGTGGTGGGTAGCACAGAGGAAGTAAAAGAAAAAGAAAAAGAAAAAGAGAGAGAAGCATGTACCCGCCCAAAGAGCGTACATGTAATATAAAGGTCGTTCTATTACATGAAATCAGTCAATTGGCATTTTGCAAGGTGCAGCATTACACACAATACACGCACCAGATTACATATGTACATCACATATTATTATATTATTATGATTATTATGAGGTAGGACCTCAGGAGAAACATGTTCGTTTTACTCCAGGCTGCGGCCAGACTACTTTCGTGTAGGCACAGTACATGTAGTACAGGGATATACCTACCTCCTCAAGGCGCAGCTGTAGAGTTGATGGGTAAGGTTGATAGAGTATATGCCTACCTACGCTTAGGTACTCTACGGGGAGGGGGGCTTCGTCTCCACATGTCGGAGAAGAATTAAGGGAAAGCATGGAAAGGAAAGCTCACATGCGGCATCATCCATATTCCCCGCACCACCACCACTACAACCACCACAACTTACAGGCGCACTTCCTATTAGCAAGGTCCTCAGCGCGGCTCAGTGCCACCTAGATCAGTAATCCTGGCTACTGACTACCAACTACATGTAGTTTACCAGACAGCCCTAGCTAGAGAGCTTCTACTGTACCCATACCCTCGCCGCTTAATATGACTTCACTCCTCATAACCCTGATCCTTGACCATGTAGAAAATCAAGCGAAGAGGGCACGAGCACCACGTTTTTTCTTTCGTTTTTTACCCTTCCAGAAGCCCTAATTACACTCTCACCCACACGCCTTCAGCCATCCCGATGCCCTTCCCCCCAAATCTCAAATCTAAAGCCACTGCCACCGAAATGACTAAATCAAACTCCTGATAGGCCCAAAAAAACGAATGAAAATGAGGGAAGGGTAGGGGGGGGAGAAGGTTCTTTTTGGGGGCCGAGTGGAGGAGGAGGATCGAGTGGAGGAGGATCGAAGTGGAGGAGAGGGGGAGGGGAACGTCAACAGGTATGCATATCCCATGCGTACCATACTTCCTTTGAATTACGTTGCCGTTCCGCCATTGCCCTGCCATGCGAGCATGCGAGAGAGGTCTTACCTGCCCTACACACAAGCTCAACTAGAATCGCGAATGATCTCACTGCGCTGAGATCGGATGGGCGTTATCTAGAGTAACTTGCCATCATAGAAGAGCTCGAGTATTATACCTACATACATACATGTACTTACTTACACTGTGTACTGTAGTTTATACACCCCATATGTGCCTACGGCTCAGCTCAGCCCAACTCAGTTCGCAGTGTCTTTGAGCCACCACGGTAGATGATTGCGGGATCATAGAGTGGAGAGAAAAAAAAAAAAGAAAAAAAAAGGAAAGAGAGAAAAAAGGAAGCAAAGGAAGTAATTGACATGGAATCATGGATTTCATGATGGAATCGAGTGATGCACCCATGGTTGATAGTCTTCTCGAAATCTCTCGCGCACGCACTTTCTTGTGCCTGCGTCTAAAACACACTCTTTCCCACGTGTTGCCCTGTCCTGCTGTCTGTCTGTCTGTCGCAACAATCCCCAAAGCGCACTAACTAATTAAAAGAAAGCACACTAGCATATTTGCGGGCGCTCGCTCGCTCACTCATCCTTGAAGAAGATTTGTTTCAGGGGCTTCTTCCCTCTCCCGTTGGAGGGAAAGGGAAGCTTCGGAAGAACGTGGCGAAAACGTGCTGGATCTGGGCGATCATGAGCACTATCCCGTAAACGACAGGTAGTCACGTGAATTTGTGTGCGTTGCATTAGTTTTAATCGGGGGTCGGAACTTTTCCACCAGCGTGCAGCGCCGGACCCCGCAACGACATCTGAGTCGAAACATCTCTCCCCAAAATCAAACATCTCTACTCTGCTCTGCCCGGGAGGCGAGCCTCAGATTTGTGACAGGGATCGGTGACATTGGGGGATGTGCCTTTCCGGTTGGTGTGTGGGGATCTTCAAGGTTCAAACCACAACCCCCCCCCTTTCCCCGGGGGACTACTCTCGTTCTCGAGTCTCGGCATCTCACAATGGCAACTTAGCTAGGGGCTCCTGAGTGGAGTTGTTCCGACGGGAAAACAGGATAACTAACATCGACACCGGAAAACACTGCTAGCGTTTCTACATTGGTCCAATGGAGCTAGTTGTAATAAATCTAAAAATATCCCAATAGTTAGCATTATCGAATTCTTATTAATTACCCTTAATATGATGGTGGAAGAGGCAAATCATTGGCTAAAGTCGTGTAAGTAGTTACATATACCACAACACATATACCTCCTACGCACCACGGATTCCGGCCTCGTTGGTACTACCGATCAATCCTAGCGGAGGCCGACCTCCCTTTCTCTCAGCTCGTAGCTTCTGCTCGGATCGTCACTCCGAGCCCTCTCATCTTTTTTGGCTGTGCGTTGGCACGAGAATTTGGCGTCAGCCTACGAAATAGTCAAGCAAGCAATGGACAGCAAAGAAAGTTGACGGGCTACCCTTACTACTCTCATTTCCAGAAGCCTTTCCCCAGGGGAGTGCACAGACGGTTCATACAATCCCCAGCGCTGAGGGAATAACCAGGGCCGCTTGATGGGAAAGAGCTTAGAAGAAATCCACTGCCTACTCCAGTAACTCCATACCTACAGCACAACAGCACGGACTTGATGTGCGCTCTGCAAATCAAACTTTTTCCGATGGCGATCTCCGTCATCCTCGGTGCCTGGCTGCTTGCTTGCTAATGTATCCGCGCAAGCCACTCGGAGCCCTTTACGTACAAAGTGGATCTCCCGTTACTGTTCAATCTTACTACTATACCTAGATACCTTGAAGCATCGTATCAAAAAATTCAAGGAGGGAATTTGGACCAATGCTGAACGTGGCAAAGTTTAGGAGCGACTGGACTAGAGTAGGTAGGTAGGACGTAAGAAACAACAACAACGATCCATCGAAGCGAGAAACCCTCCTTCAGGTATTAGGCAAAAGTCGTTTTTAGTATCATTTCTCCTTCCTTCATTTCGGAAGAGTTTGTGCCCAGAGAACCCCATGGCCAGACTCATCGTATATGTTACGAACTTTGCTCTTTGAGGTAGATATGACCATTAGAAGATGCGATATGCCTTACAATCCAATCCTTCTTTGGACCACCACCCGGTGTTTGAAACCACTTTAAGCGGAGAGTATATATCCGAGGTTCCTGCGCAGTTAGGGACGCAGAGGGTCGTTTCGAATACGTCGCATATTTGCTACTCTAGCTAGGCGGGTTTAATTTTGAGGTATTAGGTTACACATACTCTACACAAGCAGAGTAGGTAACTCTAGAATATGGCCCGCATAGGATATCATATATATGCTGGATAAGGTCAAAGAGTGTCGCATGCATCGCATCCGTCCCCCCCCCCCCCCCTGACGGTCCTTCTTTCTTTTTATGTACGTGTTTCCGCCACCATCACCGCCGTTTCCTGGGGTAGGCAGAGTAGAGTGTTCGATGTATGTTTTGTAGGTCTGGCAACGTATGTATGTCCGGCTTTGTGATTACGATCTCACAACTGGGCGAATAGTAGATAAGTAGCTATATCCAAATTGACCAGAAAAACAAACTTTTCTGCAACAACAGTATCTCCTGCAGAGGTGGTGCTTGTAAAGTTGAGCTGTAGTGATATACCTGTACTGAACAATGCAATGAGGTACATATCCTCCTGTTACAGATCGGTGAAAGCGCCGATAGTTCTATCAAGGGCCTCTCAATATTCTTTGAGCCGAGTTACGTTTGATGATCCTAATAGTGCGAATCCGTGGAGTGCATTGACAATGGTCAAAACTTACTCGCAGATGCCTTGCTATCATCGGGACCTGGCTTCTATGAGCATGACCGTGGCGGAGAATTCAGAATCTTCCATTTTAGTTCCATAAGTGGGGAGTGGGGAAGGATGGGGTGGCCTCAAAATCTCTATTAGGAGCTATGCACGTCCATGGCAGCAGGGGAATCCTTGGTTGAGATAGTGAACAACGCAGACGGAAAATAGTAAGCCCAACCACACAGCTGTAACGTAATCTTTCCATGAAGCGAGCGAGCGAGCCCACCCCGTCTAGCTCCCAAAGATGACAAAAACAAAACAAAATCAGGATAATTAGGTCGAAGTCAGAACAACCAATGATTGCCACAGTCATGGTGTCAAAATACCTGAGGAAATTGTTGTCAGGACTAGTTATATGTGAATTATGATATCCTGACATATCGAAGCGCTGCCCTAGACGATGGCGGATAATTAGTGGCAAAAGGCTCATGAGATATGTTATTTGGGAAGGAGCCTTACACAAGGAACGGAGACAATCTGCTTTTTTGTCACCTTGAGCAGTCTATATTATTGTTAAACATAAGAAAAATAAAGGTCGGAGATTTTTACTAGTATGTATCAGAATCAATATCACCTTATTTACTCTATGTAGGTTTAGGTTGCTGGGTACCTCTTAATGGTTGGTATCCCATGCCTTGTATCCTCCCGTACAAGAGGTAGCTTTGACATAACAATACTTCTCGGATTGACTCACTTTCCAAGGAATTATCATGAGCTTTTTTGAAGTTATACTTTAGTAGCTTGTAGTTGGCAAGGGATTTTTTCTCTCACTGCAAAAGTGTGAGTATTAGCATATTTTGCACTCCAATCAAGAGGCGTTCTTGGGGACGCATATTTACCTCCACGGTGTAACCTTTTCGTGGCAATTATGCGTGAGAAGAGGTTCCATACGCACAGACGCCCGCACAAGCCAAAAGGGGAACGAATTTGAAAAGAACTGGAGTGGCTGGCTCTGTTCTAAGCCAATCGCGAAGCAGAGAAAGATCCAAAAAGCGTGGACCGGCGCCAAACAGGGATAGGCGCAGCATGGCGCAATTGACAGACCTCTCTTCATCCACATATTATTTTCATTGCTGGCCATGTGAGCAACACGCGCTTTTTGACCTGCCCAGCCAGTCCATCCATAGAAGCAACGGAGCTTTACGGGCGTGCTTCTGGTCAAAGTCATCATACATGTAAAGTACCTACCTACCTGCCCCAACCTTACTTTTTTGTGTTGGTACCCTGCATATTAGCTTGTATATGTCATGTACAGAGCGATAGGTTCAGCGATGAGGGATGTACAACCTAAAGATCGTACCGCTGGTTACAGGACGAGCGTTTGAGAAGACACATGTAGGGGTGATTTTTTGATGAAAAAGAAATGAAAAAGATGGCATTAGGAAGGAGATAACTTTAGAGGTCTGGTACTCCGGATGTCGGGTTTTAGTGGCAAGAACTATCGACAGCTATATCGGCGGAACTTATGGTGTTAAATGGGATGGACACAGCAACTGATAGATTATGACGATGTTTTTCGGCCAGGGCAGCAAATCGGGATTTAGCCACATGGAGAGACCGAAAATGGGGGCCATCGGGGGAAGGGGGGGGGGGGGCTGAGAACTCGGTATCGGAATGCCTGACTATCACTCACTTTTGTCATGCCGAGAAGCTGGCACCGGGTGATCTGAAGCAGTCTCCCCTCCACCGGTGGCCGCCATCACCATCGCCCTCGAGATGTACCAAGGGATATATAGAAGGGTTTTTTTTTTATTGTTCAGCATCACGAATCGATGTCCCATGCACAAACAGGCAGAGTGATATGATGTAAAATAGATTACCTACTTAATTGGGCGGAGGTACGTGATACGTAGGGCAAGCAACTTGAAGCGCAGCCTGGATCTCCAACTGAGCCTCTGGTCCCACTGGGCCGCTACTCAGCACGGACACTATTTGAATGGCTGCCCACCACTCCTTGTCTCTTTGATACACAACGTTTTTCGTGCAAGTATCATGCTCACGATCTTCGGTTTCTCCTGTTGTTCTTTTCCGGGAAAGAGGGACCGTCGCTGACTCATGTTTATTGATATTCGAAAGTAAAAAAGGATTCAAAAAAAACAACAAGTTTCCTGGTTCGAACCCAGCAATTCGTCCCCACCCACACTTGTTGCCATCTTTTCCTCCCCAGTCCATGCCCAGTGGTCACCTCCGCTTACCCAAACTACACTCTAACGAGCTGCTGCCCACTACAGCATCATACGCCAGGTCTCTCCACCCCTCCCCTCCGGCGTGCTTCCTGCAAGTCGACCTTTAGCGTCTTACTTGAAGAGCAGTTGCTCAGATCCTTGTTGCTTGAACATGCTTCTTCGCACAGACCACGATGATGCCCTTTTCTTTTGCTTTCCGGGAACCCCGTGAAGTCACTCTGGGGTGTCGCAGTTATTCTACCAGCCTGATCCTGTCTACTCTATATCCCACTCGTAACTCATTAGGCTTTTTTTTGTGGGCTTTGTCGACGGGGGGCCTGTTACTCCTGATGCCCTTTGCCTCTCTCTGCGATCATCTTTCTCCCGCTATCTCCTTCATTTTCCCCCCTTTCTTTTCTTTTCTCTATTCATAGGGTTTGCTTGCTTTTTATTGTTCAACCTTCGATGGTTGTGGTTCAACTAAATGAAGTTGTGAGGGGTGGTGGATGGTGGTGGTGGTGGTGGTGGTGGTGGTGGTGGTGGTGGTGGATGGTGGATGGTGGATGGCAGGCAGTAGAGTACCATTATTAGCTTTAGTCCTGTAACTCGTAACTCGTGAGTGCTCTCTACATACACGCTACATACATAGATCCTACATGTAGAAGTAGAGTACTATGTAGACAGAGATACACATGTCCACCCACCCACCCATCATATGTATCTCTCTCTCTCTCTCTCTCCATCACTCTCCCCTTCTCTCTGGTAATTCTTGCTCGTAAACTGTACCCATACTGTCACATAGCCTTGTTTAAAGTATACACTACATACTAGTATATTGAAAGCAAAAAAAAAAGGAATCAAGTCTGAATCTATCAAGACAACCCACCCGCTACGGTACGACCCCCTCCAAACCCAATAAAAAGGAGAAAAAGAAAAGAAAGGGAAAAAAAAAAGGAAAAGCCGCGTCGAGGCTGCTTCTCACCAATTATTTACCAGAGTCGTCCGCGCACCTGTTCGCAATAGCTATTCCACTGTTAGAAGTTAGACCTAACCCCCTCGAACAATCCCTACAACCACCGCCCCGCGTCATCAAATTTACTCCTTATATCGATATACGCTAGGTATTGAATCTACAACTGACCGCCGGTCCCCTATCCGACTCGCGAACCACGTAATATTAATACTAGTACCTGTCGCCGCCCTCTGCATTCTTTGGTTTTTGCCGAATTCTCGATATCATCCGATCTGGGTTGTAACCAGCTTCCAGGCACCATCCACCTCAAAAGAACCCTAGGTACTGTCGACATCATTGTCCCAGGTACCGATTCCAGATTCTCGGTTTTGGAGATTTAGACTACCACCAATTGCTGTCCGTCCCGCAATATTGTCACGACCTCGTAAGTGATCTCGACATGGGCGAGGGTTGAAGGGGAGAAGTCTTCTTCTCGGGTATTGGCGGGTCTAACAGTTGGGATTATTCGTTCGACACAGATTTTTCTCCATCACTCACTTCGCACATTCACGCTTCTCTCTTGCCATTTCACTACCCCTACTTCAACGACTCGTAGTGATCCTTCCGGCTAGAAGGGGGAGAAAAGCGTAGGACGTAGTTTTCTTGCTGATCAACCCTGTGCCTGCCCTCGAGTTCGACCGAATCAATTTCGCCCGTCGGTTTGCGCAGTACCGCTTAGGCCATAATCAGTCAGTTAGGGCACTTGCTTGTCCTCGAGGAATCACGCCTCTATCCGAAATACTACAAGACCGAACCAATTCCGGTTAAAGACACTGTTTGCGGTGGTCACGAAAGGTCAAAACGAGGATTAACATCAGTTTGTTGTCGCAGATTGCAAGAGTCAAAATTTGCCCATTTTCAGAGCTCCTGCTACCCACCGATCCCCCCCCCCCCCCCACATTTTATCCTGCAGCCCCAAGCTCTAAGCTCACCTCGCCAAATTTTACCTTATAGTTTTTGTTTCTGCAATAAGAATATCTCAAAGCAGGAGATTTCGACAGGAGGAATCTGAAGCGCGGACGGGCGAATAAAGGCAGCGCATTTTCATCGCTCCCCATTTTTATTTCTCGAAGTCAAAAAAAAAAAAAAAAATCGTGGACTCGATTCAGTAACCTGGTGCCTGGGACAACTGCAACACCTGACATCAACAAAGCTCGGCCCCCCTATACGTTCGCAGCATTCTCATCCAGCTGGAACGGACTGAAAACACGGTTTGGGGCTGTGATTGACGCCATCTTGATTAGAAATCCCAGTGAATCGGAATTCTATTATCACCATATCTGGGTATCTGCGCGTGAAGAAGTTGAAGTAGTATTGAATTGGTTTTCTTCTTGGGAAAGGTTGGTATCCGTCAAGCCCTGAGCTCGCTTTTTACTTTTGATTCCCCGTTCCCCTCTTTGGTCAGGGCGTCGTGCCAACCGTTGGTTCGCCAGTTGCTGATGGGAACCTGCACAGCTCTCCAGGACAAACACATCGCCTGTAACAAGCATCCGCAGTATTGCTTGGTTTCCTTTCTGTTGGGTTGCGGCGTCGTCTCTCGGGCCTGCTTGAATATTGGGCCGGGTCTTTAGCTCTTTTTCTACGCACGGACACCCTCGCCTCCAGAACTGGCTTTCACAGTCCGCACACACTCATACATAATACACACATACATACCCACTGCCGGCTTTCATTTCCCACTTCAAGTACCGTCCGTCCGTCATCAACAGAACCTGAAATTGTCCGCCTATTAACAGCTACGGAAACCTCACCTACCAAAATTCAACTCTTCGGTCTAGGTACCTTCGCAACTTAAAGCGTCTATCGTCGCACGTATCCAGGAGCCCATTCTTCCTCCTAGAGTCAACATTATAGTTGATCTTACTCTCCACCACACAAAATCACCTCTTCCAACCACTCGTCAACAGGCAAGGGATCCAATATGGATTTAACAAACATTCTTAACACCAAGGATGGTGCATCTGCCGCGGCGGCAGCTGGACCCCCTCATTTGGGCCTTGCTATTGAATTTCAGAAGCACCCATATCTTTCTCGAGAACACCCTCAGAGCCCGGCTCCTTCAGAATTCGCTTCAGATCGGGAAGGGTCGCCTCATTCATCTACCTCACCATCTGTCTCGGACCACTCTTCTTATCCTATACAGCCAGCCCCAACCTCTAATGGACAGTACTCGGCTGCGCCACTTGCCCCACTCAACACTGGTGGAAGGGGCCCTGGACGGCCTTCTTCGGGAGACCCGTTCTCAAAAGCGTTCCCCTGCAGTGTATGCAACAAAGGCTTTGCTCGTCGCAGTGATTTGGCTAGACATGGTAAGCTTATGCTTTTGTTTTGGTAAAAAAGGGGAATTTTGCTGATTTCTTTTCTATAGAGCGGATACATACTGGGATAAGACCCCACGTTTGCGATTATCCTGGATGCGAAAAACAGTTCATCCAGCGATCAGCTTTGACCGTACATGCCCGTGTTCACACTGGAGAAAAGCCTCACATGTGCGATACGTGCGGAAAGGTACGATAGGAGGCATTGGGCTACAAATCAAGAGAGCGCTCGCTGACTTATCGCCCAATATAGCCATTTAGTGATTCCAGTTCTCTTGCGCGACATCGACGCATACACTCTGGGAAAAGGCCATACAAGTGTCCATACGCGGATTGTCAGAAGACTTTCACAAGGTATATTCATTTCCACTTTGAGCTGAAAACACCGCTAATAATTGGAACAGGCGAACAACACTTACTCGCCACCAAAACCATCATACTGGAACAATCAGTGAAGCAGCTGCAGCCACTGCGGCCGCGCTTGCTGCCAGACCCACGTTGCCCAAGCCGGGGAGACCGCCAAGGTCACCTAGTGCCCGCCCTCTAGGCCGCCCCCCAAACGACTCGCAACCGTCTTCAGCGCACTCTACACCATCCCCTAGTCAGCGCACAGCTTCCCTATCACCCTCAACGGAGCTCCCGCCTCCATTCTCTACTCACCGCCAGGCTGCGGAGTACAACATGTACCGTGGAAATAGTAATAACATGAATGTCACCTCACACCCTGCTTCATTAATGGGCGAGATACAGCCTTTAACACCTCGCCCAACGCCTACGACTACCCCTACAATTCCTTCTGTAATGGTACCTGGGATGAACCGCCAACCCCCTACCTCAAATCCAAACTATCTGCCACCTTTACCTCCGATTCTTGAGCCAAAATCGGAATATCAAAGACAAGGAAGCCCTCATCTTTCTGGTGGCCTAGGCAGTCCGCATATGTCTTCAGCTGGAAGTCCTCATATGTCTCACGCCAGTCACCCATACTCACCAGCAGGTTACCGCTCTCCTTCATACCCTACATCTGCAATGTCATCAGACGAGCAGGTTTTCTTCCCGCCGCATTTGCCCGCGAGCTTTCAGGCCCCATCATCCCCACATTATAGCGAGTCTCATCTTCGAAGACCACAGTCAAGCGAAAACCTCGGGGGATATGATTTGCATGAAAGGCGGCTGCCTACAATGTTCTGATGCTCAAGATTTTGAGAATCAAGTTTAAAATTTTTGGAGGATAATAACTCTTCGAATTTTCCTTCGAGAAAAAAGCTTACTAGCGGTCTCGGTCCCTTGATCGAGATCAATTAACTGGCTAGTTTATGCGGCTCCAAGAGGTGGAGCGTCCAGACAAAAGAAGAAAAATCCTTTGTATACACCTTTTCTTGGCTTTAATGTCTGTTTCCTTTTTGTTCGGTATAAACCTGGGCCTCGGGGATCGGCTTGTGTGGGTGGTTTGTCTTTCTGGGCACGGTGGTGTTTTCTTTGGGTTTCCTCCCTTCTTTTTGTTGCTGCATGGTTTCCTCATCCCATTTTTATACATTATCATGTTACACTGAGGCTCTCTTTGATGCTTCTGAATTCCTTTGTAATAATTCGGAGCATGTGTTGTGTTAACCTCTTGTCCGGAACCTCTTCTTCAACTTCTTCTTCTTCCTACTCTTCTTCTATCCAAAGTATTCTTATACTTCCAACTTTATTTCCTTTGCGTTTTTTTTTGGCAAAAGATGGTGTTCTAATGAAGGCTGACGACCTTATGACCAAATATTTCAGGGATTAAGTAGCAACAGACTCCTGTTTCTTCTCATCTCTTTCCTGGCATTTATCCTTTTGTATCGTCTCATTGTGTAACTTTTCATATGTGCCCATTGATTATGCTGTGCTCTCAATGTGGTGTTCTCATGGTGTGGTGTTTCGACATTGCGTATACGGTTTTGGTGTGGTTTCGGGGTGTTTGATTGTTTTTGCATAAATTTCCTCTATTAGTATAGAAAGGTTTCTAATGAAAGCCGATTTGAGTTTGAGTTAACTTTTTCGTTCTGGTCAAGTGCATTGGTTCATATGCTATCTTTGGTGATGCATTGGTTGCATCGTTAGTGGTCAAAGTGTGAGAGTTCTGGCATCGATGAATATCATAGTGGCCATATGATAGTGTCGATATATGAGATGAGGCGTAAAAAAGGAAGAGGGAGAGGAGAAGGAGGGCGAGTAGATGGGGGGAAGAAGTCTCACGTTGGCTAACGTGTTTGAAGGAGGATGACGACGGAAACGGTTTGAAAATTGTCCGTAAATGAAGGACGGAAAAGTGCATCAAACGGCTTCGCCCATCACGCCATAACCACCACCATCGTCTTCTTTCGGGAGATGGCTGCACGTCTTAGGTGTACACTTTATGTACAGTGCGGACCCGCGAGCAAACGAGAACCATGACATATCTCTTGTGTAAGCTCTTGCAGGATCGTAATTTGCAGATCCGGATCCAAACCTCAGTCACCGCCGGTTCTCAGATAGTTACGTGTTTTATCTTTTTTTTCCCTGCCTTCTTTTTCCTCATGCAAGGTTAGTTGCTACATTAAGCTAACATTATATATTAAGCAGGAAATATCCTGTGCACCTCTAGATGGAAGCAAGGATATTGACTAGGGGCACTTTAGGAGCTGGGGATATAACATACAAGAACCTGCCCTCGGCAGTTCTTTGTGTGTGTTTGTTTTTATATGCCTACTACTTTACCCTTCTGATTTTCCCGGAGGAAAGAGCAATATGAGAGAAATACAACATTGTCTACAAGCTTCAGAGATGAAAAGTGTATGTGAAATTGGGCTTTTAGTTGTAACTGTGGTGTTGTCTCCCGTTGATCAAGTACTTTCTTTTAGTGTCCAGGTAGGATCTACTTGATACCTATTTTCCCAGTGGATACAGCCATGGCCGGAGATCCCTGGTGGTTAGTGCATGCAGAGTACTCAACACCAAATGGGAAGAGGCCTTCTGGATTGCGGGGAATGGTGCACAGGCAAAAAAAAAAAAGCAAAATCCCAGACGAGAATTTAGGCACAGGATTACCGGAGATTAATCCATTACTATGGCTCAGATGAGAGCTCTGCATAATGTGGGCATTGGTTGGTCTGTCTGTAGGTAGCGATGATGATAGAGATGGCTAGGACATACACGATATCTATATCTAACCAACTAGAATACATGAGATGCCGTCTATCATGCGGTTTCTTTTGGTTGATAGCGGGGGTTCTCATTAGCAGACTGTTTAAAGCTATATTCCCGGACGTGGGATTCGGTAACTTACCCTTACGGGGATCCTGAAATTATAGTGCATACGCGAAAGCTACCTGCATTGCATCTTCATGTCGGTATGCACGAACCAACCCGCGAATTGTGGGCAGGGGTAGCCGGATTGGGAAGGAAGCATTGGAGCACAAGCTATTCGGTATTACTCGCTCAATTGGTTTCTGGGGACATGAGGTGAGGCCTCCAAAGAGTTTGGTGATTGTTACAATTAGATTTATAACCAGTTGGTAGTAGGTTGTCCAGTCATAAGCTGTATATGATGTAGCTAATAATATCTACTTCTAGGCACCTACACAACGGTCCAGGGGAACCCCTTCCAACCTTTCTTATGTGTTAACAAAAACCGCTTTAACGGATATATAGTCATCAAGCCTTCTTTGCTGATACCTGGGTCCTCTATCTTAATTGATCATTGGGACAGCCGTAGCAGGAATATACTCCCTTCTATATATGGGGGGGGGGGGGTCATAGGCAATATTATAATACCATGAAAAACGTAAGAAAACCCCCACAATAAACAGCACCTATAAGTTCTCATACCCCCCACCCACGCATAAATGCCAGAACCCAAGACGGGATGAAATTAGTTCAATTGACATGTACTGCAGGAGTTACTGATTAAAGCAACAATTTGGACCAGTGTATTACTGATTCAGTACTGTCACAGTATATCTGTGTTTAAGGATTCCGTATCCGCCTGACCCCCCCTTTCATTGCCTGAGCGTGTGCTACACATATGACACATGACAATGAGCGTATATATCGCTTATTTTAAAAAATTCAGGGGTACCTACATACACTTAGGGTTCCGGCTGCGTGTACCGCGCTTCTGACCTTTAAGCATCCATAAATATGTGTGTGGATAATATGAATGAATTAAGTTATCTAGGTGTTGTGATGCCTCTTTCGTTCCACGTTTGGAACAAATTCACATAGGTCCTATAAAGCTTCAATGGATGAGGTTGAGTTCACATTGTGGTCAGGTGTGCCGTATCTGGAGGATGGTTGCTTTTTTTCAGCTGCGACCAACGCCAGACACATCAATCGAGTACATGTAGGTACACGGGGTTTTTCTTTCATACATAACGTGCCGTATACATGTAGTCAAAGCCACGAAATCTGATGAAAGAGAGAGGAAAGGGGGGGTAGAGTCTCAAGCGGCGTCAGACTTTAGGTAACGTGATCTGCTGGGAAAGGTGGTTTTCTGACATTTTGGTGTGTGTGTTATTGGCGCGCAAAGGTAGGGGTAACCTACTTAGCCATCTTCACAGAACATCACTCGCTTCACTTTATCTGGCTATAGGAAGGCGCTAACACAAATAGAGGCGTTAGCTGCAATGGGACCACGGCAGGTGAACGTTCATCTAGACAACACATTCTGGAACAAAGATGTCGTATTCAACAATTGACATGATGAAAATTAAACTGCTGCTCACAGGGAATCACTCGGAGAAAAACAATAGGCTTATTGTTGTCAATTCACGGCAAGTGTCTCTGTTCGCGTACGTCTTAATTATAGAAAGAACAAGAGCTGATGGATAGTCTAATAGATTCAATGAAACATATAATAATAATAATACATAGATGTGTGCAAACAAAAACCCCAACTATAATAAAAAAAAACCCCCCAGATTCCCAATGCTTCAATTAAAAACAATCTAAGGTACAGTGCTGTTGGGCTTAGGCTTCTTCAATCCAGCACGTCCACCAAAACCCCATCCGATCTGCTCTGCAACGTGAATCTGGATGTCAAGCTCATCAGCCCAAGCCCAAACAAGCCCAGGGTTCTTGGTGAAGTAACGACCACACATGATAACATCAGCGCATCCAGCATCGAGCAAGTCCTGAGCCTGTTTCCCGGAGGTGATGGATCCGACGGCTGAGACAACAGTGTTCTTTCCCTTGAGGGCGGCCTTGACAGCGCGGGAAAAGTGAGCCTGGTAACCAGGACCGGGCTGGATCTTCTGCTCGGGGGATTGTCCGGAGGAGGAGACATCGATGAGGTCGACACCGCGGTCAGCAAGGATCTTGGCCAACTCGACGGTCTGCTCCAGGGTCCATGAGGGTTCATCTTTGTGCTCAAGGCAGTCGGAAGCAGAGATACGGAGGAAGAGGGGCATGGTCTCGGGGATGGCAGCCCGAACGAGGTCGACAATCTCGAGGGTGAGACGGGTGCGGTTCTCGAAGGATCCTCCGTACTTGTCGGTACGCTTGTTGGCGACAGGGGAGAGGAAGGAGTGAAGAAGGTATCCGTGAGCATTGTGGATCTCAATAACGTCGATTCCGGCAGCAACGGCGCGCTTAGCGGCAGCAACCCATGCAGCCTTGACCTCCTCAATGTCTTCGAGAGTCATAGCCTTGGGCTGGGGGTAACGCTCGTTGTAGGCAACATCAGAGGGACCTTTGACATTGTCTGGCCAGCCGCCCTGCTCAACAGTGGCAACATCTCCGAAGCTCAACCAAGGGGCAAGGCAGGAGGCCTTACGCCCAGCGTGGGCAAGCTGGATAGCGATCTTCTGGTTCTGGGAGTGGGCGAACTCAACGAGCTTTGAAAGAGGCTCGACCTGAGCATCCTCCCAAAGACCGCAGTCTTCGGGGGTAATACGACCCTCGGGGAGGACAGCGGTGGCCTCAATGATAACGAGACCAGGACCGCGAGTCAAGATACCACCGAGGTGGGCCATGTGCCAGGGAGTGACCTTTCCGTCCTTTGTGGAGTACTGGCAAAGAGGGGGAAGCATAATGCGGTTCTGGAAAGTGGCACCACGGATGGTGAGAGGCTGGAAGAGTGAAGGAATGGCATTGCCATTGGGCTGGGGGTCCATAGCAGTTCCTGAGGCAGGAGTCTGAGCGGGGGTGAAGAAGGACACCTAAATAAATCATTAGTATTCAATCAATAGGGCGAAAAAGAGTTTTCAGGAATTACTTACACCCTCAGCAGGAATGTTTCTCAAATTAGCAGTAGACATTGTGGAGGATGATTGGTATGAAAATGATATAGAAGCAATAGTGAAGAACTTGAGAGCGGAAGGCACTACAGCGAGGAGATGGGTCTTTTATAAGGCCTTTCCCGTGAGGTTCATGCTTAGTACGTCACGAATGGTAAATAGTTGATTTCTCCACCTAATTCCGTTATGCATGGGGCGTTAACCAATGTTTTCCTAGCTAGCTCACCAGGGCAAGCAACAGAAAAATCTAAAGGATTCGATTGTGGCATGGTTTTTGGTAGTGCACATGGGTTTTCCTCTCGATCAAGGGAACTGGTACTATGGTTATCGCTTATCGTATATAGTTGACATGGATTGGTATGGCTTGGCGATCGGTATTAGCGGCTCAACCGGTCTTTGATTTGAAATCAACAAGAAAAAAAAAAGCCTCCCTAGGAATCCCCAAGAGGTATGTAGAAAAACGGTAACCCCAAGCCGTTACTTTCCCGGACTAACCTTGCTTTTTCAGGCCCGTCCCTGTAAGAAGATGGAACCTTTCGGTCGCCTCAGGGTTTAAAGTAGGGCATGTAGGCACCCGAGTGAGAAGCTGTGAAAGGCCCAACCAGGCTATTACTGTTTCGGGGAGTACAGCGATGGGGAAAAATTATTGTAGAAACGGGGGCCTAAAAACACGGTTTAGGTGGTTTCCCCAGCCAATAGGACTCGTACCATCTTCTACAATAATTTTCCCCATCGCTGTAGTATCCCCCGACCTGGTGATTTCGTTGCCTGGAAGGGTTGTAATCACGAAGCATTTCTATTGGTTAGAACTGCATACTGTAACCGTAAACAGCCGAAGAACTAGTCCCGGATAGAGGAATACCGGGAAGGGAGCGAAGGACAAACACTCATTCGGATGCTAGCGGCACTCGACCCGACTGTGAGCACTTTATTTCCGGGAAGGGAGCTGCCAATGACATAGAGTAGAAGGACAAACACGCTGCTATAAGCTCATATAGCATATAACTACCTTTACATGCTCATGTCAGAAGTTTTGACGTTGATCAACGTAAATAGGTTGGACAGTATTATAGCTATTCCTCTCCTAGCTCGTTTTAGCTATATATGATATTCAAATTAGAATAGGTATCGAATTTCGGGCGGCCGGAGGCCGCACTATACCTGTAATCTCGTAAGCAGATACATGTAGTTCTACGGCGATTACACCATAACACCGAGTGTATCCTAGTGGTGCCAGAATTATTAGAAATCCGCCTAGTAAAACACCATGTAATAGAGACAAATCAAAGAGCCTGTCGGTGAACATACATAACACACATATCGTAAAGCCAAAAGATTGAACCTCTGGATTTTCAGCCCACCAGACGGCCATCTAACCATTAAAATAACCACCAGCCCCGTTCCAATATCCCCACCTCAACACGCAATCCCAAGTCCGAAGCTTTGATGTTGGATTAAGGTTTTTACGTGACCCCCAAACCTTGCGTAGGGCGCACGCAGCGGCCCGTTGGAAACCTGGAAGCTTCCCGGCCCCCAAGGGAAGCCTCGGCGCCGCCGGGCGGACATTCTTTTTATCCGTGGCCCTCCCGGGGGAGGGTGGGTGGGCGGGGCAAGCATGGGACATTCCCGCTATTTCCTGATGATGCCCGACCTGAGGATGGCTTCGCGAAACTTCTCGCGGGGTTTAACGGAAGGGAGGGCTTCATGTACGTATGTATGTTTAGGTCTCAAGCTGGGGGTTGTATTTGCGCAACCGGTTCTCATCAGCAAATAAAAAGTCCCATAGATATACCAAAACTGTGCCAACCAAGTCTAACATAATTGGGATACAGGAGATTTATGTTCCAAATGTTTGGCCTAATTGAGATTCTGGTAGGGGTGGAGAGAAAAGCAGTAAATGGGCGTTTTTAGACACCTTCACCACCGGTCCCATTCTTTGTGAATAAGGCGTAAAACCGGCCTATAGACACCCCCAGGTGCCTAGATACAAAACGCATAAGTTTAAGGGAAATGGGAAAACTCCCGGGCTTCTGTGTGTTTCGCTGGCTGCGACAGTTCATATTGGGTATGCGAGTAGGTGCACTGAGGGAGAAGGGTGGCTGATTCTTCTGTGGCTTGGAGGGGAAATGGTTTTTGTTCACAGCGAAAACTACATTCCGTTCCTTGTGGCGAGGTGCAAGCCTCATGATCGACGTCGCAAATGTGTCAAAAGTAATTTTACCAACGGTAGTAAATTATCTTATATACCACCGGTGGTGAAAATGATACCATGATTAATACCTATAATGTCACTTTTTACAGACATTTCGGTCGAAGGGGGCTATATAATGCCAACATATGAGCCTTACTGTCCACCGGTGGGAAGCCCTCACAAGTGTTTGTAACAACGATAGCGCAGCACAAAGACCGAAATCCAGCTTTATACCGGAACAAGAACTGAAATCCAGCGCCTATACCACTAAGCCACAGCCTCTCAACGCACGACAGTGGCGACCTTCTTTGCTCTCTTAAACCTTATCCACTTATACGCATGCAGCCCGTAGGTTAGGGTGACCCGCCCTTTAAACCTTATTATGTAGGTACATGTACATACAGAGTTTCTTGGTGCAAAAAATCCCAAGGGCAACAGGACTACTGGGCCGCGCAAGACCCACTCTTGCAATGTTCTACCAGACTCTGTATATCCCCCACCTCTCCTCCGGTTCAACCTTATGGATGCTTGACAGAGGTACATGAAGTACCTAATCGCTGCAAAAGAAGATGAACCCCCCCACGTCCTTCCTATCAATGGAAACACTGCTAGTGCCACTTCTAAGAGTTTTCTGCAGTAGTCTGGAAACTAAAATAGATGTAACTACATATCTACTGGGCAGGAAGGTTTCTAGCTTGAGTAGGTACATATGTAGCCTACCTCCCCGCCGCGGGCCCAAAAGGGGACACACTGAGAGATTCTACTAGGACAGAGCTCCCCCCCTCCCCTCCTACCCCGGGGTGGTGTCTCCGCAACTTGGGGGATTGAAATATTAGCAAGTCATGAAAAATCACTCTGTCCAGCTCCGGCTATATGTAGCATTAGAAATTATTTTAATATCTTGACACCACCCTTGGCTCTCGGGGGGTGCGCCAGTTTAATTATTCACAGAGGGGAGAAAAAAGAGGAAGGGCGGGAAACAGAGTATGTGCACTTTATATTGAGAGAGAGAGAGAGATGGAAAAAAATAGATAAATAAATAGACAATCCCAAAGCCCAGTCTAGTACGTAGGCAAGTATAAACTATATATGGAAAATCCCAACCTGCTAAAGATGCCCTCTACACAAGCTCAAGACAATAAACAAAACAACAAAAAAAGAACCCCGCTCCACCCAATATAAAAGAGAAGCAAAAAAAACAACAGCAAAATAAAAAACAAAAAAACTCCGTCCCTAATGCATACATTCAGAAAATCCTAGAAAACGCCCATTCACCCAGCTCCCATCCGACACAAAACCCCCACAACAACAAGACAAAAGAGATAACCGGTGCTGTGCGCACCACCTCGGCCACGGCCCGGTTCTTTACGACAGCCACGTACAGCCTTCTGGCGGCGCTGCAGGTCCGCCTGATCAGTCGTGCCGTCACATCGCCCCGCCGTGGCTGTGAGAACTTTAGCTGCTATTCCTCATAATCCTCCGGCTCGGTCTTCTCGCTGATGCTGCTCAACATCGGCTTCACGTACGACTGGCCGCCGTCGGGGGTGTCAAGGCCAATATTGAAGTAGTCTGGAGACAGCACGATGACGCCCCTCTCGCACTCATCCTCGTCTGTTCGGACCCGCTGGTACTTTGGTGGGGAGCCACGCATCCGCCAGAGAACGTAGCGGGCAATGCGGCAGGTGTACAGACCTACACAGAAGGCCCAGGCTACCCAGAAGAGAGACCACAGGACCAGAGCAATGGCGCCGGGACCGGGGGTTCCATTAACTTTCTCGGCGCCACCCTCTACGGGTTTGACTGGGGCGTTGCTTGTACCGGGGCGGATGCGTGACAGGAGCTCGATAGGGGTCTTGGAGATACGGACTAAGACCATAGTGATGCTAGAAGGGGTCACAGGAGCCTTGACAAAGGTGATTACCAGGTGAGGCTTCTCAGAGGTATCGGTGTGCGTTACGGAAGTGTTGTTTTTGGAGCTTGGGATGTGGACAAAGGCAGATCCTTTAGAAGCCCTCTGCAGAGCTGCTTGGATGGCTTCTATACGTTGCTTCCGCTGTATATCATCCCTATGGGAGGCGGTGGTGGGGACAAGGAGATTTTTCTTCTCTTCCGCCTCCATCTGTTCGGCCTCGGTCAATTCAAGGTCGTCCTCATCCTTATTCTCCAACTCCTCCTTCTCGCTCGTCAACAACCTCGTCAGAGGGTTACCGGCCTCCTCGATGATTCTTGCCCAGTTTGGGTAGCCCACCTGAGAGCTGTCTGATCTCTCTGCAGGTACGCTGACGAACCTGATCCGTGGCTCTGGGTTCATCGTATATAGCACATCGAAGGCCGCGTCAATCTCGCTCCCACCAGAGCGGCCGCTGTTGTGACGGCTCATGAGGACATGCAGAACCCTTGCGTCCACGCTCTTCCCATCTGCATCCCTAAACCGCGTTCTAGTCACCGCACTGGTAATCACTGGAGCAAGGCGCCCTGAGAGCGGGTGGGCCTCCATGAGACCCCATGGCGTACCACTATCCTGAGGTGACCCGCAGTGATTGATGTGTCTGAGCGTCTGCTCAAGCGACAACTTGGCATCTGCGACCTCGCCATTCTCAAGCTGCCTGAGTTCGTTGTTGTAGAGGGCGTGATACTCGAGCTCTGGGATGGTCCGGAGCGGCCGGAACGAGGGCGCTGTAATCCGGTGGATTGTGGGGTGGCAGAGCGTGATGTTGCCGTCGTTCAGAGCCGGGATGCCGTCGGAATGGATTCGTAGCTTGAATATGGATTCGTCGAATACCGCATCTTTATGGGTGCCGGAATGCCGCTTGATGCCAAAATACCCAGCATCTCTCTGGGTTGGGTTTAGTGAATCTAGGATATAATTGATTAGCTATCAACAAAAAAAAAAAAGAATTAAAATTAAATTGGAGAGGGCTTCGCTCATACCTAGATCAGTATTTGCGTACATCCAAAATAAACTCTCATACTTGTGCCAATGGTTTGCCCCAACAGTCTCCTGCTGCAACATGTGAGGTTCGAATCCTCGAGGGGTGGCCGAAGCTCCCCCGACAGCACCCAGCAGCAGTATGGAGGCTGCATATCCAAAGAATGTGTACTCCTTCCCCATGGTGATAATGAACGTGTGCGAAGTAAAGTAAGGCGTCGTATCAAACGTCACCGGAAAAGCAAAACCCAGAGAGTGTAAAAAAAAAAAAAAAAAAAAGGACGAGAGAGAGAGAGATTGTGTGTGGGTGCGTGTGCTGTGCGTGTGTGCGTTTATAGGGCAATAAAATGAACGACTTGAAAAACAAACAAAAAAGAAAAAAGGAACGGAAAAACAAAACCCCGCTGGTGGACCACACGTAAGGGGAGTTGATTCGTACTCAACGTTTGGATAAGGGAGAGAGAGAGAAGAAGAATCATGGTGGACCGGCGGGTTCAATTCTCTATATACAGCCCTCAACCACCGTGCCACACAAGACCCGGAGAAAAGAAATCGTGAAGTGCTAAACCCACATGTAGGTTGGTGGTTGTCTTTGCCGAGTGGATGGGAAGAATCACCGGGGGCGAGTGAGAGTGAGAGAGAGAGTCAAAAATAACTGAGAGGGACCGGACCCTGGAGCACTGGGCGCTGCTGGCTCACGCGGGAGATTTAGCTCAGGTACATACCCGTATTTCAACTTGACTTGCAGTTATTTTCCGTAAGAGAGATTTCTTCTTTCTTTTTTTTTTCTTTCCTTTTTTTTCTCTCCTCTTTTTTCTTTTCTTTCTTTTCTTTTCTTTCTCTTTTGTCTGGGGAGGGATCGAGGGGGGAATGCGGAGGTGGAGGTGGAGGTGGAGATGTCTGGTTGTAGATTCACGCCGTTGCATTACCGGGCCTGCTCTCAATACTACTAAAGTCTACTAAGTTTATTATCATTATTACTGCAGGAGCAGGACGTAGACTGCAACTGTCAACCCTCACCACCAAGCCAAACCATCACAATCTCACAACCACAACGAACCACCAACCAAGACGCAATACGAAAGACGCCATACAAGTCACCGTAGTATCACCCCTTTCCTCAACACCGCCCCCCCCTCTCCCTCTCCCTCTCTCTTTCTGTATCTCTCCCTCTCTCTCTAACTCTCCCCCAGATACATACAAAGAATCCCTAAAAAAGACAGACCCGGTCAAGTAAAATCATCTGACTGACCCCCCCCCCTAAAGTCTAACAATGTCTCAGCAACACCGACCCCTTGGCACCACCACCTCCCCCCCCGCAGCCACTCAGGTACATCCATTAACCCCGTTAGATGCATGCACTCTGGCTGGTATTTGGTTTGGCTTGGGCACTGACTAACTCGAGATCCTAAATAATCTCCACCTACGTACACACTGTTACTGTCCCTGTCCCTATCTACCGTTACGGCAAAAACAAGAGAGAGAAAAAAGGAAGAAAAGAAAGAAAAGAAAAAATAAGAATACATAAGAATACAAAAAAAGGGGGGGGCTTAAAACTCTAAACCCAACCTACACACACATGCACTGGACCTTTGATGAGTTCTAGGGTATATACTTCGCGCGCGCGCACTCTCGCGACAAACCGCAGCGCAGCTCCTTTCCCCTTCCCTTTCCCCCTCTCTAGCTAGCTTCTCCTCCCCTTTACTCCATCCGGTACTCTGATCTGGAGATCAAAGCTTGTGGCCCATCCCCATTGTTACCCATGTGCAATTAATCTGCACCGGGGGGTTCTAGAATGCATATGGTAATCATGTAGCCACCAATGGAGCCGAGTGATCGACAGTGCAATCACACATCTGTGTATAAGCAGCATTTGGCTCGTAGTACTTTTTTTGATTCCGAACTACCCGGCCGGTGGTTCCTTCCTCCTCCTTCTCCTTCTAGACCCGGTACCGTACCGTACCGTACCGTACATACCTACCCGAGGGACCGAGTGCGCGCGATCGATTGGCCGACTGATTGATAACCATAAACCTCCCCCCCCCAATAAATCTCCCGACCAGCAGCAGTAGTAGTGGGGGAAAGAAGCCCTGAGGTGGTGGTGCATGCCGCGGGCACCCATGCGTAAATGATTCTATTTCGGGTTGACGTCGCAGCAGCAGAGAGAGAGAGAGAGCTCGGACTCGGGCCAATTCCGAACCGGGCTGGGCTGGGGGGAGGGGTGAGATGCAGGTACCCGGTCCACGCTCGCTGCACTGGCTTTACTAGATACCAAACACTAAACGGCCTGGGGGGCCACGATGTGTGCCTGAAATCTAATCAATACCAAAGCTAAGGCACGTATGGACCGCCCACGCACTGAGATCCCGGATCTGGGGAGCTGGAGTTTGGGTTGTTATAGCCTGGCCTGGCATGTGTGGAAAGTTATGTATGTAGACACAGCCGCGTGCATTGGTTGGTATTGCCTCTTGGGCTGCGGCCTTGAATGTTGACTATATGAGAATTGGAATGGTTTAAACTGCTTGTGTGTATGGATCTGATCGTATACACAATGGTACTGCTGATATTGGTGGAATTATGGAATTATGGCTGGAACTATGGAGGGCTTTTTCTCATATCAGTTACTTATGTAGAGGGGGTATTTATTTTTGATTTTTTTGATATCTATTCTATCATTATATATCCCCCTCCTCTATCCCACCCCCATATCGAGTCTCCTCACTCGATACAGACAATCACGACCTCTGCCTCCTCGCCCTCGAGTCTCACACCGATACTCTCGCTCCCAAACACCCTCATCCCCCACCTCAACAACCCCTCCGTCCACCCCTCCCCCGCAAACACCTCCGGCGCCGCATTAGCAGCGGCCGGGAAGAGCCCCTTATACAGCTCTCCCACCTCGACCAGCTCCTCCTCCTCCTCCTCCTCCTCCTCCCCGTCACCATCGGGCCTCCCACACTTGCCCGTCTCCAGCAAGCGGCCAAACCACCTCCCCCACGTCTCCGGGAAGCTATCGCGGTGGAGATAGCGCCAGCAGAGAAACAGCGTAAAGACCAAGTCCTCCTGCCCAGCCATCTGCAGCTCCAGCGGCACAAGACTCCCGAAACACGCCTCCACGGCCGCAGAATACACGGGGTCCTCGAGCGCGGACACGAGCGTGACGGCGAGCTGCTTGCTGTCGCGCAGGATCCCGCGGATGACGCCCTCGGACTCGGCGGCCGCGGCGGTCATGATGGCGAGCTGGGCGTCGCGGTAGGTCTTTGCGGCGCGGCGCCGGGCCGTCGTGGCGGGCGGGAGGGCGGGCTCGGGGGGGATGCCGTTGAGCTTGTGGCGGACGGCGAGCAGCAGCTGGTGGTGCGTTGCGATGGTGTTTCGGAGCGTGGTGGTTTGTGCGGTGGGGTTGGCGGCGAGGAGTGGGAGCTCCTCGGGTGTGGCGGTCAGGAGGTGGAATAGGCTGAGGAGGGAGGGCGGGTAGAGGGAGTCGGGGTTCCGGGGGGTCAGGTGGTGGATGCCGGGTGGGAAGGGCGAGGGGGGCTGGAGCGCGCGGATCGATTCCTGTGCCGGGGAGAGGGTGGGGAGGAAGCGGAGGACGACGGTGTCGAAGGGGTTGGAGGGAAGGGTGAAGCCGTATCCCATCAAGACTGTATAGAGAATACTGCTTAGTATAGTTATATGGGAGAAGAAGAAAAAGGTTGCGTAGGTACAGACGTTCTTCATTGCTCTTTGGTCCGTAGTTGTTGCAAACCTCTCCGCCGGCGGGGATCTCGTCGCCGCTGAGAACATTGAGGGCGCTATCACCGGGGGCCCAGGTAATCT
This sequence comes from Morchella sp. 2018-W26, assembly GCA_024713715.1. Lineage (NCBI taxonomy): Eukaryota > Fungi > Ascomycota > Pezizomycetes > Pezizales > Morchellaceae > Morchella > Morchella sp. 2018-W26. The sequence goes on along the minus strand of JAMGYX010000004.1, from coordinate 1,430,786 downwards.
TTGTGAGGGGCTGATGGTTCACGGAATCAATGAGCGGGAAGAGCGCCGGTAGACAATCCGGATCATCAATCTCCGTCATTGAGGATTCTGTTTTCCAATTGAGCAGCTTCCCCGGGAATGATCTCGACGAGAAGACCGTCGCCGCCCAAAGAAACAGCTCCCTAATATCATTGACACCAAACCATCAGCGGCCATCTTAACCCCCCCCCCACCACCTCACAACTAACCAAGTATATTCCCTCGCCGCCCTCGCCCCCACGCTCTTCTCCCTCCTGAGCGCCTCCGCCGCGCAAGCCCACTCCTCCATCCACGCCTTCTTCCGCGACCTGACCTCCTCGGCATTCAGATTGCACCCAGCCAGCCACTCCATGTCCTCGGCGTCAAAGTACAGCGGCGTGTCGAACGTGCGCGGCAGGATGCGCAGGTACGGGGACCAGAAGCTCGACTCGCCCTTGAGCCGCTCGCCGACGACGAAGGTGCAGAGCGCGGCGTGCGGGGTCACGGCCGCAACGAACGCCTCCGAGTACTGCGCCTGGACCTTGGCGTGGTCGATCGCGAGGGCGTGCGGACATGTCAGCAGCGTTGAGGACGGCGGGATGGCGGCGGTGGTGAGGACTTTGCTGCCGCTGGATCCTGGGGGGCAGGGTAGAGTTAGCTGCTGATGGCATGCGGGTTTGGAAATATATTTATATAGAAATTTATATTATGATAAGTATACCGGGAGGGGTGAAGATGAGGGACTCTTGGATGAACCCCCCGTTGGCGATGATCCATTCGCCAAACCGCTGGAAAGACGCGTCGGTGGAGAACTCGCGGGCTGCAGACATTGTGGGGGGGATCGTGTGTGTGTTTGAGTTGTTTGAATTGTTTTTGAATTGGATTGAGGTGAGTTCTCGGGTTTTCATAAAGGAAAAAGAGCGGGGGAGTTGATAAGGAAAACGGTTGTCACAACTTCTTTCTTTTCTTCTTCTTCTTCTCTTCCCCTCAAACTTCATCTCCCTCACTCTCTCGCCCTCTTTTTTCATATCATCTTCAACTGCATCTCCATGTCCTTGAAACTTCCTGGAAGACGCTCTACTATACATCTATTCCGCCCTATTCACAGTGGTATTCAGCTTGCACAGCACCGTCTCTACAGCTCAAACTCTAACGACGCCACCACCACCCAGCAGAGCTCTCCTCCGGCCTCAAATAATGACGAACCAGAACCAGAATCTGCCCTTACCCGCCGCTTCACCGCCATGGCCGAAGACGCCCTCACTGCCTCTCCGCGCCGTGCCTCAGAGATCACCTCCGAAAACACCTTCTCCAAAGACCTAAAGCGTGAGCTCGAGGCCCGCATCGCCGGAGCCGACTTCAAATCCACCCACGCCTCTGCCATTGCCTCCTCAAACCTCCCATCCTACGCCTCCAAACACACGCGCGACATCGCCTCCGCCCAGCACTGGACCGGCACCGAACCCACCTCCGACACCGTCCTCCGCATGCTCGTCGACGCCCACAAGCCCCTCAAGAAGGACCTCCGGGGCAGCAGCGGCGGGGGGCCGGCAAACATCGACATCCGCCCCACCCCGAAATACCAGCCGCGCAGCAGCGGCGACCGCATCGCGCGCGCCCGCGAAAAGTCAACCGAGTACTCGCTCGCGCGCGACGCGCAGACGGACGCCGAGCGGGCCGAGATCCGGCACCTCTTCCGCGAGCGGTTCCTGCCCGAGTCGCGGGCCGTGGCGTCCGTGAATGCGCTCAAGTCGCTCGCCGACGAGCGCATCGAGGAGGCGCGCCAGCGCGGCGCCTTCCGCCACAACAGCATGCGCGGCAGGCCGCTGGAGCGGGACCACACGGCCGAGAGCCCGTTCCTCGACACGACAGAGTACCTGCTCAACCGCATCATCAAGGACCAGGACATTGTTCCGCCGTGGATCGAGAAGCAGCAGGACCTGGCGGCGGCGGCGAGGGCCTTCCGCGAGCGCCTGAGGGTCGAGTGGCGCCGGCACGTCAGTCGCAGTATCGCGGCGGAGGTGACGGGGCTGGAGGAGCAGTGCCGCCGCGCGGAAAGGTATGCCGAGGCCGAGGAGCGCCTGCGGAGGATCGAGGAACGTGCGGCCAGGATCGAGGAAGGGAAAGAGGTCCCCGCCGAGGAAGGGAAAGAGGTCCCCGCCGAGGAAGAACCACCACCCGTCTCCACCACAACCACCACCAGCGGCGGTGGGTCACTGACGCCGTTTAGGGACCCGGTGTGGGAGCGGACCGAGGCATCGTACCACAACCTGGCCATCGAGAACCTCAACTCCATCACGCGCACCTACAACCTCATGGCGCCGGAGCTGGCAAAAAAGCCCTACTTCTCCCTCGACCGCGAGCTCAAGACGTGCTTCCGCGAGTGCGCGCCGCAGATTGCCGCAGAGATCAGGGCGAGGGCCACGGGGCCAAACACACCGCCTACACCATCATCCTCGAAGAAGGGGGATGTCGGGATCCTGGAGAGCCTGGCGGGCGAGAGCGCTGCCGTGGTGTATGATAGCAAGAAACCGAATTACGGGTTTAAGGAGTTTTGGCGGGACGTGTTTGGAAGGGGGAGGGGGAAAGAGGCCGCTTGAGGGCTGTTGGGCCCGTCTATATGTATGTATTTGCAATGTAGTTTCTTTTAGTTTACTTTTCTTGTCCTTCTTCTTGTCCTTTCTCCTGGTTATGGGTGCATTGGGCACTAGGACTAGGAGACTGTGGTGGTAAATAACACCCATCCCACCACTTGTCTCGGGGGTGGTTGGTGGTTGGTGTCGGGCGAGTGATACCTCGTGACGCAAGTAGAAGTGTATTTACTTTTAGTCACCCCTTCGTTTTCTAATTCTATAGAAGAAAAGAATAGAAATGCACAAATAGATACCAACAAAATCGGGCAGCCCAGGGAGGCCCTCTCCTGTGGTGGTAGTATGTATATACATGTAGAGACCCATACTGAATTAATACTCGATCGAGCTAAACCGGAACATACCTTGTACGTGACTGTCCAACTCTTCCACACAGTACCCTCCCTGGCCACGGCACGGGGGGTACACTGGCGGACACTCAAAACCGACCCTCCGCTCAGCCGCCCTAGCGGCTATGGGGGAGCTTCTTCTACCTATTTCGAAATCCCTTCTGCAGGGCTGTTGGGGGTAGGTAACAGTACTATTCTACAGAAGGGCTTTCTTCCTGGACAGGTGTTGTGGTGTGGGTGAAGGATGGTTTGATGGTCGGTTCTGTGTGCCCGCCGCTGTGCATACAGCCCTATGTATGTAGTCTCTGGAGGAAACGCATTCTCTTCCGGGCACCCCCCCGCTGGGCCAGAGAGGTGGGAGGTCACAGGCTCGGTTGGGGATAGCGTATGTGTGTGTGCGCGCTCTTTTTCTCATGTATATATACATGTATGTGTGTATTACCCCTCCTCCAAAGGTACCCGCACCATGGATCGACTCCGCCTCCGGGCCCAGGATTTTCTTGATCGCCCGGGGCAGGAGCGGGACTTATCAACAAATTCCGGGGACGGCCGACTCAGCCCGCCTACACTTGCTACAAGAGGGATCTATTATGGGCGCTGGGAAGGGAAGCCAAAGAAAGAAAAAAAAAGATATCTCCATCTTCCCAGCAAAAGACTTATGCCCCCCGCGGGGCTGCTTTCCTAGATTTGAGTTAGATGGGAGTTGAACGAGCGGTTCCGGCGGTCAGAGTGTTTATCGGCAACTCCATTCCGCTCGGCCAACCCCCAGTGAAAGTAACTGTTATTTTTACAGTGTTGGCTACGGTGTTGGCGCTAGCTTGGCAGCGCTGTAGGACCAGCGTGTCATCATGTCAGGCTACAGTGCTGCCTTTGCGGGGGTGAACGGCTCTGCGATCTTTCTATCTCGACCTGCATCCATCTCGCTGAGCTGATGAGCCCTGTAATATAAACACGGGCACTTCTTGGTCGAACTACGGGCATATTCACGGATTATCACTCGCTATTGTGGGTTAGGGTTTTTACTACATACTTTTTTTCCTGTTGACAATATCACACAACCCCATAGCTACCCCCGCTTCCGCCACCATCAGCAAAGGAAGATTGTTCAACGGAAAAGAAAAGAAAAACTAATGTATAATCATTCTGTCTCCATCCAGTCACTCATTCTCTAGACCACCCCATCCTTAGTTGAGTTCCCCTTCTCTCTCCGCTTCTTCTCCATCTTCCTCGCCTATTTCCTGTCCACTGCTTCCAAATCTCTAACGCCTTTTCGGTTCTTTTTGTCCATAGCAGTTGCTTAAACGTTGTTACTACATACTTCAAAAGTGTTTGTGACCTGATGGGCCCAGAAGATCTTGCAGATGATCCCTCTCTTTGTTCCCTGGGTCTAGGTACATGCATCCCGGGTGCTGGTGGGGGTTAAGCATTGTGTTTGTGTCCACCCACCCGTAGAGGCGACACCGAGCTCTCAAAGCTCACGAATCATCGGAACCTATCCCCCATAAGCCGGTTTGGCAGTAGGTCTCGGTTACCTTCTATACATGTAGCCGTGATCTATCCAAGGGCCCTCTCGCGTAATGTGCTCTTAAATGGAGCTACTCAGTGCTCGTGTGAAACAAACCTGTAGCGACTAATGTTACGGATTCATAGCTTACTTGAAGTTTTCGTTTGTTATTCCCGCCCTTCTCCAACGGGGAGCGACCTGATGACTCCAGAACCCACAAACCCAAAGCCCCGAACCAATTGAGCCCGCACCTCTATATATCACCCAGAAGTAAGTCTCTGCACCTCCGCAAGAGGCCCTCACGACCAGCAAGACCCAAAGCAAAATCCCGGCCTAGACCGTACCCGCTGAAGTTGCATGCATCCCGCCAACCCTAAGCGCTACAAGTCGATAAAAAAAAGTTGAGGATTGCAAATCTCTTCGAGCCGGTAGGGTTCGTTGATGGAAGCGAAAGAAAAGTGCTGTGTGGAAGGCCCAATGCCAAGACAGTACTGCTTGTGGGTTATCAAGCCGAGTGAGAGGATGTGACTTGCGTGGGCCGGCACCGCACACACACACACACTCTCCCCCCCCCCCCCCCTCTGGCGACGACGGGATATGAGTACGCAACATCTTACTCAAACTGTAGATACTACTCTATCTCTCCCAACTAGCAACACCAGTTTGGAAGCCCAGACGGTGAGAGATGGCATTACAGGATTTAGACAGACATGTAGCTATAGCAACGCACCCCAGCCCAGGTACGGGCAACTAACAGGAATCAATGGCGCTTTGAAGAGGCTGGTACGGTTCCTAGGAAATTATTCAGTGTTGTAGCATTAGGGTTTTTACATATCGGGGTCTAGCTGACTTGGGTCTGCAGGCCATAGACTAGAGCAGAGATACCATATCGGCACTCTGCCATGACGAAATTCGAAACCTCGACCTCCTCCTAGGTTTGAAGCTACATGAGCGCTCAATGGTACAGGTGCCTACGCCCCCCGATGGAAATATGAGTCTCGCGATGTACCTCAAATGATCATGATACGAGCTAGCTACAAGTGTGAGCGCTATCGATAAGGCACATTCTCACAGTGTCGCGGGTAGGGGGTGAGGTATACCATAGACAGGAGCTAGGATAGGCCGTGTAAACAAAAGACACAACTATGTATGTATGTACTTCCCTCTCTCCAACACAGGCACACAAATACCCCCGCCAGTCGTTACAGCCTACCCAGCCCTCCCGCATACAGCCATTCTCTGGCGGGGGAACCCTAGCACAAACCTACTTATCTTCAGCACCACGGGCAAACTGTCAAACCAAGAACCATTGGAGTATAATGAAGCTGCCGACCAATACCGCCCGCTTCAGCAGAGCCTATGCTGCTGCGTATAAGCAGCTCAGGGCTCCTCGATCAAGAGCAGCCGTAATATTACACTGCTTGCCGAAGGGGTAAATGATTCCAACCACTGTATTTTCTTAGGTGTCCAATCCAACCCAAAGCCTAGTAAACAGCATCAACTAGGAGAGTTGATACTGTGAGTAATCTCGCTCCAGGATGCTTTCTCGGTGGCTATGCGGGGGGGGGGGGGTTAAGGATTCATTTGAGTGTTGTCGGGGTAAGTGGTAAGTGGATACTTTTGCCATTCTAGTACAGATACGATAAGCCTACATTTACCTACAGCGTTAACGACCGGAAGATTGTCGTTCTCATTATCCGCAGTTATCACATCCCTTTATACCGTCTTCTCCTTTGACTACAACCTCTACTATCGACAACTCATCCCCTATTTATATAAGATGGTTGGTACCATAGTCCTACCAGGAGAAGGGTCAACAAGGTAAGAAATGCAGCATTAAACTATTACCGTGTAGGTACTCCGTCTACAGTAGACAGCTAGCTATATTGTTTTTAGCTGCTGCTAAACTGTACAGTCTAAATGCGGTTCCAAACCGTCTGTACGCGTTGTAGAACAATGGTCCTCGGCTTAACGCTATAAATTCCTTTCTTCAGACGTCCGATCACCCATTACAGTATCACAAGTTCATCAGTCTTCTTAATTAAACGCCACCCCGACCGAACGACAAAAAACCTCAAAGAGGACATCCTAAGCCACCTATAGTAGCTCCACACATTACCTCGGAAACTCACGGCTTTTGATATGATCCCACTCTCAGTTCCCCCACCATCGGTCCCCCCGAAACCCGGGTATTTTTTTCCATTCGCCCCCCGCCCCAACCGCCCGGCTGAGCTGAGGTCACAGGCGGTCACTCGTCGATCACAAAACCAAACCGAGCCAAAAGCGCGACGATGTCATCGATGTAACCCCGTATTCTTTGTGTGTTGGGGGCCGAGAATGTACTTTACGTAGGTAAATACCCTATCTTGTTCCCAGTGCTGTCATGAGCGCCGTGTGTGCAGGTCGAGCCCAGACCACAATCAGCACTAAGGCTAGCTGCTGCCGCAAGATTATTATTTCGATCGGCATAGCCTGCAGCTGCGTAGGTACCTTACTCTGCATATCAAAATATGCAGTGCCCCTACAAATCCGAGATCTTGGTGTAACCACAATCTATTTCGGCCCACGTCCTGAAGTCCGAGAATCCCGAGTCTCGAACATCGTATATATTGTAAGGGTTTATATCATATATAAAATCCTTTAACCAACTTTCTGCAGGGCACACCCGAGTGATTAGTGATGATGATCAAACATTTAACCTGGTGCCTATCCGTCACGCTTCCTGTCACGCCCATCACCCACAGCTAGTGTGTACTGATCTGCCCTACCTCCATCCCTCCATCCCTCCATCCCTCCATCCCCCCCATATCTCGGATAGCACCTCCATCTACTCTATGAAACCAACATAGCCGCCTATAAACTAGCCCCCACCAATATAAAATTCATAAATCTACACCCCACACTAGGAAAACCAACACCATGACCCCAGCCAGGCACTATAATCGTGAACAGACTCTAGATCTATATATGAAAACATGGTACCTGCCAAGGCTCCCCCGGCTAGGTAGGGCACTATCTACTTTACACCACCTTTGCGCAGCTCCAGAAAGAAAGAAAAATAGAGTTCTGACCCCCCACCCTTCCGGGGGCTGAGAGGACCTGAAGAGCCACCCATCTACATACATGATGTAGGTACACACCCAGTGCCCACGATTCTCGTTCCACTGCGCCTCCGGCTGCACAACGGTGTATGTAACGAGTACACAGCAGAGCTAGAGTAGGTCGAGTCTGCACGCGCGTGCAAGCAAGGAAGGCATCTCGGTAGTAGTCCGGCCGGCGAACCTTTAAGGAGAGCTTGTCCAGCTGGGGATGATGATACGACCGTCGGGATGCGAAGCCTTCGGTAAAAACAAAAAAGAAAAAAAAAACGGTGGGGGAGGGAGGGCACGATCGATCGTGCGTCTATGTACCTACATAGTTACCTACTCTGGCTGGGTGCAACGTCGGCCGCACCGACAGCAGATCAGGTCCCCTTTCTGCAGATTGGAGTTAGATACATGGATGTGATATCGGATGGTGTTGATAGTGGGTAGGGCGGTAAGCTCGGTCAAATTAAGCCTTATATACTACATGTAGTAGACCACCCAGGCTAGGGGAAAATGAATGGCCGTGTATCACCGCATGCCCGCGAGTATGGAGGTTCAGTGGACTGGACGAAACACACAGCACAGAAGGCAACGTGGGATGGAAGTTGGAGTGGGATGGATGAATGGGATGAGAAGTGGGATAAGCGAAACACACACTCACACACGCACAAACTCCTCACCCCCCCCCCCCCCACGATGTGCAATAACACAAAAACTAAAACAAAAACAAATATTGTCAGATCATGTGGAGGCTATTACTCCACTCTCTTCCTCGCTAAGATTTCCCAATGTACCAATCCAGCGCCGCCATTCCCGTGGGGAGAACTCTCTTCTCTGCCTCAATTTCAAGTCAATCACGACATATCAACCAACAGCAGCTGGCTTGGGAGAAACCTAACCCTATCCCTACAAGTTAGCCCACGTCTGAGACAGAGACAATGCACGTCAACCTCAACGACGACATCTCCCCATTGTTTGGGCAAGGGCGGTATTGCGAATGGGGCTCTATGTGTGCGATTGATTAAATGACTTGCTTCTAAACATAACTGCCTGGTTAACCGATTTCTCCATATCTATAATCTGCGCCTTGAGAAAAGTGAAGTGAAGAAAAGAATATGTTTCACACAATTAAAAACTCAACCACTGGAGTAAGCATACATGTATAACTTTCAAGTAAGCACTTTAACCCAGTAAGAATACACAAATAAAATCCATACAGTATCAATCGAACCTCGATCCCCAAAACATGCACTTCGCACAATGAAGCTAGTTATTGAATGGCTTTTAAATGACAGAAAAAACCTTTCTTCTGTATAGAAAGGCTATGTTATTAAAAAGTGGTAAAGGATAATATATAGGGAAGGAAAAAAAAAACTACACAGATAGTACGCCGGTTGTTTCCCCCCACCACCCTTCCCCCCAATATCCCCTGATTGGATATATAATGCCAGTTTCCTCTAAAAGATAAACCACAAACGAAAAGACATGACGTGCAGTCTGCCAGTAGACAAAGTAGATAGAGTGAGAGAGCGAGATATAACAAAGCTCAAAAATAAAAAATATAAAAAAGACACTTCAAGTACTCCAAATCCAAAGCCCAACCAATACCCACCCCCTTCCCAATGACACCTTGTCGCCGCCGCCCCGGCCCCAACAAATGAAATCCGGACAACAAATAGACAGGAAAAAGGAAAAAAGAAGAAAAAAACACCAATACAAATGAAATAGATACTAGGCTTAAAACTTGTCATTTTTTTTGTTCTCCTCTTGCAAACACCCTTTCCCCTTCACCTTGCAACCCCAATAAGTGCCACTTGTGATGTTATTGCCATATTCCAATCAGCCACCTGCTCGTCCGCATCCATTTCCCATAAAGTGTCGGCCCATTCGGAGCTAATATTGAAATCCTCAAAGAGCCCAAGTCCTTTTGAGTTCTCCTCCGACTGACGTTTCAGCCCTGCTGCCTCCATCTCCTCCAGCGCCTCGAGCATCATACAACCTGAGCTTGCCGTTCTCCTCCGATCCATTCTCCTCGGCGGGGTCGAGAGAATCTGCCCGTACGAAGAAACCGATGATGCCGAAGACAGCATCAATTCTGGGGTGGATGTGAGAGAGCTTGTTATGCTCGGTTTTCTGTGCATTGGGGTGATCGGCAGTGACATCCTTGAATAGATCTCCTCGACATCATAGTCGCTGTCGCTGTCGTCTTCGTCTGATGAGTAGTCCCCAGTTGGGCTGTTGTAGAGCCAGGATGTTTTCACCTTCAATGAATCAATCCCTGGGTAGTAGATTGATTCAGCGTCGTCAAGGATCTTGATTTCGTCGCCAGTCAGTCCCCCGAATCCGATGGAGTCGTTGCGGACTTGCATCATGCTTTGCCCACCGCGGCAGAAGAAGGTGGCTATGGAAGATTTCCGTGAATTAGGAACTGAAGACTCCTTTGTGTAAACAAGTGCTGGCGAGTCCTCAATATCTGAGGACATACCATCATCTTCCTCGTCATGTAAAGGTGATGCTGTGGGGCGGGGTGGCCGGGGCTGTGAAGCCTGGTCTGGTGACTCTGATACCTTCTTGTATTTAGGTACTGATATTGTGATGTTATTGTTTGGAGCCAAGGGCGAGAATACTGGAGAAGCTGGGATACTCTCAAAGATATTTGTTGGCATCGGGAGGTATGTTTGGGTAAATTTAGCTGTGGTATCCACCTCTGTGGTTTTATTCATCGGCGATACTCCTCGAGATGCATCAAACCAAGGACTTGCCAGATATACGGGAGTAATCTCTTCCAAGTGTGGAACTTCTCGGTGAGTATTCTCTTCATGCTGATAGCTGTAACTTCTGTAGATTTCTTCCTTCTCTTCAAATTCTTCATCACAATCTTCTTCGAGTGTTTGAGAAAGTAGTTGTACTCCAGCCTCTGGGGACAGCGAGAAATCATACTCTTCCGGCGCAAGCATAGGCGTATCCAGCACGACCGCTGGTCCCAAGGATGGAACAGGTTCATTAACCCTTCTGATAGAAAATGGAGGAGATACCTTCTTTGGGGCTTGAAGATTGAGTGGTGGAGGTGGTGGTCGCCGGCTGATGCTCTTGTTACGCTTGGGAGCTGATTTGAAAAGTCGGAACCGTGAGTGCGCAGTCGCGCGAGTGTTTGGTGTAAGAGGTATGGGTGATATGGGTGTTCGTGCGACTGGAATCACAGGGCTTGGTGGAGTATCATCTCTCTTCTTGCTGTGGAACTGAAACGGGTGGAATCCTTTGAATATGGAAGTTTTTGTGTTGATTGAAAGAGGTTCCTGTTCCTTGATCCTCATCTTCTCGATCTTTTCGATCTTCCCAACAACTCCAACCTCTTCGTCACTATACTCTGAAAATTCATCATCCTCCTCAATCAAAGTGACGGCTGGTGAGGCAATAAGTTCGTCTCCAAATGCTAATGGTGAATTTTGGGAGTACTGCTTCTTTATGGAAGCAATGGATGTCATTGAAGACCTCTTTGAAGACCACGGCGATGATGACATGATTGAAACACCCTTGCTTGATGGAGAAGCTTCACCGCCCTCTGCCCTATATGGCTTTCTACCAATACTGGCCTTTGGCGAACAAGGCCTTGAGATGGTTGTTCTAGGCGTTGCTGGACGGGGGTTGAACGAAAAATCTGGTTTGAAGACCATGTTGGGCGGTTGACTATACTAATCGAAACAGCATATCAATATGGAAAAAAACTATTTTTGAAGCACTGCCGGGCTGTAGTGGATATATGTAGTTGCTAAAAAATGTGAGTAAGGTTGTGTTTGTTTTTATGGGGTTAAAAAGAACCTACTGCAAGCTCGATCAGGCCGATTAAATCCGGGGGGAGGGGGGTATTTGTTTTTTTCTTGTTATTTCCAAATAGAGGTCCGGATGGAATGATAGTACTAATACAAACAATAGTACTTTTAAAGACGGGGATGGCGGGTACGGCGTGGTAATATGGTAAAAAAGAATAACGGGGGGTTATTATTTTTCTTACTTTAATGAAAGCTGTGGAGGTGGAGCAAGCCGAGGGTTACATATACCTATATAAATCCCCGGCATTTCTCTATGCAAAACCGGTACGCGTTAGGGGTCCTTCTGGAATTTCCAGGTAAAGTGACGGTGTTGAACCGTGCCGCAAGCTGAAAACAGATTGGTATAGTCGTAGCTGGCTCGTTTCCATGGAATACTTGCCTGTAACTGTAACTGGTCTTGAGCGTTTGGACTTTTCACCCTTGCCCGGTACACAGACACACAGGCACACACAGGGCACACAGACTTATTGTCCTGGCACTTTACAGGGGCTTATGGGTCAGCCCGGCGATCTGTCAAAGCCCAAAGCTCTCATACATACATGTGCATACATACATCCTTGTGGGGGCTCCTGTTACTGTTGGTGGTGGTGTTCACCTGTCCACTGACTACCAACTGCCCACTAGTTCATGCTGTCGTTATCGTTGTCGGTGCCAACACAGGTCTCTGAATATACCGGCCTGAATGGCTGGATTGAGACTCATATTGACAGTCATCGTAAATGATCTCTCGATTATTCACATGCCTACTATAAATGTAGGTTCGAAACAAATGAGAGTGAGAGAAAGTTATGAGCCAGTCCTATGATATATTGATAATGAGAGACACACAAGTGCGGGTGGGCGGGTATCCGCATTGGACAGATTGTGCCCCGGTTTACCGCGTTTGTGCTATATCAAATATTGCTTTTTTTTTTTTCCTTTGTAATACCGCGGGTGCCTTCTTAGGTCTCAGCAATATTGTTGGTTTCCTTCTCCACCGAGGTTTTCGTTCGTTTCTTTCTTTTTCTTTTTCTTTTTCTTTTTTAGTTTTCGTTCCCAAATTACGAACGACATCATCGAGAACGTGGAATTGAGCAATTGATATTATTGTAACTTCCGTCATTCACGAAGTCCAGACTCCTCCTTTTTTTTTCTCGTCGCAACTAATAATAATAGCCTCATCACGGCCTTATTTACGGAGATCCAACCCCGAAATAGGTTCGTCCTAGCCAAGAGCATACCTACTACATTTTGTATATGGCATCTGGATAAGCACTGCTACTACCTGTAGCGAACAAGTAACGCGCCCCAGAGTTTAGTAAACACCCCCATCCTCTTGAAAAACCCAAGGCTTTTTTTCAGCGACAGACCCATACAAATTCGGTACCCCGCTAACCCGAAAAGAAGGCTGCCATCCCCGGTATCAACAAGGCACGGATTGCACTCGCATCCTCAGGGGTCGTGCGGCTCGGCGAAAGGGCACGAAAGCGACCCAACATCAGTTGCACGAACTCCGGATGCCTGCCCTACGGTGAGCGTTTTCTTTTTCCTTTTTTGTCCTTTCGTTTGTTTCCTTTTCTTCCCTATCGCCAAAGGCCAGAAGCGAGCTTAACTTTTCCATTATTAAAGAAACTCCGAGGATCGGCCATGGATGTAATAATAGCATTGCGAACCTGCATACGATCCCCGCAACCAGATGGTTAAAGGAATAACAGTTGCAATTCGATCACAAATATCGGGTTTGGAATCATCCGATCGTCTATTATGATAATAAACCGCTTGGGAACTGTTAAATGCTTTACCTGTCCGTCTATATTTCTATATTGAACTATATTATAAAGTACATGTATGTACCGTACTTAGGAGAGAGTCGAAATTGAGGTGATGTTTCTCGGTTTTAACCCACTAGTGGCTACCACAGACCACCGACACCAAAGCGCCCTTTATTACCCTTATGCAAGCCAAAGCTTCGAAAGCTTAGGTAGTAGATTCCATTGAAAAATCTCACCTAGTGGTCTTACCGATGAGACCGTATGTTTGAAAGGTAAATACTCCTATTATTATCCCTGTTTTGGTGGTAACACTGCAATGTGCCGCTGTGCTGCTGTACTCCCGTAGGTACTCCCGTCACATTAAAAGGGGACCTGCCAAGATGGTATGCGGTTAGACTAAGCCTCACGCCGTGACATCATTCTCGTGATGTTACCGACAATGGAGTGCGCAAGATATACTTGTAGGTATGTAAGTACGATCACTACGTCCTTCTTCCCCTCTTCTTCCTTGATTTTTGAAATAAACCTCCATATTTTGCGTTGCAACCACGTTACACAGGCCCAAAAGTCTTTATTATTCAGGCTTCAAAATGCCAGACATCTCCTCTCTTGAAACTTGGTATCTTAATCAACCAGCAAACTCTGCCAATTTCTGAGGAGAAACAACTTTGTCTGCAGACATTATGACACTGCGCCGGATGAAATGAAAATCATCATCAGCACTCCATCTTGGTCATTAACAATAAGTATTGCGGCCTCCTTCCAAGCAGACGTCGGCGCCATCGATCTTGGGGCCGATGGAAACATCGTCTTGCCTTAACAATCTCAGGAGAAAAGAGATCGTAAAATCTCATCGCGTCCGTCTTTCTAATAAAATTTCAACAATGGCCGCTTCAGTACCAAATATTTGTCGCATGTAATATACATGTGCGCTCCGTCAATCTTTATTATCTGTAGAAGAGAAGAGTCGAGAGCCGTAAATTCGTCATAATTAACGCTTGCATGTCTGACAAAAGCAATGGCCAGCCAAAAAGACCTGGGACAATAGCCGTATGCCTCACAACCCCGGATTCTTTCTGGAACCCCATGACCGCCTTGCAGGTGAAATCACTGCTTGCCAAAGCGCAGAAATCATTCTGTTCTATCTCTCACTCTCAGACAATGCGTCCCAAAGGCTCATCTCATTAGTGGCGCGGTCGCCATTCTATAATCCGTTCTTTGAATCTTTCTTGATTATTAATGCTAGAATTCTTCCGCCGCTCTTCACATGCGCAGATGTGGGCGTTGCCATTCGTAGCGTCACTATAACTTCTTTCTTTCTGACGAAGATTTAGAAATAGTTAGATTAAGCCGTCGGCGTTCTTTCCTCATTGTTAGTTTCGCGGTAAAGATGATCTTCGAAGCACTCAGCACTCTCCGTGTTCTTGTGTATGGCCCGGCTGATCGCGCTTTAAACTATACCAGCGCTTGTTGTGCCGTAATGTGGTCAGCCTCGCTTCTGCGTCACATAACTTCTTGAAGTTCGGACCTTCCTTAGGGTCTGAGATTCTCTGTGGGTCTCTTCTTGTCCAGCCGAAACAGAATCTCTCTAGCTAATCCTCAACTGCTTTCTTGATGTCACGTAAATCATATTGAAAACACATGTCGGTGGCCGTCATCTCTGGAAAGTCATGAGTTGTGGCAGCATGGATATTCTGTGGGAAAACCGTCCAGCTATAAATGCGGGACAACAATAGAAATAAACCGCTAAGCTTTCTGGCATGTCCATAGCTAGCTTTGGGAACAACCTGTGTTTATCTCATTCTTTTTCACTATGATACAATCATTTCGTGTTATTCTTTATTCAGAAACGCTCCTCTCTCTGAGAATAAACCTCTCGCCGTTTATTTCTTTCACGCCTTTCTGCGGCGGAGGATAAAGTTTCTCTTTGTTTTTATATTGCGAATTCCACTCTTTCGAAAAAGCTCATTCTCTATTCCCTCAGCCAGAGGAGATATGATCTCAATAAATATTTTCATAAAAATCGCACCCACTGTCTTTTCGACTCTACAAGTAACGAATATTTATAATCGTCACTTATCTTCTCATACTCGTTCAATTATTCCTCAAGATATTTTCAGTCATTCTCATAATCCACTGATTATCCTTGGAGATTTTAATATTCATGCTTTCATGGCCGTCCTCTGTTCCTTTTCATCGAAGCTTTGCGGCTTTCAGGTCATCTTTTCAGCAGCGTCTCTAAGGCGTTCTCTCATTAATAGCAGTATATCGAGAATCTCTCTCTCTGGCGAAAGCGGAGTTATTGACGCCGCGTTCATGCCGGCCAGCTCACGATTAGCAAATGGCTCCTCTCTCCGCAGGACCACAGGCTACCCATTCTGCTTCTTGACTTACGATTCAGATTTTTCTCCATATCTATTTCATTGGAATCATTGACTGGAAAATGGATCCGTATTAAGGATTCTGTCGATAACCGATATCGCGAGATAAACCTGGTTTGAGACATCCCTGTGAGTTATTAAAAGCTCGTCAGGGCCCATAAAACAATCTGCAAATGGTGTGGTGGAGCATCATCTTCTTGCTTGCAATCTTGGCTCGGTCGGCGTGCGGAAAAGTAGCCCGAAGCAATGTTCGCAACTTACTTCAACGCCGTGTATTAAACAAAACCATGGAGCAAACTTTGTGTCAAAGCGGACGTTAAGGGCGTGTGGAAAGCTCAAAAAGATGGCGCCAGGCAGGATCGTATATCTGCACTCCCATTCAGCTCACTGTCATTAGCGAGAATCTTGTCAGCATTTTTTCCGCGAGACAAGACCTCCACTATTCAATATAAAAGGCGTCGTTATCGGCTCACGAGAAATCTCTGACGTCTTGAAAACAATAGTAATGTTTCTGCTTTCGTAGATACAATCACTATCCGTCTGGAAGGGGATCTGTGAAACTAACTTATTCTACCGTCTTTTGAATCATCCTCTCAGATTAAAATCCTCTCTCTCGTAAAAAAAAAAAGCGAATTGATCGCAGCAAAACAAAGCGCATTATCTCTCTCCAATCCGTCTGGTATTATTGTTCTCCATAAAACCATCTCAAGATTACGGAGAAAGTGATGGCCGTCGACTTCTATAGTAGAAATACTGGCGCTTATTCATCCACGTCTTGGATCCGTCGCGGGATTGTCAACAACCGGCATGGCATCAGCAAACTTCGTTTGTCTCCTGATGTCTCGCTGAAGCTCAGGAGACTCAAAAAATATCCAGGAGCCTCAGGAGGCTCTCAGGAGGCAGGGAGACTGTTGGGAGACTACATCTGTAGTAGTAGTTCTTGCGATGCCTTCTGTTCTCCAATGAAGTCGAGCGATACAACGTCACGAGGCCTCAAAGTTTCCATATTTCTGTGGATATCGAGGAGGTTTTGATCGCGTCGTAAACAATTCGCCATGCGCGTTAGGCTTCAGGCCACATATATGACTGGATTCTATCGCTTTCTGTCCGATCGTCATATCCATTTCTTTGTTTAAAATTTCTCCAAAGATCGCTCAGGTCAAGTAGGTCACATTTCAGCGTTAAACTTCTTTTTCTTATATCGTGAATCTTTCTCCATTTCTGGCCAGGGATTACGTTGTCGTATGTGAGCGGCTTGGCCATTCTGATGCAGACGAAAGTCTTGCTCGAGACAACGTTAATACCTTACTCACTTTCAATTCGCCGGCTCAATGGCAGCAAAGAATATTAGTTTCTCGATGGCTAAAACTGAGTTTATTATTTGGAGAAGCAGCGGGATCACTCACTTAGCTACTTGTGCAATTATTCTCGAAGACGTCACGCTTTAACCCGTCTTAAAAGTCAAATGGATGAGCTTCTGGCTCGTCCTTTGGCGTCTGTTTCTTAGATTATCGTGGCCTCTTTTGGACTGATTCAACGCTTACCATCCATGAGCAAGGCTCTCCTCTGCTGCCTTAGATTAGCTCGTAAAACAATCCCTTATCTTTCATCTGAACAACAGTTTTTACTCAACCTCCATACAAAACTTCCTAGTAAAATTCTGGAACTCAGTCGCCGGATGGTAGCGGGATGTTTCAGATCAGCCGTCTCGGCCTCTACGTAAAGCAGCTTCACTCTACTGTTCTACATGGAATTCCTGACTAAATTTGCCGTCCAGGATTCTCTGGCATCGCTCTGATAGCGTTCTGAGCAGAATTTCCATTAAAACACATGTCTCAGTATCATTCTTATTCATGCTCTGCTCACGAAGGAAAATCAAACCAAAAAAATGGGCTCGATCTTAAGAAAAGGCGTTTCTCTCTTCATCGACGTCTGTCTTGTGCGTAAGATTCTTATAGAAGCGTCCATGTAAAAAATGGCAGAACTAAAAGATTCTTCTTGTTGGGCGAACTTCTTTTCCTCAGGATTATTATAATTTCTCTCTTACTTCTGCTCCAATTTACAAAAGCTACATAAATTCGCCTCAAGGATTCATAAACTTAGGGTGGTAGAAATTTATCTGGCCTTAAATCACGGATAAGCATCAGCGATACAGATATCTGCGCAGATCACGGTCAGGAACCTGAGCTACATATGCGCAATCTTCGTCTGCTTGCAAAGAAGCGATTAGAGAAACTTATCATATCTGGCGTTCACTAGAGAAATTTGGGATAATAAAAACTTCTTTCTTTGCCATGGCGTTTATAGCAAAACAAAACAAAACTTAGGTTAAAACTTAATCTCTCTCTGGCTCAGGTCGATAGACTCATGGATTCTCTTTCTCCTAGTATTTAACCACGCGAATATCTACATCTGTACGCAATATTAGGCGCAAGCAGAAAACTGCGGAAATCGTTCGGAGGATTGTAAAATACGTCTTGATCTCGCTGTAATTTTGTTTTATTTTTCATCTACGCATTACTATTACGAAAAGTTTCCTTTGTTATTTTGTGTTTTGCTTTTTGTGTTTTTGGGGGAAGTTTGTTTGTATTTGAAAAGGGGATAGGTCTTTTATGCCATAGTCTATGACTGCACGCAACGTTTTGTACCTAGAAATAAAATGATATGATTTAAAAAAAAAAAAAAAAAAAAAAGTACGATCACTACCCAAGGTTTGGATACATGTAGTGGGGTACATTTAAGCCCCCTCAGTTCATGCATGTTCAGATGACGATGGTTGACATGTAACTGGCGTTGATAAACGTGGTGTCTGTGATAGGTGTCCTCGTTGCTATGAGGGGAACCACAAATACCAACTCACGAACGTATCCGCATCTTGACTTCCGAAGGTCTCGGTGGTTGGCCTTTGGTTCGTAGGAAACACAAATTTGTTATATCCGATGAAAATGCCGTGACACGTCCGTTAGGGGGTGATGTTCCAGTTTTAGCTATATCTAGCTTATCGATGACAGCAACCAAGAGTCCATGTGCGGAGATTAAGAAAAATGATCATGCGTTGCAAACTCATTGTCCGCAAGATGGTGACGACTGTGGCACCGTAAATTTGGAATTCCTAGAAGCTTCCAACAATATTCTCCGATCTTGGGTCCCAGTGTTGAAAGTCATGACCACTCACTCGACAACGTTACACGAATCTTTAAGCCTACTCCTAAATGTCCCCAGTAACGGTGATTCCATCAGTATACCTATATGTAGCTCTTGTGTCTTCGCTCCTCAACAGTTCAAATTAATAAAGCGAAGAATATGATGATAGAATAGCATACCGAAAATCCAAGTGTGGCCGAACCATACCCGGGATTGAAACACTACCTTATTAGACAGCTATATGATTACGAAATCACCAGTCAAAACGAGGTGCTTGAGAACATTCCAGCCTATGATCCCACTTTCGTAATCTAGTTCTCCAGAGATTTCTAAGTTCCAGAAAGAATTCTCATAGTTTGTTTTTGCGGGGAAATATTGAGATCGAGTAGTTTGCTGCGCTTGCACCCCACGCAGGTACCGGGGATACTCACGTTATAGGTATGGTTGGTATCAGCATGCTTCGATAAAGCAGAAGAGCCTGCTAGGTTTTCAAGATCCCAAACCCCCTTGTGTGATAATCCATGATTCACTCATCACTCGTGATGGATCCATGATCTTGGTGGTTGGTTCTGCACGGTACACTCAGCTACCAATTGAAATGGAACAAACAAAGCTGGCCCATGTGTGTGGGGAGCTGGCATGCATGACAGTTATGTTTCAATTTTTTTTTTCAGTTAGTGATCAAGACATGCTTGATAGAGAACTTCGTAGCGGAGGAGGAAAGCTAATGGAGAAGTTGCTTCCCGAATCGAACCACGAGCACAAGGGAAACAGAAACTTGTTTGTTGTCCCATCATCAATCACAACATAACAACAGCCAGGTATCAGCTTGGTGAGTAAAATGTATATTGAAAGAAATCGCGCGGGATAAACTTTAACCGGGTGTGTTTACTATTTGGGAATCCGCAACCTTTCTGTAGCACTGCAGCCGTGATTCCATCATCGCTCCTCACTCGGTCAGAGCTCCCGGTTGAGAAATGGCTTGATTGACATGGCCACCTTCCGGCCTAATTGATCGAAGACAAAAAACTGGCATCTAACTTAGACAGGGAACATGGATCGATAGACTTAGTGGAAATCCCCCCACGATGAGATTAAGATTAAGGGAGGCCTAGCCTCGCTTGTTACCCTCCCATATGCACTCTACCCCTGACTTCACACTAGAGCCTACGTATGTAGATGATTTCTTCTTATTCTCCGGAGTATGCACCACCATACTAAATCAAATATATATACGCGAAAACAATGATCTGATAAGATTCGACCATATTTGGAGCGAAGCTCTACAGCTTCCATCTTCGTCACTCGGAGATTGGCCGAATTGTTCCCGACTTCCGAGTGTATTACCTACATCTAGATGTAGGTATCTACTCAAGTCGGCATATGAGGTATCCTGTTGACCGGAGCTTTGACTACAAGATCTTATGATCTGCCAGAACAATAATCGTACCGATTCAGCATGGGGAGTTAACCTGACAGGTCGAGCGCCGCGATGGAGTCTATGGAAACTCTCCATAAACGCTGACTCTATATCTTTTTTTCTCTTTTCTCAATATGAATTCCAATTCTTACTGACCTTCTAGCCATTGATTTTGTTCGACAGAGACACCTAAGGGCAAGGTCAGAGATTTGGAATTCGGCTTACCCCAATCCCAGTTGCCGATGAAGTTGGATATACTCGGCCAGTTGATGATTTCCGTCCTAATATCTTCAGGAGACTATAGAAACGAGGTCAATTTGAGTGAAGGGATCATGACCTTGCGCAGCTCTAATAATCTTCCTCTGGGGCTATCCTAGTCGCTATCTCAAGCTGGTGGCCCTTTTATTTGTATCGACGCCCAGGCTCAGTAAACGGTTCAAGTACTGGAGGAAATTTGTTGATATCTTGCGACATCTTTAAAAGGCTCGGTTTACCGGTTTGGGTGGAGTTTTTGGCCTGCTTTTGCGGAACATAAAAGTTTTGGTTACATGAACCCTCATGGAAGCCTTCGAAAGTACTAGGTGGTTTAAAGTAGAGGTCGACCTTTATACTAAGTTTCTGCTAAATGTCCCCATGAAAGCAGCCTCACTCTAATCTATCCATCAAAAGCACAATGCAATCCGATCTTCCAAGTTCCGCAAAAATAAAATCAAACCACCACAAACAACACGCAATCAAAACTCCGTCAAAAGAACCAATGGTTATTTTTGGCTATCTAGAATGCAGATATTGTTTCACTTAACGAATATTACATAAAAAAATTAAGAATTATGAGCAGAAGGGGCCCGTGTTTCCATCGCATCTGCCCGGGTATATGAGATTCTAGTCAATCTCTTGCCCTTGGGATTTATGTCTTTGATCCCGTCCTGACCAACTTTGGCCATTTACAATTAATTAACCACCGATCGGTCTAACTTAATGAACTAACTAGGCAATCAATCAATCGGTAGCTATAGATCTAGACCTAGCCCTAGAAGGTCGTGATTTTCTGTTTTACTACATACATGCACCAAATCTACTTGCAGGTGAAGTATTGTCTTTCGTGATAGCATGGTTGGCAACGCGATTGGGACAATGCTTAATTTACCCCAAGTACTACGGGGGGGGGGTAAGGGAAAGTCTCCAGAGCTGCGGCCATGGCAGGCCATAGTTCTGGAGACTTTCTCCTACCCCCGTAGTACATGTACCACCTAGGTTTAAGAGGAGTTCATAACATTTGCTTGGCGCTGATGACTACTTGATCAGGGTATATAGAAAGCGCGTTATTACAGCGGTGCCGTGTCAATCTCTAAGATGTTTCAGCCTAGGCCTCCATTGGAGGTTTTTTCTTTTTTTTTTTTCTTTAAAGGAGAGCACCACTTACTGAGCAGAGCGTAAGGGATCCAAACCTGTATCCTGGGCTCTCACAAATAGTTACTGAAACATCCCTCGGGCCCTTTGAAACGGCCACTTAAGTACACTTGCTCACAGTTCCTTCCTGCTGATGGCGGCCAGGGACCCCAAACCAGCAGCTAAGACCTTGGCGACGCCAACCCTAAATTACAATAAAAACTGCCATCAGACAGGATCCCCCCCAGGTGAGTGGTACATGCAGTTCCCCCCCCCCCCCATCGAGTACATGACATCGACCTGCTCACTAATTCCTCACGCAAACATCCCGCATCCCGCCACGTTCCACGCCTTGAGATCAGTGGCACGCCTTATCTCACAAATCATCTAGGGATTGGGACTTGCTTTGCTCTGTTTGATGTGGTAGTGGTACATCCCGCGGCCTTGCATCAGTACATAGTGATTTCATGCATATTTCCACGCGCGGAATTTTGGAAGCTTCCTCGAAGGTTCTGAGGTTTCAGCCTCAGTGTGCGGTAGACGTGCGTGCTGCGATGAGGTCTTGAGCGGATATTACATATCGAACGAAAGGGGAATCAGCGTGGCGTATAGTTAGCATTATGGATATAACTCTGAAATATCTAAATAACGGGAACTCTGATACTAGGCTTGTTTGAATATATCTCGATATATACGCACATGCGGTGTGGTGACCGCTAGTCCTATGGATCATGAGGGATCACTCGGGTTTTGTATGACCACATGCCCATAGGACTATCGCAACCCTCTACTCCTCGCCTCCACCCCTCTTCTAGATTCACGCTAAATCACCGAAGCAAATTGGCAGAGGAGTAGAGGGTAAACAACCAATAACTTAATCGGTTCTTCTCCCACTACCATTTGAGAAAAGAAAAATAAGAGTTAGGTGTAATTAAGGGGTCTGTCCTCTGCAAAAATCGTGATAAATATATACGTAGGTTAAGTACATGTGCATAACATATAGCCAATATGTAATGTGTACAGGTATTCGGTGACGTGAGACTTAATTTGGTACAGCCCAACGGTCAATTTGTTAAAACTAATTGCAGGGACGCGTATACTAAACGTCATGCCGTCCTCTTTCAGGTCTTCAGTCCTTCATACTAGGGGTAGCCACCTCGCGATGCGAGTTGTAGGACTCTATCTATGTCAATATCAAGTCTTTCAGGGCCTCTACATGAGTTGTTTTTGGGGGCCTATGCCCCCTTCCCTCTCCCCCTCCCCCCAACCTCGCTCTAACTCCCCCCATCCTTTCGCTCCCTTCTCCTACCTGATGATATCAGTAGTTCTAGTTAGTAGTTGAATTAACTTTAACTCCGGTACTGGGAGCAATTGGTTTGGGTGGGCTGTAATCTAGTACATAATCACGTGTGTCACATAAGTATACATGTAGTATGTATAATATTAGGTGTGAATTAAGCACAGCGAGTAGAAAGCGACAGCGTGTCGAAATGTCTTCTTTCTTTCGTATTTTTAAGGCCTCAATGCCGAAGCTGATACGATGCAATGTTAACTGGGTATTAGCATCTACATGTACTTCCCGCGAGAATAAGTTTCCGCTACTTCTGTGTTGCAACAGCGTCTTCTCGCGCAAACCTGGTGGAGACTTATTCTCGCTGCAAGTACATGTACCAGCTATCAGCTAATTGTAATAAGCCTACATAAGTACATGTAGTTAGTAGCCTCTGTATAATTATATATACATGTAGTCAACGAATGTCCCTAGAATCGGCCGATAGTTATAGGTTTATATATCGCCATGTAAGTAAATTCGCCAATGTCAAAGGTCCCAATACATGTAGTCAGTAAAGCGAAATAACGTGATTGAGTGTGAATCCTTATTTCCAGGGCTAGGGTTCCGGCGCATCATAACCAACCACTCTGGTTTCAAAATCCACAAGAAGAATCTTCCAGAAGCGCTTTAAACGCGTCTAGGAAACATCTTTACGCGTCCTAGCCCAAAGTCAGAGGTAGGAAAAGTGAGTGTTCTGTGATAAACCGCGCCAAATCACGTGTATCAGGGACTGTTTAGCTTGGCACCCTTTCCACGCGCAACACAAAGCGCGACATCCCATCATCATCGGCACCCACACACCTAAACACCTCTTCCCCACTCATCCCCTCCCTCCCCTCCCCCCATCCCTCTACACATTTTCTGTTCGAGTTGCAACTTTGTCGATTTTAGCCTTTTTTTTCATCCCGAATTGACTTACCATTCTCTACTACTACTTACTTGCTTGCTTCTAATTCCCCCCAGGAGCCAGTTTTTGCAACGTTTTTCGAGATATCGCCATCAAGAAAATCGGTCACTCAGCTATAGCTATAAGACAGACTAGAAGAAACGAGAGAGATGGCGCCAGCGCGCCGATCTACGAGGTCGAGGGCGGAAACGGCGGATAATAAAACGGAGACAGCGCTAAAAGCTCCCGCAACACGTGTTGCGAAGAAAACGAAAGCTGCTGCTGCGAAAGAAGTCGCCATTGTGAAAGAGACGATTCAGAAAGAGACAGCCGAGGAAGAGGCGGTGGAGAAAGAGACAGCCGAGAAAGAGACAGCCGAGAAAGAGACAGCCGAGAAAGAGACAGCCGAGAAAAAGACGGTCGGGAAGGAGGCCGAGGAAAAGAATGTACGGAGGTCTACACGAGCCAGGAAAGGCGCCAATACTGAAGCAGAGAAGGAGAAAGTAGTGGAGGCCAAAGATGGAGATAAACAGGAGACTGGGGAGGAAATAGAGAAGAATGGAATTGAGGAAGCTGACATTACACCTGCTGTCCCTGAATCTCGGCCTGTGCCTACTAGCGATGTCGGCCCAACCAAACCACCCGTAAAAGCCAGAGTGACCCGGGGCCGTGCTACTAAGGGACAGACTACAGTCACCGCACCAGTGGAAGAGGAGGTGGTTGTTGACGAGGCCACTATCACTTCTACTACACCCGCCCCCACAGTTAGGCGGTCTACACGAGGAAACCGTGGAACGTCAGAAGCTCCTGCAGACAGTACCATTACTGTAGTACCCCCTGTGGAAAAGCCTAAACGCGCAAAGAAGGTCGCCTCGGAAATTTTCGAAACTACCGCCGCCGAAAGTGCTGCCGCTGCCTCTTCAAGCGCAACACCTCATTGGGCTAAAAAGAAAGAGAGGAAGGCAGAGGTGGAGCTAGTTGCTAGTAGCGAGGCGGATGCCCCAGAAAAAGCGGCAGGGAGAGGAAAGAAGAGGAAGGCTGCAGCATCAAAAAAAGGGAAGGGGAAGGCAAGGAAAGTACAAGAGGAACCCGAGGAGCCTGAAGTCGAGGAGCCCGAAGCCAAGGAGCCCGAAGCCAAGGAGCCCGAAGCCGGGGAACCCGGAGCCGAGGGGGCCGTGGCTGAGATTTCTGGTACTCCCACCAAAGAGCCAATCCCAGCCGCCGAAGAGGAGTCCACTATCGACAACGATGCAGTAACAGATCACGAAGTTGCCAGGAAGGAATCTAAGCACCCCCCCAATGCAACCAAGCCTTCAAAGAAGGCAAATGCTACTGCAAAGAAGACCGCCACTAAGAAGGCGCCAGTTACTAGAAAGTCAGCAAGGGGGAAAAAAGCCGAAGAAGTTGCCCAAACAGCCGAAAATGGAGATGGGCCTGCTCCATTTGAGCAAGCAGGTCTAATTGCGGAGGATACCCCGGTGGCCAATCCACAAGTGATCACGGAATCTTCCCAGAAAGTCAATGACGAGGATATTGCCCCAAATCCAGTACCGGAATCTTCACAAGCCACCGAAATGGATGACTTTCACGGGGAGGATGTAGATCAAGCACCAAAAATCCAAGATTCCGGAGTTTTCATTGAGTCTTTCAGAAGCACTCAGGATAAGCCAGCAGCAGCCCCCAGGGAACAAGTTGACATCAAGGAGCAATTGAAGGGAGATGGCGGGAACGAGGACTCCATGCCCGTGGAGGGGGTTAGGAACGAGAGCGCTAGCGCTACTATGAATGAGGATCCCTCATCTGGAGAGAGGACCGAAGAAGCTAAGGGTTCCGTTTCTGCAACAAGGAGTGATGGCCCTGGGGATCAGGTAGGAGATGCCACCGAAAAGATATTTGGGGCTGATTCTCCACCTACCAGCAAAACTAAAGCCCCCAAGCCTAGAAAGAAGTCTGCGGCCACCAAAAAGAAAGAGCGTGCAGCTACAATCAAAAAAGCAAAAAGTAAACCACAACCTGAAACTGACGCTGATGGTGATGTCAATGTCGATGCTGAGCCGGAGGTAGAAGTTGGCCACAAAAACGCCCCTTCAAGCGCGAGGGTTATTGATCCTGCTACTGTCCTTGGCCCGAGAAAGAGCGGTGGTGTTGTTAAGAAAACCACAACGGCCAGGAGGGGGAGAAGTGCTGCAGCCAAACGGGGGGTCTCCACAATCGGAACTATTCAAGGCGATGGAATTATGTCCGACCAGGGCAATGATGCAAAGCCAGAGACCATTGGCGAGAAACCGAAAGGTGTTCAAGATGATGAACCAATTAACTCTGTGCCCGAAATATCAGTCAGGCAGGGCTCAAGTGAAGCAGTTACTCGCGTGAGCGGGGATGTTTTGGATGAAACAGTTCACGGGGAAACTTCTAGGAAGATTTCAGAGGAGGCTATCGCGTATGATGAGGATGAAGATTTTGCTTTACCAATGTCTAAGCCCATTATCCTTTCCCCGACCAGATTCACCTCACCAGATCCCAATCTGGACCCTATCAAGAGTTCAGTACCATCATCGCCGGTAACTTTCAATCTATCGCATCCGCAGCTACACTCCTCTCCACTTCGTAATGCTAGTCAAGAGCCCGTTCTTGCCTCTCCAGGATCGGTTACCACACCTAGGGGCCCTTCGCCGATCAAAAAATGGGCAACTCCTAATAAACATACGCCCAGTCGCCTCTCTAAGAGTGGAACCCCACTCAAAAACCTTGAAGGTAAAAGCATAAATCTTTGACTTTTAGAAGTATACTAATCTCGTTACTATCTCGCCTTAGACTCGAGAGATATTAGGAAAGTCGCCAGTACCCCCACACGGGCGCTGAATGTCGATGTCCAAAGCAGCCCAGTTATGATGCCACCCCCGACCCCAGATCTTGTTGCTGGCGATGGAAGAAGCCCAGTCAAACAAACGCCAACCAAGGAGCCATTGGTAGGCGATGTTGTCCTGAGTAATTCAAAGATCACCTTAGAAATGGAAAATAAAGGGCATATTAATTCAAGTCCCGTCAAAAACCCGACACCTATAAAAGGTCAAACTCAAACTCACTCTCACTACATGTAGTTACCAACTGCTAATAGTTTCACAGCCGATTCTTTTATTTTATCTAGCCCGGCTGGTCGCTTAAGCTTTTCCGAAGACCTCCCCAGCCCAGCTGCAAGGAAATTGGAGAGCGGAATCCCACTTCTAAAGAGCCCAGTTACATCTGGTCCCTCAATAAGTAGTCCTATCAAGAAAACCAAGCTTGGTAGGTTGTTTGAAATTTTTCTTTTGCTCGATCTTGTTAACAGAAAATGTAGATTTTTTGAGAAACACGAAGACCTCAGCACTAAGTTCATCACCAAGTTGGAACTTGTCTTTTACCTCGGGAGATGGCGACGACGATGAAGATGAAGATGATAACGTCGGTGATGATACATTTGCTGATCGGGAGTCAGTCCAAAACGAGGATTTTGTTGATAGACTCGGTGAAGGGGTATCTATAGAATCTGTTCATAAAGAAGTAGTTGATCAGGAAGAGACTTTTGCAGAAAAGCCCATGACTATTCCCTCTAACATGCGTAAGTCACCCTTTGCGAAACTTTTTGGGGTTCAACTAACAAAACCAACGCGTAGCCCAAGAAGAAGGGGAAGAGAGAAAAGAGATTGGTGAGAGTAGTCCATCTAACCTAAACGAAAGTGCCCTGTTCAGATTGCTTGATAAGGCTAAGAGTGCTATTGAACAAGGTATACTCTCCTCTATCTCCATTCTTCCTGGTTATTACATGTATCTAACGCGCAATAGAAGAGCTTACGCCTTTGATCCCTGAGTCAAAAGGCGATATCGCCGAATGTGATCTTACATTCACAGCATCTGACAATGATTTTGACGAAGATATCCCGTCCTCTCCTTTGGAAGAGTCCCCACTGAAACCTCAAGAGTTTTCATATGAGCCTACCGCAAGTATCTTCCCCCCTAAGCCGGAAGATGGCAAAGAGGGAGAGGAGGAAGAGGAGGAAGAGGAGGAAGAGGAAAGCGATACTGAAGTTTTTTCCCCGATTGTGATCAATAAACAGTCGGCACGTGAGGGAGAAGAAGAAGAAGATACGGACTGGGGTGTCGGTGACGAGGACGGTAAAGGTATCAAATTCCACTTAGACCCCGAGAGCCCAGGAGGACGTCTTCAAGAATTCCGTACCTCTTCACCCCCGAACATCTGGGGAGCCCAGGAGGGTAATGCTGCCAATCTATCCCTAAATTCATCGCCTAGCATGGCCGACCAGCCGGGAGATGACACGGAATTCGAAAAATCATACGCTCGTGGGCAAGAAGAAGAAGAAGAGGCAGAGAAGGGGGAGACTCCAAGGACTCTTGGTGATGATACATTCGAGCAATCGTATATTCGTGGCCTTGATATTGGCTCTGATAAATCATATGAAGGTATCAATCTATTACCTGACGAAGAGGCCCAGAAGACACCAATCAATGTGGACAATACTTTCGAGCAGTCATACATTCGTGGTCTTGATGCAGGCTCTGATCAATCATACGATGGTATCAACCTCCTGCCTGACGAAGATGTCAGCAAAAAACCGCTAGATGAGGATAATACATTTGAGCAGTCATATGCCCGTGGTATTGATACTGGTTCCGACCAGGAGTATGAGGGCATTAACCTGCTACCCGATGAAGAGATAGGGGAGATAGGGGAGGACACTCAATTTGAAATGTCGTTTATGCGAGGAGTGGAAGATGAGAAAGAACAGATTAGGAAGGAGAAAGAAGAGATTATCCAAAGGGAGAGAGAGGCGAAGATAGCCAAAGGCCGTAAGAGGTTTTTGGAGGATCCACAAGAGGATTTTCAGGCCCTCAAGAAAAGCAAAGGGAGAGATGGTCGCCGTCTAACCTTCCATCCAGATGAGCCAGTCTCTAAAAAGACCTCCCCTAAGAAGACTAGGCGGATGTCAGATAGCACTGTGACAGACCGTCAATATTACCTCAAGCACTCTCGACCAGATGAGGTCCAGATGAATTGGGAGGAACACATCAAACGCGTGAGGAAGGAGCGTCTTGCGGTCCCCAAAATTCAGAGAGCATATCGAGCCTATCGGGCCTATCGGGCTACCTTTGCTGAAACTACAGAGGCATCTACTGAGGATGAAATCCCAGTCCCCCCCGCCACGGAAGCGGGTGAAGCCCCATCTATCACGAGAGGGAGTGCCCTTCTTCACCCTCCAGTCCGTCCATCAAGGGTGAGATTTCTCCTTTACCGATTATAACTATACCTAGCTAACCTAATATAGCTCCCAGAGAGAGTAACCCGTAAATCACAATCTCCATCTTTAAGCACACTACTTCCAGGTTCTGGAGCTGGACGAATCAAGAGAAAGGCTGCCGACAACCTCGAAACTGGGGGGCGTCCTATTAAATCTAATATCCCTGTCTCAATGCCTGACCCAATGTTAACGATGTGCAGCCGTCACACAGCTCAGAACGGGCTGTTCTCGGTGGGAATTAAATTCAAGACGATCAAAAAACCCTTTCCTCGCCCCAGTGATGCGGTCCTTGATGCTGCAAGCCGGAAAGCAGCTCAGGAATCAAAAGAAAGGCGCTGGGGACTTATGCAGGAAACAGGTTGCATGCTCCACCCCGGTGAAGAAGAGGAATGGGTGAGCAATGGTAACTCAAGGATCCGGTGGGACCCGGAGTTGGTGTCCATTTGTGACGACGAAGGAGGTGCACCTCCGGAGCAGGGTAAACAGAAGAAGTTGCCAATGCGTAGCGTTCTTAAGGCACCAGTAAGTAGCCAGGTCATCCGCGACTTATTGGTGAGATACTAATCTTTGGTTAGCCTCCATTGACAATTCACGGAAACTGGGTTCCGGTTGCTAACGCCCCCCCCCTCCAAATCTCGAGGGAACCTGTTGAGGTATCGAGAGTTGTATATTTGGGAGAGTATGAACAGAAAGAACCTGTCTATGGCAACAAGAAGAAGCCTAGAAAGTAAGACGAGTTAAGGAAAACAACTTTTGGCGGTTCGAGTTAATTTTCTCCTTTTATCCTATGTCTACCGAGTTTCCGCAAACGTTTTCACTTGGAAATGGGGTAGAATATTTCTCTAGAATAGGCTGAAATACGGCAAAGGATTATTATTCTTGGACGTGGATGTGCGTGTATGACCTCTTTCCATATAACAAGCGATACCTTTTTCTTTTTCTAGTCTTCGGTGTTTATCTGCACTTTCAGCGGAGGGAAATGGTTGTCTCTCTTTCACTCTACTGTCAATTTTCAATTGTATAGTTTTTGGGTTCACTGCGATGTTCTTTTGGGTTGGCACTCAAGTTTCATAGGTGCTTTTCTACTTTATCACGTTGTATATGTGTATTATTCTACACGGGTCAGGATCATGATAGAAATATCAAAATATCAATTCAGGTTAAACTACATGTAGCTACATGTAGACAGTCCCTGGGGCCTAAAGGTACTAATGGCTACAATGTTTCGTGCTCCAGGCTATTCTACATGTGATTTTGCAATCGATACTGCAGTTAGGTTTGCCAAGACCCCCCTAAGGTCTTACCCGGCTCGGGTTAAACCACAGGCAAGCCGCATCCGCAAACCATACATCTAGCTAACCACAGCAACAACAATGGAGGAATCCCTATCTCTCGAAGAAACCAACAAGCTCCGAATATCTCTTGGCCTCAAGCCCTTAAAGGCTAATAATACCGAGTCTAAAACATCCAGTGATACCGCAGGCGAAAAAACTTATGATAACTCGGTTGAAGGCCACGAACGGCGAGCTGTCGACAACTGGAAGCAACACGAAACTGAGGTCCAAAAGGAAATTGCGCGGAAAGCTAAACTCGATGGAATCAAGAAGGCGCGTGATATTGCAAAAAGATTTGCGCAGCTCGAGGGCAAAGGGTTAGGGGAAGAGGATGGGGATGAAGAAAACACAACGACATGGGTCAAAAAAATGAAGAAGCGACAGAAGAAACTGGCGGAGAGGATGGCCAAGGAAAAGGAGGAGGAGGAGGAAAGAGCCATCAGGGAACATAAAGAGTATACTGCAGATCAACTAGCAGGTGTCAGAGTTGGCCATGATCTGGAAGAGCTGAATGAGGGAGAAGAAGGAACAATCTTGACGCTCAAAGATACCACTATAGAAGAAAATGAAGGTACGTTTAACTTGTTTTCTACTAAACCCCATTTTCATTACCGAATACTGATTTTTAGTAAGAGGATGGTGACGAACTTATATCAACCGACTTGGTCGAGAGGGAAAGGCTCAGTGAGAGAATGGAACTGAAAAAGAAAAAGCCGGTTTATAATGCTTACGACGACGACGAGAATGGAGGAGGAAGTATTTTGGCACAATACGATGAAGAAATTGATGGGAAAAAGAAAAAAAGGTTTGTACTCGATGGTTCTGGCAATTCTGCAGACATCAATACTCATCGGGAAGAAGTGATCGAGAAATTAAAGGCAAACCCTATCAAAATTACCTTAGACCTCCCAAGTCAGTATCTTTAACTTGAGATCCTGTGGTTGCTGCACACTACTAATGAATAGTTTGAAATTACAGAACCCGAAGTCGCCTCTGATTACGCCCTGAGCACGAGTATTCGAAAATCTAAGAAAAAGAAGTCAAAATCGACTCGGAAGAAGTCCGACGACGACGATAGTATCGCGCCATCCGGGACTGTCGAAGAGGCACCCAATACCAACACTATGGAGGTTGATTCGGCCCCTGCAAGTGCGCCCAAACCCAAAAGAACCTATAAAGAGACATCATTTGTCGATGACGAAGATCTGCAGGATTCTCTTGCAATTCAGCGCCGCGCTGCTTTAAAGAAACGTAAAATACTGAAGCCCGATGCTTTCGCTCGTAAACTGCTCGAGGATGCAGCAGCGGCGGTAGATGAGGCCCTGGAAGAAGCTGAAAATGCAATGGTAGATGAGGAGGAAGGCCCTGGACTCATCATTGATGAAACAACGGAGTTTGTGGCGAACTTAAAAGTGGCCGCCATTCCAGAACGAAAAAACATTAAAGCCGAAGCTTCTAGAACCACGTCAATGGCCGATGATTGGGTGGAACCGCAGGATGGAGGCATTGAGGGGATGGAAATTGATAGTGTTGATGAAGATGACGAGAAAGCCAGTTATAAACCTAATACCACCGCTCCTGGACCTCCGGTTGGAGCCCCCGAAATCTCAAGCACCGGTCTTGAAGAGGAAATGACTATGTCCAGAGGTGTCGGGGCCACACTCGCTATGCTTAATCAGCGTGGTCTCCTTAGGCGAGATGAACAAGCAGAGAGTAAAGTTCAGCTACTTCGCGATCGTCAGAACTTCAATGTACAGAAGCGACTCCGTGAAGTTGAGGCAGAAGAAAAGGCGAAGTCGCAAAGATTGCGTGATAGGCAGAGCGGGAAGTTCGATCGCATGTCCGCAAGAGAAAGGGAGGAACACGCTCGTTGGGAGAACAAGCAAAGAGACCTTCAGGAGGCAAGGGATATACAGACAAGATTCAAAGAATACAGACCAGATGTCAGTTTGCAGTATAAAGATGAATTTGGCAGAGATATGACACCAAAAGAGGTTTGTTACTCCTCAACTTATGTATTTGATGTTACTTCATAGCTAACACGTTTATTCTAATAGGCATTTAAACATCTCTCACATCAGTTCCACGGGAAGGGTTCTGGAAAGGCAAAAACCGAGAAAAGGCTCAAGAAGATAGAAGATGAGAAAAAGAGAGAGGCCACATCAAGTCTTAACACTAATTCGGCGAGTGCCGTGCAGGCTGCTGCAAAGAAGGGGAAACAAGCGGGGGTGAGGTTGATGTAGGCGGAATCTCTTATATGACTAAACTGTATTGGCCAGGAGTGTGTGGCGGGCAGTAGAAGTGGTTTCAATGAGATATTTTGGGCTATCAAGTTGAGGTCATCAGCACAAACACTTGCGGAATTGAGTCTACCGTGATTTTGTCAGTAATCTTTTTTATTGTTCAGCAGGATAGAAAACTACATGTATCAGCATAGCGGATTGTCGGGGCAAACCGGAGCAGGACTAAGTTTCCGATACATATTTTGTTACTAAACAGTCCGGATAGGAGTGATATAACCCATGGTGTAATACACGTGGTCGTAGTACAGGCTGTGAGTAGCCATGTGCGTGTGCTGCACTAAACCGGATTTTAGTATTGCCTGCGCAGTCGCTTTTAGAACACTGGAATCATGGAAAAAAAGAAAAAAGAGGTACTCGTCCTTTCATATACTGGGTTACACCTAACGGTTGCAATCAAATTACCCAGTAAATATGTTTTGTAGAACCCCATTATGAGTTACCGGATTGTGCTCTTTTCTATCTAGAGGTCTCGGAAGGAAATGGGGGAGTGAAGTTTGTTGCATTGCCATGCATTTTATAAAGAAAAGAAAGTGGTAGCGATAAAATTGACCTAAAAAAAAACATGAAAGAATGAGCTATCTATGATACGTTCATGTAGTTCCTTGCAATAGTAATTGAGCCGTGCCGGTTAACAAAGCAAAGAAGGTAAAGGGAAAGACAATAGAAAGTATGGCGATTTCCAAACTTCGTTTTTCCATGTCGTGCGTCTTTCTAGAGTATGTGACCTGAAAAGGACAAGCTTGTAGCCTAGTGAAAAAATAATGCAGATACCATCACAGTTGTCCCAACTTGTACGGCGTGTGAATTACTCGCCGTCTATATCAAAGCCCATGAAACTGCAGACAATATAACTGGAAGACCAAGGTTCCACATTTTCCGTACACCCCACACAATATACTCGAATATCGGGATATATATACCCGGGGGGATCCAGATATATGGCCGTTTCCTTCCAAACCCTTTCTAGAATGCTCTCTAATGCGTATTCAGTAGCCCTGCTACGGACAATAATGCGGAACCCGTATATGGACCCAATGAGTAGACAGATCGATACTAAAATCCAATTGTAGGGCCTATAGTTTTCCGGGATTCCCTGTTTCTCTGAATTTATGAGAATCTGCAGCTTTGGTCAAATGGGGTGGGTCTGAAGACGGGAAATCCTCACTGGAAGCTGCGTACTAAAAACCGAGGTTGCGTATGCCAGGGGATGAAAAGAAACGAAAGCTCAGTAAGCCCGTACATGCTCTCGGCTTGTGCAATGGCCCTTTGGTTTTTCAACTATCCCCATAGACTCAAAGCACTAAATGTCCCCCTAGTACAACCTCTCAAGCCTTCAATACGAGACAATATATCTTTTAGCTTAGGCCCAAACCCCTTAACCCCAGACGTTTGCTATCCATCAGTTCACTCAAAACTCTTCCGGACCTGTTCGCTGCCCCTAGCAAGGTCCTTTCTCCAGGAGCCCAATAGTTCACGCCATGTCTGAAGCTGCCTTTGAAGCGTATTGTTATGACACATGAAGGCATCAACAAAGTTAAGAAAGCCATCCACCTCCTTGAGAACATTATTCAAATCGACAGCCGTGAAATGAGTGGGGAAGACCTTCTCACTTGATAATAATTCAATATTATCGAGCTTGAAGCCACTTTCACATTTCTTTTTTTTTTTTTTTTTTTTTTACCGACGTTCCTTATTTCAACGAACTGATCCCGTGTATGCGGGCTGTTTGTATGCTCATTTTCATAATCACTGCTGTTGAAATCTAAATATGATGGGCTCTGACGATAACTGTAATCGTATAAAGAATCCTTTCCCTCGATAGTCTTTCTTTCAGGGTCAAATAAAAAGACTCCTGTAATGGGTAAGCAATAATCGCACATGTGCGCTCAAAAAAGATATAATTTACCTGTTCAGTCATGGGAGTCCTTCTTTTTAAGGAACATCACTTTCTCTTCCGCTGCAACAGTAGTCTTTAATTCTTTTCTACTCGTATTCTTTCCAATGATAGTAATTTGTCAGGTAAGGCGACTTTTTGCGGTCCTATTGAGAGGAACCCACGAAGCCACCGCAGAGGACATTTTGTAACTCTCTGCAGGCGTTATTTTTGGCAGGGGTTGACCCGGCCTTAATGCCCTTCTTTTCTAGGTTGAGGAAACGAAGCTTTTGGGGCCCCAAAGTACCGCAAAGGTCCGTTGGATAAGACTAGTCTATTCTTACGGGTTCACGGCATGAGCCACAGAGAAATGGTGTGGCTTACGCTGCGAACCTCTGGTCGTATCCAACGGACATTTGCGGTATTGTGGTATGGGTATGACAGGATCAATATCCTGTAGCTCATCCGAATCACCGCAGTCATCTAGTTGGTACATGGCGCCGACAAGATGTTCAGCAAAGAAATTTGGGTCGAGGTTTAGGGTCCAAGGGCTTCTCGACGAGAAATAGTCTCACAACGACATCTTTTGGCTTTGGCTTCTTGAGAAATTAGAGTGATTTGGCTAGTCCCTGTTTTTCTTAAATTTTTGAGTACGTTCTTAGCGGGATTTTCACACCAAAAACTATCGCCAAGAGCTAAATACTTAGATTCAGAGGTTGCTAGCCAAATCACTCTATCCTTCCAAAGCGGTATATCCGAGCCCCGCTACCGGAGGGATAGTAGGGTCGGGGTTCTAGAGTAATCACCTACAACTACCGGCTTTGCATCGCCAATACGTATACCTTGGGCTCCAAACAAGCCCAGCCCTATTTGATATCCACCGCTACAATTTCTATTTTTCCAAGATTCCGACAAGGACGAAGGACAGACTGCAATGTCTACAATTGATTAGCAATCAGCTGTTTTATTCTACACAAAAACAGGCGAGTTCAATGCTATGTGTTTTTGGTGATGTTATGGCGGAATTATTCGAGTAATGTCGCGATTCCACCATCGTTGGCAGAGTAGGGCGATCC
This sequence comes from Morchella sp. 2018-W26, assembly GCA_024713715.1. Lineage (NCBI taxonomy): Eukaryota > Fungi > Ascomycota > Pezizomycetes > Pezizales > Morchellaceae > Morchella > Morchella sp. 2018-W26. The sequence continues at coordinate 1,395,205 of JAMGYX010000004.1, read as the reverse complement.
ATGATCGTAAGAAAGCGCTAGCGGATACGGAATGATATCCTATGTAAGTATGTTAAGTATGTGACCTAGTTCTTGCCCTAGATGTTTTGGTGCGCCGTCTTAAGAACCTCAATTGACGTTGGCTACAAAGGCTTGGCAGATCAGACCTGCATGGGTGGCCTGGTTTGGAATGATGGGTAAACTATACAGGATTCCGGTTCAATCGGGCAGCATAACTCGTCAAACCCAAATTTTCATTACGAAAAATATGTTCCATTTACGCAACCTCTCCGCGGAAATGCTGAGAGCACTAGGATAATCCTAACCACCGGTGAGAACTTGGTATGGAAGGCGCCTCTCTATTACTCACTTCTGACAATTTGTACGATTTTGTCTCTCCCGTGTGTACGAGATTAGAAATTGGAGAAGCTGTAAATTAGAAGGCACACGCGTTTCAATGATCTTCTTTGGTCTTAACTGATACTGATTCCAGTGACTTACAAGGTTTGAGATATAACAAGCATAGGTAAGTACAAACGTACGTAGTAGATCGTGTCCATCCCAATGATTGATTTGATTGATCGTTACCTCTCTAAAATCAAACCCACTCTAATATTTTGCATATAGTCTCGTTATATATATGTGCCCAAGCAAAGTATGCACGTACCTAGACCAGCTTTGTTCTTGGGTATTTACAACCTGAGTGTTGTGAGAGGTACTTTTTGATGTTTAAACGCCACTTATCGTTGACACGGGAGCTCGTGGACCATGTTTATGATCGGCGGGAAAAATATAGAACCGCAGAATCTAACAATTTAACCACATCGACATTATATTTGTCGCATACTGATCGTACGGGATAGGTGTAGATACACGTGTGTACTTGGGGTAAAATTAAGTATTGTCCCAACCGCGCTGGCAACCATGCTATCGCGAGAGACAATACTTAATTTCACCGCAAGTACACGTACACGTACTATTGAATGTAACTCCACAAATTGCCTCAAAACTACATGTAGATATGAGCATCGAAATCTGGCGTAATATCTAAGAGTTTTTTTCTATAGATCTAGATGGTATGGGGAGGCCTTTGTTGTATGCAATAGGCCAGGTCGGCAATTTATATTCGCTTGTGTATCTACACCACGAATAATTTTAATCAACTTACGTACAAATCTTGCAAGGCATGTTTCCGAGGTATGCGGCGTGGTTTCCATTCTTCGTTGGGCGTTTTGTAATTTACGTGTAACGGGGTAAGCGGCGCTTACTCCAGAGTAGGTACTGGATACGAGTGATAACACATGATGGACCGAGCGGGTTGGATCATTGACTCATTGAGGCTCTTCAAATCAACTTATTTTTATTTACGAGAGCCGATCTGCCAAAAGCTAAATTCACTTTAGGTGCACTTCCCATTCTGCCTCATCGTGCGTTGTCAGCCAGTCGACCTACACCCATCCGCACTTTAGTTCTAGAGGCTCTTCTCCGGAAGGTGGTATGCACCCCGCAAAGGCTGGGGTTCCAGCTAAAGCTTCGCCGAGTGCCTTTGCATTAGAAGACCAGAGCTCGAGAACGCGGCTGAAGTACGTGCATACCATAGTTCCACAACCAAAGATCAGACCAAAGGGCACACAATCTACAAATCCGGTGGATTTTGATTATGACTCTACGATACCAAAACATGAAACTACAATACAGTGTTTACGATGAACGAGGTTCGAGTACGGAAGTCTAGGCGCCACCTGACTTTTGCCCCCGAGGAATTAATTTTTATTCTCCATCGGCGTTTAATGGGACGCAGATCTCATACACCAGTAGTGCCCCTTTATCGAGCGGCAAAGGGACCCTGGATTTGTGATTTGAGAATGCCTATCATTGGTAATTTAGAGTTACACACCTGCATGTCGGCTCTCATGCTTCGAGATGAATACCCGGGGAAAGTCTGCAGCAAGTGCAGGGTACACGCAGCAGCAACAACTTATTTGAACTCCTTGGTATGAGGACTCACAGATCGGGATTTTCTCATAGATCTTTGGATATTGATAACAGATGGAGGTGATAAGCTCTGTAATCACTACCACGCTGTTTCTCGGGGAACTAGGTCAAACAGGTCTTACCAGATGCTTGGTAACAATCCTGATAGCGACCGCATTTGCACAGTTTGGTTCGCTTCTCATGTCTGAGGCAGCTTCAGAGCTAGCTATATAGAAAAAGAAAGGCCGGGGACCAACCACATGGCCACTAAAATTAATGTCTTACATAAAGTTTTGTGGGGAACGGATCTCGGTAGGCCCACACTGCCGAACTGCTTTTCCTACAGGCGTTCCTTTTTTCCTCCTTTGTCCTGGACTTTTCGGTACTTGTTCTGCCTTATGATTTCTTTTCCTTCTCACTGAGAATTGGCTGAACACGTGGTGTTTTTTTTTTCTTTTCTCTCTTTCCTGAAATGTTGAGTAGGGAGGTTTTCACTGTGACTCGAAATACAGCTGCAAGCGGTGCTTTCCAGCCGACCTTTCTTGCCCCTTTTACACATAATTATTCCATCAGGCTTCCAGTCACTTCGTGACATGTCGAAAAGATGATCATGACGATTTTCTTTTTCTTTCTTTATTTTCCTCAGGATCCATACACACATATCTGCCGGAAGGAGGACCTCTTGTGGGGGTTTAGTGTGTAGTTACGTGTAGGATCCTTTCTTCTTCGAAGATGTATTCGTGGATCAGCCCGCCATCAACAGGTCCTTGTTGGCAGGTACGGTATTTTCATGCCAAAGTCAGTTAGCCCTAAAGAAAAAATCGTTTCTGGTGAGGTTCGGCAAGAGTAACCGCCGACTCAGTTTGACTGACAACGGTCGCCCCAGGCCAGGTGGAGGATGAGGAAATGATCAAATGTAGTTTTGCCTGGTAATTGCCATTAATTGCCAGGGTCACAGTTGTACTCTCTTTATTGGGGTTCTAGAGTGCTAGAAGGCCGTGCGCAGGTGCCACTGCGCTTACATGATTTACGTAACCGTCCGGGAATAAAAAAGGGCATGGGCCTGAGCACGCAAGGTCAACCTCAAAAGAGGAGAGCTCATCCCAAACCTTCCCACCTGACATACTAAACGGACATCGTGAGAGCTACCCGGTTGGGGTTTCTGTGAGCTAAGATTTACTCAACAATTTTGCAGCTCTGCCAGCATGGCAGCTCCAATTCCCTTGAAACCGCGGGTAGTTCCTCGAAGGGAAACATGTCCAACTGCGCGCTGTGAGCTGCTGGGTGTTCTCCAAGAAATGAAATTGGTACGTTGGTTCGAATTGTTTACTGGTTGGCACCGTTAGCTGTCTGAAGCTCTGAAATATTGCACTTGTAATTCACATGCCGTCTCGAAGTGCAAAAGGGCAAGCAAGTATGCCGTCCCCATGGGCCCTCTTTATATACTCGGGCCTTAGGGAGATTGCCAATCGAACAGGCTGGCTTGGTATCAAACGTTAACTCGTAAGGCAGAAAAGAGTTGTTTCCACTTACATGTGTCCCAGCAGGAAAACAGAACCAGAGATGGCTAAAAAAGAAACAAATATGAAATCGTCGATCTAAAAAAATTTCCGGAAGCGAAAAAAGAAACAATGAAAGAAAACAAAAAAACCCCAGATTCTGCAAGGATGCGGCCGCACAGACAAACAAGCGAGACAGCTGGAATGAGGTCATGTGCTACAAAGACCCCTGGGGGCGAAGGGCGAAGATGCGTCTACTTGCTTATGAGTGTGATGTGGTTGTGTTTACCAGATGTGTTTATGATAGTAGTAGGTACATACAATCTTGAACGGTGACTTATCCATCGTCAATGGTAACCGCAACCTTCAAGCACCTCGGATGAGCTGAAACTCTACACCGATCAGGCGGACATCACCCTAAGCCCTTCTATTATTTGGATCTAGTTACGGTAAACCGACGCCATCCGGTGTTTGGTTGGCGTAAGGTGCACGTGGTGCATGGAATTTCAACTTATTAGTCATAGATTGATCGCAAACGGGAAGGACAATGCGGAGGTCATCTTTGATGGGTGGGACTGGGGAAAAAAAGTCAGAGAGGCAAGACCAGTGTCCGATTGCTCCAGCAACCTTGCAAATAGAATTGGTGGCGGTCTGCACCGTGCGAGAGAACTTTCCTCCTTGTATGAGCCGTTGAATTGGAAGTTTTCCAATCCTATATGGGTATGGCGTCACACATCGTGGTCTCCGAATTGTCAAGGAATTAGGCGGGCATGAGACGGAATTGGCTTTTCCGGGGGTAGAAAAAAAAATTTAAATAACTGTGCGTATGCGTCTGGTGTTGGTTGGGCGCGACGAGTGAATGTGCCAATCTCACAGCTAAAGGTTACTATTTTCCAGTGAGGGAGGGTCCATGGTAGGTTATGACCCCCGGCGTGACCAACTCTACACTCTCAAAGACAGAAAAAAAAAAGAAGCGTCTGGGTAACAGTCTGGCGTTGTGACTGTCCCGCCGCAATTGATTCAGTCACGAACCCCCCCCCCCCCTCGAGCAGCCATATTCCTTTACTAGTACCAATTGGACCTCGTTCCACGTAATTCTCTGCCTTCTGGGTATAAAGAAGGCATCTCGCTCCATCTTTAAAAAGATCATCAACACCATTCTCAGTTTTCACTACATACGATGCCCCATAACGCCACTGACATGCCCATGGAAATTTTGAACAACTCTTTCAGCAACTCACTCACTTTGAATTCCACAACTCACTCGTCTCAGAAGCAGAGATGCTTCGCCCCTCAGAATCTCCCCGATGATGTGAGAGACTGTCCTCAAGTGAGGCCAGTATCGGAAAGAGGATGTGCCCCGATTGAGCTCCTCCCAATGGAGATATTTGGTATGTTACATCATCATTGGAGAATTACCATCACACTCCCCCGACAGTCGCTAACATACTTAGATCAAATTATCCCCCACCTCGCAATTGATACTCCAAGCAATGGCTACGCACCACGAAACAAGGATCTTGCGTCTTGTCTTCTGGTCTCAAGAGCGTTCCACTGTGCTACACTTTCAACTCTATACGCGAACGTTACATTCCCTCACTCCACAATTTTCTCAAAGTTCCTAGCTCATATCTCAAGATACCCCGACCTGGGCGAGTTGGTGAAGCGGCTGGACTTCTCTCACTTCACCTCAGTGGGCCTGGGGAGGACCAGAAGGATGAACTACGAGATTCAGAAGTTGACTGCCACTACCCTTCGCAAGTGCCTTGATCTCAACCCTAACCTCCGAGAATTTTTTGCCTCCGAGGCTCTGGACGATGACATGGACCAGAAGGTGTTGGAGAAGTTGTTCTGTGACCTTCCCCGCCTGAATGCAGTGGATTTCTGTGCTGCTTCTTCAGCAGTTTTTGTTAATGGCTTTTTGAACGCTGTTTCTCCAAACAATCCTCTACTGCCAGAAGTCATGCCAATCAAGAGACTTGGTCTTCATGGATGTACCACTCTTCCCTCTTCCATATTTGCTACTTTGTTGCCTCGTTTGTCCAATCTGACCCATCTCGATTTGACCCATACCCAAATCACGGACGGAACATTGCACGCTATCCCTAAGACCGCGAGACTCGCCCATCTTTCGCTTTCTAAGTGTAACCGCTTGAAGGGACCTGCAGTCGTCGATTTCCTCATCAATCATCCTGCTACCCAGGGTCTAGTCCACCTTAACCTGCTCTATGACACCGGAAGATACCGTCTTCTTACTAGTGCCGATGTAGATGAATTGCTGCCGGAGCTTCCCCGCACACTCCGCTCTCTGAACATCTCTGGGGCAAAAATTAACAGCACCCACGTTCCTCAGCTTCGCCGCCTTGCGAAGCAACTTGAGGAGCTATCCATTGGAAATGCGGATCTCTCCGTTGAAAACATGAACACTATTCTAGAGCAAGGAGATGGTCTCGAGGGGCCAGGAAACGACGCCACTTCAAGGTCCGCTCTACGATACTTGGACCTCACCGGGATTTCATCCATCACACCATCCTCGCTCATGGACACCGCTGGTTGCCTGCTTCTTACACAAGCCTCATACCCTCTCCGCGTCATTGAACTTGGCGAGAAGATCATCGAGGGCTTGAAGGACAGGCCCAAGTCAAGCAAGAGACTGGGTTGGACCATAAAGAGCCAGCACAGAAGGTCTTGGTACGTTCGCGAGAAGAGCGAAATCCCAGACGATGATGATGGGAGCCGCTCCTGGAAGATGGGCGGTAAATGGTGGGGGGGAAGGAAGGTTGGGATGGGCCAAGCTGAAATTAGTGGTATCTACGGATACTATGGTTTCGGAAAATAAACGGCCCACTGAGAGTAAGATGAGCCTGGAATTACGGCTATCTGACAGAGTTTAGAAACTCCTCTCACAAAATCCCTGTATTATTAAAACTCCCCGCACTTTGAGTTTTCCTCTTGCTTTTTTTGTCCTTTGGCTTTTATGGTGTTACAAGCGCTGGTTATCTTTTCGCTGTTTTTGACTCCTTTTCCCTTATCAACCCAACTGCATAGCATTTTTTCACTTTGGCGCCTTTTTTTACTTTACGGAATTTCCCCGGGTTTCCAGGTTTTCTTTTTACTTCAATTTGCATTCATCTAGGGTTCCATTTGCAATTGTGTTATCTTTTTTTTCTAAGTCATCATTGGGATTTTAGTGTAATTACATACAAGTAATTAAAAAAAAAATTGGCACACAAGAAACATTGTAATCGTCGAGGGAGATGCGTTAGGTGATGTGTTAGATGTGGGGCCCATCCCTTCGTTCATTTTCCATATCCATTCCCGTCGATATCGACATACCAACGTATTCTGACACCCGGACTAACCCGCTAGTACACGCGTGTTCTGGGTTGTGATATCCGAAACGCTGGGCGCGCCCTCGGGTAGGCCACCCAGCACGCCAGCACGGACGCATTTGAAATCGTTGGCTCACAGCTTAAACAGGTGCGCGCGGCACAGATTCTCACTCGCAGCAGCGCGACCCTCTGTTACGTGTTGCCTTCGACCTTCTTCCACAAGACCGAAAGCCAAGCTAAGTAGTGAATCTGAGTTTAAAAAAAAGCAATTATCCCTGAACAGTTCCTGAAGGTGCTATGAGTTTGACCAGTCGTTTCCGGCAAATCCCCCAATGGTATTGGCGTGATCTGCTTGATGTTTGACAAAAGGGGTATAGTGGGGGCCGCCATTGATGTGTTTAAGGCGGCGGATTAGGTAGTACATACCAAACCATCGGGAGATCAGTCATTTCTCTTGATGATCCCCCAAGAAGCTCGAGTTTGTCCCCCCTGGCGCTCAATTAAGATGGTGGTGGTGGTGGGTTGATAGTTAATGTCGATCCTGAGATATTCATGTGAGACACTGACGTAGGGGTAGGGTAGTGGGAAACCAAGAAAACCAAGTTGGTTGTCGAGTGAGTGACATCCTATGACTCGGGACCATTATACACTTGTGAGGTCATGCTCACACCTTGGATAATTGAAGGATCTGCTGACTGAATTTTTTTTTAATGTCTACTGAAGAGTAGAGTATGGAAAGCTAAGTCCAGAGGGATAGACTGGTTTGGAATACGACTGTGAGGCTTGCATGCTACATTAGCTGCAGGTCACGGGCAGGTAGAGACTTGCATAGAGTAGGTAATATAGAGTTGACGACTTCCCTAGAGTAGGTACTCTGTACTCGTAATCTACGCGCATGGCTATGAAAATTTTTCTCCGTTGAAGTCGTGATTTTTTCCCCCCAGGGCCTAGATGAGATATTATAAAGCTTCAAAGCTCTTCGTATGCAGGTCGATTTACGGAAGTCTAAAGCGCGTGGAATAAAAAGACTTTCTTGATATCTCCGCTCCGCTACTTTAGAGTAAGAAGGGTCGCCGCCCAATTTAAACTGCATCCCGTTCCGGACTAACGGCCCGCCCGCAAGCTGGGGTTGCAATGGCTTCATCACTCTGCTGCCTGCCATCTGTTTGACAACCGGGTTTCAGACTGCTAGAGCATGGCTCGCCTCGCTCAACACGAAGGGTTGAGTCGGAATCGGGCTTACCTCATTGGTCTATTGCTATGAGGGAGGGAGGGAGGCATGCTTTTTCTGAGGAGATATTTCCCCCACCTATAATTTCTTTTTGGAAGCTTTGACCGGCAAATCGATGGCGACAGTAGCCGGGCAGAACCACAGGTGGATGCGTGTAGTTTGCACTTCTCGAGGTATTTTTAGCCATTGAGTAATGGGGATGGATCAATGCCGATGACTATGCTACGAAAAAGACCATCTCTGCTCTTCTCCGCTCTTCTTTTGTTTTTTGCTTTGTTTTTGCTCCCTGGTCCTTGCAGATTTGTGGGAGCATTGGCCGGGATAGAAAAAGTAGCGTTTGAATATAAGTGTCCGAAAATGGAGTTAGAGAGTCAAGAAGGGGAAACTAAGTCACAAAGGGTCCACTCTCTAACGCATCAAGTGGAGTACTGTTGGTATTACACCAGGTGAAGAGATAAGCAAATTATACACTCTTGGGGGGGCAACAGGGCGCCGTTGGAATTCTGCAACAGAGTTGGTACCAGTACAACACATCTCTGCTAACGTTTCAACTCCGTTTTGCGGTACTAGAAGCGCGGCATATTGTTTGTTTAGTACCTGTACCACCAGTTCTGTTTCTTTGAAGACCTAACCGGGTTTTGTTGCGATATATCAGTTAAGAATCGTGCACAGATATAGAGGCGATTATAGACTGATGTCTAGTTGCTCTCTATGATAGGGCATATTGCCTGTACTCATCAGCAGACACCCGTTGTGAAACGTGTACTAAACCTTCCCTAAGCGGCTTGTGAGCACTGTTGGTTGATACATGTAATTTAGAGTTTCCTTGGAGTCTTCAGTAACAGAAGATGAGGCAAATAGGTCGTGTTAGCCCTCCATGTATCGCTCATATTCCGAGTTTTCCTGTGGTAATCCACACTACAACCCTTTAGTGAATACGTATTATTAAGAGTTGACTAAAGACAACATGTGGCAAGAGACTTAGAGAACAGATTAGCTGTTAAGAAACACTGTACTTAGTCGAGAGGAGAAGGCCTAAACCTCTCCTCTCTCATCATCATTCAAAGTAATAGCTATCAACCTCTGGTATTACTTCATTTCCCCCCTTCGTTGCTGTCAATTGGGAAGTTGTTTCCGAAGGGTAAAAGCAAATATCATTGACACTTATGTCCAGGTCCGGGTAAGCAGCAATTTGGGCTACCCTGCCGTTCCCTGAGTCATTCTCAACTTGCTATTTCCCCTCCCCCGCATGTAGCGTACCTTATCGATTGAGCCCCTCCACACCCCACCTCAGGCCAGCCTATCAACAACCGATACAGAAAAATTTCCAACAATGGCGACCGACCTTCCGACCCAGATTCTGCAGGCCTTAGACACCGCATCTGTGCTCCCGCTAGTGTCGTCAACCGCATTCCCGAATGTCGAGGCGACTGTAGTTAAAGGAGCTCTGGACTCCCTGCAGAGCAAGGAGATGGTGGTCTATGAAACGGTGGACCGCGAGGACGCCGTCTTGACGGAGGAGGGGCAGAGCATTGTGAATGATGGGAGCCATGAGGCAAAGGTTTACGAGGCGGTCTGCAAAGCTGTGGGCGGCTTGAAGATTAGTGAATTGCCCGTATGCTCACTTGGTCCTGTGGGGATTTGGAGGGTAATAGTGCTGATGGGAGGGTAGAAACTCGTTGGTGCGAACACGGCAAAGGTTGGACAAGGAAAGGCGTTCAAGGAGGGGTGGATCAAGAAAGACGGCGACAAGCTGGTTAAGAAGGTTCGCGCTTGAATTGTATCCCTCTCATAAGCAATTGCTAAATTAGAGCTTTTTTATAGGCTGCTTCGATCAAGGACTCAACCCGGGACCAGCTTCGTACCATCGCGGAAACACATACCCACCCAGAGAAAGACGTCCTCGTGGACCTCAAGAAGAGAAAATTGGTAGTCATGCAGAAGCGCATCAGCTTCAAGATCAACAAGGGCGCCAAGTTCGCCCTGCAGATTGTTAAGGAAGAAACCGATCTGACAGCGGAAATGATTACAAGGTTCGTTAGGTCGAGTGAGATTTTATGTTTTAATTTTTTAATTTTTTTTTTCTTTTCACTAACCTATCACTCGCAGTGGAGCATGGAAAACACAGAAGTTCAAGCCATATAACTTCGCGGCTCTAGGTGCCCATACTCCCAGCGGGGCTTTACATCCTTGTCGGTACCCTTCTTGGATGATCCAACTACTACGCTGAATTTTGTTCGTGAAACTGATTCTGGTTCGGGCAGTGAACAAGGTCCGTTCGGAGTTCAGGAACATTTTCTTCGAAATGGGTTTCACGGAAATGCCTACCAACCGGTCAATCACCTCTGTCGCTTCTACCTCTTAGGTGCAAGCTAACGACCCTTTAGTTTTGTTGAATCTGGCTTCTGGAACTTCGATACACTTTTCGTTCCCCAACAACACCCTGCCCGTGATCTCCAGGACACCTTCTACATTTCCGATCCCGCTGTCGCTGATAAACCCCGTGACGACGAGACCGGCGAGATCCTCACTGAGTACTGGGATAACGTGCGCGAAGTCCACCAGGAGGGTAAATTTGGCTCCCTCGGCTACCGCTACCCATGGAAGGAAGACGAGTCCCTCCGCCTCGTCCTCCGTACCCACACTACCGCCATTTCCGCCGCAATGCTCCACAAGCTTGCAAAGAACCCTGGCCCCGCAAGATACTTTTCCATCGACAGGGTGTTCAGGAACGAGACTGTCGATGCGACACATTTGGCAGAGTTCCACCAGGTTGAGGGTGTTATTGCAGACTATAACCTCACATTGGGTGACTTGATCGGATTCATGCGCACGTTCTTTGGGAAGATGGGAGTACATCAGCTGCGTTTCAAGCCTGCCTACAACCCCTATACAGAGCCTTCAATGGAGATTTTTGGATACCATGAAGGTCTCGGTAAGTGGGTCGAGATTGGAAACTCTGGGCAGTTCCGCCCGGAGATGTTGGAGGCTATGGGGCTGCCCAAGGACATGAGAGTGCATGGGTGGGGATTGAGTTTGGAGAGACCGACCATGATTAGATACAAGGTCAGTAACATTAGAGAGTTGCTTGGGCACAAAGTCGATTTGGGATTCGTGGAAGCGAACGCGGCCGTTAGACTTGACAGGGAGTAAAAGAGGATACCCGCATCGCACTCGTTCCTGGGATTTCAGCTGGCTAGAAATATAAAAACATGTTCTTTTCCCCGTTCGATAGCTTAATAACTAGATTTGTGAAATAACGAAATGTTACTGCCTTCTCATCAACCAACTACAATTCGCTCGAACTGTGACATAAGAGAAGGAGTAAAAAGTGCTAGCGGACCCTTGAACGGAATAATAAATCAAGGTGGCGCCATGATGAGAAATGGGAATGGTTACGTCTATATATTACTATTTCCTTTTATGACCTAATAATTCGCCTTGTAGGCTCTCGAGTGATAGCGTATGGGCTGGCCGGTATCGGGTGTAAAAGAACCATTCGCCCCAGGGTAAAGCTCACCCTAAGAATAAACAAAACAGATGGTCATGCCCACCGTGGAGAAGAGTCCGATGTCAGGATGCCTCATTAGAATAATTAAGAATCAAACCATCGGGACCCTAATTAGTTGCAACTAACCAACAATCTTCCGTTCTAGTTACTGTAGGCTGTGTCATAGTTCTTTGCACTATGATGAGAGAAGATGATAGGACCTCAAGTTAAGTCATTAGCGTTGCATCATTCGGAGGGGTATTGTCTGAGATGCACCTAACAGGACAGGAGATGGTTACCCCATCGACTAAGTATGTCTCTAAGTACTAGGTGCCGACTACGTGACTTTCCATATTGTGTCCTCGCCATCAGTTACGCCCTTGGTACTAAACATGACCTTTGTTCGTGGCATGACCTACATTACCTACAGCTTGCATGAATTGACTGAGGATCGGGGGTGTTTCCGCGCGCCAACATGGCAACTGCTAGTGCCAATGATCATGTAGAGACGTGGACAAGCCTCCCCCCTCGCTCACGCAATCGTCCCCATCGTTGGAGCGAGCGAACACTGTATAAATAACTCACCATCTGCTCCCCCTCTCTCACTTCCCCTTCTCCCCCATAGCACATTCAACAACGCTTCTACCACACACCTCATACGATTCAGCGGGATACGATACCAGGCCATACCTCCTACCAGCTTGAGGCTTCGCACCTATTGAGGAACTTGTAACAGATATGAGGAGGACTCGAGTTAGTGGGAGGCATGTCCCGGGCTCATAACCTGTTGATTCGTATCGGGTTTGGGGTGTGGCCGTGTTGGGTGTGTTATGATTTGCTTTTTGGCGTTGGCGTTCAGGGTTATTGATTCTTTTTTTTTTTGTGGGAGGGGTGGAATATACATGTTTGGTTTATCCATTCAAATGATGGGCTCCAAATAGCTACTGTACCGGAATCTACATGTAGTGAAGATATATTATCTCACAAACTACAAATACCTCACTCTTTACTAGTGAAGATATATTATCTTGGAAATACAAACATTTCATCCCTTACTCTATATAGTGTATTTCAATTGGCAATTATTTAACTGCCGTTTGGCGTCTGAGTATATTTACATGTATCCAGTTGGAGCCCTCCCCAAATTTGTGGTTGCGTCGCAGGGTTAGGGTATGGGACTGCTAATATCTGTAACAACACAACTATGACATTGTTATCCGCCTGTAATTAATTGGCGAGAAATCGTGATCGTTTGATAGCTCTTTTTGACCCATATATTTAGAGACTTTGAGGGATCCAGCACCACCTGATGAGCACGGACAAAAAGATCATGAAATATCACTCGACAAGTCATTTTATCAGCACCCGTACCTACAGTCACACAGGCTTTTTTTGAGCGTTCTACGAAAGGCTGTTTGTTGACGCTTGAATACCATATTCATGTGGATCGACCCTCTCCGGCGTTGATGTTAGTAAGTAGTGATAGGGGTTTTTGGACTTGACTATTATCCTATTATCCCTAAGCGCTATTTGTTGACTAGATGTTCGGTGGTAAAACACCACCAGCTGTCGTGATTATATAGTTAAATCATGGAATATCACTCGCCATGTTTTTGTATCAGAATTTGGCTTCATGTTTGCGCATTGGCATCCGCAGATTTAGGGGAAGAAACTCAGGAATTGGCCTGGTTTATTTCCTCCCAGAGGAAACGGCTCATTGCCCAAAGATAGGCCTACGGGTAATCCACTAAAGTCTACGCCTAAAGGATTTCACCCTGGAGCTCATATACCGAGTGATTCACCATGATTCTAACAATCCTGGCTCGCCGCAGAATGTGATTCCTGCAGAGGTTGAGAGCAGGTAGGTAGGTTTATTGGGGGTGGTATGGGGGAGTTTTCGAAGGGTTTCTGGAGGCTGCTCATAGTATTTCAACCCTCGGAGAAGCCTAAAACCTCAGAAATTGTTGTAGGGATCGTATCTTGATAGCTTTCCGGGGGTTGATGTTGAGAGAGAGAAAGAAATTGGGTGCGCCTTGGCTAACAGACACAACCGCGAAGTTAGGACGCGTCGAGAGAGGAGTTTGGGGACGTGACTGCTAGCGCCCAGGAGCCGCCCGGGGCTTGGCATCCGCTTCTTCGCACACCACCTTCACCTCCAGGGGTATCTTCAGCTACTTTGTTTGCACAATTATTTTTGTTTCTCCCTCCAGACCTCTCTGCTTGGGGCTCTGGGGATGCCTGAGGGGCTGCACTAGCCCCAAATCCATCACTAACGTCGAACCTTGATACCAAGTTTAAGTATTTATGTATTTTAAACCTCTAGTTCCAATATTAGTATTTACTTTACTTGTGACTTCCTGGCGGTTGGTCGAAGTTTCTTGCATCCCTTTATTTTTACTAACTCGTACTACGTACGTTAGACTTTGGAGATCTTCTTTGTGAATAGGCTACTCGGGACCTCTTCGATTCTACTCACCTCATTGTAACCAAAATATGTATGGGAATGCAACTTCAATATCGCCTTACACCATAACTATAAGAGAAAGAAGACAAGGGATTTCAATTTTGTGATTCTCTATAGTTATACGGTCTAGGGTTTAATACGGGTTCAAGGGTGGTACTTTCGAAATCTGATGTTGCTTGGTTGTGAGGCTGGTTTTTGGTTGTTTTTGACATTGCACAGTAATAGACAATCCTTTTTCTGAGCTCCTAAGAAATACGGCCGGCCCTCAAGAATCACCCCTGACGAGTATCGGACCAAAATACTGGAAACAATCCTGCTTTGTCTTGGCGGGTAGGGCTTCGGCACAGCGGGTTTACTACTTACGGAACAGCGATCAAGACCTCTTCACGGGGGGGTATGGTACACAGTACGCTAGGGTATGATACAACAAGATAAAAACAATGTATGGATAGAATTCTCTGTAAGAAACAAGCACCACCGCTAATTCCCCCTGAATTCTCTATGCTCATTTTCGACGTTCTTGGTTGTTGCACCATACCCCCGTGAAGAGGTCTAGGTTTCACCTGCTTTGGTCTCATATACTCTATGGCAGCTTTCAACGAGACATTAATTCTTCAACGGCCGGAGAGTGATATCACCTATGGCGCCCAGCATCTAGTCCCTACATCTCAAGTGAAATATTTTTAGCGATAATAAATTTATAAACTAGCTTAATTCTTAATAGTAACACTTTTTTAGAGAAACAAAACAATGAGCTAGGCCTAGACCTGGGTTATTTCTATGAGAATATGGTTTGTTTAATTATGTTGTGGTGAAAAGCCTTATGGATTTGAGATGAGGTGTAGGTTTTAAACTCGGTGTCAGCCTTGGCACGAGTGATCACTCATGATTAAGATTACACTCCCTGCCACCGCTATGTTGTTACTTTCCCAGTGCAGCTCATAACATTTTCATCGCTCCGCGTGGGTGATATCCCGACAAAATCTGAATGATCTAAATGGCTCAAACAGACCAGTCAGAATACGCGTGATTAGATAGATGATCTAAACGGCACCTCGACGGAACATAGCGCCCTCAGCTAGAAATATATTTTCTGGAGCCCACCTCCCCCCAGAAGATTGCCTTTTTGTAGAAGCACAGTATCATTCTTAAGCTCAGAGCTTCGGGTACAATCGTGTATTTTGGTTCGGAGGTCATCTTTGGACTTGAGGGTTGTTGAGGAGTTGCCTTTCTGCGCCGTAAAAAGGGGCCAGGGGAAAGTGGTTTATAAATACTATCTTAAAATCGGGGGTTTGATTTGACTACTTCTACTTTTCCTACCGCCCCCCCAACGATAAGTCAACTATGATCAGGCTATTTTATAGCTAAATATCGTAGAAAGAGATCAGATAGCTAGATAAAACGCGTTTATAGACGCTTAAGACCTGGGCGAATTACTGGTAGTAGCTTCTTAATATAAGTGTTGTACTAGAGCGGGGGAGAAAAGGGATAAGTTGATTTGTTCTTGGTCAATGAGTAATTACTTTTGTTCAGGAATATCCTAAAGCAACTTCATATCAACATCATGCACTTAAACCTAGACGTCCCAATAATCTGGAACGTACGGAGTCTAGGACCGGCTGGACAGAGGCTGAAGTTCTGTAGATCAGGACGACGGGCCGCTAAACTTGGACAAGTCTAGGCTAAGGGCCGGTCACTAAGTGCTATCGCTCAGGAACAAGCTTGTAAGGGGATTAAAAATGGATTAGTGGTCCCCGAGATCTCCCGGAGAACTTCAATGTCTTAAAACACCCAACTTGGAACAAAAAAAAGCAAAGTCTGCCGATGACTGAAAATAACATCAAGCTCGAAAAGGGATTTAGATATCAACCTAACATCCCGCCCTAAGGGGTACATGTAATTACATGTACATGTAGTTGATAATCAAATAAAGATTCCCATCGATGAGGTTCAACATTTGATCAGGTAGAATATTCAGGCCGCTCCTTGCAGTACTTAATGCAGTACAGGCCAGCTGGGCTAAGGACACCCCCTTAAAGTTTGTTGTAGGTGCAAATTCTTTAGATATGGGCTGGACTGAAGTCATGGAGTCGTTGCCAGAGACTTTTAACGAGTGATTATGTGTGATCCAGAGCAACGGAGGCGCCTGATAATGCAATGCAGGTGTAGAACACAAAGTCTCTAGAAAAGGGGCAATAACTCTAAACTATCTATGGTTTAGTCCAAAGAGGTCGTGGACAACGGGACAGTACAAAGTAAGTAAACCCGGGATTCTTTAAAAACCGCAAGGCTGGTATAGCACACTAGGTCAGGGAGTATTCATCCATTATTTGGTTTCTATAGGATCGATATCGCCCCTGGCACAGGAGCCAATCCGACTATGGGAGATAAGTCGATCTTGAGCTACGTGTATGCAGTTGTAGCCTCTCGCTAGATCCAGCCTCAAGAACCGGAGGTATAATTCCGACCGCCGCGACAATCTCAAGATGGGCGCTTTTTGGGTGTTCAGTTGCTGAGTTATGTAGGTGGGTGAATTGCAATTGGCTCCACTCGTTGTTCATATTTTCTCCCGGTTCTCCTACTGGTAAAAGCTTCTGTAGTAAAATAATTTGGAAAGTAGAAATAGGACAAAAATCTAAGCTTTGTGGGTTTTACCCTAAGTAAGGAGACTTGTAGAGATCTTTGCTTCCTGGTGGGTGTCAATAGCTGTCAATAGCACTCTAATCCCTCCCTTGCATCCTTCCTCGAGGCAAGGACCTCGAGATGTTTATTTACCTCATGGCTAAATCAGGGGTAAGAGATTTAAAATCGACCCGTGATTTTTTGAGGTAAACAAGCGGAAACATCTGTTTATGTGGTTACCCCCCTCCAAGTGCGCCAGCTTTCAAGCTTCCACTATATCAGGGCGAAGTTATTATTTCCGTCATCCTCGAGGTTCAACGGGCCCAGCCGATCCTAACTTTATAGCAGAGTTCAAGTATATTTCTCCTAGTGCCGCACCATCACTCGCTCGGTACCAACTTCTTGAAATTGACAAGACCATCATCGCGCCCCGATCTTGTTGCAGATCAATTAATCCATCTTGTGTCTCGGCCGGACAGTTTTCGAGAAAGTCCCCTTGTCGTACGCGTGGGGGGACACCGCCTGCCCGGTGGTTGTGTGATAACGCGTTGTGTGGCTGCATGCGTTGGAGGGGGGGGGGGGGGAGGGGCGGGCTGAGACACACACCAGCGGGAGAATGTAGGAGTCGGACGCGGCTAGGATTAGATTATCCTTCTTGTTCTTCCTTGCCCGCCACAAGCTTGATTTGTATGTGTGTGAGTGGTTGCTCCATGCCGCGTTCTAGATGAATTGACGGAGTATGTAACAACAGATGTGCTCTGTAACTCTATGTCTCTAAACACGCGCAATATAGAAGTTCCGTCATTATCGACTGGTTGATAAGGTATTCTAAGCGAATACCATATCAGCGCGCTGTGCGGATGGGGAATGCAATTATTAACTCCTACAAGGGAGCAAAGAATTTGACTCGCAGTGGTACTTACCGTCACCCAAGTACACGCGGGCTACATAATGTACATGTATGTATGTAATGTATGTATGTGTTTACGAAGGTACCAAGGTACCAAGGCCTAGGAAGTTAACCAGGAATATCACCAATTTTCTTTCTCACTTTTGGTCTCGTACCATAGGTAGATGGTCTCCAAGGCGGGTGGCATGAAGATAAAAAAAAAAAAAACCTTGAGACCATAAATTAAAGGGGGCGGCGAGTCATCTAATTATACCAGCTGTTTGAATAAGATAGACAATAAGATAGACAGAAAGCTTGCCATTGGCATGGCATCGGAGCTGTAATCCGCTGTGTGGCCTGGTCAATGATCAGCATGAGTTGTCGAAGATCCAGCAGCCACAAATCAAAAAAGTGCTGGTAGTCGGCCATTGCCGAAGCTCTTTTCGGTCCCCAGAGTTTGTTTTTCTTAGTGCCTTTTACCCGAATTACTAGGAGCTTTATCACGATAACCCCATAATACCACAGGAATAATTATAATAATAAAAGCTATCCTCGGGTCTTAATTTTTAAATCAGTAGATGTAGTGGGATAGGGCCAATGCTAACGAGGTCTGTCCGCTTATCGAACTGGCGGGCGAGCGGGGCGGGGACTCTTTCTTGGCGCTGAGCTAATTCCGAGTTCGATCAATAACTCTAAAGTCTATTTTTGCGAGGGCACGAGAAGGGGTTCGATAACATGGGGGGGGGGGGGGCGAGTACTTTATTTGATCGCGTTCATTTACTCCCTCACTGGCCCCGCGCGCGTCAGACCTCAAGAATGTTGCTGCCACAGACCCTTCATTGGACGCAGGAGAGACTGGAGTTAATTCCTCTAATTGATTTTGAGAAATTGCGGCGAGCCCCAACAATAACAACAACATAATAAAATTGCAACCGGCTCTACCGATTAAAGGGCACAAACTGGTACTGTGTGGTACCTTAAGCAAGAAGCCGATTCGCTCGGTGCTTTATCAAGGTACAAAAAGAAGTTGCACTTTTCTGCCGCCGCACACTTGCGACGTCTGCATCAAGCCACTCGGGCGGACTACGAAAGTGACGCTCTGCAGCGCAGCTGAAGCCGAAGAATTATTTTTTTAAGCCGTCCGCGGAGAGCGATGCGGGCCACACAGATGTCCAGGAACACGTTGTTAGGTTCCTCATCTCTGCATTAAGCTCGATGTTTGTGGATTTGTGGGTTCATCCAAGACTAGATTTCCATTTTCATCCGACCCGTCCGACCGTAATGGAATGCGTTTTTTGGAAAAACAACCACCAAGGTGGATATATTTGGATATCGGGGGCAGAGTTTTTGGTACTTCTCTTTCAGCCTTCACATGTGTCCACGTCAGGATCATCAGAGTCATGTCTTTGATATGGCCAGGATTTCGTCATTGGCTTTTGTTCTGATAGCAGTAGGTAGAGTAGGTACTCTGAGTAGAGTAGAGTAGAATGCGTGCATAGCACGGGAATATTTGTGCAGCTGTACTTAGTTTGCCTATTCTAGATCAGGCAGAGTTAATCCGGTACGACTGATTAGTCTTACAGTACTGTATGCTTCTGCTTTCTCGATTAGATGTAGTGTTCGGGGGTACAAAGATGTAGGCATGTATGTACCAGATCGAATCAACCCCTGGTGTATCAAGTTCAGCCGATATTACAGCGTATGTAGGTAGTAAGCAGGTACTTACATGTAGTAGGCATGTAGACTCTAGATATCTCTTTCTGCCTCGCCGTAAAGAGAGAGAGAGTTGCGCTTCCTCACCCCCGTCATGGACATGCAGCATGATATTGGAGTTCCAGTGCGCCCAACCCACACAATCAACTCTGTTTAAGATTATTGCACACCAAGCATCCCAGAGCCTCATTTACCCTACTTTTTAAAGTTATGATCATCACTGCTAAAACCATAATAGCTTTCGCGTATGAAAGGGTGTGGGTGTCGAGTGCTTCAGTAAACGACCAAGTACGGGAATGCCATGGGAGGAGGTTTTGGTTTGCATGCAGAAGGGACGAAAGGCAGATGTCCGCAATGCCGCAATGAGACGACCACCATGGAATAAAAGTAGAGTAAATACATACAAGTACATGTATGTACATGTACTGCCTAAGTACAAGTAACTAAAGTAGATGAGTTGGCAAGAGGGTAAGTAAATGTACCTACCCCAGCCTGTCATAAATAACGTCTAGCTGCCTGACTAATTAACAGGCATAGCTCAAAATGTTTATTTCCTTCTGGGAAGTATATACATGTAGTGTACCTCGGTCCTGGAACACTCCCCCCACTGGTCTCATGGCACTGGTCACGATTGGATCAAATTTGTACTGAGCAGTTGAAAAAAATCAAGTCACACGCCGGAGCAGAGTTTCCCAGAGTGCCCTTGCTGCCCCGATGCACACTGCACTGCAGATCCCCTGCGCTGCCTGACCCAGGAACGCATTATCATTATTGGAGGGTGCTCTAGAAAAATGGGCAAGAAACCTGGATCACCCACCCCCCCCTCAATATTGAACGGGATGCTCTACGGGACCAGCCAAATGCACTATGTATCACTCTAATCTATGTACTTTACCAAGTGACCGTGAGTGAGTGGGCTCAGTACTACACTAAAATACGTACTTGATACCCCTCCTCTCCCTCTCTCCCCACAACTATAAAGCGAGCAAGGGGCTCTCGTTCTGGTGTCTAGAGTGGAAGAAAGTATATCTACAGCTAGCTTCAGTACAACAGTGCTTTAGTCCCCTACAAGTATCCGAATACAGTGGTCAATTTCCTGGAATTCCTAATAATCATAATAATCAACAATGGTGTTCAACGCAAAACGCCTCTGCCTTGCGGCTGCGGCCTTACTGGTTGCTGGTGCTCAATCTGCTGCTTTGTATGCAGGAAACACTTCTTGGAGACGATAATTGATGGTGGTTACTGACTTTTGTTTTACAGTTCTAAGGAAAACATCCAGAAGAGGGCACTCACCTTCGACTACGGCAACGTCAAAGTCCGTGGCGTCAACCTTGGTGGATGGCTCCTGACTGAGCGTAAGCAATCAACACCTAAATAAACATCCCCTTCGATTATCTATCTAACATGATTCCTTTTTCTATAGCATGGATCACGCCCTCCATCTACGACTCCGTTCCCGGTGCCGTGGACGAATGGACCTTGTGCCAGTACATTGGCAAAGATGCCTGCTATAGCAAGCTCTCTAGCCATTGGAAGTATGTGCCCCTTCGCCTCCTTTTCTCTGCAATTTTCACTAACGTTTTCACAGCAACTTCATCACAGCGGATGACTTCTACCAGATTGCAGCTGCGGGCTTGAACCATGTCCGGATCCCAGTTGGATACTGGGCTGTGCGCATGCGAGACGGCGACCCGTTCGTTAGCGGGCAGCTCGAAATCCTCGAGCGCGCTATTGGCTGGGCGAGGGCTGCGGGTTTGAAGGTCTGGATTGATCTGCATGGTGGTGAGTACTTGGTTGCGTAGGTTGTTGAAGCTGTGAAGTGCTATTGCTGATATGGGTACTATTGTAGCTCCTGGCTCCCAAAATGGTTTCGATAACTCGGGCTACCGTGACCACCTTGAGTGGCAACAGGGAGACAACGAGAGGTTCACCGTTGAGGTCATCAGGGCGCTCTCGCAGCGCTTTGCTCAGAGCTCTTACAACGACGTCGTTACGGCAATTGAGCTCCTTAATGAACGTATGTTATTCCTAAAATACTACCTAGAAACCCCTCCAGTATACTGACAAAAATAGCTCTCGGCCCCAACCTCAGCAGGTCCAAGATTGAGCAATACTGGTATGACGGCTGGGGCACTGTTCGCGACAGCAGCCCTGACGTTGCCGTCGTTATCGGCGACGCCTTCTTTGACCCCAACTCATGGAACGGCTTCATGACCTCTGGCTTCAACAATGTGATTCTCGACACCCACACCTACCAGGTCTTTAGCCCAGGCGAGCTCTCTCGCGACATCAACGCGCACGTTTCCGCCGCCTGCGGTGTCGGCAACAACATCCGCACTACCGACAAATGGAACGTCGTTGGTGAGTGGTCGGCTGCTTTGACTGACTGCACAAAGTACCTCAATGGAGTAGGCCGCGGCGCCAGGTGGGAGGGTAACTTTGGCGGTAGCCAGTACTTTGGTACCTGTGGGAACAGGTACTCAGGGTCAGTCGCTGCTTTCTCGGCGGAGGAGAAGGCGAACACTAGGGCTTAGTATGCACCCCCCTGATTATATCCCGGCTGGACTACTAACAGGTGAAATAGTATCGAGGCACAATTAGATGCTTACGAGAAGAACGCCGGATGGATCTTCTGGACTTGGAAGACTGAGGGCGCCCCTGAATGGGACATGAGGGATCTGTTGGCAAACGGCTTGTTCCCGCAGCCACTGACGCAGCGAACTGGTATGATACTTTCCACTATTTCTCCTCTTCCTTCTCAAAACAGATACTAATATTGAAATGAGCAGCCAACCGCTGCTAAAGCGCGAGCACAAAAATGAGATGCTTGACTGCTATTTTAGCCTTCATCATTTACGCGACATGTTTTTTCAATAAGGCATCGATATCTATTTACGCCTCGGTTCTGGGCCGGAGTTTTATCTGTTTTTTTTTTTACCCATTTCCTTAATACCAGTGTAGTAGAGCTCATTACATCATCATCATGAGCCATTCGCTCCCTATCACAATTTCCTTTTTTATCTTTGACGTTGATCCTGATTCTGTACATTATGCTACACACGAATACTTTTGAACACGTAAAAACCGGGGTTGTGGGGAAGAGTCAGAAAATTAATTGA
The DNA here is from genome assembly GCA_024713715.1 of Morchella sp. 2018-W26. Classification (NCBI taxonomy): domain Eukaryota; kingdom Fungi; phylum Ascomycota; class Pezizomycetes; order Pezizales; family Morchellaceae; genus Morchella; species Morchella sp. 2018-W26. Next base: position 1,372,890 of record JAMGYX010000004.1, on the reverse strand, counting down.
TGAGAAATTTTCTAATCCTGCCTGCGGCTGGCAGGCTGCGTGTTTAATTTATGGGTGCATGAGGTAGCGATGTAGATCCATGTACCCCGCAAGTGCTGCAACTGGCACAAATGTAGACGAGAGGGAAGGGAAATGATTGTCATAACACGCCCCTCTTCACTGAACCAGTCCATGTGCTTGTGGGCACGTCTACGGGAAGTACCACAACAAGGATTTTTCCCAAGGATTTTCCCCATGTCATTGGTGGTGGTCAGCTGTCAGCACGTAGATATACGGATTGGTCAATGATCGTTACCCGCTTGCTGCACTCTGTAAGTATTTTCTTGGTACGTAGAGGAGGGGTACTGAATTCTCCCGAGGGATAAGTACATGTACCTACTACATACCTATAACCTATATGTACCTACCCACAAAAACCAACCTTTCCGATGGTTAAGCTACCAGACGCCAGCTTATCGGGAAGCTGGATATAGCAGGTACTTAGTTACTTACTTACACGTACACCTACCTATATTAATTACCAATACTGCATAAGCGTTGGCCTGAGGGTATGTAAGTACAAAGATGACATATCTCATGTGTAAATATACTCTCTACTCCACCGAACTAACATCACTGGTAAGCAGCTGCATGGGCTGGTTATATATTACGCTCGGTGCGGGGTGCCCCGGTCCCCTGGAAGGCGGTTAATATCTCTGGCCGAGTGATGCCGTGTGATGTTTGGCCTAAGTACCTACATGTACCATGTAGGTAGACGGATAGCGGTGTGATTGTGTGTGTGTGGGTACTGCTAAGGATGGACGATGCCCCCGGATCTTGGTCTTAGAAAACGTGCGGGCCCTGCGTGCGTGCATGCGTGCGGGGTGTGTGAATGGGTGTGGGTGGGGTTGGAGGGTGGGGTGCTCTACAGTCTATTATGTAGCTCCAAGATCTAATTCAATTAAGCCTTGAGAGGGAGGAACGGGTATATGGAATGATTGATATGCGTATCTACATGTGTTTATCTACATGCGGATCTTGATTGGGAAGTGCAATTCCTTTCTGTCGAAAAGTGCAGGTAGATAATTGTGATTTTTGGGCTCTCCAGGGTCTATAATGCGCTCCAATTAGTGTGTGTTTCTACTGCAATAGAGAGAGCAACTGCATAGAACGTAATAATAATACTAGATGGGAAATATAATACCACGAGAGAGATCTCGAGACCTCAACCACCAGAAACACAGCCAATCATAATCCTCACGCCTTTCCGAAAATGTTCTTTGGCTCCGGAGCTAATTAATTTGATGGTCTCGTGGCACTTGAGCGATTCTTGGCGGCAGCAACAACCAACAACGTCATAGGAATTATCTAGGGAATCAGAGAACTTACCTGTGCCCGCCTGTACCTCATTGCTCTGCCTCTGCCCCCCTCCACCTCCAACAGATGTATCGCCTCCTCCGCCCCCGCCCCCGCCCCGTCGGGCTCCTTCGTCCAGTGAACCACCCCCGTCCCCTCAGCACCGACACCTCCCACACCACCACTCCCCTCCTCCTCAACAACGCCCCCTACCTCACCTCCAACACTCACCCCGTCCCTAACCCCGCCCGTCCCACAGAAACGCTCTGGGACTACTCCGCAGCGTCTCTCTCCGACGTTTCCCTCTTCGCCTCCTCCTCCGCCGCAGCCTTCCCCATCTGGTCGCGCACAAAGCTGGTGCGCCGTCGTGACCTGCTCCACCGCTTCGTTGACATCCTCGAGCGCCGCGGCGACGAGCTCACAGAGTGCATGTGCGTGGAGACGGCGGCGAGGGAGCCCTGGGCAAGGTTCAATATCGAGACGAGCGTGGGGTTTGTGAAGGAGGTGGCGGGGAGGCTGACGGGGATCGAGGGGAGGGTGCCGCAGAGCTCGGATGAAGGTGTGTTTTGACTTTTCCTCTTCTTTCTGTTGTGTTGTGTTCGGGGAGTTCTGGACTGATGGTGGTTGTGGTGGGTCGGGGGTGAAGGGAGGACGGCGCTGGTGTATAAGGAGCCGTATGGTGTTGTGCTAGCGATTGCTCCGTGGTAAGTGCTGGATTCTTGGTTGGGGGCGCCTTTTGAATTGTGGTCGCCGCGATCATTACCCTCATACCATAACCCCACAATTAACCCCCACCCCCGGTCTCCACCCTCCATACTCTCACTGTACAATCACTAATCCCCCACAACCCCCCCAGGAATGCCCCCATTATTCTCGCCATGCGCGGTATCCTCTTCCCGCTCGCCGCCGGTAACACCGTCCTCTTCAAGTCCTCCGAGCACTCCCCACGCACGCACCACCTCCTCGCCTCCATGTTCATCGATGCTGGCCTTCCCCCCGGCGCACTGAACGTCATTTGCTCCACGCGCGAGGACGGGCCATCAATCACAAACGCCCTCATCGCGGATCCGCACGTGCGCAAGATCAACTTTACGGGCAGCACGGCCGTCGGCAGGAAGATTGCGGCGAAGGCGGGCGAGCACTTGAAACCGGTGATGCTGGAGCTGGGGGGGAAAGCCCCCTTCATCGTGATGGAGGACGCGGACGTGGAGAGGGCCGCCGAGGCGGCGGTGTTTGCGGGATATCTGCATGTAAGGATGCACATTATATCGGTCCCTCTAGGGCGCTGCTGCTGCTGCTGTGCTGACACATGAACGAAAATAGGCTGGCCAGATCTGCATGGCCACCGAAAACATCATCGTCCACTCGTCGCTCATCTCGCGGTTCGCCTCGGCGCTACACGCCGCCGCCCGCACCTTCCCCAGCCACCAGCCGTTCGTGCTGCCGACGGCGTGCGAGCGCGTGTCGGCGCTCGTCTCCTCGGCCGTCGCACAGGGCGCGAGCATCGTCGGCGCCGACGAGCACGCGGCCGCCATCGCGGCGAACCCGGGGACGTATCCGAACACGGTGCTGCGCGGGGTGACGGAGGAGATGGATATCTACCGCACCGAGAGCTTTGGCCCCGTGGTGAGCTTGATTGCGTTTGAGGATGTGGAGGAGGCTGTGAGGCTGGCGAATGGGACGGAGTATGGGCTGCATGCGGCCGTTTGGAGTAAGGATGTTGTGAGGGCGTTGGGGGTGGCGAGAAGGATCGAGGCGGGGTGAGTTTTCTTTCTTTCTTTCTTGGTGGAGGGGGTGTGCTAACTGGGGGGTCCATATAGGGGCGTCCATATCAATGGCATGACGGTCCATGATGAGCCACATCTACCGCATGGGGGGAGGAAGGAGAGTGGCTTTGGGAGGTTTGGAGGCAGCTATGGACTCGATGAGTTCCTGACGACGAAGACGGTGACCTTCATGGCGTGAGTGGGGGGTATGAGAGGTATTGTATGTGTGTATTATGAGGCGACGTAGTTAATGACATCTCTGATCTGTGTTCTGACTGGCGTTTGGAAGTCGTGAGATATCAAGAAATGATATGAAGTGAAAAAGAAAGAAAATGTCCATATCGATCATTTCCAGCGGGCACGTGCGCTATGGATTTCGACCCACACAGGCCCTGTTACCCTAACCCTGAGTCCCTGAGTAGATATCAATTTACCCCAGACAGACCCACCACCGCCACCATCACCCACCACCGCCCGCCGGCGTGGGGCTAATTAACCTCGGCGCCGACAAACTTCCCAGGTCCATGTACTTTTTACGTATTTTGATACTACTAAGAGGTACTTGTAGTTAGCAGGTAAAGATATGTAGCGGCGGCCAAGCCCAAACAAGCATCTCAGTCTCGCCGTGTTCCGCTGCCGTGATACCCGATTGCCGTCCTGCTTTAGGGGGAGGAGGGTGAAACCCCCCGAGAGGACGACGACGACGCAAGTAAAGGGTACTACTGTGTGAGTAGGGGGGTTGTAAATACATTGCATGTGCGGTGCCGAGGAAGGAGAGAGAGCGGGAGAGGTAGTTTTAGTTGTAGATGGCCATATATATATATATATATGGGGAAATCTTAATATAAATCCCGTATCTCAGTCAGTGCCTCTGACATTGAGCCAGCCCTTACGTTCCAGAGCACGTATCGATTGACTGTAGAGCAAGAGTGGACGGGCATAACGACGATGGACCACGAACAGAAGAAGACCGCCTCGCAGTAAGTCTATGGCACCCCACCCCTCATTATATACGTCCAACCAGCCAGCAAAAAAAAAAAAAAAGGTAGAAACACTCACCCCTCGCTGCACAGCCACGACACCCTACCCCCGCCGCCCATCTACGACATCGACCTCGACGTTGGAACCGCCGACGGCGACGAGCCAACGGAGCACGAGAAGGCCACGCTCAGGAGAGTGGCGGATAAGCTCCCGATCTCGGCGTGGTTCGTGGCCGTGGTGGAGCTCGCGGAGCGGTTCAGCTATTATGGCATCTCGGGGCCCTTCCGTATGTGATTACATGTAGTTTTTTTGTTTGTTGGTGAAGGAGGGTGCATGCTGATCTGATATTGGTATGGTAGAGAATTATATGCAGAATGCTCGTGACGATCCATTGAGGCGTGGGGCGATCGGGATGGGGCAGAAGGGCGCGACGGGGCTGTCGTATTTCTTCCAGTTCTGTAAGTTAAGGGGTGTCCCTCTTCTTCCCCCTCCTCTTCCAATGAGGGACTACTACTCACATATATATAAAATCATATCAACAGGGTGCTACGTGACGCCCATCTTCGGCGCCATCGTCGCGGACCAATACATGGGCAAGTACAACACGATCCTTCTCTTCGCCTGCGTCTACATCGTCGGGCTGCTCATCCTGTTTGTGACGTCGCTGCCCTTTGCGATCGAGAACGGGGCTGCGCTGGGCGGGCTCGTGGCGGCAATGATCGTCATTGGGCTGGGCACGGGCGGCATCAAGAGTAATGTCAGCCCGCTGATTGCCGAGCAGTATCGCGAGACCAGGATGAAGGTCAAGACCCTCAAGAGCGGGGAGAGGGTGGTGGTGGATCCGGCGGTCACGATTCAGAGCATGTAGGTTGCATATATGTTTACCCCTGGGGGATGTGGGATGTGCGCTGTGGCCGAACTGATGCGTGGGTGGGCAGTTATATGATCTTCTATATGTGCATCAACGTTGGCTCGCTCAGCAGTATAGCGACCACAGAGCTCGAGCAGCATGTTGACTTCTGGGCTGGTATCTCCCCCCCCCCCCCCCCCTCCTGCAAAAATCAAGCTCACATACAACAACACAGCCTACCTCCTCCCGTTCCTCGTCTTCTTCGTCGGCGTCGGCGCCCTGCTCCTCGGGCGGAAATACTACGTCGTCCGCCCGCCGCAGGGCTCCGTCATCACCGACGCCTTCCGCGCAATGTGGATCGGGCTCAAGCACGGGCGCGGCAACATGGACGCGGCCAAGGCGTCGTACCGCGAGGAGTACGGCGTCACGGCGCCGCTGCCGTGGTCAGATCTGTTTGTGGAGGAGCTCAAGAGGGCACTGGTTGCGTGTCGTGTCTTGTGAGTGCTCTCGAGATCTCTTCCTTCTTCTTCTTCTGGGTGTTTTTTGGGGTTGTGGACTAATTTGGAGTGTGGTGGGTTGGCAGTATCTTTTTCCCGGTATGTGTGATGGACCGTGGCGAGTGATGGGCGGTGATTGGGGTGCGAGTGCTGATTGGTGATCGGGGAATAGATATACTGGATTGTCTACGGGCAGATGACGAGCAACCTCATTTCGTGAGTGGCCCTGATACGTCCTGTGAGGTTTCTTTTATTTCTAACATCTACGCAGACAGGCGGGCACAATGGAGACGCACGGTATCCCGAACGATATCATGCAAAAGTATCATTACCCCCCTGAATCCACCGATTCTACTTGTACTAACTCACCTCGCCCCAGTATCGACCCCATCACAATCATCATCTTTGTCCCCATTGTCGACCAGGTCCTTTACCCACTCCTCCGCCGCCTCAAAATCCCCTTCCGCCCCATCTCCCGCATCGCCGTCGGCTTCCTCCTCGCCTCTTTCTCAATGGCCTACGCCGCCATCGTCCAGCACAGTAAGCCCTACCTCCTCCCTTCCCTCCTCCCTCCCTCCCTCCCCAAACCTACCTCATCCGTGCACAAATCTACCCTACTAACCCCCGCCACAGTAATCTACACCTCCCCCCCCTGCTACGACACCCCCCTGACCCCCTGCACCACCCCCAACCGCGTCCACGTCGCCGTCCAAACCCCCGCCTACCTCTTCATCGGCCTGAGCGAGATCTTCGCCTCCATCACGGGGCTCGAGTACGCCTACACCAAGGCGCCGCCAGCCATGAAGTCCTTCGTCATGAGCATGTTCCTGCTGACGAGCGCGCTCGGCAGCGCCATCGGCATCGCCCTCTCGCCCACCGCGGAGAACCCAAAGCTCGTGTGGATGTACACGGGGCTTGCGGCGGCCTCGGCCGTCGCCGGCGCCGTCTTCTGGGCCCTGTTTAGGCACTTGAATGGGAGGGAGGAGGGGCTGAATGAGGTTGGGGAGGGGGCAGCTAAGGAGCTGGAGTGAGGGGTGGGGTAGGGTTGTGTATGTAGTTAGTTTATAGAGTTGCTTGGGCTGTTGCCGGGGTGTTTTTATATATGCTCCCGTGTGATCATAACGCGCCCAGGAAGCGCATATCCCACTGATAACCCCCCAGACACCCACACTTAAGCCCACTGCACCCGGCCCCTCTGCTCCTCCAAGGCCCTCGGTACCACCCAGAGCCAAGCAGGGGCGGGGGGGGGCAACCAACCCACTGTAAAAACCCAAGAGGGCGGTCCTAACGCAAAAAAGCCCCCTCCTCCCCACATGTTGTGGGGAAGAGGGGGCAGAAAGGGCGGCTCCCTAGTATTACAACGCAAAAAGCCCCCTCCTCCCCCGTAAAAGAGAGGAAGGGGCTTAACGTAAAAAAGGCCCTCTCTTCCCCACATGTTGTGGGGAAGAGGGGGGCAGAAAGGGCAGGGCGTCTTCCTATTATAACGCAAAAAGGCCCCCTCCTCTCCGCTTGGGAGAGGAGGGGGCCTAGAAAGAAAGGAGAAACTAAACTATAAAGTAGAGTCCCCCACCAGGGGGGGCACAAGAACATAAGCCACCCACCAGGGGGCGGGGCAGGTATAAGCCCGCCCTCACCAGGAGGGGAGGGGGCAACTAGGCCCCCTCCCGTAAAGCTTGATTATGGTGTTAATTGGGAAGAAGAGGTGGGCGGTGCTCATTAACACAGGAATGAGTTTCCATGCAAGGCTATTTCAAAAAAGGGGAAGCCCCTTATTACATACATGCCCCTGCTGCCTACTATAGATGACCTCGTTCCCGGGGGGTGGGTGCTTTCCGTTCAAACAACACTTACTAATGTAGCTACGGTGGAGAAATTCTCTGAATTTCGGGACATGTATGTTGTCCTGATAAGATAAAATACATTAGGACAATTAAGGTCTCCCGCCGTAATGCTGCGGTACTAATCCTCACCCATATTTCTGCTGCGTACATGATGTAGCTAGACTTATGTAGAGGGCGTATTTCTATCATACGCTATCACTCGCGCCAAGACCAGAAGCATATCCAGGCAGCTCCGTAAGAGCATGTAGCTACTAGGCTCACATAGCATCGATCGATAAATCAAACCCAAGTAGCTAAAGATACCCCCCAATCTCTGTTTTAACCATAGGCTACTTCTGCTCTCCAGCGCCCTGTTTCCCACCACGGCAGTCGAGCAGGCAGAGAAACCACTTGCCATGGTGGCGGGGTTGTACATATTTTCCACACCTGTATGCAGAAGCGTGACTCCCCGTAGTCTCGCACCCCATCCCCTACACACGGACAGCCTGCACCCCCCGTACGAGGGCTGGGCCCGGGCCCCGGGGCCAGTCTGGAGGTACGTCCGCTGGAGTTGCCACTCCCATGTACCAGTGAGGCTTTGTTTCACGTCTGCTCGCAGACCCCGCAAGATCTCGGTTCATACAGCTGGTGGGCCATTGAGGGGGGGTATAGGCTAATTCACGGCTCGCACATATGCATCCTTAGGTTAGATGTCGCGGGGCGCGCTATCACCAGTTTTGGCGACTCATGGGCTATCACTCGGCGGCTGTAGTTAATACGTGCCGTGCTACAATACATACCAAGTGATTATCAACAAGGCACTGGTGCGGAATACAACCCACCGAAACGGGAAACCACGAGAGTCCCCCCAGCAAAACCCACCCTAGCTTGGCAGGCAACCACAACGCAGCTAGCAGTGACATTCCGGGTAGCCAACAGCAAACCACAAACCCGTAGACCTACCCCACACAGCCCGCCTAACCACCCGGCCGGCCAGCAGCACCCCGCGTAACGCACACACACCCACCCACCAACCAGGTAAGTATCCGCCCACTGCCCCCGACCGACCAGCCAACCAATTAGAGCTTAGAGGCGGCTACCTATGTAGATACAGCCGTTGTGTTGGTGGCCTGGGCTTAGTGCAAGGGGGAAAAGGATTCCTATATGGGGTGGAAGATGTAGTCTTCCCAACCACAAAACCCGATCCGCAGGCTCTGTCCTGCCGTAGCTAGACAGCACGGCGGTATACTACAGTACTTGTGATAATGTGTTTGTTTGGGTATAAGGGTTAATTAGTTAGGGGCTATGTACATACAACTACAACTACGTAAGTGGTTTTTGATCACAGAAGCTGGCAGCAGCCCTCTAGCAGGGAGTTGGTGATAATATACAGGAGGGACTGCCCCTCTTGAGGGATTGGCCCGGTCATCATCACACATTATCACTCGCTCCGAACCTCTACCCACGTGCCACCGAGTCCCCAGGAAGAACTGCAGTTGATTTATAGCGTGGCATGTCTCTCACGAGGCGGCTGCATGCAAATCCCATATCCCAACTGTCTCGAGAAAGAGAATCAAGGTGAGATACTCTGACACTAGCACTGGCGCTGGGATCATGACAGACGCCGAAAGCTAACTAATATGACAAGCGGGGAGGAGGGAGAATAAAAAAAAACAGAGGAGAAAGAAACAAAAGTACAAACACACAAACAATTCCCCTCCCACAAGTCCGTTCGTCACCCAGCCAGCCAGCCAGAATGTTGCACTAACATTTTCCAGCCAGCTCATCTACAAAAGAAACATTTAACCCCCCCCCCCCCCACCCGTCTACCCCTCCGCTCGCCCACTACCTCCGACTCCCCACCAGATGCATAAACTCCTCTCGTGTCCTCGTACTCCTCCTGAAGATGCCCGTCATGCAGCTCGTCACCGTCGTTGCCGACGTCTTCTCCACGCCCCTCATCACCATACACAGATGGCTGCTCTCCATGACCACCGCGACCCCCTGCGGCCTGAGGATCTCCTCCACCGCCATCGCCACCTGCTTCGTCAGCCGCTCCTGCAGCTGCAGTCTCCGGGCAAACATCTCCGCGATGCGCGCAAACTTGCTGAGCCCAAGCACCTTCTTGCGGGGGATGTAGCCAATGTGCATCTTCCCCGTGAAGGGGACGAGGTGGTGCTCGCACATGCTGAAGATCTCAATGTCCTTGACGATGACGAGCTCGTCGTGGTCCTCGGTGAAGACGGCATTGTTGATGATGGTGTGCAGGTTCTCCTCGTAGCCCTTGGTGAAGTGCAGCATTGCCTTTGCGTAGCGGGTGGGGGTCTCTAGGAGGCCCTCGCGTGTTGGGTCTTCGCCGATGCACTCGAGGAGCGTGCGGATCCTGGGTGCTGTCAGTTTGTCTAGTTACGATGCGGGGGGGGGGGGAGGGGCGGAGCACTCACGCGCCAGAGAGCTTCTCGAGGCGCTCGGCTTTCTCTTCGGGTGTCGCCTCAAGGCGCTTCTTAGCTCCTACACCTATACAGAACAGGGTCGCCGTGGTCAGTTAAGGTGTTATGAGGGAGCTCTGTGGTGGGTGGGGAGTGGGGAGCATACTGGGCCATGAGAGGCCATCGTAGTCGACGGGGGGCTGCTGCGTGTACGGGCTTCCGGGACGACTTGCGTCCGGAGTTATTGAGGTGAGACGCGGCGGGGCAATGTCATGCTTGGGGACTAGCTGCGAGGGCGTATCGTTGATGCGCAGAGAGGCAAAGAGCTTGTCGGCGCTCGAGGAGAGGAATTGCGTGTTGTCTGCCTGGGCATCGTTTGTAGTTGTGGCGGGGGGCATCTTTGTTCTGAGAGTTATGAGAGATCGGGAGAGAGCTATACTATCAGTACCTATGTACTTGTGTATTATATCCGAATAGCTAGGAAGGTGGTAATATGTGATTAAGTAAAGGTGACCAAGTGAATAGATAGCAAACAGATCCAGAAGGAGGAGTCTTAAATGACACAGTGAGGGGATGAGTGAAAGAGTGAGCGAGAGCCCTCGAGGGTGTGATATACGGACAGGGTTAAAAAATTTCCCCTGTTCTTTTCTTTCCATGCATTCCTTTTCCTTTCCTTTCTTTTTCCTGCCTGCAGGTGTCCGGGGCTTTATCTGCTGCTTATCTTATCCGCAGGCCCTAGCTCGACACGGTTAGGCGCGCACACACGTGATGGCCTCTTCTTTACCACTGATCTGAGGAAGAACGTGAAGTATGTGCATGCGTCCCCAATGTGTGTGTGCGGGGAGGGAAATGTCGTGATGGGAGGGCCATTACGTTTTATCGGACGTCACATTTGGGGCATTGAGGCACACATAGATACTACTTGGACCATGATGTATGTATCTGGCTCTCCCGAGTACCTGTCTCTTGAGAGGGTAGTGCATTTTTTTCTCTTTCTCCCCAAAGATAACATAAAGAAAAAAGAAGAAGAAGAAGGGGCTACATGCAATGCAGCCAAAGGGAAAGAGAAAAGGAAAAGAAAAGAAAGAAAAAGGCGGGTATCGTACCACATAGTTACATATGCCATCCCAACTCCTGGTAAAACTACATATAAAGATGAGAGAAAGCAAAACCAAAAGAATAAACCAAAACCAAAACCAAAACCAAGCGAGTGTTGCGCCATCAATGCTGAAAAAGACATCTAATCCCCCCCCCCCCCCTCCCACTTTCTTCCCCTCCAAATAGAAAAATAATAGTAAATGATAAAAAAATGATAAAAAAAAGAAAAGAAGCGAGTGTAAAATACAAGTTAAAAACCTCCCATATTCGTTTTTTTTGGTGTCAAATTCCCAAGCTCAGTCAATGGCTGTTATAAAAGAAGAGAGAAAAAGAAAAAAGAGAATCCCGTAATGCAAAACGAAAAAGACTAGATGTGATAAAAGTGGAAGTAGAGTAAGAAATAAAAAAAGATACCAAAAAGTCCCTAAGAAGAAATATGTACGAACGAACGAATGCAGACATCATATATACCCCCCTAATACTACTACCCCTACCCCTACTATTACCCCTACTGCTACTTCTACTCCTCCTCACAGCTACACCACAGGCGTAGTTGGCACCACTTCGGGCCCCACAAACCTCGCTACACGCTCCTTGATCTCCTCACACATACTCCCCAGACTCTCATGCCACTCGCTCTCCAGCATCTTCACCTTCTCTTTCAGATCCTCTGTGAGCACCGCCGCCTCCCTCTCGCGGCCCTCATCCTGCGACTTCTGGTCGTTCGCACACTTGACCTTCCAGCTTGCCGCCACATTCAGCGTCTTGATCTCATGTAGTAGACACAGTAGGTTCGTCTGACCCTCCACAAACTGGTACACCGAGCGCTCCGCCTGCAGGAGCTTCGCCTGAAGATAGCGCAACGGCTCCCTCAGGTATGCGGGGTTCTCGTGAAACTCCTCCGGGGGCACAATAGGGTGTACGTTCGTCAGATCCAGCGGGATATTCTCAAGGCTCTCGACAATGAGCGGTGCCACCTCCCAGAAGGCCGAGATCTGCATCTCAACGCCCTTCATGCAGTTTATCTCGACGATATCGAGAAAACCTGAGTAGCGCTCGAGTGACTCCTTGTTGGCGCTGATCCTGCGTGTGTTCTCCTCGCGCGCAAAGTAGTCCTCTGCTTCGCGGATCTTGTCTGCCTGGCGGGAGACAAAGAAGGGTGTTATGACGAGTTCCTTGTAGCGGCGGTTGCGCTCGGCAAGGAGGTCGTAGATCTCGCGGTGAAGCTGCTCGCGCACGTCAAAGAGCCACTTGAGACACGTGAGCTTCTCGAGGAGCTCGGGAACCTCGTTTCCTTCCTGCTGACCGCCGCTAGAATGGTAAGCGTCGGCGGAGGACTTGAGTTCGCGGACAAGGTCGGAGTAGGCAGCGGAGGCAGCAGAGATACGTTCTTGCAGGTCGGTGTGCGTCACGTCGACGACTTGGGTTTGGAATAGGTCGAACTCGGTGCGGAGGGACTCTTCAGTGATTGCGTCTTCGCGGGCTTGGAAGTCGATATTGAGGGATTCGATCTGGCCGAAGCTGAAGCGCTTGCTGGGGCCGTTGGTAGAGGAATTGTCGGAGGAGTAAAGTTGTTGGATGTAGTCTGAGTGCTGGTTCCGGCGCTTGAGGGCCTCCATGGCGAGGGATTCCTTGCGCGCTGTGGAGGCGGCATTGAAGTCGCGTTTGACGGCATTGACTGTGGAGAGGTCATTGAGCGTTCTGACGAGGTTGCGGAATACGGCTAGGTGCGGGTGCGAATTGTTGACGGCGGGGTATTCGCGGGGGTATGGCGGGAGAAGGGTGAGCAGCGGTGCGATATCGAGGCTTGTTTTGACGGGCCGGGGGGGCATGGACCGTGTGCGTGACTGAGCTGGGCGGGACCGCGATCGTGAGTATTTGCGGTCCGGCGGATAGGCAGAGCTTCCTGCGTAGTCGCTCGGGTGCATATGATTTCGCGGTGTCGACGCAACCACATTCTCAGCAATCTCTTTCAAAGATGCCCGCGCGGTCCGATGATGCCTATGACCGCCGCGCCCAAAGCCAAAGTCGTCCTCTCCCATACCATCTGAGCGCACTGCGTGATAGTCACTCTGTGATCCCTCAACACTCGCCTCCCACCATCTTGATGATGTCCTCCCGCGGGAAGACTCCTCGTCCCTGATCCTGGCCTCTAGCGCCGGGTCGTTGTGTTCATCGTGATTGTTACTATCGCGCGTCTTATTATTGATATACTGGCCCCACCACTGCGACTCCGGCCTCTTTCTTCCGTTGGCCTCCTCCGAATTCCCCATCTCCACATCACCGTCAATCCCATTCCTCAAAACCGGCGAGATTGGTGATAGCTCCTGCGTCCGTTCCGGGATCGAGAATGCCATGCCCAGCTGCGCAATGATGGAAGACTTCATCTTCTTGACCGCCTCAGGATACTTCTCCTCGCGTAGCTGACACTCCTTGACCACAAACTCCACCCACAGGTTCACGCGCTTCTCATCCGTCTGCGCCGCCGACTCTTGCTTGATCATCTTGCGGTGCCGCTCCAGCGCCGAAACATAGAACCCATCCATGACTTCCTCATCCTTCAACAATGGTGCCTGTAGCCTTGGATCAGTGGGCGTTGGGATGTGTAGTAAGTGCGATATAGGCCTCACCCGCCTATTAATGTCCCTCTCACCGGCCGGCGGAGGTGTCGGAAGCTGCTTCGGCGGCTCCTCGGTCACGGGTGATGGAGATATAAACTTCAAAGGTTTGCGGCGAACCTGCGAGAAGAACTGCGGCCCGCGCGAAGATGACAGCGGTGTCGAGTCGCGCTCGAAATCTATCAATGGCGCTGCAGACGTATCAATCCTCGGGGCGGTGGGTCCGCTGCCTCTGCGCCCGTGTCCATGGACTTCGTGTGTTGGGCTTGTGACGGGCGGGCTCATGCTCTGCTTCCACGGGTTGTTATTCTCATCGCGCGGCCCCGGCTCATCATCGTCGCCTCTCGCGCTCGGCCCCGGCGAGCTCCTCTTATATGGCGCCTGCTCACCCTCCATCTTGCGCTTAGGTGGCGGCTGGGGAGGCGATGTGCTTGTCGTTGTCGCTCCAGGCGATATCGTCGCTGCGGTGACCTCAAAGCTACCATTGCCATTTATCCTACTCGTCTGCGGCGGCGACCGGCTCTGCATCCTGCTTGGAACCGGAGATGACATTGACCTCACCTGTGTAGGGCCCTGTCTTGGCACGCTCGTATTCCTCGGCGGTGGGCCTGGCGGCGGTGGTGGTATGCTTCCGCGACTGCGCGAATCGCCTCGTACAGCTCCCGGGGGCATGGGGCCACGCGGTACGGAATTATCTCTTGGCGGTGGGCCCGGCGGTGGGGGTGGGATCCTTGTGAGTGATTCTGCTCTTGTTGACGCTGGTGGATGTTGCTGCGCGCGGTCATGCGGCGAGATGGAGTGCGACCTAAGGCCGTTTCCCATGCCCATCTGCATTACCGCCGCCGCGTTACTCGTGCTCTGCGTTCTACGCGCCGGAGTAGTCGGCATCGGTGAAGTGTCGCGCCTCATTGGCGGGGGCCCGGGAGGCGGGGGTGGAATGCCGTTAGGGCCGCGGGAGCTGGAGCGCGGGGATACAATTGGGCTTGGGGGTACCGCAGCTTCCGGCGATGGGTACGAAGCCTGCTGTAGGCCTGATGGTGTGTAGCTTTGTGGTGTGCCCCCCGCATTTGGGGGGGAGTAGTTCCGCCGGCGCGGTGCGGGACTATTCCAACCCGACTGATCTTGTAAAAGGGGTGCATATGGAGATTGAGGGGTTGTGTTGGCACTACTCACTGCAGATGAGCCATGGGAGAATAGAGGAGAGAAGTTTTGGGTTGATGCAGTGGATGGAGTGATCATTGGTGAGTGGCCATGAGCAGCTGGTGATATTGGAGTGTTCCCATTGCCACTATATTGCCATGAGTTCTGGCGCTGGTGGGGTGGACTAAGTTGTAGGCGTGGGTTCAATTGTTGTCGTGAACTCTGTGGCTGCGGTGGAGAATACGGTGGTGGCGGGGCTTTCATATGGGTCAGCTCGATGCAATTTAATATACGAGTCAATAGAACCTCACAAAAGAAGAGACATAGTGTTCATGCATGCATAAGTTTAAGGTGAGAAACGAGTGATAGAATATGCATAAGATGCATAAGATTGGAAAAAGAAAAGAAAAATACAAATATTTTCAAGACAAAGAAAATGAAAAGAGTTAAGGAATGAAACAAATGATTGACTAGGAAATAAAGGCTCAGTACCGTCTCCTCCAACTGGTCTTGGAACATATCCTCCACCATTTCCAGTGACTGGTGCATAATGCTGAGGGTTATACTCCCCGCCTTCATTCATATCCGCCTGATTTCTCATAGGGCTAGGACTAACGCTTGGCCGTCTGGTTGGTCCATACGCTGCGACAGCAGTGGCCGAAGAAGTTGCAACAGTTGGCGCGCTTGCAACTCCGCTGGTTCCTCCTCCACCTCCACCTCCGAGGCCGCCCGGGTATAGGGCCGGGTTATAGCGGGTATAGGCTCCATTCGCTGCAGGCGCTTGGTGGTGGTTTTGAAAAGGATATGGGGATGCCATTGTTGCTTAGTTTCGATGGTTAGTAGTTCTAGTAATTGTCCGTCCTGTCCGGGATGTTATGAGTTTGTTGATGTCTCCCGGTGTTCCCTAAACAGCCATTCCCATAAACCGGGGGAGGGTCTTGGATGCAAGCAGCTCCTTCGCCGAGCAAAGTCGCAACACGGGAGAGGCGCAAATGGAGGGGGGGGGGTAAAAGGTAGTTAAAGAATGAGCACTCAGTGCGTATATGAGGTACCCACGCGTAGGGGGGGGGAGAGCGGGGGGGGCGGTGTTATCCAGACTGTTGGGAAAGAAAAAGAGAGATAGAGGAAGAGAGAGAAGGTGTGAGTGTAAGTGTGAGGAGGGGACAGCGTCGCGATCTCTACTGATTGATTCTTTGGGCCCACCACCACAGGGGACTCCCACAGGACAGCGCCTAAAAATAGATTTAAAAATAAATGTCGACTGTGACTAGCTTGATCGGTGATTCGTTTCCGAAAAAAGAACCTAGTAATTTCTTAATACCCTTACACAACGTCCTGGTATGGTAGGGCAACCAGTCAGTCATCCAGAAGGAGGGCATGAGGTAGAACCCAGACCCAGGAGGGGGGGCTGCCAAAAGCAAAAAAGGGGAGAAATCGAGATGCCAGATGGCGCTTCGGTTTCTGCAAGCCAGTGCGGGCAAGGGGGTTATTTTTGGAGCCAACCCCCCCATCTTGAGACTCTCCTCTCCAGTATCCTGATAGTGTAGCCGCCCTCTCAGACACCCAACAGCCAACCAACGAAGGCCTATTTAGGGTACCAAGGGGAAGTTCGCAGGTTTTGCGGGGTGGATTCGCACTGAACGCTTTGCGACTTGAGCGTGGAGCTAGGGCAAGTGGCCAGGAAACGTGTTTCTGCTCTCTCCAATATCTCCTTTGCGATCTCGAGGATTGCAAAGGTATGAGGTCGTTATCCTAGCACGTACATACATAAGTACTTAATGTAGATAGAGTACATGTAGGTATACTAGAGTAGAGTAGAGTAGAGTAGAGTACATGAAGTAATGTAGCTAGAGTACAGAGTAGGGTTGGCTCGGCAAAGATAGGTGTTCGCTTCCAAGCCAGAGAAAGTCTAGTTAATACCACAAGGTGCATTTTATGAACTGCATTTCCTCACTCCCCCTCCCCATGCAGAAACCCCTTCCTGCCCTGCACACCACATAACATTATCGAGGCCGATAATATCGCTAGATGAATAATCATTTGCATCAGAGCACACTCTGTAACAGTGTAACAGTACAAACTATACCAGACCCAACGTTCGTACTTTCCCTTTTTCTTGCTTTTTCGCGGGCTGATTCTGTCATTCCTGTACCTTACAGTAGTATGTATGTCTAACTGGGACCAGCCAAATCGGAGAACCCTGAACAATCTGGGACAGAATCTCAGCGGGAGAGTGCATATAGCTGGTCACCTACATGAAGCCACCTACATGCTACAGTAGCTAAGTACAAGTACATGTAGCTAACGAGGTCAAAATTAGATAGGGGGGAAAAAAGTAAGTCTCTATTTAAACATTTTATGATGGCGCAAGGTAAAGGAGTCAAAGTACACCTAAATTATCCTTCGCGCCCTTTTGAGAGCGAATCGAAGTTCCATAGGTATGAGGAGTACTATGTTTGGGAAGATTAGCATATAGGTCTGAATGACATCCTTGTAATCAATGTGAGAAAACGGGCGATAGACGAAGCACGAGTGATAGCTTGTGAGTGCATATTGTGGAAATTGTAAGTACATGTACCTACACTAACACACAAAGCAAATACTATACACCCCTTTACACACAAAAAAAAACAATACAGCACATCATAAGGGGTACAGGTGCCCAAAGATTCCAAATCATATTGTAGCTAGATCGTTGGACGTGTCCAACAATCTCATGTATGAAGCATCAATCAATCAACGCCCAACAATCTCAATCCTCATACCTATGTACATGTACTTGCAATGATTCGTACTTCATCTATATGTGCACGTGAGAGATATATATAACAAATGCATGGAGAAAACAAAAAAGAGGTCTTAAAAGAACAAGTTCCAATAAGCCAGCAACGATATGCGTAAAAAGAAGATCTAGGTCATCCAAAGAGATCACACAAAGGGCGAGTATGATGTAAACAAAAAAAAAAAGATCACACAAAGGGTGGAAACCTGGTATCTCTTGATTCGTAGCCAAGCGCCTTGCCATTGGGTCATGTAACCATGAATAGTGCAAATGGCACTAACTACATGTAATTATGAGATTTTTGCTCTATGTCTTTTAATACAAGAAAGAAAAGAAAAATATCCCACTCAATTACCATCATAGGCGGTGTGTTTATACTTAGTAAGTTCCCAAGCATAAAGGTTGATCATCGCTAATTAATTCTAGAACCATCCAATGATCTCGATTTCAGACACACTAATGATCTCACTAGAGTTTTCTTAGAAGAGTGCACAGCTCCATGGCAGGAATAAGAATGCACTGAACTAATGGGTGTAGTCGAATACTCCACTCCACCTATATCCAGATGTGACGCACTTAAACGCCCGATAAGAAGTATGAGAACCGTCAAAAGAGCCGATTGGTGGTCGAGCCCCCGCCGCATGCGCACATAATCCTCGTAGGCGCCAGTAGGTACAGCTGTGATATGTACATTGCTGATTAGTTTACTATGAAAAATTATCCTGCTCAGCCGCGAGTAACAAATTTTGGGAGCGAGGAGGCGAATTACGGCCCGTTTATCTGAAGATTTTGCACTTTATCCCCCCCACATATTTTGCTACGTGTATAGTCTAGCTACCCTGTAAAGATAATGATCTAGTCCACAGAAAATTGACTGGGGGCTGCTAGATAATATATTAGCTACGCTATTACCTGTCGATCTAGTGACATATAGTCTGATAACTACATGTATATTTGAGGTTTCTTCATGTAAAGCTTCATATGTATACCACCACCAAGTACATGTATTTTTAGTTTTGCTTCCTCTTTGCGTGGACACACTTACATGTAGTTAGTCGATTGTGGTCGTGCAGATATCATTTTGGCAGACTCAGTGGGTGACACATTTACCGAAATTTTCACGCTTCCCCTTCTTCTCTGTCCAGCGCAAAAGGAAACCTACCTGAATTGTTTTAGAAACGGACTTATATGTAAACCTCAGAATAGGCTACTTTTCAGTGTTGCCGTGTGCTTATCTGGTATATAACCTTGAGTATGAATCATTAACTATCACTCGGAATCAATGCCTTGATTGATTGATACTTCATGTACCTCAATGAGCTAGACCGGGCTAAAAAAAGGGGGGGGGCTAGCCTAGGCCGACCCGTACCCTCGAGCCTAGGGCCTAGCCCAAGTCAAATAGCCCGAGCGAGGCCCGGGCTAAATATATCGGGCTGGCACTACTAAGGGTGTCTGCTTGTGCCCGGCTATAACGTTTAAAATTAGGGCCAGGCCCGGCCCGTCGGAAGATAGCCCGGGCAGCCCGCCCTAGACCTCGACCCATTGACGCCCGGTATGGTACAATGGTCTTCGTATAAACGGGATAAGGAATGATAAAATCACATGATTCTGGGCAAAAAGATAAGTTAATAGATATCAGGATATCTCAAAAAAGTTATATGAAATATGAGGATATCTCGGTTTTATAAAAAGATGCCAAAAATACCTTGGATTAATCTAATGTCTAGATATCCTATTTGAAGGATAATTTATCTAGCTGGCAGGATAAGCATCGATTATCATCATGATGATAATTCTCCTCCTCACCCGAATATCACCAGTTACATCAGTCAATCATTAATTCAATCAACACCATCTTCAAACTATCTTTTCCATCAATGGGGTTGTGAGATCTGTGAAATAAAAATGTTCAAAGAACAATATATAGATAAATCTGGTGAAAGCACACCTACCTGGGCCTATATACGCGTATTAATTGGGCATCCTTCTGATGGTCATGATGATGGATGATGGGTGGTGGTGGTGGTGGTGCTGTGTCGTTTACGCACAGTATTTTGTATGATGTTCAAGATGTCTTTTTATTGGTAGTGGACTGCCGTGCTATATAGTAGCCCGGGCGGGTAACAGGTATGCCCGCTTGCTGTTATGTAACGTGGCCGCCAGCACACGACGGCCTTGTTCAATACTGCCACTTTGCCGGCCTCTGCGCTGAGACGAGTTCACCACAAACTTTGGATACATGTTAATATGAGACGACTTATCCTCGTATTTTTGGTAAGTTACCTTTTTTCCAATTGTACCGTAGGGGCGCATGCATGTAGCGAACGTTCCCTAGATATCATCGCTAACTAGAATTGCCAGAAAGTATATTTGGGGTGATATAGGTCCTATTTAGGGGATTGCGGTTTATATTTATCTCGAGATGAGGTGTGTGGTTGAAAGTGGCAACCAAAAGTGGGTTGTTTAGGGCCCTGATAGTGGGGTAAAGTTTGTTCACATGGAAGCCCGCACTCACACCACCACTCTCACAATTTCCATGTTACCACTCGCAAATATAGCACCTAAACAATTACCAGTAAATCAGGATATGTGTTACGGCTGGGCATTGTACCTAGAAGGCTTCTATATATAGGGGATATCTATCGTGGTAGTGAAGATAGATTTGGAGTCGATTTTTCTTGGCGAGGCAAAGGGCTATAAAGGTGAATGTTATGCAGGAAAAAGTATCATTTAATTGGATAGCTCCACGTGAAACCAAAAGTGTAACAGCCGCTGATCTCAGCTCCAAAATCAACCACTGCCGTCGTCCCCTCCTGTGAGAAGGAGGGGGGCCATGTATGAATCATTTTTTCTTGGATACTGTTACTCTAAATAGATCTACTAAACTTAACAAAAAAGAAAGAGCCTAAGTTGGATACAGGAGTATTTCTTTTAGGCGTTAGACTGTGGCAAGCCGTCGGAGAGACCGTTAAAGCTGGCTCGTCTATCTGATTTCTGAATGTTAGGTTGTCAATTGCCTGCCCAGTGTGTTACTCCGAACTAGCCGACTCACACCCTATCACTCGCGCCAAGACATACCTACTTACTGCGCACAGACAATCAAAATGTAGCTCCCATGTAATCGCCTCCCCTTCTTATTCATTCCCATTAAATATTCACGCTCAACGCGCACTTCTCGTCCACGAGGCTTCTCTTGAACCCGGCGTAGTTTACCCCACCTATCATCCCTTTTCGGCCAGAAGAATCATCTACACCCCGGTTGTATGTATGTATATGTAGTGTGGACGTCGGTGGGATATGGAACTTGGGAGATAGGGTCACGTAGCGAAGGTAGAAACATCATCGAGACCATCGGCATATAGTTGGAGACGATAAAGTGCTGAAGGGGAAGAGGTTTCATGGAGTGGTGGAGGACTGGGGCAGTAGAAAAGCAACGAGTCTATCCCTCTGTCACCCAAACAGCTCATGGTGCAGTGGTAACCTCTGTAGTTGGGTGGGTGTGGAGAAAGGGGGAAAGAAAAAGATTAAGTCACGAATGGCTGCAAGTTGCGTGTAGTAGGATACATGAGCGGCGTAATGACAATATTGTTTCTCGCTTCCCTGACCTGGAACTCTTGGTCTCAAATCACGAAGTCTTTATAAAGAGAGAGGGAGGTGGGTAGACTATGGTGTAGAGAAGAAATAACAGAGGGAGGTGTCGGGGAAGGAGGGTGGGGTGGGGTTGGTGGTGGGGTTGGCGGTGGGGGTGGGTGGTGGGGTGAAAGGAGTTACGGTTGAAGAGGTCAAGCTCGAGAGGTGAAGAATGTGAAAAAGACAGAGGTTTTCTCGTGCGCTCTCATTTGGGACCTGGGTTTATACCTAGTCTTGTCTATCTTTGTGTATTACCAGAAGAGCTTGATGGCGGTGATGGCGGTGATGGCAGATTACAGTGGTGGTGTTGATGAAGGTAAGTCAAAGGCTTCACCGATAGTGGAGTAAAATAATAGACCGTCAAAGAATGGTGGCTGTGGTTGCGCCTGATAAAGAATCATGGCTGAGTTTTATTGGGGTTGAGTTATTGGGATGTACATTACAGGAGTTAACAGGACCGTGGTGGTGTTAGTAACTGGTGCTGAGCGTTGGTCGTTTTAGCCAACCCTTTATAAGGCGCAAACCAATAATTCCTGTCGTAAGTCCTCACAAAAATTGGCCTGACCGCTTGGATACAATCGGATCTCACTCAGGCTGTTTCCGATTTGGCTCCCCCTGCATTGAACAGGTAATCACGCGGTTTTTTGTAACCGATAGGTATGATGTTCGAACTGCAACAAATCCTCATTTTTTTTAATTGCCCAAATGGAGTAGACACTTGGTGAGGTGGCACGCACACACCGCACGGCGCCTTAAACTACGCCCAACTTATCTTCCACTATGAGGAGGGGGGCCATTGAATTGAGCATCGGTGGGGAGGAAAATAATTACGCCCACCCCCGACAATATATTGCAGGTATGAAAGAAGGGCTATAATTCAGCTATGGAATATAATTTCGATCTAATTTCCTACTAAGGAGCGACCATGATAGTAAAATAGTAACGTAGGTGTATACGTATGATTATGAGTAGCACTACTAAATATAGTTTGTGTCTATAGAGGAGGTTTTGTTGTTGGTGTTTAAGATACCGAGTGATATCTCATGAGATTAGTAATAGACCCACTTATATGGGGGTATGCCGAACATGGGGGAATGCCGAGTTGTGCTCGACGTTGCAACCAGCTACTCTTGCATGTTCGGCATACACGGCATACCGTTTACTTTTATTTTATTATCCATCATGTAGATGCAAACCCCTAATTATGGCACGATATTTATCGAAACATTTTGTTCGCATTCGTAACCAACAGGATCTAAATAAAAGCACACGAGAAAAGAAAGGAAACTTTTAGTATCACAACACCAATGCTAAATGTAACCCTCTACCCAACGGACGCTACTCTACATAACCAACTTACAAAAAGGAAAAAACAGAAAAGAAAAAGAAAAAGGGAACCCCAAAACGCCATTTATACCCGCACGCATACTACCACCCACCACCTGCCTTCATCGCCAGCTCCGCCGCCCTTGCAACCACATCCACCTCCTGCGTCTTCCCCAGATCATCCTCGACCTGCCTATACCCAGTAAACAGAAGCTTCTCCCTGCTTATTCCCGTCTTAGTCTCCCAAGCGTTGACAAACGCCTCCACCCTTTCATCCCTCACACGCACCTCCTCCTTCTCCTCCTCCTCGCCCGCCGAGTAGTACGCTTCATCCACCTTTGCAACCCACTCCTTCTGGGTCTGCAGCTCTGACGACAGCGGCAGTGCGATCTCATCATTGAACTTAACCTGCCCCCCCCCGTTGGTGCACCCACCGGGACACGCCATGACTTCCACGTATGCGTATTCCGGTGATGTTCCGGTAGCGGTCTTTACCTTCCGGGAGGCGAGGGCGGCCTGTGCCTTACCGAAGCGGGGGAGGACACGGGCCTTTACGGGCTTGAGGCGGCGCACAAGGTTCTGGATGTTGCGAAAGCCGTAGCAGCGGGCGAGGCGCGCAATTACCTCTTCGTCACCATTGGCGGTTGTGGAAGGACGGAACACAACGTAGTCAATGGTGTCGACATTGCGGCCCTTTTCTACCCGGAGCTGGGCGCCGGGGGTCTGTGCGACGAGGCGGGAGACGATATGCGTGAGGTAGCCGCCGCTGGTGCCTGCGGTCTTGTCGGCAGGGGATATGCGCCCGGAACGGTTGAGGAGGCTAATGATGGCGCCGCCAGTAGGCAGAGACTGCCGCGGTAGCGACTTTCGGGGAAGCTGAGAAAAGTCGAGGTTGAGGGACTGGGCGAGCGAGATGAGCTCGCGGGTTGTGATGACGCAGTCGACGTCTCGCACAGGGGTTTCGTCGGTAGTAGGTCTCCAGGCAGCAGAGGTCAGCTCGCCGCGCGCGCCTTCAAGTTTCTTGTCAAAGCAGGGCATGATGCCGATGACATAGACGCTTGAGGGGCCGGAGGTGGGCTGGAGGAGTGTTTTGACGGCGGTGCCGAGGATTGCCTGTGGGGACTTTAGGGTTGAGAGGTGTGGGATGAGGAAGGGCTGGGTTGATTCCAGATAGCACACGAACCCAGGACAGGCAGACGTGAGTATAGGCTTCTTTTTCGATATACCCTCGCCGGAGGGCTGTGATAATGATGTGAGGAACTCTTCGGCTGCGTAGTGGAGCGCAATCTCTTCAGCGATGTTGGTGTCGAGTACTAGATCGAAGCCCCGAACCTCGGAATGACCATTCTCACCCTCTAGCTTGGCTGTGCGGATTCCGGAGCTGCCGCAGAGGAGCTGCTCAATCATCCATCCGGCCTCCTTTTCTGTGACGCCATAGGCAACTGCTAGACTGGCTCGTGTCTGCGGGCTAACTAATGCAATGAATTTCTTGTCTTTGGACGAGGGTGAAGCAAGGTTCGCAAGGACTTCATTGTGTGATTGGAGAGACACAAGGACAGCTTCAGCAGAGGTGACACATCCAGAACAGGCGAGGCAGTCGGTCAATGAAATCTGAGCGGGGGTGAGAGTGGGGGGCACTTTGTCTTCTAATACAACTTCGTAAGGATTCTAAACTTTAAATGTTAGTTCTGCGGGAGGGCAAGTTGTTAGTAGTAGATAGATCAAGGGAGTAAATACATCTTTCGGGGGCGCTGCAGGGAGGGTTTCAACGGGCTTGATACACGCGACTCCAGGAGAGATGAAGTCGTTTAGATCATCGGCGCTCAGAATGGCACTCATGACTCGTCGTTCGTTTCTCTCTCTCTTTCTTTCTTCTATCACAGGGAATATTAAATATATGTGGGGCACTGTACAGATATATGAAGATAATGGAAGTAAATGAGTTTTTCTTTTTTGAGCATTGAGTGTTGAGATGGCGATCAACAAATCCGCGGGAGAGCTGTGGCGAGAGAAAAAAAAATAATCGTTTTATCTAATCGATAAGAGGTGGGGGGGATGGACCCCTATCTGGCCTAACCCTTTGCGGCTCCGTGAGGAATGTAACGCCCAGAAAGTACAGGTGGTAGTTTCTGGCATGCCACTCCATGCGTTGTTGATATCAAAGAGTTAGCCTGACCGCCCCTGGGTACATGTAGATAACCACGCCTTCGGCACCCGTTGCTCAATGCCACATTTATGCAGTCCACGAGAACGAGAACTCCTTCATCCACGCATCTTTGTCTAAGACTTTTCCTATCCCACCTTCCACCGAATAGTATGTCAAACTTGTCCGTCATCTGTAAACTGCTATCGTATCTGATTATTCGCTAGCTATCTCCCGTTGCAATAAATCCGTACACCTTACCTGCACTATTCCTATCTCTCATATCCTTCAACAGCAAACACTGCTCCTTAGCCTCTCCAAGTGAACCTCTTTTTTCCTCTATGATAAAGACAAACCTATCTTCCGCCACCGAAATGAGATCCATCACAAGAAATTCCTCTCTCGCAGTCCGCAGAAATCCCCCTCTCCCCCTGTAAATTTAGACTCTTGCGTCCCGTCTTGCGTCTGAAATCGGATATTATGGGAACAATCATGGTATAAACCAGGTCGTTGATGTTGGCTTCTTTAAATACTCCGACTCCGTAGGATAACCTTCGACCTCAGGGTATTCGACTATACGGTCATAAACCTTCGCCTTAGTTTCATTGACGGCATCCTCCTCTACAACCCTAGACTGGCCATCCAACATTGCCTTAACCGGGATGGCATCAGCTTCAAGCCCGAAGCCTAGCCTCTTCTTTGCTTCTGGGCCCATCTTCGAATACGCGGTCGTCTACTTGGACCTTCGTTTCTTCTGGTCAGTGTTGTCGCCACATACCGTTTGTACCCCACGTCGGAGGACCGTGTAAGTTAGTCGAATTCTAGGGGCAAGAGAAACTCCTTTGATAGTGTGATAGAGCATGGTGGGTACATGTAATTATCAAGGCGTTATTGCCAAGACATTAAGTCAATCGTTTCCATACCGCCATAGTAAATGTGAGAACTGGAAACGTTTAATCGGGCAGGTTGGGACAGAGGCAATGTATGCATATAAAGATAGCATGCCCTCTCGTAGTGAAGGATTCTCTTAGTCTTCCATCGCCTCACGCGGTAAACGCCCTAGCACAATACGATGACAGACGATAACACGAACCAAAGAAGCGAAAGTAGAAGTGGACTACTTCGTATCTCAACATGAGCAAAGCGGACGTAGAGAGGAGACTAAGGTTTAGAATGCGAACACTAGAGAATAAAGCGATAACGGTTGAGTGAATGTTATCGGAAGTAGGGTATATGGTTGAAAAAGACGAGTTGTCTTATGCCTTCTTGAAAACGAAGGAGAAGGTGTAGGTACTGCCAGATAGTGCAATGCCTTGCTGCCAAAGGCTATCCAACTGAATCGGACCAATACTTTAATGAAGCGAGCATCAATGACTTGGCTTTTGCCAGCATTCTTCCGATTATCTACTCAAGATGGGACGTGACAGCATACAGTTATTAAGGGAGAAAGAGGTCGTTTCCGTGGGTTCGGAGACGGGCGGCATGGAGGAATTTGTTGTGGCGGACTTGATTTCTATGACGTTTGTGGACCTCATTGTAAGGCAATTAAAGTGGTTTTGGTTAACGTATTGAATGGGGAAGTTGGATATTTCCTTTTCTTACGTTTCAAGTTACCAGCAGTGTATATATATGTACATGTAGGTATATGGTATAGTATTATTCTATAAGTACTTGAGGCTGGCATATTCCACTACGTTCATCGAAAATGATGTATGGGGTCAAATCTTGTCGCTATAGGTTAACAAAAGGTTGTTATAGAAATTAGATAATCACATTATATAGAGATCAAGATCAACTTGCTTTAATCTAGTTAATTACTTCCTATATAGCACTTGAGCTCACACCTACTTATGCGTACACGGTCGGGGAAGTGCAGAGTAGAGTAGAGTCTAGTACTTTCCTGACGTTTGGAAAATGGACCACTATTGCCTACCATACTAAATTTTGGACTTGGCGCGAATTTGTATGGCATGCAATAGCAGTGTCATTTTTCCAAACGTCAGGAAGGTACGAGCAGAGTACCTCTGCAATGAAGGACAGACAGCTACCCAATGCATGGATTCAAAGCTCGTTGCACCCTGATCTACACATTCATTCTAAGCTAAACAGGTATGGCGGGGTAACGCATGCCTCATACGGTTCGCCAGTCCAACGCATCCCTCAGAGTTCCTGGTGTATATATAATCTTAGTAAACCCACCAGTCTCCTGAATCAGACCAATTCCACAACTACCTTGGCCAAAAGAATCCCGTAACAAACCCATCAATCTACCAACCTTCCCATATATACATATCAACACAATGCCAACTTACTTCGACGGAAAGCCATCATTCAAGGACGTCCCAGTTAATGATGGTCAAATCTCCACGACTGAGTTCTTGTTAGCTTGCGAGTCTGTAGTAAAGCTCTTTGGTATGTCGACAAGGCCGTCTGGCCCTTTGCCCTTTATTTCGGCAGCTTACTCGGTGTAATCTTTTCAGATCTATTCGATGCTACAGCCTTCTCTGTTGTCCAGAGTGACATGACCGGAAACATCAAAGTACGTGATGAGTTGTTTCCATACGATAGCATGTGTTGACAACTGTCAATTAGAAAATCCGTGACCGTCAACTCGCAAAACCAACACAGTCAGATACCCTACAGGACCTCGTCAAGAACGAGCAAGCCGATAAACAGAAGACGGCTACTGAGGGTCTCCTCTGGCTCACCCGGTGAGCTCATCCATGTTCAATCCTCAACTTGTTTTTTTGTTGGGAATGTGCTAATAAACATTCTCAAAATAGTGGTCTCTCATTCACCGCAACTGGGCTCCGTAAGAGTGTCTCAAACCCAGCGGAAGAGCTGTCCACTTCGTTTACCAATGCATATGGTGAAACTCTCAAACAGCACCACAACTTTGTGGTCAGGCCTCTCTTTAGTATTGCCATGAAGGCTTGCCCTGCACGTAGTTCATTCTACGCGAAGCTAGGAGATAACTGTGATGCTCAGCTCGAGGAATGGCTTACAAGTCTTGAGTTGTGTGTTAACATTCTCTCCAAGTGGATCGAGGGTGTGAAGATTTAGGTTTGGTTAGTTGAAATTCAGCGAATTTTCATATAAGCTATTTTTACATAAATGTTCTACAATATAACAAAGAGTCGAGCTCCGTGGTTGCGATATATCGCATCACTCAAAGCCTTTGGTCTAGGGGCGCCCTAAAGCTTTGCCTAAAGTGAAATGATTATAGCGATTACAATGAGCGAAAAATTGTAGCACAGGTAACATATCTCCTTAACTGCCAATTGCATACAAAGAACAAAAAAGAAAAAGAAAAAAAACTATGCTAGACAGAACTCTTGACCAGAAACAGAAAGAAGGCGCAAACAGAACCCAAGACTAATAGGACCTTCCAAAGAGTGTGTAATGCTATTCGAGTAGTCAATATACGCCAAGGAGAAACTTAGATGGATATAGTTCAATATACATACCTTTGCATTCTCACCACACTGGGTGCATTTTGTGGTTCCCGGAACAATGGCATGCTCGCCTGTTGGCTGCTGAAACGGAATACACAAAGACTTGGCACCCATAGATGGTGCTTTTGCATCCTCTGGCTCACCGCCTTCGTTGGTACCCTTGCTGCGTTCTTTGATTTCATCCTCACACTCCTCACGGTCACCTTAGGTCCGGTGGGGATGATTGTAAGCATTGGGCCTCATTTAATACGCATGAAGATGAGATAGACTTACAGTGGGGAATAAGAATGACATTCTTGGCATTCAACGCCGGAGTGAATTCCTCCCACTTAGTAATGATCTTGGTGTGCTCATCAAATGATTTCTTCGCCTTATTATACAGATCTGATTGAATCGTGTCGAGGAGAGCTTGAACTTTAGAGGCGAGCCCATCAAGAGGGATGGGGGCCTTCTCGCCGTTGTCACGACGGACAGAGAGGACCTGTTTCTTTACGATATCCTTGGGGCCGTATTCAATTCTCAATGGAACACCCTTAAGCTCCCAGTCATTGAATTTGTATCCGGGAGAGTAGGTGTCACGAGTATCAGCCTTAACGCGGATACAGGCCTTTTTCAGAGTGCCTGCGATCTCAGCGACGCCCTCTAAGAGGGTCTTTCTCTCTTCATCAGTAGTCCTTGCGGTGAGACCACAGGGAACAATGACGACCTGGTGAGCAGCCACCTTAGGGGGAAGGACAAGACCCTTATTATCGCCGTGAATCATAACGCAGACACCAATGACACGGGTCGATAGACCCCAAGAATTTTGCCACACATATAACTTCTTTTTTTCCTCTGGGTCTCCCTCCTTCCAGTCTGGGTTCTCGACAATGATGTTGAACATCTTCGAGAAGTTCTGACCCAAGCAATGAGATGTGGCTCCCTGGATACCACGACCGGTTGTTGGGATATAGCCCTCCACAGTGGTGGTGAAGAGGCCACCAGCAAACTTCTCCTTTTCTGTCTTCTTACCCTTGATAGTCGGGACAGCGAGAAGCTCAGAGTAAACTCCAGAGTACCAGTCCAGGATCTGCATCACCTCCTCCTCGGCCATCTTGCGAGTCATGTGTGCGGTGTGACCCTCTTGCCAGAGGAACTCGCGGGTACGGAGGAAAGGTTGTGGGTGCTTGAATTCCCAGCGGACAACCGAGTTCCACTGGTTCAATCTAAGTGGGAGATCACGATGACTACGGATCCATTTAGCGTAGTAGGGGTACATAACGGTCTCGGAGGTAGGGCGGATAGCAATGTGCTCCTCGAGATCGGTGCTACCACTGTATAGAAATAAGATCAACATTCCATAATGGGGAATCCATTAAATTGTGCATCAATACATACGCCTTTGTGACCCAAGCTACCTCAGGAGCGAATCCTTCGATATGATCCTTCTCGCGTTCGAGGACCTTCGCAGAAACAAACATAGGGAAATAACAATTCTCGACTCCAATGGTCTTAATATTATCATCAAACCAGCGCTGGACCTTCTCCCAAATCGCATAAGACCACGGCTACCCGAGAGCTCAGTTAGCCCAATTCACCTCGGACAGTTAAAAGTCAAACCTTCAGGATGTAACATCCAGAGATGTCATAGTAGTCAAGCATATCACCCTTAGTAAGAACTTGCTGGTACCAGTTGGAAAAGTCCGCCTCTTTCCTTGTAGTAATACCAATGAGCTCAGCGCCATGGATGTCGGAATCCTTCTTTGTTGAAGCTTTCACCGGGGGAGCCTTAGCGACCTCCTTTGAAACAGACCCTATTCCGAACTCTAAAACAGTGAGCTTAACTCCGGTCTCCTCCAAATAGGCCTTGATATCCGCTCCTGAAATAAACACAGTTACATCTGACTTTGAGGGGTGAACTGCGATCTTAGCAGTAGACTCGACAACACGGCTATCAAGCACAACCTGGACGGCAGTAGCATTTTCTTTGGTGATGGAAAGTGGGGAAACTACACACAAAGCTATCAATGCCTATTCATATGTATGTAAGGGGATGATTGAATGCTTACCATTAGCCGGCTCTACTCCCAACGCACTCTGGACCGCGTCTGCGGCAGCCAGGCGAGGCTCTTTGGCATCAACTGCCTTCGCGATGAGACCGGATGGAGTGTTTGTATCCTCAAGGGCAACAAGGACAATAAGGACGGCAGTCTGCGACTTGGGGGTTTCTAAAAGTCTCCATTATAAGAAATTTATTCACCATATCCGCACGCGCATTAAAAAAAACACCAATTACAGCTTCCTCCGCACTAGCACACTGCTCTCTTTACAGGAGCGCAGGCTTATTCTAGAAAATGAAGTAGTTTCGGGGGCGGAATATTCGTACTTGGCTTGAAAACCAGAGTTTTGGTCAAGGAGTATGACTCAGGAAGTCCTGAGGCCGATTCAAGCTGCGACTTCCACTCGGCCATATTCGAGCAAGGCCCGTGGGTAACAGCTTGTGCGTCAGCGATAGACATGGTGGATAACTTTTCTGCTGCTTCAGGGGCTATAAACTGTTTGGGGTGTTAAAGTTAAAATATCGCACGTAGTGGTTTCTTAAATACCAGGCAGCGAATTGTTTCTGGTGTTTTGGCGGGGTTGGGAGGGGTTGTTTAATATCAGGGTCACCCAGTGGGGCAGTTACGCTAGAGTAGGTACAGTCACGTGTAGCAGATCTCTTGGTGACGGATAAGATTGGCTGTTTCGCGTTATGTAACCCGGTTGTTACGTTAAGATTTACGTGTGTCGGTGCAAGGGTTATACTCTAGCCCAGAACGCTGCAGGTCGTACACTGCAGTCAATGCTGACCCCAGAAAAGGTAAATTTTAGAGGTAGAAAATAAAAATAAATATATTATTCGCTATGCACACTTCCCTTAACTGAAAACAAATCAATTGTGAAACAGCTCATCCCTCTCAAAGTCCAAAAACCGGTGCAGCAATATTATCCCAATTCTCGTCCCATCGATCATGGGTCTCCTTCATAGCCCCCATCTTCAGCCGCTCTAACTCCTTTGAACTTGGGTTAAATAAAGTCTATCAGACAAATATTAGTCAAAAGCACCCTCAAATGTAAGAGATGAACCCAGTGAATAAACCTTTAGATTTTCACCCAGATCTTGTCCATCTTTGAATACAATTCCGTTTTCACGATGCTTGACCAGCTCTCTCAGAGCGTAAAACCCGAAAGCAGCAACCGGAACGCCCACACCAAATAGGTCGACGATTTTCATTGGTAAATCTACACCGGAAGTACTAGTGTGCAAACTTATTCCCAAATCGGCACAGGCAATCATCTTGGGGTAATCTTCAGACTCTAACCACACAGTCTCTACGGTGATGAATTGAAATTCAAGCTTCTCAATTGTAGCCATATATCCATCCTTCAAGGGCCCTTTGCCAGTGATGATTGCAAGGATCGAAGGAGCTGAACCTGGCTTGAGAAAATTTGCTCCACTAGCATAACTGTCATATGAAAGAAGGGCTGCTAGTAGCTGAGAGAAGTCTTCGTCTGGTGTCCAGGATGTGGAAGAAGTTATAATCCTAGTTTTCCCTGAAAGTACAGCAGCCGCGTAGGATTTAGTTGCGGGATGTGATTCAAGAAACTCCTTCTTAGCAGCAACGTCTAGCGGGACAAAATGCATCGGTGGTCGGTCATATAGAGTTCTAATGGGAGCTTTGATTCCCATATCATCTCTCAAAACCTTTTCCATGGCATTTGTAACCGTAAAATTTGCGTACGCGGCCCTTCCAAACACTTTCTCGTAAAACTTGCTGAACCAGACGATAGGATGCTCCTTGAGCTTCATCATTAAAATACTCCATCCGAAGTTGTGCCAATCAATAACAATCTTCTGCAATCTCAGCTTACTAACGAAATGGGCGACAATAAGGGTAGGTATAGCCGGTGGGTTCTGTAGAAGAATGTAACCCGCTGAAGGTGGGATAACGTAGAGGAGACAGTATAGTAATGAGGTAAACTGGAAAAATGCTTTGAAAGGTGCAAAAATGACGAATGTAACAGGGGTAGAGGTGTTGAATAACTTTGGAGGCACCGGAAGAGGGTATCTATGGATATTAGCATTTTCGAGTAGCTCAGGCCGAGGAAGTGATTCTAATTCATTATTAGCCTATAGTTTAGAAGTATAAAACCGGACTAAAGTGGACCTTCATATCCCACAAGATCTACTATAGCTCCCTTCCTTGCTAACGATAGACAATGATGCTGCATTCTTGGGCTCCGGCCAATATCCCCTAACACCAATACCACAACACGTTTCTTCTCATTTGACGGGTGATGCCTCGCTGGTAAACACATCAAAATCACGGTAAATGCCGTCGAAAAGAATAGGAGTGGGGTCGCCCATTCAATGAATGTGGCAAACATCTTTGATATTGCGAGCTGTGTCGTAGTATTCGTAGTACTGTAGACCGCAGAAGATGTCAAATGAGTCAGGGTACTTCGTCGTAGGGTTATGGGGAACCTCCTTTTCTAGTAGTTGAGGGATGTGGGCAGGTTCTCCAGGAGGACAGCCTGGACAGGTTGCGGACGACAGGGGTGAATTTGAGCCTCATTCTTGGCTTGTGCTAGCGTCTTGCACAGTGAAATCTTGGCGAGAAAGAAAAAAAGAACTTCGAGGCTATTCTCTCCAGCATCTTCACACAATTCCCTCAGCCTCTGTTTCGCCTTTGTCCACAATGGCTATTCAAAAGAAGGTGAGCTATCTCTTATAACTTGAGTGAACGCAGTATTTTAATTGTGTTTTGTAGCACGGAAAAGGTCGTCTCGACAAATGGTGCGCAAAAATATCCCGACACCTTGGAAATTTCCAAAAACTAAAATATCCATAGGTACAAACTCGCCAAACAAAAGGGCTACCGTGCTCGTGCTGCCTTTAAATTGATTCAACTTAACAAGAAATACAACTTCCTTGAAAAGAGTAAAGTCGTCCTAGACCTCTGCGCTGCCCCAGGTTCATGGTCCCAAGTCGCTGCGGAATGCATGCCCGTAAATTCTTTAATTGTCGCCGTCGATCTCGCCCCAATTAAGCCTATCCCCAAAGTCATTTCCTTTCAAAGCGACATCACCACAGAAAAGTGCAGGGCCACAATTCGGGGACATCTGAAGTCATGGAAAGCAGATACGGTTATGCATGATGGTGCTCCAAACGTTGGTACTGCCTGGGTTCAGGACGCTTTCACACAGGCAGAGCTTGTGCTCCAATCTCTCAAGCTCGCTACTGAGTTTTTGGTAGAAGGCGGGACTTTCGTTACCAAGGTTTTTCGCTCTCGTGATTTTAACAATCTCATGTGGGTCTTCAATCAACTTTTCACAAAAGTTGAGGCGACCAAACCCCCATCTTCCCGTGCCGTATCTGCGGAAATATTTGTGGTTTGCAGAGGCTACAAAGCACCTAAAAGAGTAGACCCCAAATTTCTTGACCCTCGAAGTGTATTCGAGGAGTTACAGGACCCTACGCCGAATAATGAGGCCAAGGTCTTCAACCCCGAGGTCAAAAAGAGAAAGAGAGATGGTTACGAGGAGGGCGATTACCTCCAATTCAAGGAGGTTCCTGTCAACGAGTTCATTGAGACTACAGATCCAATTCAAATGCTAGGAAGCTTGAACAGATTGTCTTTCGAGGAAAAGAAAGGGGGGGATCTAGCGATTGCAGCAATCTCCAAATTACCAGAAACAACAATAGAGATCCGAAATTGCTGCGAGGATCTGAGAGTTTTAGGCCGAAAAGAATTCAAACACCTGCTTAAATGGCGACTTTCCGTCCGAGAAAAAGTAAGTTCTCTTGACCGAAGAATCGCTGCGGTACTAATACTTGTAATAGTTCGGATTGGTAGTCAAGAAAAAGGATAACAAGGTCGTTGAAGCTGCCGAAGTTACCCCTATGGATGAAGAACTACAAATCGAGCAAGATCTTGAGCGTCTTAAACAAAAAGAATCAGCCGAAAAGAAACGCGCAAGACGAAGGGAAAACGAGAAAAAACAAAAAGAAATTGTCAGGCTACAGCTTCACATGACTACCCCCATGGAGATTGGGCAGGAGCAGCAATGGGACTCTATGTTTGGCCTTAAGACTGTTGATAAAGCTGGGGCCATTGGAGAGATAGCCAAGGGTAAAATGAACGTGGTTGTTGAAGAAGACGACAAAAAAAGAAAGGATTTAGATATGGGTGACTCGGAGGTAGATTATGACGCAGAAGACGAAGAGGCAGACAGGCTGGAGGCCGAACTAGATGGCTTGTAAGGCATTATGTCGAATATCTTTATTAAATCTTCTAATCAGATTTTGCATAACAGGTACGATGAGTATCGGGAGAGAAAAGCCGAAACCGATGCGAAATACAAAGCAAAAAAGGCCAGAAAAGAGCACGAGGATGGCGAATGGCATGGTATAGAGGATAAGGGGGAAAGTAGTGACGATGAGGTTGTGGTTGACGAATTGGGGAGCAGTGACGAAAGCGATAGTGAAGATGAAGATGGCGAAACGGAAGGAAAGCTGATGACAACCTTAGACGATGGCCATATTAAAGGCAAAAATGGCTTAAGCAAAAGGGCTACCATGTTCTTTGACCAGGAAATATTCGCAGACATCGATAATGACGTCAAAAGTGAAGACGGGTCGGATTTTGAGGAAGATGGGGGGGAGATTGAGGATGAGGATGAGGAAATGGGAGATGCAGATGCAGCAGTTGAGGCGAGCGACGAGGAGATGGCTGATGAAGTTGAAGAGCTCGCAGGGTCCGAGGATGGTTTCGAGACCGAGGAAGAATGGGAAGATGACGGCATTGAGATTGTGAAAGGAAGCAAAGACGAGCATTGGGATTCAACACAAGAACCTACAAAGAATGGCAAGCTTGGTAAGTTTGATACACCTCTACAGGGAATGATTTTGCTTACGACCGTTTCATTCCAGATATCAACATTATCACAGCCGAAGCCATGTCCCTTGCACAGCGGATTGCCTCAGGCAAAAAGGCAAAAATAGATATCATTGATGATAACTTCAATAAGTATTCCTTCCGGGACAAGGATGGTCTTCCCGATTGGTTCCTTGATGATGAGAATAATCATTCAAAACCCATACGCCCTATTACCGCTGAGGGTGCAGCAGCGATCAAGGAAAAAATACGAGCTTTGAATGCTCGGCCAATTAAGAAGGTTCAGGAAGCTAAGGATCGCAAGAAGTTTAAGGCTCATCAGCGGATGGAAAAGTTGCGCAAGAAGAGCGCATTAATGGCGGACGAGGACGGTGTCACGGAGAAGGACAAAGCGCAAAGCATTTCAAAGCTTATGCAGAAGGCGGGGAAGAAGAAGCCAAAGAAAAAGGTCACAGTTGTTGTTGCCAGAGGTGGTAATAAGGGCCACGGAAGGCCTAAAGGTGTCAAGGGCAAATATAAAGTTGTCGATTCTAGGTTGAAAAAGGATGTGAGAGCGCAAAAACGAACAGCAAAGAAGAACAAGGGCAAAAAATGATGATAGACAAAAATCAATAATGTGTATATGTATGTACTTTTCAAAAAAAAAATTTCCACGGGTAGAACTGTCATGTACTCTTCAAAAATGTCCGTGATCTGGAGCTCAGTCAGTTTCTCTCTCTGTATCTTTACCCTATCGTATTAATATCACTCTTTATAATAGAGTTGATATTTTAGTACGTTCAGGCGCTTATTTAGGGACTCTAGGCCAAGCATCAATCTTGAAAAATTTTGTTTGCCAGCAAAACGATCCCTACAACTAGGCGCTCTCACGGGGGTACATATGGTGATCACGGGGGTGCGGGGATTTCTGGTTTATTTCCATCGACAGCTAAATTCACAAGAATAAGTAAGCCCGAAATATCACATGGAGCTCGAACAACCTATTATCGCATTTGGAAATTGGTTTTAGTAGAAAAATCCCCACGCCCCCGTGGTCACCATACCCCCGTCTATCAAACTATTCTAGTTAACCCTAGCCCTAATACCTCGTATCAGATTAATCTAATCGATCAGCCTCAACCTTTAACGCTAACAAAAAAATAAATCTGTTTGAAATTCTCATGATCCTCAACCACTAGTGCAAATTTCAGTGCCACTGGGACCGGAGGCTTCAAGGCAAGCCGTTCTGTATTCTGCCGTTTTCCTAACCGGATAACACTATTCTATTGGCGCATTTATAATATCTCAGCTATGGGACCCAATAAACGTCAACGCACTTCCATTGTGGCAGCTGGTGGGGGAATTGTCGCCGCAAATACTCGCGCCGCTCCATCACAAGTGCCATTGCATTCCAAGATTTTGGCACCTTTCAGAGTATGTGGATTCAATTTTAGCTTTACGCTTTTGTTAACTTAAAATTACTTAATCTTACCTTATTCCAGGCTCTCGGTCACATAACCTCGATATCTGCGCCAGCAACTCCGTTTGCTCTTCTTCCATTAGGCAAGACTTTTCAGGTCACAACTGCGCTTTCAAATACCTTACAAACCTACGATATCCGCCGTCTAAATCTTTTATTTGTATCCTCTCCTGCAACCCCCGGTCTCATTCGCCGAGTCGTCGCCCACAAGGATCTTGTATACACAGCCTTCGATGATGAGCTGATCCGCGTTTGGGTTTTCAAGAGAGGCAAGAAGATTGCTGAACTTGAACCAGTCAGAACCTTACAAAGCGGAGGCAAACGGGACGGAAGATGGCGAGAGTTGTTGATATTTGGAGATTGGGTTGTTGGTGCTTTTGATTGGGGATTGGTGGTATGGAAGAGGACAACTGGAGACATTTATACCGAGATTGAGATTGTGGGCGAGGTCACAGCTCTTGTGCATCCAAGCACTTTCTTGAACAAGGTAGTTGTCGGGAAAGCGGATGGATCTCTAGAAATTTGGAACGTGAAAACGAGGTATGGCTAGAGCACCCACCCACGTTTCAGGATCTAAATCATCCATCTACAGCAAAAAGATTCACACCATACTTTCGCCCCTCCCTGCACCCATAACTGGCTCAAAACCCGCTTCGGCTATTACGACTCTTGTCCAAACTCCAGCAATTTCTATCCTAGCTATTGGATACTCCACCGGAGAGATCCACCTTCATAATATTCTCACTGATACCCCATTGTTTACACTAAACTCTGTAGTTCCAGGTAGCATTGCAGCGTCATCTCGTGGAAAGAAGCGTGTTACAAGCATTTCATTCTGCACAGATCCAGCAGTTGGCGCAGGGAAAACTAAAAGGGAAGGCGAGGGAGGAGGGAAGATACTCGCGGTTGGAGATGACGATGGGGATGTCACCCTTTGGAGCCTCAAGAAACGAAGGATCGTTAGCGTCATGAGAAACGTACATGAGGGTCCTTCTGGATCTGGCGTAATTGTAGAATGGCTAGCAGGCCAAAATGTCCTAGTGACTAGTGGGGGAGACAACAGTATTAAGGTTCAGTCAATTTCTCTCTTATAAAGTCTGGAATACTTACTGATGCTATTTTAGGAATGGGTGTTCGACTCTCCTCACACAACACTTCCTCGTATCCTTCGATCCCGTTCTGGGCACTCTCAGCCTATAACAAGCCTTACATTCTTCTCGCCGGCAAACTCCCACTTCCTTCTTTCATCCTCCCTCGACCGCTCCTTCTGGGCTCTTTCCCTAAGGAACGACGCACAGTCCTTTGAGTTTTCTCAAGGTGCTACCGTAAAAAAGGTCGCAAAGGCAGCAAAACACAATCCAGCTACAGCCTCACTTGCGGAGGCAATCTCAGAGGCAAAAGTCGGGCCTATAATTTGCATTGCAACATCATCAGGAGAAGATGGCGCCGGGAGCGCCGGGAGGGACTGGGAGGGTGTTGTAACAGGGCATAGAGGAGAGCGAGCTGCTAGATGTTGGAGCTTCCAGAATAAAAAGATTGGAAGATGGGTTCTAGAGACTAGGGATCAAGGAGAGGTTAAGAGTGTCGCTATCTCCGCATGTGGTACTTTTGCATTACTAGGATCAAG
This sequence comes from Morchella sp. 2018-W26, assembly GCA_024713715.1. NCBI lineage: Eukaryota > Fungi > Ascomycota > Pezizomycetes > Pezizales > Morchellaceae > Morchella > Morchella sp. 2018-W26. The sequence continues at coordinate 1,335,017 of JAMGYX010000004.1, read as the reverse complement.
CAATGGTGGAATAGATATGTATAACCTTCAAAGTGGGCTTCATAGACGTCGTTTCCCTGAACCCATGACAGCTGCACAGGCGAAGCAGATCAGAGCCCGGGGGACTACACTAGGTCAATTCGGAGTTGCCGGGAAGGGGAAGCATACAAAGGCTGTAACTGGTTTGGTTACTGATGCCCTGAACCGTACTGTTATCTCCACCGGGTTAGATGGAAAAATCAAATTCTGGGATTTTAACACTGGGGTTCTTCTCCATGAGATTAATTGGGAGAGTTCTACCGCCATCACTAGGGCCAAACTACACCGACACTCCGATCTTCTTGCTGTTTCTTGCGATGATCTATGCATCAGGATTATCGACACCGAAACAAGAAAAGTTGCTCGCGAACTTTGGGGTGCGGCTGGAAGGATAAGTGATTTTTGTTTTTCTAACGATGGGCGGTGGATACTTGGAGCATCTACAGATAGTATTGTTAGGGTGTGGGATTTACCTACCGGCCATCTAATTGATGGTATACGAACAAAAAGCATAGTAACTGCAATGGCATTTTCTGGAACTGGCGAATTCTTGGCGACGGCACATGTTGATAGTGTCGGTGTTGACCTATGGTAAGATACCACTAGTGTCCTGGTTATAAGCTGTAAAAGTCCCTGTACTTACTTAAATACCCTAATATAGGACAAACCGAACGCTTTTCAGACATGTCCCGACTAGACACCTGAAGGACGATGAGATCGTAGATCTCACCTCCCCTACTGCCTCAGGGGAAGGTGGAGTTAGTATTATTGAAGCAGCATTCGAAAGTGATGAGAAGGAAGAGGAAGACAGCATGGGCGTCTACACAACAGCAGATCAATTAAGCCATAAGATGTTGACTATGTCACTTATCCCACGCGCCAGGTGGCAAACATTATTGAATCTCGATGTAATTAGAGTAAGTTCACAAACCGCTTATTAGTTTGAAACTTGATTAACACATAGTTTTAGCAACGTAATAAACCTAAAGAAGCGCCCAAAGCTCCTGAAAAAGCGCCCTTTTTTCTTCCTTCCCTCGGAGATAAGGGTAGTTCCCTTGCAACTACTGCCAGTAGTACCGCGGATGAATTGATGACTGTCCAGGCGCTCGAAGCTGAGAGATCTCGTATTATGCGCATGTCCCGCAATTCCGGAGAAAGCCAATTCACACGTCTATTAGCTGATGCCGACGGGGACTACAAAAGTTTTCTCGGTCATTTCAAGACACTTCCCCCCTCCTCAGCGGATTTAGAGATCCGTAGCTTACAACCTGAGGAATTGGTGTCATTTGTTGACTCATTAACCCAGCAATTGAGGAGCAAGAGGGATTACGAGCTTGTCCAGACATGGATGAATGTATTTTTGAAGTGTCACTCTGAGTCAATTGTTAACGATGTTGGTGCTGGAAACGGGGAGAGGGGGCTTAGGGCTGCGTTGGGTGAGTGGTCTATCGAACAGAAGAAAGAGGCAAGCAGATTGGCAGAGCTGGTGGGATACTGTGCAGGTGTTGGAGAGTTCCTGCGCAGTGGGCGTTAGATATGAAGGTACATAATTTCGATGGTGTGGTTGATACCCTGAGATTCAACAATAATCTACTATCTGTAAATCTGGGCTGTATGAGTAGGAAAACGGAGACGCTCCTCCGCCTCTTTGTTTTTCTCCTGTTTATTAAAAATTTTAGACCTGAATACCTACTCTTTTTTCTTGATTCGCCCGAATCTGCCCACTTGAAATAAAGGTGCCGGCCTACATATCATGAAGACCTTAATGAATTCCTATATAGGGCTCTGTACTCGCGCGCTCACCCGCAACAACATCCGGCCATTCAGTGAATGCAGGGGTTTGTAGAAGTAATATAAGGGAGAGAGCCTTTTCTAGAATTCAATCATTATGAGATTGAAACTTAGATACACTAGAGGTTTCAGCTGCAGTAGTGCACTAATATAACCAGGCCGGTATATAAAGTACTAGTGAGGAGCGGCCTCCGGCCGCATATGTAATCGTCAGTTCGAGAAACCGCCGACACTAGCTGAAGGATCCAGAAAACTCAGCCCTGTTCAATGATGTGGGATAAACATTTTCGCACGCAGTCGGGGCCACCTGCCGCTGCGCGGCATGCTGGGCCCTCCTTGCTCGCATGAAGGTGTAGTTTTGGAAGAGAAGAAACATTGATCTTGGCCAGAGGGTTATTATATAGTGATTGAGATTTGCCAGTGTATATGTATGCCGTCTCCCTTAACACACCCGATTCTTTGTCTACGCTGACAGCTGTAGCCCGCCAGACCACAGAAATCTGGGGCAGCTGCCCATCCAATTGAAACCTTTCGTGATGACTATCACGGCGTACTAAGGACTGCTATGGAAGGAAGAATATTGCAGAACGAGTTTGGTTTTCTATGGGTTTCCATTACACGATGTTATGAGTCATGACTGTACAGGGATTAGGACGGGTATATATATGTTGTTACGAATCTTTCCTTTGTCCTTTTTCTTTCTCTTTCTTCTCTACTTCGTCTTCCTGTTATCAACCCCACTGCTGCTTGCCTCGCTTGGTTTTAAGCCTTGTTTGTTTTCGCGAATATACGATCATCCATATATTTCGCTTCGTAAGATTGCGAGAACCACGCGACCTTACCCCGCTTTACCATACCCCGCTTACCATAATCTGTCACATACCCCGCCGCCATACTTCGCCCACATATTCTCGCCACATACCATCAAGAAGATTTAGACTCTCCTGAGAATCCGACGGTCTCGGAGGCGTTGCCAAGAACTACCTCCCATCTCTCCCAACGACCAAGATTTGTCGCCTCCCGAGCCTCCCGACGGCCTCTCGAGCCTTCCAGAGGCCTCAGCCTTCTAGAGGCCTCCCGAGCCTCTGTTACCCCTCCCACCTCTCCCGACGCGCTAATTGTTTGTAGTCTCTGAGCCTTCCAGAGGGCCTCCTGAGCCTTCTGTTACCCTCTCCTTACCTCTCCCGACACCTCGCTATTGTATGAGCCTCCTGAGCCTCTAGAAGGCTCCCCGAGCCTTTCTAGAGGCCTCCCCGAGCCTCTTCATCTCCTCCTTACCTCTCCCCGACACCCTCGCTAATTGTTTGTAAATCTTGAGCCTTCTAGAGGCTTCCTGAGCCTTCGATTCCCAACGCCAAAGCTGTTACCCTCCTTATCTATCCTGACACCTTGCTAATTGTTTCTGCCTCCTGAGCCTTCCAGAGGCTTCCCGAGCCTTCCAGAGGCCTTCCGAACCTCGATTAAGAAGTTTTGGCGCCACCACCAACTTGCTATTACCCCACCACTTTCGGTAGCTTCGCTTTCAGAAGGGTTTGGAGCCCCGATCTAGATCATATCAAGCTTGTTTATTATCACGTTAAAGATTTTTATTCTAAATACATTCTACGTTTAACTGAAGTTCACTCGAGCCTTTTACGGCGCTCTCGCCTTCCCTGCGCCAACGATATCTTCACTATATATAGAAATCATTCCACGTTCTAAATCTATCCTCGCTCACAAGCCATCGACCTTGTCCCAAATTTCAACAAACGGTACCATTCCTAAACACTACCGATATTAACCCTATCTAAGACTATCCTTGGCTTCCAAGAGCTCTACAAGACAAAGCTGATATGTACCGAGATATACTGTCACGATCTTGAATATTGCTCGCAGAGGCCCTCGAAAGGCCTCCCACTACTGTTGTGGCCAATTTTAATCCATGCCCAATCATTTCGAATCGACTGCTTCTGAATAACGCCTCCCGCATAATCGCATATTGTAGATCTCAGAATCGCTGCGCTTGAAAAATTGATACTGGTACTGAAGGCATTTGAAGACCCCAATCAAGACCTGGCGCCAATAAGTTCTTTGTTCTCCCTGCCAGCCCTGACTATATTCCGACACCGCTTCTAGTGTTGTTTATTCATTTTAATCATATCGGCGATATCGATAATATGCGCCTACCGTAGGGGTCGCTATTTTAGGTTTCGGTGTTTATCATCGCCTAGGATTCTTTCGCTTTGTCCTTTGCGGCCCTCGCTTTTGAATACTTCCAACATGCCCGGAGGCTTTCTCGACGGGAGGCCTCAGAATGTTCTAAGATCGACAACGATATCTTTTAGATTTAAGACCAGATCTCTATAGCTATACGCCTGAGTGGTAATCAAGAATCTGAACTGCGTCGACCTTATTAGAGGCTGCATAAGTTCATCTTAATTTGTTGCTCAAATTTAGCCTAACTCGCCACATCGGTTGAGAACATATCGTGATATTACCAAATCGCTTCTACATGCTCCCGAAGTGTGAAAGAAGATGATTTTAATGAAGTTGAAATGAGAAGTTCAATTTCTTCAAGTTCCGCCAGCCTCTGTCAACGCTTCCCTTGCAGCCGCTTTGTTCGATCCTTTCGCTCTTTCCTCGTTTCGCTTATCGGCTCTAAATTCCAGAAACACATCCTTATACTTGTGGAAATCTTCGAGATACCCTCAAGATAGTCTAGTGTTTCTTTTGTACGCAGAACAGATCGCGCCATCAGGTGGAAATCGATTATGACTCGAACACACTTCAACGCTTCTCCGGTCGCTGCTTTTTGGGTTCCAAAGAGCCACTGCAGCTTCCTAAAGACTATCCGCCCGAGATGACGATTTCTTTACTCGCTATCGAAGTAGTTGCCGATAAGACTTATTTGACAGCAAGCCCTGGATAGCGCTTAACGGACGCCAGTTCTCGATCAAAATTCTACCGATTGTGTTTTTCAGAAACAATTGAATCCATTCCATCATACGTTTTATAAAGCCGAGATAAATATTAGCAACATATCTAAAGATCATACACTGAAGCGGCACAAAGATCAGAAAGAGTTTTGAAGGACTTCGACACTGGTAATCAACGGCCAGATTCGATGATCCTCCTTATAACGCTTCTACCATTTCGATATATCGCTTCCTGACGTGGCGGGTTTTCTTGAAGGCCCTGCGCTTTTGAAATCAATCTCGCACCTGCAGGCCTGATTGTTGATGTTTAGCAGTGAGGCGTTTTACGGTTGATCCGCAATCCATGCACATAAGATCGATAACATAGCAAGACATACCATCAACAGACGCTATAAGCTCACCCTTTCCGCAGGGCCCGGAGGCCTTCGAGAACCTCAGAGAGACCTGACCATCTGGCTCTCCCAACGGCGTTCGCTCAGACGCAAGACTCCAACTTTTGGCACTAAGTAGAGAGGTATGATCGCGTAATTAGAGTTTATTTCAAGTCCGGCGCGATATTTCCAATCGTTAGTAGACTGGCCAGTTCTTCTTATCACCACTGAAATTAGTGGAGGTTCCGTCTGACGACATATTACTAGACCACCGCTGATCCTTCTGGCAGATTCTGTAACATTTGAGAGAGGTTAGCGCCCTGCCTTCTAAGTTGCGAACCTGCATCTCCCACCACCAGTCTGCCTGTGCATCTCACCATACATCCGCTTCCCCATTTCATTGTATTCCATAGTAGGAATACACCATGACTCTCTAAATGCACGTTGTTCTAAGAAAACGCACTATATTCATAGGGTTCCTGGTAGTAAGCGAATTATCTGCCCGCCCATTTCGACCTCTCGAACAGATCCATTTTTTTCCTAACTCCGCCCATAGACGACATCTCGCCGGCTGCATGCGCGTTTCTGCCAGTGCTGTAGGAGCCTTTTAGATGCAATGCGGAAGAAATCGCCTATTATTCGAGATATATTCGACAGGTGAACCAGCGATAACCGAAATTCCTCGCTGATTCGAAGGCTGCCATGGGTTGATCAAAAGGCTTTGAGCCTTCATCATATCCCGTGGTGAAAAGAGCCCCTGCACCCTCAGATATGGTAGTTCGAGATTGAACCGCCAGAGTCCCAAAGTATGATCTTCATCATTTGATTCAAGATTCGATTCTGCTGCCAGTGGTATGCCCAAACGCTCACCCGCGACTTCGACGCTGAAATTTCAACGAGGTCTTGAAAGTTCGTCAGACTATTCGTCATACGGACTTTTTAAGAGATGTCCGATCGAAACTACCAAAGACGTTGCAGAACAGACAAATGGACATCGTGATCTCATTGTTGATAGTCGATATTGGTGGAGGCTTCAGAGGCTGGAGGCTTCAGAGGCTTGGAGGCTTCAGAGCTTGGAGGCTCAGACTTGGAGGCTCGGAGTGGCCTCCTAAGTTTCGGAGGCTTTTAAGATTTAATTGGTACAGACCGATAGATCATATCATATCTTATCGCACTAACGCCTCGATCACAATATTCGAAATGACATCATACGATTCAACGCGATGTTCAATTGATACTCCAATATACGACGAAAGTGAAGTTTGATCAAAGCCCCCGTTTCTCCTCTTCTCCTACTTCTCCTACTTATCCCTGTGATCGACATACACCCGTTTTACTACACTATCTCCAAGCTCCCTGCCTTCAAGAGTTTACATAATACACGATATAAGATGACCTTTATCCTCTCTATCGCTTCTATATTCAAGCAATTGACATATATACAGGAGTTTTTTTCCTCTTTCTATAGGCCGGCATCCAAGCCACAGCCTCACCAAACACCCCTCGACAACACCTCGAATGCCGGCAAGCCTTCTAAACAAGGCCAAAACGTTCAAGATATCCTCCCAGAAATGATGAAAACTCATCCAAAACAGGAGGTTGGATTATTAATCCCGGGTACGCGTGGATGATAGAGAAATGGACTCAAATTTCGGCCCCCCAAGAGTAGTGTCTCAGATCCTACATAGAGTCGAGGAGAGGAAGAGATACCCTGAAAGACCCAGAAGAAAAGCCAAGAGTCCGGCGAGCGAGGAAGAGATACCCTTGGAAAGACCCATAAGGAAAGTCAAAATGTCCGAGAAGTTTCAAGGCCGTTCTGCGCCTTCCTCATACCAAACCCCCCGCTTCAGGATCCAGGGCCTTTCAGGATCTGCGCTTCGATCCAGCCAGGATCTGCGCCTTCAGGATCCAGGCCTTCAGGATCCAGGCCTTCAGGATCCAGGGCCCAGCGACTTATCGATGGCTCCTACAACGACACACCTACCCCTAAGACTCGAGGTTCTCAAATCTCCGCGATGTCTCCACAAATCGTGTTCTGCTCAAAAGACTAAGCATGAGGCCCTGAAATAAAGACCACGATCCAAACAGCCTAAGACATTTGCCAGACCACATACGACTGGAGAATCTGAGCTAGATAACGACGGTGTTATAAGGCTACGCGAAAGAAATTTCGCCGATGAGATGACGGACATCGCGTGAATAAATCCAAATGGCGATTCTTCATTCAATCATTTGCTGAATATGCATGGATCACAAGGCCCCTCAAGAATTTGAAGCCTGGTTAGAAAAGGCTTCAGAGGACTCTATAAAGATTCAAGTTGACATCTCATTGTAGATCTATCACAGAAGAGGAAAAGGAGATAAACGACATGACGGGCTCTGAAAAGTGCGATGAAGAAGGAATATTACGACAAGTTAGTCAAGTTCCTGGAGATTAGGGATACTGCAGGCCGAATAACCGTACGTTGCCATTGACGCCATCATTATCCTGCGATACGCATCATCCATGACCCAGATGTACGTCGCTTACGCCGCTTACTCAAGATTCTCCTGTCTATGCGTGATTTATCAGGCCTCACAAGTCAGCCCCACCACCGCCTCCAAGACCCCAAGAGGCTGTTCGAAATTTTCTACAGGCGTTGTCCAATCTAAGACCCGGGCAGAAATTTACCCCGGATCCGAATACGCTAATCGACTCTGAAGATCTGAAGGTTGGTTGCGCCACTGAGGCAAAACCTTAGCTCATACATGGCTTCACAGTTTCTAATCGTGAATCGCCACCAAAAGGCTTCCCAAACGCCCACCAGAGGGATGGAAATACCGACTGAGGAAGATATTAATGATATAGAGTCTTTGGACGAGGAAGATTGATAACATAGGTCTGAATATACCCTATCCACGAACTTATCGAGATGATTATAGAATTTATTATTCGACTGAGAAAACCACCTGTGCAGAAGAGTATAAAACCAGATTTAAGATGATAGGTTCTCAAACCTCAGAGTAGCTTTTAGGAGGTTCTTCATTAGGGAATTGGAGTTTTTGTTTTTGCACACGCAGTTCTTATTTTTAGCCCTACCTATTTAGGCCTTAGTAATAATTATATTATTTATCTTTGCAGTTCATACTGAAGCGCCTCGAAATGATCAGACGGCGATTAGCTCGATTAGTGCCCGCCTGCCTCCTGATGTAATATTCGAGTGATATCACGCGATACTATATGATGCAGGAGGTTTGATCATAGATAAACATCGCCCAATTCGCTTTCATGTTTTCAAACTCCGCCACTTTCAAAACCACGATTCTTCACTCTAGGCCTTTCGAGCTTTCGATCTTGAATTACTATACAGTATTTAAGACAGACAAGATTATATTCAAGCCCATTAACATACCGCTTTTAAACGTCCCTTCAAATCTTAACACCTACCCTAAAACCTCCAAAAGCGCCCGACAAACCCGAAAAGACTCCAACCACGACAGCTGCATACAGACAACAATCCAGGACTGCCGGAGAATCCTACAATTGACTGGAAAAGATGCTATCTATAGCGCCTCCAGAAGCAGATCGTGACGTAGATGGTAAGACCCATAAGTTAATAAGCGCCACCTACAACAATTATTCAACAATCTGCGCTAATTTTGCATGACCACAAGGCAATCAGCGCTTAAAGACCACACACAAGAAAGGCTTCAGAGGACTCTATAAAGATCCAAGCTCCTCCGCCTCATTATCGATCTATCACAGAAGAGAACAGGACAACCTAACGCCACGCCGTGACGCGACGATGAAGTCAAAGATACACCCACCTCCTGACACCTCCCACCAAGACAAACTAACTGCAGACCATTATCGGAGGTCCCTGCAGTTTTAATACCCTACGCCGCAATAACCATACATATTATTGACCCGAAAAGGGTATACAGGCTGCCTCCAGCGATATATACCGCCACTACGATGAGACGGACCAAGATCGCTTACGCCTTTATTAACATCCTTCTGCCATTGGTTTACGAAAGATTTAGAAAGGCCAGAATAGCCCACCGCTTCCAGTGAACCATGGCGCTTTCCAGCCTTCTACGGCGTTTAATTCTAAGACCCCGGCAGGCAGCTTTATCCCCAAATCCGAATATGTGCAGATCGGAGACTAAGAAAGGTTGGCATTAAAACCACTGAGTAAAACCCTTAAGACTCAAGTGCGGCTTCACAGCCTTCTAAGAATCGTTATCGGCCACCTTAAAGGCCTCAAACACCTTCACTAGAAGGATATGAAGACCTTACTAGAGCGTATATCGATGGAATAGACGTTGAGTTGAGGAAATGCTAACGCTAGGAATAAGCGCTGACTAAACAGTTTGAATATCCCCACGCCTGATCGATAACGGGCCAGATGGTCCTGGCAGCATGAGCTGCTCCGAGAGTACGCGAAAGAAGGCTCAATGAAAGATTATAGGCGCCTACCCAAATGCCATTACCTTTGAGTCTTACTATGATCGCTAACATATTTGGACTCAGGCTGAGAGAATCAATTGCTGAAAGACACCAACGCTGAAGGAGACGCTAACGATCGCGAGATCTCCGGCGACTCGACGACCTAGTGTGAATTTAGAAGGCCGAGAGTACCGATCGAGCTTTGCTTGATTAGCTTGATTGAAGGCTGATTTGATAAATGGCTTGACGCCGACCGTCATTGTTTTTGTTTTTTACGCATTGCAATTTTGCCTGTTTGTATGGTTGCCTATTTGGGTATCTTGTTGTATTGTTTAGAATTGATTTTATCTTACGAATGGTCCGAAGCTAAAAACCTCTAATTGTCCGGTAAAAAGAAAACGATAGGCTAATCAAACCATATATAGTGGAGGTGAGATTTCACGGCGCTTCCAAATTTTTACAAACCACCATCATGGCTTCCTCAGAAGAAGAATCAACAAGTGGCGTTGAGGGCACGCAGTTCTTGCCTCCTCCTCCGCTTAATAAACGCTCATGGGCGATGAAGATTTTGTTATGAAATAAGAAATTCGCCAAGAACTATCGAAGAGATACACGAAGAGCCCGACATTACGGCTCTCAACCCTCCAAAGAGTGTTTTTCCGGACGGTAAATGGAAAGATTATGTACCAAAAAGCTGGAATGATTTTGATGATCATCCAGAGGAGGAAGACTACGCTCAAATCCATGAGGATGACATGGTGATGAGGAGGGAGATGAGAATGAACCACCGCCACCCCAACGTATGCTTTATCGAACGGAAAGATATCCTCACCCCCACCATCCCCACCACAACCACCACAACCACCACCACCACCACGACGACCGCCACGACCACCATCAAACCGAGTCGCGAAGGAAAACACCAAAGCGAGGCCTCAGTAGCCTCCGCTGCTCTTTCACCACTGGCGAGACCTAGTGACTACGGCAGAAGTAATTGCCTCTTCTTCTTTAAAGAATACGATGCAGGTATGCTGATATTTAGATCCCCTCGTCTCAGTCAAACCGCCGATATAATGGAAAGACGGAAACCGCTACGCCAATCCACGGCGAGAACTCCACTAAGGCCGCAGAAGCCCGAAGTGCTTAGCTTTCTCCACAAGTTTATTTCGCCGACCGGCAGCCTTGCGACAAGAAATCATGAAAGACGCAGACAACCCCTTCAAATTCACAACCTTTCGTGACGCTTACCTCCTCTTCACAGAAATATCGTAGAATATCTCCACATTAACGCCAACACCTTCAAGAAGATGAAACGCCAACGCCGCATAGATGGAACGCTAACGCCAGAAGATGACCCCAAAGACCAGAGCTCGAAATTCCATTAATGAATCGCAGCAGAGACCAAGTCCGTTCAGAATCAAGATGCGGAGAGTTCTGACGTTATATATCGCTCGAGAGTTTACCAAGCTCGACGCTTCTTAGATTAACGTCCCGGTTTTGGGTGAAAGAACGACCATTTTTTAATACAAGTCTACCAACGACTAAAGACAGCTAGGAGCGAAAGGAGTTTCGCTACTTTCGGAGGCCAAGTGAGCCTTTCGGAGGCTTTTAAATTTTTCGCTAACTGTTCACATTAGGTTCAAATCAATTGTTCACGGGTGAGACGACCTTGTTTTTGCAGCTACGACTACATGTCCAAGGCTTTTTGTATGGCTTGAGCGAGAGGCCGGAGGCAAAGGGTAAGAAGGTATCTTTTCCTCGAGAACGACCGCTTTATGTCGATCCCGATAATTATATCAGAAGAGTTTCCACCATTCTACGAAATTTTCGCAGCGCTACGACAGCCATTAGACAGCTGCTTCACTTTTGGGCCCCGAAATCGTGGAAGTAATATTTCTAAAGTATTACAGCGATAAGACGCGAGGATCCTGGTTTACTCGATGATATATCTCAAATTATTAAATTTTGCACAAGCAATCCTGGTTTATCTTACGATCTTGGAAAACAAGATATACGCCGAAGTTTAACTTCAATCCGCGATCAGAATCCGGATATCATGAGTAAGCGCGCACTAAGCCCTCTAAAGCGCTCCTGCTGATTTCGGGATACCTCCAAATACCTTCAACAGGATAAGACATGAAAGAGAAGAAGCGAGAATCCAGCAAGACACCTGGAAGTAATACGAGAATCTATTCATGGTAAATAAGAAAGGCCAGGGCCTTCCTTTATCTATATGTGACTAACAATGCCTTTTTGGTCGATGAGTTAAGTTATGACCTAAAGAGGTTATATCCAAAGTCGGCGAGGAGGATGACGTTCAATTAGCTGCGGATATAACCGCATGGAGTACTGCAAAGGCCACGAAGAAAGGAAGACCAAAGAGTGATGGAGAAAAGTGGTTTTGGGAGACGCAAGACTGGGAGAGATTTCTCCTCCCGCCTGAATATGTGATTTTGGGAGGACTTATTTTCGATGATGCTATTAATAATCAAAGTGGATTTGAGGCATCAAGAGATTAAGAATAGTTTAAAATTCCTGAGGAGAGACATGAGGAGAGAGAGAGCAGATGAGGGAGAAGAGGAGGAGAGCGAGAGAGAGAGAGAGGAGAGGGCTGGAGAGAAGAGAGTGAGATGAGAGAGGAGAGAGGAGAGGATAGAGGGGAGGGCTTAATCATCAAGATCTCCTGAGATCTCAGGAGAGCCTCGTGAGAGGAGATGGGAGGATTACGGAGAGCATGAGCTAATCATCAAGAGTCTCCGGAGATCTCAGGAGGGCTGGGGCCCTCAGGAGAGCCTGCGGAGATTGGCAGGATTACGGGAGCATGAGGCTCATGAATCATCAAGAGCCTCCGGAGATCTCAGGAGGGGCCTCGTGAGAGCCCTGCGAGATTGGCAGGACACGGAGAGCATGAGAGCTAATCATCAAGAGCCTCCGGAGATCTCAGGAGGGCTGCGCCTCGTGAGGTGAGATGGCAGGATTACGGAGAAGCATGAGAAATCATCAAGAGCCTCCGGAGATCTCAGGAGGAGGCCTCGTGAGAGCCTGCGAGATTGGCAGGATTACGGAGAGCATGAGGCCAATCATCAAGAGCCTCCGGAGATCTCAGGAGGCTCTGCGCCTCAGTGAGAGTTCTGCGAGATTGGCAGGATTACGAGAAAGATGAGAGCTCAATCATCATCAAGAGTCTCCGGAGATCTCAGGAGGGCAGGCCTCAGGAGAGCGAGATTGGCAGGACATGGAGAGCATGGCCATGAATCATCAAGAGTCTCCGGAGATCTCAGGAGGGCTGGCCTCGTGAGGTTCTGCGAGATGAGAGGATTACGGGAGAAGATGAGAGCTTAATCATCAAGAGCCTCCGAGATCTCAGGAGGCCAGCCTCGTGAGTTTCTGAGACTTGGGGAGCCTCGAGAATGCCCTACAAAGGCTAGATTTATCCGCGCTTATAACAGAATACCCAAGCCTCTGAAGGCTAGTGAGACTCTAAAATGAAAACCTCTACTTATCATGAGGTCTGCGATATCCGCATCTCTTGGGAGAGGATAACAAAGCCTTCTAGAGGCGTGAGAGGCCGAGCGTCAGGAGAGCCCTCTGAGCCTTCTTCAGGCCCGGAGGCTCAAGAAGGCCAGGAGGCCTCAGACGGGCGCAGTTCCTGAGATCCAAAGCGCGACGGTCTCCGGCCTCCCACACCTCCCGGCCCAGGGGAATAGGCTTGCTGATGTTCTCGCCCGCCATAGCCTTTCATTATAGTTTCTACCCTCCACGATATATGACGGCGGAAACCCCGATTCATCGTTGTCTTTACGCTTCACGCCCACGCCTGCCACTCTCGCAGATTACGCCCTCGATGCATTACTCGAAATATCTCGCCTCGCCACATAACTCCAGCCTTCTGTTTATTCCGCTTCCCGTGAATAACGACAGAGATACCTGACTATTCTATTTATAGAAATTACACATGCAAGTATGGCTTTTACATCATGAAATATCACTCGATATATATAACACACGCTCAACCCTACAAAACTCAGCTCAGAGCAGCAAAAAGCTACCTGAAAGCACACAAATCCTGGATTAACATCAATGACTCCGATATCTGCCCCAAATGCAATCTCGAACCCGAAACTACTCTGCACGCAATTCTACACTGCCCTGCGAAGAAGTCTACACGCGATAGACTACTTCCAAATCTCTCTACCTTAGATGAAGTATGGGATAATCTCCCTCTTACACTCGCCCTCGCCGCTTTTATTACCGAAACAAGAACCAATTTTCCGGTTAAATTGCTTCTCTCTCCTCTTGACTCAGGGTCGCTAGACTCCACCCTTAGTTCGATTTCCTCTACTAGTATTTAACTATGCAAAACTTTTTTCTTTACTACTCAACCAAAGCCCTAATATTAGGCACTGTGCAGAAAGCACGAGGAAGGCTGCTGCGAAGGATTGTAAGCCGAAGTGCGGTCTCCTATGTAATTTTTGTTTTTATTTTCTACTCTGCGGATTCGAGATTTTCTTTTGTATTTTGGAATTTGTTTTGATTTTAGGGGACGTTTGTTTGTATTTGATAGGAGGATAGGTCTTTTATGCCATAGTCTATGACTGCACGCAACATTTTGTACCTAGAAATAAAATGATATGATTTAAAAAAAAAAAAAAAAAAAAAAAAACCCTACAAAACTCGTCGTGGGCCTTTGAAAACCTGAGTGCACATATAATTTTCTCTCCCAGTGTCACTTGTAAGTACTGCAACCCAAGTCTTTAATTTTATCGTAAAGAAATCATTTATTTACGTAATACCCCAAGTATACATATACACGAGTTATATGGAGTAAGAGGCAGCGAAAACATTATCTACACCCCAAACGAAAATAACAGTAATTGAAAAATACAGCTTAATCATCTGCTTCCCTCCTGCTCCTCTTGGATCCACCCCTACTACTGCCTCGACCGCCTCGACCACCTCCGGCTTCGCTGTGCCTTCTCTTTTTACCCTCCTTTGCCCAGTACTCATCCTTCTCCTTTTTCTCTCTCGCAGCTTTCATCTCCAAGTTCTCAGCCACCTTCTTTCGGTAAACATCTCGCTTGGCCTCTTTTGCTTCTCTGCGCTTCGCTTCTTTCTCATTCTTCATGGTGGAGATCTTCTGCATTAAATCCCTGGCGCGCTTCTCCTCACCGCCTAGCACAACCGCACGCTTGGATGTATATGTCGCTTTTTTCCGCGGCTTCATCTGAGCAATCTGAGAGGCGAACGGAAGCTCTTTCTGGATTCCTCTTGGTACACGGAGAGGGTTGAAGTGCCTTTTAGGGCGCTCGATTTTTCTGTATGCAGAATTTGGAAGGTTTGGTGTTGCGATTGCCATATCTCTCCTGACTTCTCCAGTCAATCTCATACCCTGCCACAACTTTGCCTCTTCGCCTTTCCCTTCCAGTAACAGGTTCGTGACAGGATTATAGAATTTCCTAGGTTTAACGGGATACCAAGCCCTCAGAAAGACAATATCGCTCATAAGGATTTTGTCCTCAAAAGTGGCTCTAAAATGACCGTCTGGTTTCGCAAGTGCCCTTTTGATTTGTCCACGAATTCCGGAGACTGTCCTGATTGCAGCGCCTTCGAACTTCGCAACCTCGAGGGAAGAAGTAAACATGTCCTTGATGAAAGACGTGTTTTTCCATATTTTGTACGGGATACCTGTGAGCTTCAGTTTTTTGACAATCTCGGTAGATTGGTCCACATTTAGAACAACACCGGTGGCCGAGACACGGAAACCAGGATTTTTCGATGAAAGACTTTGGACCGCACAGAAACCAGTATTCGGTGCGATAAGGGGGCCGTAAAAGGTGCCAAAGCAGTGCATATGCTCTGGGGTGTACTTTAACATTCGGTTCCTCGTTCTTGAATCTGAAGTGGAATACACTGGTATGCTCTGGAAACGACGCCAGCCCAACGAAAAAATTAGGGGATCGTTGGTTTTCAAAATTCTCTTGTGCCATCTATGCTTTTTGATCCGAACTTGTAGAAACCCGAACCGATCCTCGGTAGGCGTCAGCCCACCAATGAGAATTGGGTATATGGGGTCGAAGTTCGTCACAAACTCGTACGGGACATTGCTGAGAACCACTCTGGCGTAGGTACCTGCTCGGAGACCTTCTACTCGCACTCGAGTGCCATCGTCAAGTTGTTCAAACTCGGCTTTATTAACAGCTAATTGTTTGGCAATCTTGGCTTTCTGCGCATCGTACCAATCATCCTCGCCAAACTCTTCGTTGCCGTCGTCGTCTCGTGTGCCGGTCTTGTCATTATTGATTCCCTCACGGTCCTCCTCTTCAAATCGCAACCTAAGTTCCTCTCTTTTGCGGGAATTCTTTTCCCGCTCCTGTTCCAGCGAGAGCTCTTCATCTCCCTGCTCCTCTCCCTCTGAATCATCCTCGTCATCTCCTTCGTCATCATCGTCGTTATCCTCACCATCCTCACCATTCTCGTCATCCTCCCCACCATTTCTCTCGCCGGTTTCCAAATCTTCGAAAACACCGTCCCCTTCGTCATTGTCATCATCTACAATACCCTCAAATTCGCCTCCTCCGGTTCCCTCCTTTTCATCCAACAGATTTGCTGTAATAAATCTGCTTCTGAGATCTTCCAGAGCCGATTCCTCACTCCAGTATTTCTCTAACCTCTCAAAGTCATACACTGGCATGCTCCTGTCAAAAATTTTCTTTGCCGCTCTTCCCTTTTGAGTATTAACCTCATCGTCCTCATCCTCATCTTCTACCTTTTTGAAGAAATCCTCTTCGTCATCGCTTCCTTCGGCCTCAGCAGACTGCCCACTTGCTTCCACAATATCACCTCTCCACCTCTGGACTACTTGAGCAGGGGTGAGACTCTCATCGTAGAGCAACCTGCTCAAACTTATCGTCCGGCCGTTAGAGTTGTTTGACCACATCTTCTTTGCGTTATCAGCCAGATTTGATTTCCACCGCGGTACGTCCTCGTCATCACTTTCCGCCACTTCCGCGTCTGATGGCAATTCGCCGTCATCAAGAGACCGCTCAGAGACATCAGACAGTGATCCTAGGTCCGAGTCACTATCGGCAAACTCAACGTCACCTAGGCCGTTCCCGAAACTAGTGATCTCGTCCTGCAGGGCTCTCCCGGGCTTTAATGACGCTGCCGTAGCCCGGTCGCCGTCGCTTGCATCTTCGTCACCGGAGAATTCCTCATTATCTTCCTCCTCTTCATCGTCTTCAAATTCCATGGTATCGTTTTCGTTGGGCTGCTTGTCCAAAGCTCTCCCCTTCCTTACATGCTTCCTTCCAACGTTCCCAACATCCTCGTCGTCATCATCTTGGACTTTTTTTATCATTTTACCATTGGAGAACAGCCTCACACCTTCTGCCTCCCCTTTTCCCCCTCTCTGCAGTCCTACAACCAATCTCTCACCAACGCCTTGGCCCTCCGCGCCCTCCTCAAAGTTTTGAGACGGAACATTGATGTAAACGGCATCTTTATCAACCAAAACACCACCAACATCACTCATCGGTGCGTAAATGAGTTTCTGCTTTTCGCCTAATCTTCTCCTGCCCTTTCCCTCAGCTTGTGCTCTAGCTGGAGTAGGACATGGGTCTGGGAGTGCCTCAACACTAGCGATCGACAAATCACCTACTCCGGGGATGTGCACTCTGCCACCCTCTGCTGGGATATTGAGACCTCTGACATAGCCGTACAAAGCGACAGACCTATCTGTCTTATGGTTCTCTTCGATCGCAACCGGGTCTGTCAGGTCGACCATACGATCCGCCAGGAGGTAATAATGTGAGTTTCTCCAGACTAGTGGTCTAGGGTTTTTCATGACTGAGATAAATCTACTTAGATTGTGGATTTCACGATCAGGATACCGCCCATTGATTACCCCAGATAGATAGAATAATTTTGCTCCTTGGTAAAGCTCTGACCAAAAACGGTGCTTCAGTCGCTTTTTTGTGGACCGGAGAACAGATTGAGACTTAAAAAGGTCCAAATGAGTAAGGATCCCAAAGATATTAGAAGGCAGACCATGAGTAGCCATGATGTTGAGAAATTCCATTGTCTCCATCTCAAACCCGAAATTCCCGTCAATCAAAAGTAGTACAATGTCCGCAATTTTAGAGATGTCGATCATGGAGGTCAAAGAATTATCGCACTCTAAGAATGTCAGGCGACGCTTCTTACTCGATACAACTGTTATTGGCCCTTGGATCGCTGTCAACGAATGTTTGGTGTATCTTTTTACGAGGGATTTGATCAATGTAGTTTTTCCGGTCTAGAGTATTGTCAATTGAGAGTTTAAGAGCCGGAGAAGACCCGATCACTTACCCCCGGAGGGCCGACAACGGCGACTATTAATGGTGGAGCTTCTTCGGGGAGGCGATCCACCTAAAAAAAGTCAGTACTGCCAAAAGTGAGAGGTACGAGGAGTTAACCTACCATGGGCACGTGAAGTCGTTTCTCTTTGACCTAAAATTTAAGAAGTATATTAGCGCAGTTCCTCAATTGAACCACAATTGTTGCCTCATGATTTGAAGAGCATACATCGTGAGATCTTGTCGCCTGTTTTTGAAGTTTCCCAGGATTCGCAAACGCAAAAGCTTTAGGATTCTTCCCTTTCTCCCCTACTTTTGGAATTAGTAAAACCGCGCGGAGGCTAACCTGAACTGCACTTACCGTTAAACTTCTTCTTCTCTTTTGTCTTCCGATGGGTTTTGTTTGACTGGTCCATTGCGGCTTCGAGTGTTGGAAGTCGAGAGGTTGAGGCTCAGTTGCGAAAAAGATCTCAAAACTTTTTTGGGGGTATTAAGCAAGCCCTAACCCCATGCCCACTTGACACTGTTCCATATTAGGCCTAGCCCTCTTCTATTATAACATGGTACAGTACCAACATTGATTGGTTGCAATAATTGCAATGTCCTCGCACTCGCTATGTCGGGAAGTTAATATTCTAGGACCTCATATGGCCATATGGGAATATAGGAATCTTACACTAACAGATTAGCTTGCTGCAGATCCCGCACAAGACAGCAAGAGCCAACCGGATCTAATAGACTGATGCCCGTATATGATTGCGCGTTAGTTGTGGTTGTTACCAAGGTCTCTCGGACTCTGTTTGAGCTTCACTATAAAAGTCCCATGGGATTTACATATAGGATTAATTAAATTCCCAGTCCTGGGATCGGAGTTCTGGTTTTAAATAAATATTGCTATTGCAACTATTGACAGTACATCGCTAACCATAAAAAAAACTATAATAAATTAGGATTATCTGTATATGCTTATCCTTACAATCTCACTCATTACGACAATTCGGCCGAGAGCTATTATACCAGTTATTAGCGATACACGCATGTTCAAGCACAGGGAAGTACTTACACTTTTTTCGACCCCAGCTGATGTATAGTCGTCTCTCTTCATAAGATATGGTTTAAGTAAGTGTGGCTTCACCCGAGAAAGAACGCCATCCCTCATGCGTTCTTTGATGGCGTCGGGTCTATCGAAAATGTTAGTCCTACACCTCTAGACCAAATACAATAGTTGAGTATCGTACCTCACAACGAAAAGATTCCCAATTTCATGGAGCAATTCAAAGCTTTCTTTGAGTGCCGCAACACCCCATTTACCGACGATGTCATGGTACTTGGTGATATCTCTTTTGTATAATCAGTCATGGCTGCACGAATTTAGAGCAGATTGACTTACTTCGATAACATAATACCACCCGCCTGGTTAACCTGATATTTCTTTAGATGGTCCAACAGAAGCATTCTGAAACCAGATCCAATCTCGTTCAAAAATCCGTCCAAATTTGCACCGTCGAGGGATTCTTTGGCAACTTCATACACCTTCTGGAGGAACGCACAAACCGTTTGGCATGCCTGATATACGAGTGAGTTAAGCCTGAACTAAATATTTCAACACGTACTTACTGGCGTTTGAAGAGTTGTCAAGCTGACTTCATCATCCTTCGGTTTGAAATCCGATTTCTTCTGTTTGCTAAGTAATATCGTGACGTAACTTATTACCACTTCACACCATTAGCAGCTATATAAGAGTCCTTGAGCATCGGTAACGTACTATCAACAGTCCTTTGAATAATATTATTCACCTTCTGTTCCAGATTTGCCAGAGTAGTGTTGGTTAACTTGCTCATTTCTCTTCGAACAGTAAGGGAAGTCTGTGCCAGAGGAATCAAGGCTGTATTGATGAAAGAAAACATCAAGTGCATAATTGTTGTAGCAGGCTTTATCTCTAAAAAGTAATTTAGATCAGGCTCTCCTTTGGTCTGTCCTTCAGCAGTTTCTAGAGCCCTTTTAAACATTCTTTTGTCAGCTAGAACAAGGACCATTTAAGGGTTAGCTTGCTTACGCGTCAAGGGCAGTGTCTAAGTACATAGTTCGCATATTGTCGATCAGGAGATTTAGTAGCACGGTAACATCCTTCGGTCTATGGGCATAATTAGCACCTGGCGCTCATGAAAAATAATAATAATAAAGTATAATTAAACCATACGTATCAGCTGGGGTGCTCAGCTCAAGACTCCTTCCGACGGCCTCAGCCAGCCATTTTAACATCCTTTTTGCCGATTCAACATTTAGTTTACCATCCGTTTCTGATATAACGACTTCTGATAGTTGACCGTTTTTCCCGGATTTACGGTCGAGACCAATAATTCTGCTAAGTGCATCGCTTTGAGATTTTCCGAGATCACTATCAAGAACTTTTTCAATTGCTCTCTCTCGTGATTTTTTCAATCGGTCAAGGACTCCGAGGTTTTGCTCTTTTTTCCGTTGTTCCTGGGTACGCAGTGTGATGAGTTTCCAAATCGTATCAAGTCTCTCTCCACGGATGTCTGGCAGGGAACGAACATGAAACATGCCAA
The DNA here is from genome assembly GCA_024713715.1 of Morchella sp. 2018-W26. Lineage (NCBI taxonomy): Eukaryota > Fungi > Ascomycota > Pezizomycetes > Pezizales > Morchellaceae > Morchella > Morchella sp. 2018-W26. Next base: position 1,314,590 of record JAMGYX010000004.1, on the reverse strand, counting down.
ATTTCAACAGGATTCCGGAATAGAGCTGCTCCAGAGATTCCTTTTCTTTTTCCATATATCCTCGGTCCTGGAGAAAAGGCACAAACAACTCTTCGACATTCTGATCAATGAGCACAGTCGTAGTAGACGACAATGGCCCAGGATGCTCTGTTAACCCATGTGCTTTGAGGTCATCTGCTAAAGTATTGATGCACGCCCTAGATGCTTGCAATGTACGGAGGAACGCTAATGGTGATAAAGTGGATGTCTTATCCAGAACCATCTCAAGCCTCTGTTGTAGCGATTGCTGGAAGACACGCTGCAAGAATGTACCAAGAACTTGCTCTGGGAAGGGAAAAACGTCCTTTATAGTGATGGATTCTGCTTTCATTACGTCTCGTATCTCATTTACCAAAGCCATCAGACTTGGTTCGAGTCCTGGCGAACCCTCATCAGGGTCGGATAGCTTTTCTTCCCTACAAGATTGTCAACTTATGATCCGAGGAAATCTATTACGGCACTGTTTTCGGTAAGGTAGAAAGTAAATTCTCACACTGTGGTTTCAATCACAACTTCCCCAGCATTTATCTTCCCGGTTGCAATAAAAAAGTCCATTTGATTAAGGAAATTGCTAATGACAGAATTCCCGCCATTGAAGTCATGGAGCACCTTTGCACACCCCTGGTAAAATAGTTAGTCCTCAAATCCTCCAAAACCATTAAGCTGAAAATAGATTCGACCTTCATAGATTCAATATTGAACCTCCTATAAGCATCGTCAAACTGTCTTAAGAGATCTTGTTCCAATGTTTCCGAAAAGGCCTCTATCAACTCTTTCGTCCGAGGATTCGTTCCGGGCCCTTCGGTCCTTTTGACGATCAAACTCAATTGCCTGCCTACAACAGCACATCTGATGCTATCTTCAATCCTACCTGTCCTCCTTAAGCTCTCCAATCTTCCCATATCACCTCTACTAAATTCCGTATAACATTGTATCAGAAACTTGGCGTCTTCTGCTCTCTGGCGCTGCTTGTCAAGTGCTTCCAGCTGTCCTCCAATTCTTACCGCCATACCCCCACCATCGGATATACTGCTGTCCAGACGTTGAAACTCGGCTAAAGTAGAATTAAATTTAAGGCCCAAACGTTCCAGAGTACGGCTGTGGTCAATTTCTGCCCGACGTACTCCCTCCTTCAACTCCGATTCCTTTTCTGAAAGTGTCTCGTCTAGGTCTTTGAGGCGTTCTAGGGCGGCTTCGAATGTGCGAATATACGGCTTTGGATCGAAAGCTATGGCAAAGTTAGCTCTCAAAGCTTATACTGAGCCATTGAATATGTTGCTCACCATTTGACGGCACTCCAGAGCGGCGGTTGATAGCTCTACTAGTTTCTGTAAGGCCCTCTATGAAGTCTTTGACAATAAAATCTTTGCTCTGTGCAGGTGTCAGTAGATCTCTCCTGAACCAGGAACGTTCGGATGAGACTGACCGAGAATGTCGACAACGAGAATGCCGCAGGTTTTGGATAGATCGATCGCGAAACCTCAGCGCTGTTCACCATCTTGTCGGATCTTAAAGATCGGTAGTGCTCGAGTGCTGTGTTGCTCCTCGTCCAAGGGTGTTGCTAAGCTACTTGTAGTCAGATGACTTAGCACGAACATGCCAAGACTATGATAACACTACATCATATTTACTTACATGTAGTCTGCCTTCAACAACTCGAGGCATTTAAAAGCTAAGGTGTTTTGTATAGACGATTCACTACATGTAAATTTGAGCCTTCCATAAAGTCACGCCTTTGATGTTTAAACCTAAACCAGGCACGAAACACAACACGCGGTGAGTTGTAGCTGATGCATCAGTACTAGTCCCAGCCATACCAAGATGGGTGGTATCAGTGCCAGCAATGCTGTATTGGTACAGCACTCCTCCAATGCTGGTGTAATTCGGTATTCGTCACTGAATTCCGTAGTCGTATGCACTTAATGTACCTACAGTAATTCTGTTTATCAGCTATGAGCATTGCACAACTCGATCAACATCATCAAGCTCCTGGCCCAGGACAGGAGGGGTGACTTTCTGACCCAAGGCAGGTCGCAATATCCCCCTATAAACCGCTTTCTTGCTAGCCCTTTACTTGCTGAAAAATAAAGTATGGTCTCCAAAGTGAGTCAGAAAGCAACCGGGGATGTTCGGGTTGAGACCATACTTTTTTTTCCAGCAAGTAACGCCATCTCCTCGTTTATAGAGGCGGTATGCTTCAACGGGTAGTACCAACCGACATCTACTACACCTCTGTGCAGTCTAACTCCATGGTAAGCGGAAGCACGTGTTTTGATTTTTCCTAATACAATTTATCAATCAAGATAGGTTTCTAGACTCCATTCTCATAGGGCTACTCATGCCGGACAAATGATGGTTCATTCCAAACTTTGTTAATGTAGCGCAGAAACAGGATGGTTCTATGTGCTCGTTTGAACCACTCGTCTGAGAGTTAAAAGTTTTTGATTACGTCCGTATATACTGTTTCTCGCACAAAAGTTAATTGATCTAGGATTTAAATATTATGATCGAGGTATAAGATCTACTATATGAGCGGCCTTTTCTGCGATTACTGTGCATGAGAGAATATAATGACTGCACCCTCCTTGTCTGTGCACGAGTTCGTCAAAGTGAAAATCAACACTTGATGCTGATTTGCTAGGTTTCAAAAATTTGCTTGGCCATCCGTTACCAGATTCAATTGTTCAAGAGGCATGTTATTAATAGATTCCACAAATAGAGGAACACTGATACGCGCATGGATAACGAATGTCGAGAAAGAGTTAAATTTTGATTGCTTCGAATTCTATCACATTGTTAAACCTGATATCGACACGAATGAAAGATCTGTAGATATACTTGGTTGGCCAAGAATCTAACCAACAGACATTTTACATCGGGATAGTGATGAAATATCACTCGTTATCATCTTCAGCTATCGTAATGTTAGTTAAATGAATCGTAATGCCTCCTCATGAGTGGCTGGAAGGAACAGTCGAAGCTTACCAATAACCTCCATATTCTTATGGGCTGACTTCCGCTTCTTTTTATCTATTGGTGCCCCGCCACCACCAGCTCTCGAAGACTCCGGCCCCCTAAATTGTTCCTCCCCACTTTCATTTGTGGCCGGCCCTCCTTCCGCTCTCTCTTTGCCACCCCCCCTCTCATTTTTTCTCCCTTTCGTGGATGGGGTTCGGCCAACTCCCGAGTACCCTATTGGTGGAGCAACTCGACCCTCGTAGTATGGCCGCCAACTATCCTCCTCATACATGTTTATGTTGGCAGTGCTTGGGTTTTCGTGAAATGTCGGGAGTACAGGAAAATCTGGAACAGGCTCTCGGTGAGGTAGCGGGATGTAAATCTGAGGGAATCTATCCGTTTTTCTTGTAGGCTTCTTTTTCCCAAAAGGAAAAGTGCTGAGTGCGCAACCCATTTTGTCTGCAATATTTGATCGGTGGGCTTTGCTTTGATGAGAGGGAGACGAATGGGAGGGATGGTTTTTTGTGGTTTGGCTAGAAAAAAAAATCATGGTTCTAGTTGATAAATTAGTTAATTCAAAGGGGGCTTCACTCTGTAGAATTCTATTGTTGGCTACAAACATTAGTAGGTTACATCATATGCCATCACTCGTTACTGTGCCACCCGTGCCACAGAAACATCTGCTGTAGGACATTTATTGGTAAATAAATAGTTACTAACCTATTGAGGCAAACTGTTGACAATGGTGTTAAGCTGAAATTCGGCAGGCGACAGTCAGTAGTGCCTCTCGCGACGTGCCGGCTGGCCCGGAATTACCAGGCGCCGTACCATGCATGAATAGTATCATATTGATATTAACAAATAGAAGATCTTTACAATGACGCATAACTTGACCTGCGGATCGAATTCAAACCACGACTCACTAATCAGCCACCGCAGGATCGCGGTGTAAACAAGAAACCAAAACAAGGTCACAGGAATTGAGTGTATTTTTTTTTCTCATTCGAAAAGGTTCGTTAAATATCGTTACAAACAGAAATACTCGACAAATTTGCTTCTGAGTTTCCATCTTCCAAAAAAAGAAGAAAAGTGAAGAAATAAGTAAAAAAAAAAAAACACTATAGCACCGCCCATGTAAGCTGTTCATTGGCGCCTGAGAGCCATGGAGGTAAAGCATAGCTTAAAAGTGGGGGTTCACTGCTTCGAACTGCATAATGATAAACACTGAAAGTATAAACAAGAAATGAACTTACCAATAAGAAAAAGTATTGAGAAAGAAGGGGATTGGTATAAAGGAGGTCGTTAAAAGAAGTATAGGGAAGAAGGGAAATAAAAGAAAACTCCGAAGAGATGCCGTTGCGAATAAAATAGCAAAAGGCATCTCTATATAGACAGGTTAACCAAATGCTTGAAATCAAAAACCACATATACCAACCAAAGCTAGAAATAGATCAAACAGCCAATAGCAAATACGCAGAAAAAGAAAGAAAAGACACCGCCCAAAATCCCCATGTAGTGAAAAACCTAAAACCCAGGACTCCCGTCGTACGATCTTTATTAGAGTTACCAATGTTAGTGTTTTGTTATCACTATCCTCAGTCGCCTCGTAAGACATCGTTCCTTTCACCCCTGAGAACGGCGATGAAGACATGGTAAGAAAAGGGTGTAAGAAGCTGAGATGAAAAATGACATAGGAAATAGAAGATTCGTCTAATCATCGTAAATAGTGAACAATCAGCCGCTTTGTAACGCGGCAAACACTTTAAACCCAGAAAATACTCCAATCACACCAAGAAAGAAAAAGAAAAGGGATATAAACTTAGAAAAAGAAAAGGATATAAAACTTAGAAATAGATAAGATAGATGACTTAATAGAGCCACTCTCCACTCTCAACCCCACCGTTGCCCTGGTCGAAACTTAATCGCGGGAGTTCAACTTTGAGCACCTCCTGCTGCTGTTGCGCGAGCTCTTTCTTCTTTCTCCGTTCCCTCCTAGCCTCCTTATCACTAACCTCCTTGTGATGATAAACCCGCTCAAACCTTGGCCCGAACCGTACATCGGCCACCTCCCAATCATCGGCGGCGGCAGCGGCAACCCATGTCTTAAGTCCCTCATGAAGAGCAGTATGAAGCTTCTCCTTGCAAGTTCGTAGACTACCACCAAGTGCCCTTTCCCATCCAGAGTTTCGGAGATCAAGTCGAAGGTTATTTCTCTGCTCCCTGGTCTCTAAACTCGCAATGCATGCATTTAAGAGGTCTAAATGGTTGGCAAGGTAGTTTGTCGCCTCCCACTCGACTCCGCCTACATATGGAGCCGCTGGAACCGGCGGGCGTTCAGCCGGAAAGTGAAGTGAAATATAGCTTTCACGTTCATTGGCGGGGTTGTAGGAGGTTGGAAGAGGAATGACGTTTGTTCCATGGAGAAAAATCCAAAAGACCTCTTTTGTAACATTGACGACCTCTTTACACCATCGCTTGTAAGGTCTCCTTGTATGTGCTGCTTCAATGAACTCAATTGGCCGCTTGTCCTCGTTAGGAAGTTTGTCCGCAAGGTATTCCAGGATCCTGCGAGCTCGCTGAGGACGTTGACCGACAGTTGCGGTGGAAAGATGAGTGAAAAGCAACTGAATGATGAGACCACGAGTAGTGAATTCTGAGGGGCCCTTCTTCTCCTCATCGAACAACAGCTCAATCAGACGTGGAAAAACTGTTTCTTCCATATCTAATAGTTTTCTAAGAGCCGATGCGGCTGTACATAGAGCCTTGAGACAGAGCAGGAGCTCGTGGAGCAACATGTCTTCGTGCTCCTCTCTAAGATATATAATTAACATCTGATCGTAAATAAGTGGAACGGGATAAAATACCTCCACTCAACGCCAAGAACTCGTTCGAGGACACCCCAAACAGCCTGCATACCCCCCAATTCAACGAACTTCTCCACCCATTTGAGGCGTTCGTTTCTCAGTATAAGTCGGAGTTTATGCAGCTTAGCAACTTCAACATCCTTCATACCCCTTTCGCCGCCTCCAGAGACCCCTTTTCCATCAACGTCTTCTGCAAACACTTTATTGCCCATGTTCTTTGGTATTCCGGCTTCCTCCAACCACTCAACCCATTCTTCTGGTATGAGAGTTGCAGCCATTGCTTGAGGCGCGGGGCCGCTGCTCATGGCTGAGGTTGCCGTAACAGGAGGGAAAATCACACCCTTGACTCTCATACTCTTCTCGGGTGGGGGCGCCTCCACAGTCTTCTTCTTGGCAGGTGAGCTTGGTGCTGTTGTAGAACTGGCAGGTTCCTTTTCCCTGGAAGTGCCAACAAATGTACGGCTCCTTGGACGAGCCTTTTTAACAGGGCTCGGGGGTGCCGGGGGACTTAAATCCAAACCCTTGGATGATTTTGGCCTAGCCTCAGTTTTCATGTTATGTGAAGTTTGAGGCCTCTTCCCAAAGATACCTGTGCCTGCAAGAGTTGTGGCATTCTTTTCCGCAGATTTCTCCATCTGGGCTTCTTTACGGATAAATTCTTGCTTAACTCTAATGTCGAGGCTGCGCATGCGATCGCGCATGCCCGCTGGGACGCCACGAGAATCCTATTAAAACTGATATTAGGAGGCATGATTTTTTACCGAGTGATAGAACATGAAGTGTGGGTAACAAACAAGTAAAGCTTCAAACGCAATATCAATGCCGGCCAAGTCCAGCCCGGCACCACATTTTTCACTTTTTAGGCTGCCTTGACTGCTAGTTGGTGAATTTTTACTGCTACTACCACTTTTGGTTGCATCTGGCCGCTTCTTTTCCCACGCCTCTCGTAACTCGAGACTCGTTCTTCTTGGTGAGTCTGCACTATGCCCGGTTGAATCTTCTAACGGGGGGAGATAGGCACTCTTCGGCCTTTGCTTTGCAAGACTGTTTGCCGTGCTTTTAGGTATAAGTGTTGGTTGTTCGTTTGGTTTGAAGAAATTCCGTTGTGATGCGGGAGTGTATTCACTCGGAGTATACTTCTTAACAAGCTCTTCAGTATTGCCCCGTAGGTGTTCAGTGCTCGCCCGACGTTCCGTACTGGTACGCTTGTCGGCAATGTCCCGCTTCTTAGGGCTCGCTGAGGACGATGATCCTGTAGATGAGCCAGACGAGCGCGGCGCAGGGGGTAGCGGTAAGGCAGGCAAAAGATTACGAGAAGTTCTTGAAGACTGTTGGGCCGTTCGCGGATTAGCTGTGGGGGCATGCCCAGACCTGGAACCTTGCGCATGCGGGTGGTTTTGCGGCAATGTGAATAGCGGCAGCCCAGGGGTATTGCTAGGTGCGCTATCAACAGTGCTAGGTTCTGTGACAAACCCGGATCCTGCAGAAGAACTAGGTGTTAGTTCCGGAGCCGGTCTTTGGTTTTCTTTATCTTTGAACATTGTTTTAAGGTCATGCAAAGATTTCTTGTTTTTATGGCCCTTTAGAATAGAGAAATCAATCGTGCTCCTAGCCTTATTCGGCTTTTTTTCAGGTTTCACGGAATTATGATCGCCATGAAGGAGATCTAAAACTGTTCCCCTGAGGTCCAGGCTTTCTCTTATGGACCGAGTGGGTGAACCCGAGGCTGCGGTATCCTTTTTGGACGTGAAAGACGAGATAGACAGTGAGGAAAGGGATCGTTTATGGCGAGCATGCTGAGCAAAGGGGGCCTGAGGCGGTTCTAAAGGTGGCAGAAAAGTTGAAGTATCGAGAGGTGGTAACTGTGGAAGGGGAACACGGGAGCTGCCGGCCATATAGGTGTTGAGGGGATTTGGGGGTTCTGTGGATTGAGACGCAGTTTTTTTATGGGATGATTTGCTAGGGGAAACAATCGATTTGAAGATCGAGGTGGCTGTCCGTTTATGGTTAGGTGCGATAGGTGGGGGAGCCGTGATAGTTGATACCGGTGCCATCGCGGGAGCCATCTCGGTTGGAGAAGTTACAAAAAGTGTGTGGGTAGCCGTATTTTGATGTTTGTATCCAGATTGCAGAGTCTAAACAAAGGCGGGGGGGGGGGGGACTGAGCAATTGCAGATGCAATTGAAACAAATATAGCCAGCCAGCTCTCTGAAGACCTGCTCAGAATAAAGTATGGAAACGAAAAATAAGGACGGGATTTCAAGCAGAGTGTGGGGAAGATAAGTTAAGGTAAGGAAGGCGACGGACTGAAAAGCAAAGGGGTAAACGGGAAAGGGGGCTGAAGAAACCCGTTGAGACACCACAGAAGTCAACAACAAAGATTCAGTCAAGCAGTATGATGTAGTCACGGGGGGTTGAACAAGGAAGAAGGGAGAAGGGGAGTAGAGAGGAATGGGGTAGAGCAGACGGGGAACCGAGGGGATAAGTAACAAACCGGACACCAGAATGTACCCAAGCTGCGAGGATCTTGCAGGTCCCGCTCGTTGTTTACCAAACTGAGCTGGCAGGGAGCGCGGCTCTATTGCGGTTGCCACAGTAACAAATTTCAGCCCCCGCATCCAAACAGATCCAAAGCCCATCCCTCCATTCCGTATTGGGATTAGCTCAGTTAAAAGACTCGGTCGTCTCCCAGCAACCAGCACCCTCTGTGTTTTTTTTTGTTGTTATGGAACTGTTGTTGGCATCTCATGCTGCCCTCTTCTTCTTGCTTCTTGCTGCTGCTGCATGCACTGCATCTCAACGGCCTGTCAACCCTTCCGCCGCCTCTCGTTTGTCCATTCCTTATCAAATCAAAGTGCTTAAAAGAGAAGTCGCCCCACCAACCACAGTGGTCCAGAGAGAGTGCACGTAGAAACAAGCTTAGACATGGGGTACTTAAAGGAGGGATGCTTACCAATCTAGTAGAGTGCAGAGCACGGAGATAGCTCGCGCTACTGTACTCTATTCTACTCTTGATGAAAACACACGCACATTCCTAGATTGAGAAGCACCTACATAAACCCAACTTGCAAGGCATGGTGGGGTGTTTACGTGGTGTCCCTCAAATCTGCAGGACTACAGTTGATAAAACAGTAGAGTACCGTAAATACCGGTTATACGAGACTGCATACCTAGAATTAGAGTACCTACAGCCTACATCACCCACGCACTGACTTTACCACTGCCGACTAGAGGGGTTCCAGGCTAATGGTGATGTGCGTACATTCTCTTTGCCTGCACCTTATTCAGGAACCAAAAAAAGCAAGCATGTAGAAGTACAAAATTCGGTTGCCTAGGATGCTGTTGACAACGATGGCACACTAACTTAGTGAGGAGCCACAGGAATGGAACCGGAACAATAATAATCACCCCCGGCAACAAGACTTTGAACATCAAAAAGCCTCCCTCCATATGATGACAGAGAGCTGCTCCTCCCCCCCATCTTCAAGCTACCGAACTGCCGAAGAAGAATCTTTTCTTGAGGATCTTCCCGAGTCATCAGCAGCATCATCAGGCGATTCCGTTACTCGGGTCAGCTCTGGGAGAACAATCCTCCTCCTCGGTGCCCCCCGTGCGTCCACCCTTCGAAGCAACCTGCCGTTAATAGACTTTAACAGCGACGACAACAACAACAAGGAGGACCTCCCCGCCTTTCTAGGTCGAACCAGTGGCAGCGTAGATCATGTGACATCAACTTCCTCGCCAATCCCCTGCGCTACGGAACATCCCGCTGTCTGGCGAATACTGCCACTGAAGCGAAAATATCTACATACCGGGTTTTCACAGCTACCAGAGGTCCATACCCCTACTCACTTACATCCAAAAGAGTTCAGCCAGGATTTCAGTCCTTCTATCGAGTCTTCAACTACTTCTAACGATGGAGACGACAACCTTAATCGATCGTTCGCGACTCATAACATGCCTTCTTCCCCAGTCGCCGGCCCATCAGACCTCGAAGCCTCATTTTCCAGCACCACCACCTCATCTTTATCAATTGCAGAAATCCCAGCACCACCTCCAACGCTCTTGAATATGCCTCCCACGGCATTAACCAATTTACGAAACGTCCCCACTGCGAATTATCTTAGGTCTATTGTCCCTCAAACAATGAGTATCTCAGCAATTGTTGGAATAATACAAATTTCCACGCCACGCACATTTACCGCCAAACGTTACGGTACGCAATTAACAATACAGACCCTCTTGGTAGGCGACGAAACCTCTGCTGGCTTCAAGTTGGACATATGGCTACCTAATGGAAAGCTTACAGCAGCTGGTGAAGCCTTTGTGACTACCGTTAATTCACTGCGAGTTGGAGACGTTATACTCATACAGAACATGGCACTTGGCTTTTGGGATAATCAGGTCAATGGCGCAACTCTACGTAAAGACCGCACTCGAATAGAGCTGATATATAGAGTCAACTGCTTTGATTCAAGGGAGAAGCGACGGTGGGGAGCTGTAGATCTGGAACTGGTGTCTGAAAATAGGACTGGTGTTGAAAAGGTCCAGAGGGTTGTGGAGTGGGTGAGAGACTTTGTTGGAGTTGCTAGGCCGACAAAAAGGATAAAAAAAGGGTCTCGTGAGGTGTATGAAGAGGAAGACACCCAACCGCCGCCAGATGATACACAGTATAGTACCTGACTTTATAAAGGTTTCTTTGACTTTATAAAGGTTTCCTTGACTTTATAAAGGTTTCTATGACTTTATAAAGGTTTCTATGACTTTATTGTCTCGCAAGCAATAACTATGAATTACCGTACTTAAGCTAAACTATCGCTCTCAAGTGAGAGGTTCTACAAAGAAAGATTTTTCATATAAACAGACATACTATGGAGTATATAGGGAACTGTGGGAACGATGGATGATGGTTCATGTGTGTATAAAGCCAGTTGGCAATCTAAGTAGGAAAACATGTCAATACCCACTTCCTCCGCTAGGCGCCCAGTAACGCAAGAGCTAGCCGCCACCTAATGAAAGCCCACATGTATTCACTTAAGTTAGTACTTTTGCCAAGAGCTCGGCCCTTAGCGGCCGTGATTCACGTTAGTTTACCCGGTAGCGAATGTGGCTGCCTGAACTGCTGGCCCGTGCGCTTTCAACCTCCTATCGTTCTCCACCAACAGCCTGCTTGATACTAACCATATCTTGACCCCAAATTTTCCTAAACATGAGCCCCCATGGCCAAGAAGAAACAAAAAGACCGCGGAAATCAACTCATTATAGTGAAAGTGAAAGCGAGGAAAAGGTGCCGCGCAAGAGGTCCAAAAGCAGCGAACTAAGTACGTTCAAAAAGAACTTTCCTTTTTGATACACCAATACATAAATCAGCCCTGACATTCTAACATACAAAATAGACATTGAACGAATTGGTTCAGTATACGATCTCATTGAAGAATTGCAAAACAAAGAGAAGAACTTCTACAGCGGAATTCAAAGACAGCTTCAAGCGTTTCATCTATCACAACAGGAGCGGTACCACGAGCTTATGAGTGATGTCAAAAACATCAAGCTTAGGTTATTAGGGGAGAGAGTCCCAAATCTCAAGTATGAGGCTACTAGCAGGAGAGGGTCTTTCAGTACAGACAAAAGCTCTCTTGAAAGCGACTACTCATCTGCTGGGTCTCCTTCAACACAGCCTAGGGGGGAAACCCCAAGGCTGTCGAGAAAGGCCCGTTCACAATTTGGGGGCCGAAGCAAAACAAAAAGTCCATTTACACCTGGTAGAGTTGCTTCATCACCGCCAGAAAGCCCATCCATACTTATGGACGCTTCGCCAATCACTCCTCCTCCTCTCCCACCTTCTCCTTCCACAAAGTCACCTCCACCGCCGCCTCCTCCACAATCAGAACGTGCCCTTCGCAAGCTCCCTAAGAGAGACTATAAGCTAAAACTTACTATTGAGGGCGATGATGAATTTGTACCTCCGCCCCCAAAACACGATGGGTCTGACGACGAATTCTTCCCAAACTCAATCCTCAAGAATCATGACGACGATGAGCCCTCTCCTGCCTCGCCCACTAAACTTACCAAAAGGGGTAAATCAAAGCCTCGCAAAAGTATCAACGGTCAAAAACTGCTAAAAGGAGACTCCAAGGATCTAGAAACTATCAGCAAGAGCATTGGTAAACCTGGAACGGCAAAGAAAGAGACCGTCCAAATGAGCCTTGGATCCTGGTTAAATGGTGGGAAGGAAGATAGTAAACCCTCATGTAGAACTGCTTCTCCAAAACGTTCAACCCACATGCCGCTGCTACCTTTGTCTTCGCCTCCACTTTCAGCTGTTCATACACTATCTGCGCCTCCACCTTCCCCTCCACCTCAGCCGGTAGTGACGCCGAAATCTAAATGGCGGGCTGTACCCCAAACCTCGACCCGCTAAACCTTCTTTTTCTCTTTTTCCCTTTTCCCTCTCTCGCTCTCTCCCTTTATGGTTTGCCCGATACCAATACCACTCTTTAGCCAACCATAACATTTTCGGGGCCTGGTGCGGCAGTATTCTCTGATCACTTACTTTTTCTTTTTTCTTTTACCATACATCCTTCACGCTTATCTCCTAAATCGTTCTTTTCACTAGCGCAAATATATCTCTTCCCTTATCCCCGAGGCCATAATTTTGTGATAGCAATACCAAAGAGGCATTACACTTAGGGTATGTATTTAAGATGCTATAGGAGGAAGTCGATAGGGAATGTAAAAGTTGATAATTTCATAAGCATTTACAGTGATATGAGCTTTTGACTCCGAGCCTAGGCACCGATCGCTACTGAGTACAGCCGCGTTCGAAAGCCCTGGTACCCTACTATATTAAGTCTACTTATAAATTGTAACCCACTAACAACTACTGCTTGCGCGCGCACCCGATAGTTGATAGGTATGGCCGCAATAGAGATATTGCGGCTTTATCTGATATGACCTCTATTATAGGAGAATTGGGAAGCAGGACCCCTCAAGGTTTGGCTTGGGGTTCTAAGTCTTCTCGAATGCGGCTGTGCCTAGCGATCCGTTCAGGGCATACGACCTCCCTATATGTGATTGTAGCCAGAGGTTCGGGGCGGTGTGTCTAGTAGTCTCTGATGCTGAGATGTTTTCGTGAGGTGTATTTGTGCTTGAATTTGTAATATTCACGTTTTACCCTCCCCCTTCCCTTAGAAGGAATTAAGCCTAGGGTTTTCTTGCAGTTTTAGAGCCATAGGGACGCTAATTTAAAAATTCGAAGCGATCCTAAATGCTCAGAGGGTGAACTTTTGATGATTGAATGCATCGAGTGATACTTCATGACCTTATTCCACCCACACTAGAATGTACCGAATCAAACTAAAGCCCTCTCTGTTATGAGTCGAAATTTGAGTTTAATAGCCTACTTCCTGGCCATATTTCCCCTTTGTGGAAGACTTAATTAGGATACTATCAGTATAACAGTGATAAGTCCTTGATCTAGGCACACACAATGGCCAATAACGTCACTAAATCTCACTCGTACATCCCATTAAAGCAACAAAAGAAAATCTATATAAAATAACCCCAGCCCCAGTATAAAGCCCAGCTTTTCCTTTTATATCTATTGCGCCGTAACTTCCCTCCTCCACGTATCCTCTTGCCTTGTTCCCTGCGGCAGCCACCCGTTGGTACCCGCAGTACCCACATTCATCCCACTGATCTCGCCATCTTTATCTACAGTATTAGAAACTGCATATCCATTTGTGCCACTCCGGGGTCGCCCCACGGGTATATTGTCTTTACTACTACTGTTTGCAGAATGCGCATATGTAGAAGGAAGCAGTGTATCAAGGCCTCTAGTTTGTTCAAGCTTAACGTGGCGCTCTTTCCTCGACACATCCCCTGCCCGATCGTAGAGATACAGACCCAAAAAACTACACATTAAAAATTAACATCCGAATTTCCAGCACACAAGGGGTCATGGGGGGAACATACGTCAATCCAATACCGACTGCTTGCACGGGGGTAGTCTTATTCCCAAACCAGACAATTGCCATCACAATGACAAATATCCTCTTAACCAAACTTGCCACTGAGTATGTGACGGGCGATACCAAACTTAATAACACAAATGCAATGATATTCTGACCAAAATGCACCGTTCCATTGAAAATGAACTCGCCAATCAGCCCTAAACCGCTTAGTGGCTCCTCGCCATGCTTCCCTATCTGCACAACCAGTGGCACCCGTCCCTCACGCGCATATATACTCAGTAGCTCAAAGCCCTCTGAGTAGAACCATATGGGGGACGTCAACAAGAAAGCCATTCCCGAGGAGTAGCAGAGAAGGTTAAGCTTATCCAGCTTACGGCGCGAGAGCGGGACCGACGGATCTGCGGCGGCGGACGATGACTCGTTGAAGAGCTTTTTCGAGAAGATGTTCTGTGAAACAAAAATCAATGCACCGATAAAGGCGCAAAGGATTCCCCACAGGTTGCCATGAAACTCGACTGAGCATGCGAGCATGACACCGATAGTGAGCGGAAGGAGGGATAGATAAGTTGCGGTAGAGTAGCGAACAGAGAAGAGGAAGCGGTAGGCGAAGACTGTGAAGAGGGGGGACATGCCCTATGTTTAGGATTAGCCGTTGGAGAATCATGATTCCACGGAAAGGTAGTACCTTAATGGTGTGGACTAAGCTGACGGGTATCTTCTCTGTAGCTATACTGCTGGTAATATGACCTCCGACTTGGAATATAGCTAGCGGCGCGGTAGTCCCAATGATTGCCCTAGTAGGGAACCTTAGACCTCCTGATAAACCGGGGACTGTCCGCAGTGGTGTAAATCTTGCCAGGAGTGACAGGATGATACACCATGATGATACAAAGCCAAATTGTATAATTGTGAGTGTTACTGGTTGAGGGAAGGAGTTAAGTATTGTCTTTGAAGAGGTATTCGATAGCGCTGATGAGAGGTACCTATAGATCCTCGGACATTTCCTGTTAGCTTTATTATACTAATAAATAGATTTATTACACCATGACGTATAAGAAATAACAAAAGGGGACCCAACGACACCACAGTTGAAAATCCGAACATGTGGCCTAGTGAACAAAATAAAACTAGAAAATCAGGGGGAATGTACCATATCAGACACAAAGTCTACACCACAGTCAGAACCAATGGCAACCCAAGCAAATCAGTCATTTCCCCCAGTAGTACTCACAATAAGGTACGGACTCAGCGGAGCCTTCAAAGCATCCACGACCTCCCCTGCCGTGACGCTTCCGGATCTGTTGCGGCCATATCGCATCCTACCGAGAACGTCGGAGATCTTTCGGGAGTGGTTGGGTTGTTGGTTGTAGACTCGGGGGTGCCACTTGTCTTGTTGGTGCTTGCGCGTAGGTGATGAGACGCGGGTTGGGAGGATTGTTGAAGTCGATGAGGAGGAGAAGGAAGAGGGAAATTGAAATGTTGAGGATGATTTCGGAGAACGTGTGCGGGATAACATGACAGCTGCAGAGAGGTCTAGCTAATAATATATGGGGGGGGGGGGACGCGTTGGCCCTGTTACAAAGTGCAGAGAACTTTTCCTGGACTCGGAGGTTATTCGAGTAGGTATGCGCGCAGATCTAGATGATGATGATGAGGGGGGGGGGGGGGGGTTATCGATGAATAAAGAGCGACAGGAGAGTGATTATCTATTGGTATCCGAACGAATAGAATCGAGGAAGGAGAGGATGAGAATTGTTGTGCCTACTCCACATGTAAAGTAGGTTTCTATTCTAGAAGCTGACATCTCTACCTACCGCAGGGGGCGGCTGGCGCGGGAATGGGAACAAAGCCCACCGTACCTGCGTAAAACCATTTAACTTCTTCACATCCCCCACCTAAATACATGTACTTGTAGATCTTTATTGGTTGATTCCAGTACTGTGGCTGGTCAAGACCTACATGTATGTATGTATGTAATAGGTGGTTTCAATACCGTCCGTAACAATCACAGAATTATGCCCTTCAGTCCAAACTACATGTATCTTTAGTCTCTCCCTGCATTATTATTGATTATGATCGGGGGGGGGGGGGGGGGTTCGCTGTTTCCCTCCAGCTCCCTTCACTAATCTGGCCTAACAATTTGAGATAGAATGCTATTGCGGTTCCATATGTAGTCTAAAATTACTAAAGACAGAAAATTGAGAAGGAGATATTCATACTCGTGGTCTTCCCGGCATTGTAGCGTTATTTATCGACAGCCCTTCAAATATCAAACCCTGCAGATCCTGAGCCCAAGGTCAAATCTCAGCCTTGGCTACATGTGCCTACATATCAACAGTATGTACAATATGTACCTTACAGAAAATTGGCACAGGGCAAACATGTAGCCAATAGGATCGACATTTATCCAAAGTCAGGTCGATGCATGATTTGAACCCTTGATAGAATCGTGATACCACAAATCAATACCATTGACGAAAACCTTAGCATAATACCCACGTTTTCCCGCTGTCTTAATCATTTCCAACTGGCACGCTTTACCACCACGTGAGCTGCATTAACCGGTATGGTATAGTAACCGACTATTTGTACACCCATGCGTAAAAAGAAAGGAAAGAAAGCTATAATACAAAGGAAACCTCTTGTTACAACTACAAATTCCTTAATGACTCCCTCACCAGCGCTCTCTGTTCATCTCCTGTTAAGTATTCGCTTTTTTGTATGCACGAGCCTACACATAATGTGACCTTTAGATCCTCGCTGTCAACCCAAACCCTTCCATTTCTGCCCACCGCAATCTCAAAAGCAAGTACCCTTCCCAACTCCTCGAGAACTTCCATCCCGTTTGAGATTTCCCCGCCTTCGGCCTCGGTCCCTTCTGCTTTGCGTGCTCTCAATTGTAGCTGCCTGATCTTTTTCCCGTCTCCTAAGAGTCTCCTGGCCATCCCTAGTGAAACACTAAAAACCATTCCACCTTTTAGCTCGCCGAACCCTTCAGCCTTCTGTGATTCTGCGTCGTAACACTCTAGCTCTGGGTCCATGTGCTTGTTTGCTAGAGAAACCCGTGCATATACAGTGGTTCCTGGGTGGAGGATTGGACGGGTTTTTTTGGTAGCTTGTGGAAATGCAAGGTGGGGGAGAAGGGCCTGGACAGTCGCGGGAGCAGGTGAGGCGGATGAGGGAATAGCAAGTATATAGGAGTCGGATGTGGACCTGAGGACAGTAGCTATAACCGCATCGTTGAGTGAAGGGATATACTAATTGTAGTACATTAGTTAGGCGGAATGCGATATCGCAGCAAGTGTATAAAACAAACCCTCTTCCCATTCCCTTCCATCCAAATAGCGCATTTCCTATCATCCACATGAAGCTCTCCAACCCTATGCGCAACGACCTTATCCGGTGGGGTGTAAGTTAGTCCTGGCCCGACCTTTAAAGCTGTATTCGCCTTCTGTGGGGTCGGAAGCTCCGGAACAGTATCGCCAGGGAAAAGTAACATTGTGGTTTCTATATAGGGTTGACAAGATTGATGTGTTGTTGGAATGTGGAGATTGTTCTGTTCTAAAAGTGATGTGCATCGACGGCTCGTATCGAAATTTCGACCTTCGCCTAACAAGGGGGGTCTTGGGTCATGTGATTAGCCGGGGGGGAACTCAATATGAAACCTCCAATTCGACACTTTGACAACGACCCAACGATTAACCGTGCAGCCAGATCTCCAACGAGTGCTGCGAGAAACTCACGTCCCCCTCGGTCGGTTGAGCAAACTCTCTTCCCAAACTTCCTACAATACTCCCCAACTTGTGGGACAAAGATACTCAACCCCCGCAGTCATAACTCCGGCCTTTTTGATAACACCACGGATTTCGATAACAAAAATATAAATGAGTTCTAAACAACAGACCGTAGCAGCGGCTCTGACCGACTGGGTATGTGCTTTGTGCTCACGCGTCATATGAGTGGTAGCGGCGATAAGGAATATGGAGCTGATTTGAAGCATAGATCAACGCGTGCCCCATCGAGCCCAAGATATCAAATTTAAAGGAACTGAGTGATGGGGTAGTCATAGCTAAGGTCCTACGTATGTTTATTTGCTTCCAGCACCCCTCCCGGATCAGTACTGATGATAAAACAGTGGACATTGACCCTTACTACTTCAAAACGGCGACTGCAAGCTCTGAAGGCGGGGGAGGAGCTGCTCCCGGAGCTCACTGGGTTCTCAGATTTCAAAAGCTGAAGAAACTGCACAAAGAGCTGACCAGATACTACACCGAGTCCCTCGGTCATAGACTCCCGAGTGTAGCCCCCAACTTGACCATGATCGCGAAAGATAGCAACGTGGAAGAGAGTATAAAGCTTGTGAAGATAATCGTCGCTGCTGCTGTCCAGAGTGATAGAAGGGAGGATTATATCAAATATATCCAAGACCTCTCACCAATCTCTCAAACCGAGCTCATGGGGGTAATCAATCAAATGATGGAAATTGATGCCGCGGAGAAGATACGGGTAGAGGGGCCAGGGCCAGAGCAAAGCAAGACGACCGAGGAGGCGGATATGGACCAGTTTAGGATGGAGGAGGAAATGGCAAGATTGGTCGCGGAGAAGGAGGCTGTCGAGGCTAAGAACCGGGCTTTAGAGAAACGGTTAGGAATTCTACAAAGCGATTTTGATGAGAATCAGAGTCATCTGTTGGTGCTTCAGGATCAGCTCTCCAGCGGGGCAGTGGATCAGGGGTATGCAAATAGAACGGACCCGATGATGAGGAGCCAATTGGATCAGCTTCAGAGCGATGTACAGAAACTTGAAGATGTGATTGCAGAAAAAGAGAGCACAATCCATGGGCATGAGAGTGTTATTTCTTCTCTCAACCGGCGCGTGGATGACCTACTGCCAAAGGCGGAGGCGGGGATGAAATACAAGGATGACCTAGATGAGGCCAACCATACGATCGATAAGCTTAAGAAAGGCCAGAATGTAGCTGAGAAGTACCGCAAAAAGCTCGAGGGAATGGGAGAGCTGGAACGACAGGTTAAGGTAAATAATACCCGTATACTTCCTATGATTTCTCTAGATTTACTATTTCCCCAATAATTTGCTCCGTTCCTTACAAGGCCTCCCTTTGGCATGAATTTAGACTTTAGAACAACAACATGCTTCGATGCTCCAGGACCTCCATGCTAGTCAAGAACACTCAAAGCAGGTTCCAAGTCTCAAAAGGATCATTGAACAGTATAAAAAGCAGATTGATAAAATGGAGACGGAATATGCCGAATTATTACGGCATAGGAACGCTTTGGATGTAGAGCGCAACGTGCTCAAGGAAAAGGTACAAGGTGCTGAAAGTCAGAAGAGCAGAGACATGGAGAGGATACAGTACCTTGAAGAGAGGGTTAGGGAGATGGAGACCGGAGTTATACCACAAGGCTCGGAACACGCCAATGGTGACTTGAACTCGGAGTTAACCTTCTCTACAAAGACAAAATCGGACCTGTGAGTGCCCCTACTGATCTATTTTGCAATAAACGGTTGCTATGTTGCCGTGGGGGCTATATTTCTAATGCAAGCAACCAGCAAAATGCAAATTACACGCCTGGAGGCAGAGCTCAAAAACCTCAAAGAAGGTGGCGGGGCCAATGCAGATAATATTATGCTACGACAACTACTTGACGACGCCACTCTTGCTAAAAATAAACTGGAGCAAGATTTCCTAGTAGCCCATACTGACAAATTGGTTCTTGAAGCGCAACTGACTGCTATTCGTGGAGGTACTTCAGTCGAGGGGTACGTCCGTTCTAAATTCAATGCCCGGTTTATGCTTGTATTTGCATTAGAGAGAATTCTTGCTCAAAGATAGATTTTGGTGTTTGGTTCATTCAGGTCCGATGTTATGTTGAGGCTGCGACAAAGCCTGGTTGATGCTGAAAAACAACTCTCCGAGTATAAATTGAGGTGTTCGGAATTGGAAGCCGAGCTCTCGGCCACAAAGAGAGAACTCGTTACTGCGCAGTCTGATTGTTCGTCCAATCCCAATCCCAATCCCAACAAGCCACACTTCTGAGACCCTAAACTAATGCATGTGATCGTGGGAAAAATAGTAAGCCTAGTCGATAAAGATAAACTTGAAATCCTTGCAGAGCTCAAAACCATGGTTGGAGCTGAAGTTATTGAGCTCCGGAAAGAGCATGAAGAAATGAGAACTAAAGTACGGGAACTTGAAATTGACGTTGAGCAGAAGAAATCTCTCCTCAACACTGTCCTCCTCGAAAAGGACGAAATTTCAAAGAAGGTCTCGGAACAAAAAGATCTCATGCTTGAAAAGGAGAAGTCCAATAGCGAGCTTAAGGCCACCATCGCTGCATTCACCGGATCCACTGAGGGTAGAGACGGGGCGTTGGAGAAACGAGTGATGCAGCTACAGAACAAACTGGAGGATCGCAGGGAGAAGATGACAAAAACCCGAGAGGTATGCGCGCGGAAGTACTATTATATCGTTCGAGGAGGGAATTAGAAAAACGATTGGGAAGAGGGTTTTTGGTTTTCGACGGGTAGTTGCTGATGCGGGTACCGGAACAGCATATCAAAAAACAGAACGGAATCATCAAGGATTTGAAAGAACAGCTCGAGCAGGCAGTCACAAACACAACGGACGCAAGCGTCAAAGCAAAAGAGGAGCAGCTGGCCGAGTTTAAGGTCAGTTCTTCATTATCCCTGCCTGATGATATTATCTGACAGCTGTTGCATGCATCTAGAGGAAGAAGCAGGAGGAATTAGCCTTCCTCGAAAGAGAAAACACCCTCATGACAACAGCCTGGTATGACCAAGCCAGCCGCCTGCAGATGAACAGTTTTGTCCTTCAAAGAATGGGAGACTCGCCATCTAGCTGGCTGAACAAGCAGAGGAATGCGATACACAGCAGCAAAGTACGTCGACATAGCCCACCCTCTATACTTACCTTTCTTCCAGTTTTTTTGTTTCATTTTACTGATGGTAAGCATTAGAAGAAATAAACCCCCCAGCCCCGTTTGTAATGTGCAGGACCTATCCCCCCCTCTTCACGTCTACATGTATTCCCAATTCTTCCTTTTTCTTTCTTTTTTCCCCCCTTCTTTTTTGTAGACAGTTTTTGGTGAGTTATCAAAACCAAGTGATAAGTTACGAATATTGCCCTGTATTGCCCATTTGGTACGTCTTTGTGGAACCCTAATCAATCAATACCCCCTCCGTCATCTCTTTTACCTTTTCCCTTTTATTTCCACCTTTTAGTTATGTGCGAGGGGGATAAAGAAACCTGAAGCTGGAGCTGGGAGTTTAGGTTAAACTTGTACTTTCCCTACACTTTCTTCTATATATCCTCTCTTGTTACTTGTCCGACCGATTGACAAATGAAAACAAAATCTTTCCCCCATTTTCCCCTTCCCTTATTATTGGTTTGTAGAAGGAATGAATGGTTCTTTTTTTCTCCCTTTCCTTATATCCCCCTTCTTCCCCTAATGTGGGCGAGGCTGGCCTCTGCAGTGTTAACATCTTGTACTTTCTTTCTTTCTCCCCTGTACCATATTATATTAGATTGATAAGGTGCGGGAATTAAACAGAGGAGAGTATAATAATCTTAAGGGCACAAATCCCATCAATCTTCTACTAGTTTTTCGTTCTATGATGTAGTCCTCTTTTTTTCTGTTTTCTCGCCCGTTATAGTACAGAGGTGATACACCTGTATCATACGGCTTTCCTAACCCTAGGTCTGCTCCAGATTCTGGGTATTTTTTTCCTCTAGAGATTAAATACTGCCGCTGGTCTAATAGGTATTTACCACAGCTTCTCTAGATCGTCTTAACACAATTTTTTTTTTTTTTTTTTTAAAAAAAAGCTTAGTAATTAGATTTTTTTCCCCCCTAAACCCATTCCACGGGCTTTTTGAGGATGTTCAGAAGACGCTCCTCCTTTGAGCCGGGGGCCGGCGAGTGCATGTACTGCCAACCCGCCGTCAAGGGAAGCGACATGAGAATTCTAGTTTTCACGCAGCGTCAGTCTGCAAGGTCCTTTGCTTTTCAGGGCCCATGAGTCACAACTCACGATTCCACACGTGCGCCAGGGGTGTTGAGCCCGAACGCAGTGCCTCTGTCATGGACCAGGTTGAACTCGACGTACCGCCCGCGGCGGATCTGTTGCCACTCCTTCTCCTCAGGTGTGAACGGCATGTTCTACACAGCCTCCCCCCGGTTAGCCCTGGTAGTGTGTGGTATTGGTTGTGGGGGTAGAACCTTTCGCCTCTCAATGATGGGCAGGTAGCTAGGCAGGAAGGCGTCCAGGCAGTCCCTAACGAACGAGAAGAGGTTCTCAGGATCCTTGTCGTCGAGATCGTCGAAGAAGATGCCGCCAATGCCTCTCGACTCCCCACGGTGCTTGACATAGAAGTAATCGTCGCACCACTTCTTGAACGCCGGGTAGTAGCGCTTGTCGTGGCTGTCGCACGCCTCCTTGATGGTCCTGTGGAAGTGGATGGCGTCCTCGTCGAACAGATAGCTCGGCGTCAGGTCCGTGCCGCCGCCGAACCACCACGACTGCGTGCTCCCGTCGTCGTTCATTGTCTCGAAGTAGCGGTAGTTGAGGTGTACGGTGGGCGCCATGGGGTTCGACGGATGCAGCACCATGCTCAGGCCGGCCGCGAAGAAGTCGAGGCTCTCGACCGTCGGGTCGAGGTTCTTGTGGTCGGCGCGCATCTTGAGCACCGCTGAGCGCGGGAGCTTGCCGTAGACGACGGAGATGTTGACGCCGGCCTTTTCAAAAACGTTGCCGTGCTGGAGGACGCAGGAGATGCCGCCGCCGCCGGAGGACTTGCGCTCCCAGGTGTCTATGTGGAACTTTTTGCCGTCGACCTCTTCGAGCGCTGCCACGATCTCCTTCTGCTTCTCCTTGATGAAGGCTTCCATCTTGAGACGCATGGGGGAGGACTCAGTTACGCCAGACTCACGCTTTTGGAGCGCATCGCGCTGGTCGATGGGAATTGCGCCGGAAGAGGAGGAGGAGGAGGTGCTGGAGGGGGGTGCTTCGCAGTGGTATGGGTGGGCATCCTGATGGGGTTAGTGGTGGGGGAATTGCAATTGGCGGCGGGGAGGAGAATGTGCCATACTAGGTGTTGGTAGAAGGCGACGCCAGCACTCAGTGAGCCCACGAGGCCAATTATGGCAGCAATTGATGCAGTTCGGGATTTGAAGGGATTAGAGGTCGAGGAGTAGCTTCGTGAAGCTTGAAGAGCTCTTGGTGATGATTGAATGGCATGGTGGGGTACTGCTAGACGGATAATTGAGGATGAGGAGGAGATACCTCTCCAGGAGACGAGACGAAAGGACATTGTGGATGAAGAGAGAGGGAGGAGATAATTGATATGAAGAATCCACAGCCCTAGGCGTTCCCTTTTTCTTTTTTTTTCCCCTTTTTAAATCAAACAAGGGGTATGATTTGGTGAAGTTGATTGTTGGACCATCATATATACAGAACACGAGATGTCACCCGATTCTAAGACCGCAGAGCCTCAGTCTCGAGGTGGGGGGGAATTTTGTGGGTTAGGGTAGGGGTTATGATAATTACTGTGGCTTTGAAATGTGGTCTGTGGCTGTGCCATGCTTATGTTATGCAGAGGCAATTATGTCAATGAAATCTCTAGCTTCTGTCTGCATCACGAGACAAGGTTATTAACCCCTCTTTCGTTAGCGCTCTAGGTACATACATGTAGTACACGCTTACCAGCAAAAGAACCAGGAAATGCAAGTAACGGAACCAGGGATTATTTGTATGAGAGAACGGCGCCACTCCATACAAATAATCCCTGCCCTGAGCAACCGCATTTTCTGGTTCTTATGCTGGTAAGCGTGTATGTAAAGGTGATAAATCCTCCCCCCAAACAGCTTCGTTTCGCCGCTCGTCATAGGAGGGAAGGCCGGAGGATACATACACATTCATCATTATGAAAATAACAAAAGAGGATCTTAAGACTCATCCGTAGAATCATCTCAGCTGATCAGCTTCTCAAGATATATGTAAAGAGAGCATCTACGGCTATACTATTTATCGATCCCTTGTAGCTTTCCTGCTCTGTGACCTTCGTTGTTTTGACCTTGTGGTGCTGCTGCTGGCACCCCCCTCGTGAGTCTGTGTGGTAGACTCGCATACCCTTCCTTCCTTGCGCTTCCCTCCCCGCCCTCCGCCTTCTTTTGTATTTGTACTGTCCAATTACTCACCCCCCCCCAAAGCGTATCCACACCAGCCCTCCTCTGCCTCTTACATCTACCCTCCTTCTTCCCTCTTTCCCTCCTTTCTTCCTTTCTTCCTTCCTCCACCTGCAATCAGCGTTCCTGAAGAAAGCGTGCTCCACCCACCCCGATCAACTTAATTCAACAGCTTCCCAAACCCCAAATTCAACTTAAACCAACCCCCCACAACTTCCACCTCCCGAATTCAATATGCGTAGGTATGTAACCGACAACAACCAACCAACTCTCTTTTTATGCTGGCTCGCCACCCACAGAGCTTCTTTAATCCGTGCAGCAAGCTAACACATCTCCTGTCTTTTACAGCAAGTTTAAGGACGAACACACCTTCGAGAAGCGTAAGGCCGAGGCTGAACGCATCCGGCAGAAGTATGCCGACCGTATTCCGGTATGTATCCACAGAAAGAAAGGGAAAAAAAAAAAAACAATTTCCTTCTAATAGATCATTTTTTCTATTTCTCCAAGCAGAGGGCTAACAATAGTCCCATCTCCCGTTGTAGGTCATTTGTGAGAAGGTCGAAAAGTCAGACATCGCCACGATTGACAAGAAGAAGTACTTGGTCCCTGCCGACTTGACTGTGGGCCAGTTTGTCTATGTCATCCGTAAGCGTATCAAGCTATCGCCCGAGAAGGCCATCTTCATCTTTGTGGATGAGGTGCTACCGCCAACGGCTGCTCTGATGAGCTCGATCTATGAGGAGCACAAAGACGAGGACGGTTTCCTCTACATTACGTATGAATCACCCTACCCCTCTCGGTTATTTACGGATGACGGGTAAAAGGCTAACGTTGGGGGGTGAACCAATCATAGATACTCTGGTGAAAACACATTCGGAGAACCTTTGTAAACCTCACATACGGATTGGGACCAAACGGGGATAATATACGATGGCGGCGTTGTTTTTTTTCTTCCTTTTTTTTTTTTTTAGTGTTTTAGGAAAGGAGGGAACAGGGGGGAAAGGAGGGGGGATGAACCGGTGGAAAGGAAAGGCGGGCGGGCGGGCGGGCTCCACGTTCCTTGAACAATAGGGCGTTCAACAATTTTGATAAACTTGGAGCGTGGGGTCCCGGAACAGTTACCACTCGAGGCTAAGCAAGGCAATCAAACCAAATAGCTTGGGGGGTATCGCCTTTTCTTTTTCACCTCTGTCCCTAGAACTGTACCTTTTGTGTAACCCTTTTTTTTTCCTACTGGTTTATGTCCTGCTTTCCCGGCGGTGTTGAATTAGTCTTTTACTTTTTCCAGTTCTTGGCTCTTGCGCATTTTCTCTTGATACTCTTTGTGTCTGTAGCCTTTTCGATCGGTGATGAAACTCCTGCTTGGGAAGCCGGCCGGAGCCAGGCAAAGAGGGCAAGAGGCACGGGGGGGGTGGGAAGAGGGGGGGGGTTAAAGCTTGCTTATCAAGCTGGTACCAGCTAGCTACTACTGGATAACTATTGTATTGCTGAGCATTGAGAAAATAACCTAAGCTTTTTCTTTCCTTCTTTCTCCCAGCTCTTCCTAGCATTACATTCACGGGTATTTATTTTATTTTTTATTTTGTAATTGGGGGAATAGTAATTTAAGATTAGATTGCCGCGCTTATAGAAACTATTGTACCTGTGAAGTGAAGTGAAGTGAAGTGCTTGGGGGGGGTGGGGAGGTCATAGCTCATAGCTTTTTGCATGGTAGCTCTTCAGAGCCCCAGAGCTCTGCTGCTGCTGCTGCTGCTGCTGCGTGACTCTTCCATGTGCTTTCTATACTTGGGGTATCTTATTGCTTTGCTAATATCACACTTCTCTTATCCCCATGTCCATGTCCAGCAGCCTCTCTTATCGCGAATCGATGACGGAATGGTCTTATGCAGGGGCGCATACTCTAAGTAGGTACATGTATTCCAGAGTCCCTACTCCACCAGGTTAGCGAAGAGCAGATAGAGTAGAGTAGAGTCAGTCTCACACAGCCTGCCTGACTGACTGACATGAGAAGAAGACAAGACCCTGAGCGGACGGATCCGAGCAGAGAAAGAGCGCAGAGCAGAGCAGAGAAAAACGGCATCAGGTGATGTCGTTTTCAGGGAGACAAAGAAATGGGGGCACAGCCACACCACACAACACCACACAACACAACACACAACACACACTCACCCACTCACCTGGACAGACAAACCCGCCAACCACCCCTGACCTTGACCTGACTCTGCTGCTCTTGCCCTAGGTATGCTACTGCTACATGGAGGATGTAGATACCTGAGGCGGTGTCTGTGCTGGGGACTGAGCTGTCTGTGGAGAGAGTATGGGGTTAGGGCGAGAACTACATGTAGAGGATGCTTGTGTGTAGATTCTGTAGATATACTTTTATCTAGCAGATACAATGAGACTGCAGTATCAGCACGGCTTTTTTTACCTTTGCACAATTCGAATGGCTACATGAGACTATGGCTAAGCATATATTATGTAATCAGTTATGTAATCATAATGGAATCATAATGTAATCAATTATGTAATCAGTTATGTAGTGAGTTATGTAATCAATATGCAATCAATTATGTAATCAACAATTGAGGCTCTGAAGATCGACGACGCTTGGCGAATATTTCCATTTCCATTTCCGTCCCCATTTCCGAAGCTCTACGTTTTGACATCACGACTTGACCTCACATATTTTCAATATTCACACCACCACCACCACCAGACACAATGGCCTCCCGCTACACCCGTACACAGCTCCCCCACCGTCCCCGCGATCATGACCGCTCCCGAGACCGCTCCCGAGACCGAGACCAAGACCGAGACCGGGACCACAAACGCTCCCGCACCAACTCGCACTCGCCCTCCCCCCCCCGCAAGTCCACCCGCCGGTCCCCGCCCCCGGCAGCCCTCGACCGGCGCAAGCAGGAGCGCTACGTGCGCGAGCAGACGCGCCTCAACGCCCTCCAGGAGGACGAGACGATGCGGCAGTGGGTCAACCAGGAAGACACCTTTGTGCTCAAGCAGGCCAAGAAGAAGGCCGAGATCCGCGTCAAGGAGGGCCGCGCAAAGCCCATCGACTGGCTGGCCGTCAATCTGCGCGTCATTGACAAGCAGCGCACCACAGACCCGCTCGACGACGAGATCGCCGACGAGGACCTGGACGTGGTGGATCCCGAGGCCGTGCTGGACGGCCTGGCCGCAAAGGAGCTCGAGGAGCTCGAGGCAGACATCGATGTCTATGTCGGCCTCGAGACGGCGCGCAGCAACCGCGAGTACTGGGCAACGATGAAGGTGATTTGCCGGGACCGGCGGGAGAAGAGCGGCGCTGGCTCCTCCTCCTCCGCGGCGACAGGGACGGCGACGACAGCGGCGGCGGTGGGGGACGGCGGGCGCGCCGTGGGCAGCGTGGCCGCGGATGTGGATAGGCTGTTTGGGAGTAAGGGGCTGGAGGAGCTGGAGGCCCTCGAGAGGCAGATTGTGGGCAAGCTGGAGAGCGACGAGATCCTGGACGTCGACTACTGGAACGAGCTGCTGCGGAGCGTGCGCGTGTGGAAGGCAAAGGCGTGCCTGAAGAAGATGTACAGGGAGGTCATCAACAACCGCCTCGAGATCCTGGTCAAGCAGCAGGCGGAGGAGGCACGCACGGTGCGCGCAAAGCTCGAGGCGATCCTCGGCGGGACAAAGGCGGACGTTGCGGACGAGAGCCTGCTGGAGGCATTACCGCAGCAGTCCGCAACCCAGAGGGAATACCTCCCCCCCCGTACCGTGCTGTATAACCGCGCCATGGACCCGGAGCCCATGCTACGTCTCCGCCACGACGAGAAGGCGCTCGAGACATCGTCCGAGAAGGAGTTCCTCGAGTCGCTCACCGAGGAGCGGCGCAAGGTCCTGAAGATGGGCTACGTCCCGCTCAAGGCCCGCGCACAGTACAAACAACCCCTCAAGAAGCGTCTCTTCTGGCAGAAGCGACCTCTAGCTTCTTCCTCCACCGCCTCCGCCTCCGCCTCCCGCCCCACCGCCAGCAGCAGCAGCAGCACAGCACCCCCCACCTCCCGCTTCGCCGCAGTCTTCGACAATGACGACTTCTCGCAGGCCACAAAGGCGCTCTACGAGCGCGAGGTGGCCCGCGGCGTCGGCGACAACGAGGAAATCTTCACGGGCGAGGAGGAGGTGTCCACGTCGGGCCCCCGCCCCGCCTGGGCATCAAAGTACCGCCCGCGCAAGCCGCGCTACTTCAACCGCGTGCAGATGGGCTACGAATGGAACAAGTACAACCAGACGCACTACGACCACGACAACCCGCCCCCGCGCGTCGTCCAGGGGTACAAGTTCAACATCTTCTACCCCGACCTCATCGATAAGTCGAAGGCGCCCACGTACCGCATCGAGCGCGAGGGCGGCCGCAAGCGCGGGCAGAGCTTCGCGCCCGCGGGGGAGGAGGACACTTGTGTCATCAGGTTCGTGGCGGGGCCGCCCTACGAGGACCTTGCCTTCCGTATCGTCGATAAGGAGTGGGATTACTCGGCCAAGAGGGAGAGGGGGTTCAGGAGTAGTTTTGATAAGGGGATCTTGCAGCTGCATTTCCAGCTCAAGAAGATTTATTATAGGAAGTAGGTTGTGGGGGGGGGGGGGTGGGTAATGATTGCGGTGCGGGTTTTTTTCTTTTTTTTGTAGTTACAAGTTTAGTAGTAGTAGTAGTAGTTAAATTGTGAATGAACAGAGCCCAAGTTAAATGGGCACCAATATCAATATCTTCTTCTTTAATTACTATATCCCTCTCTCTCCCTACCTGCCTGCCTGCCTACCTGTCTGCCTGCCTGCCTGCCTCCCAATCCCACCCTCTCTACCCCCTCTTCACCCCCAAATAGTACCCGCCCCGCCTTCTCACCCTCGTAAGCCACCACTACCGCCAATATTACCAACGACAACTCACCTCAGAAAGCTATTCCACGCCTCCGCGGGCCCCCTCCCGGCCTCCTGCTCCTCGCGCTTGACCCGCACGGCCGCGGCACCAACGCCCACGAGGAGGGCGAAGAGCGGGTCGCCGACTCTGGCGGTCCCTCTGTTAGCTGGAGCCATTGCGGGGGCTGGAGAGGGGGGGTACTTTGAGATGAGGTATTTGGAGCCCATTTTGTTCGCTGTGGGTGTGGCGGGTGAATATGTCTGTAATTGTATGTAATGCGCTGCGGGAAGATCCGTGCTAGGGCCAGGGGGGTTTTTACTTTTTGGCTGTGTGGATTTATAGGGGAGCGAATGCCGACGTGGACGGACGAGACAAGACAAGACAACAACACCAACACAACCAACACAATAAACTGTACAATAAACACAATAAACATCGCCATCAATTGGGGTCCTGGAATTACAATTGGGTTGACCTGCTTGCTTGCTCCATTTGGGCTTTCACTGCTGTCACTCACTACCTGCTACTATACTGCTACTATTGCTACTACTACTGCTGCTGCCTCTACCTATCTCGATCACAGTCTTCAGGGGAAAGAGATATCTACATCACCAATGTCTGACGATACAAAGTTCTTTGCCCTCTTGACGGGCTCAAATAGGTATGTCCCCGTTCTCAATCTCTATTCAAACAGACATACTCACTCACATATCCCCATAGTGGCCTCGGCCTCTCAATTGCCCACCGTATCCTCGACGAGTTCCTCAGGACCCACCCCCCCACCCACCACCTCACCCTAATCCTCACCACCCGCTCCGCCTCCAAGGGCGCCTCCACGCTCACCACCCTCTCCAAGCACCTCGTCGACAAGCTCCCCCCCACCGCCACCTCCCGCATCACCCTCACAAACTACCAGGTGGACCTCACCAACCTCCTCTCCGTGAGCGCCCTGTGCACGGCGCTCTCCCGCACCTTCCCAAAGCTCGACTACCTCTTCCTCAATGCCGGCATGGGCGCCTTCACGGGCATCGACTGGCTCCCCGCCGTCGCCACGATCCTCACCGGCTGGACCCAGGCAGTCACCTACCCGACGTACAAGCTGCAAGCCACCGGCTGGACCACGCCGCACCCGCCGCCGCTCGACACCGCGCCAGCGCTGGGCACGGTCTGGTGCGCGAACGTGTTTGGCCACTACTACATGGCCGCGGAGCTGATGGGCCTGCTGGCAAAGGGCAAGGGACGCATCATCTGGACGAGCTCGCTCGAGGCCTACCCGTCGACCTTTGACGCGGCCGACCTGCAGAGCATTGCCGCGACGCACTCGTACGAGGCCACGCGCCGCCTCACGGACGTGCTGTCGCTGACATCAACGCTGCCGGCAACAAAGGCGTACACGGACTCCTTCTTTGCCGGCGCCGAGGGCGTGGAGGGGGGCAGGCGCCCGCGCACCTATCTTACCCACCCGGGCGTATGCGCGACGGCGATTGTGCCGCTGCATTTTGTGCTGTGGTGGTGCATGGTTGGGGCCTTCTGGGTTGCGCGGTGGCTGGGGTCGCCGTGGCATACGATTGCGAGCTACTCGGGCGCGCGGGCGGCGGTGTGGATTGCGATGGCGAGCGACGAGGAGCTGGAGGAGCGGCAGGCGGGGAGGGTCAAGTGGGGGAGCAGTGTCGTGTGGGGCGGGGAGGAGAGCGTGAGGAAGACGGAGGTGGAGGGTGAGGGGGGCGAGGAGTGGGAGGAGTTGGGGAGGGCGTGTTGGAAGGGGATGGAGGAGGCGAGGCAGGAGTGGAAGGGGAGGATTGAGGCGGTTGGAAGGAAGTAGGGAGTGTAGACCCCCTTTTTTATAGATCCGGGGTTGTAATATTTAATAGATAGAGTAATGATATATAGCATTCCAATCGAGATCAATGATCAAAAACACATGTATCGCGCGCAAGTGAGAAGATCCCTCTACAATACTACATATTTCCCACAACAGCCTAAACTTCCCACTAGTCTATCATTGACCCTCCACCACCACCGCCACCCCAGCGCCAGAAAAGGAAAAGAAGAGGGAAAAGAAAAGGAAAGGAATTTATATTTACGAGATATATATTTACGGGTATATCTATATCTATACCCATTCCCCTTCCCCGGACAGAGAAAAGAAAAGAAAAAGCACACCCTCACCACACCAACACTACCTCTTCTTCCCCTTCTTCGCCCCCGCCTCCTCCTTCGTCCTAATCTTCTTCGGCGCCCCCTTACCCCTCGCCTTCTTACTACACACCCACACCGGTCAGCACACCCTCCCCTAAGACAAGGGGGGGAAGACATACGCCTCGAGATCAAACAGCCTCTGCGCCTCCTTAGTGTCGTAGAACTCCATCATGGGGAAGTAGCGCTTGAGGTCCTTGAACGTGGCGATGCGCCGGGGGTAGTACTCGAGCAGCGTGGGGCCCTTGAGGCGCTGCCGCAGCACCTTGTTGCCTGTGCGGGCGTTGGTGGGGTTGAAGGTTGTGGAGAAGATGCGGCATGATGCCTGCCCGTGGTTGGTTAGTAGGTGGTGGGAGTGAGGGGGGAGGCCCCCGCGGGGGAGACCTTGGCTAGTTCGAGGAGGCGCTCGCGGGTGGGCGGCATTGTGGGTGCTGGTTTTTCTGAGGCGGCGGCGGTGGTGGTGATTCAATCCAATTCAGTTCAATTCCGGGGTTGAAGGTGGACGTTGATACCTTTGAGGTTCAAAAATGTGCCAAGGATATGGGCCTACCGTAGTACACTGTGGTCCGTGCGCTTTGGATGACAGCATTTCGGCCCCCGGGTGATTGGATCATGTTTACGGATTCGCTGGGAATGAATTTTGGAGATGAATAATTTAATTGAGAAGAGATAACTACTTAGACAAAAAAAAAGATCATTTCCCCCCAATATCAACACTACAACTATTCTATTTTCCGAAACGTACACACGACACCCGCAGTAACGAGAAATTTTTATACCCTAGGAATACAGAACTGAAATATGAATATACTTTTTTTTAGGGACTGGAGAACCTTATGCCCGAGATTCTCGTCCACAATTGCAAGTTTTTTTCCTCTTCAAAAGCCGTTTAAAGCTTAGCACCAACCAACTCAGCGTACTTCTCAGTGCTGAAAGACTTGGGTCTCTCAATAGGAGCACCGACAGCACGGTCAATGATGAGTTGAGGAAGGACACCCAAAGCACGGGAAACACCAAAGAGAACGGTGTAGTAGCTGGCCTCAGTGAGACCATAGTACTGGAGGAGAACACCAGAGTGCTAGAAAGATTTGTAATCAGTAAATGAAGCACATCGCATCGAAGAGGAGAACATACAGCATCAACGTTGGGGTAGGGGTTCTTGGTCTTTCCGTGCTCAGTCAAGACACCGGGCGCAATGTTGTAGACCTGGCTGACGAGCTTGAACATGGGGTCATCGGGAAGCTTCTTAAGAGCGAACTCGCGTTGAGACATGTAGCGGGGGTCAGTTTTCCTCAGGACGGCGTGACCGTAACCGGGGACGACACGGCCAGCTTTCAAGGTGGACCAGAGGTAATCCTTGATGGACTGGTCGCTGAGGTCATTGCCGACAGCCTTCTTCATCTCAGTGAGCCAGTTCAAGACTTCCTGGTTGGCCAATCCGTGAAGAGGACCAGCAAGGCCGTTCAATCCAGCGGCGAGGGAGAGCATGGGGGAGCTAAGAGCAGATCCGACCAAGTGAGTGGTGTGGGCAGAAACGTTACCACCCTCCTGTATATTCATCAATATTCATACTCTTATCACTCGTTTTTAGAAGTTACGTACGTGATCAGAGTGGATAACGAGGTACAACCTCATCAGGTCAACAAAGTCCTTGTTCTCTCCAAAGCCGAGCTGGTTGGCCAAGTTGAAACCATAGTCCTTGTCCTGTTGGATAGGAGCGACCTTCCCATCTTTGAAGACGTTGCGGTAGATCTTGGCCGCAATGGTAGGCAGCTTGGCAATGAGGTTCATTGAGTCCTCGAAGGTGTAGCTCCAGTACTCCTTCTTGTTGATACCCTTAGCGTAGGCCTTGGCGAACTCTGACTCTCCCTCAAGAGCAGTGACGGCAATTGAAAACTGGGCCATGGGGTGGAGGGTGTTGGGGCAGCGGTCAATGAGCTCCTCGACGAACTTGGGGATGGTTGAACGGGCAGCCCATTCAGTAGAAAGTTCGCGGACCTGCTGTTCAGTGGGAACCTCTCCGGTCAAGAGAAGCCAGAAGAGACCTGTAATTTTGTTTAGTTGCAGGATATACCCCTCTATCAGAATAAAGACTGACCTTCGGGAAGAGGCTCCTCTCCACCAGGTGCTCTGGGAAGGACTGCCTGGCACTCAGGAATCTGCGACAAATTAGGCTCAGTTCGATTCCAAGGATCTAGGTAATTGAAGACTTACAGTCTTTCCTCTGAACCTGATACCCTCCTCAGAGTCGAGAACGGATCCCTGCAGCACGTGTCAAACAAAGCTCCCACACATAAAAATTCACCAGCAAAAAAGAAGAAAGTCAAGGAACACAAACCTCCCACACAAGAGACTTGATTCCACGGGCACCACCATAGACCTGGTCAAGGGTAACCTCCCCAACGACCTTTGACCCATGCTCCCTGATTCAAAACGTTAATTGATGAAATTCATTGAAATATATTGAAAGACCTTACTTCCTGAGCTTCTTGATTTTCTCAATTTCCTCGGGGACCTTCGCGGCGAAAGTTTCTTTGAGAGTCTTAGGAGGAAATGGAATTAGCACAAGTTCAATTCTAATCTGGGAATGATTTTTTTTACCTTAGGTTTAACTGAAGAGTAGTAGCGGTAACCAGCCCTCTTAACAGATGAAGAGGTCGACGAGGCCAGCGAAGACCTGAGGCCGATAGAGGCCAATCTCATAGGAGATGCGGCAAACATGATGTATATGGATGGTAGATAGAAGGAGATGTCACTTGAGGAGAGTATGCTCTGGAGTGTGGTGGAGGAGAAGGAGGGAAGAGAGGGAAGGTAGTAGCCGGAGATCAGGAAAAAATGTTGAGAGATTTTCTCCCCGTTCCGAAACTCCTTCCCGCCGAACGAACTAACGACGTCAACCACCCGTACCCAGTGTGAATCCCACCATTCAGTAACCGACGAATATCGAGAAATCTCAGACAAAACGCTAATAATTTCATTCAGGCCTTAGGAAATATTACTCTGATTTTTTTTTTTTAAATTTCCTTACTCCGGTTCCTTATTTGTGGATGAACCTGGTTGAGGTCGTAAACAAAACCCTTAGGGTCTAGGGTAGCGGGTACTTGAACAAGGCCCGCTGCCCAACAAACCCACCAACGGGCCAGATCTCGACACCAGCTTAAACCGTTATGCTCGAAAAAAAGAAAAGAAACCTATATCTCTCGGTAGGTACTCCGAACTATGCTTGGCTAGAGGTATATCTCCTCGTCCTTGCACTTAACGCGCACTGTGAAATTGAAGAGAAGCATGTCTCAAACCCTTAACGGATCGAAATCGCTGGGGACAAAGATCGGAGCGGCTGATAGTCATTGAAGGTCCACAACGGGCGAGTTACACAGCACAAACCCGGATTCCTGGTCCTCTAGAAAAAACAAATATGACCTCCTTTCGATACAGGGCACATAGCCAATAAGGATGGGTCCGATACGAGTGAGAGGTTGTGAATATGACTTCGCAATATCAATACCATCGACAGTGGCTTATCCCTGCGCTAGCCTTTGCGGCCAGGTTTATAAGACGTCTATCGTGAGGGCCTGTTCCGCATTTAGGCCAATGATGGAGGGCTGTCCGCGATACAAATCCATGAGTTAGAGAGCCTGATGGTATAGTTATTTAATATATCTCATTACTTGGGTGTTTAAAAGGTCATGAAAACTACCAGTGCGTTGCAACGGGGCAATTTTTCACGACCTTTTACTAAACGCCTAAGTAAAGGTACAGCTATCGAGTAGCAGGGACGAAGCACATACCTCAAATCTATGGACTTAAAGCGTATCATTGTACTAACGGGAGCCTTGGAACAGCAGCGTTTAAGATGCATCTTGTTCTTTAGCAGAACATATTTATGTATAGGCCCATCTGCTTGGTATTAAATAGCTCTTAGCACCTATTATCGTATGCTTGGGCTCCGGAGTGCCACTTACATACATACATGTAGTTTAATATCACACCCTACTCATGTACATCATTACCGAGGATCGACGTGGAAATAAAGTGCGGCTACCACTCGCGGCCGCATGCATGTCATCGTAGGGCTTCTACCGAAGCTTATCCACTTTAGATCGTAGGATGAACCCTTGAGCCTGGAGAAAAGTTTCTCCGAAAGGGCGTACATATCAGGATATATGGGCTTTTTATTAGTTGGTTGGTCGAAACCCGTCATGACAGCTACAAATGCCATATAACATTGTTGAGGTTACATGTGAGCACATGAGTATCCATAGACTATAGTTTAGTGTTGGCTTCTCAGTCCTTCGACAAATTTACAGAACAGCTTTAAGAAAAAGAAGAGAAGAAAAAGAGAAGAATCCTGGCTTGTATTGGGGTTGAGGATGTATGGTCCAGAGTGGTTTGAGTGGTACATACAGGCTACTAACAATCGTGGTGCGCAAAACAATGAGCTTTATGTTACTTATAAGGAGGTGGTTCGCT
Source organism: Morchella sp. 2018-W26 (assembly GCA_024713715.1). Lineage (NCBI taxonomy): Eukaryota > Fungi > Ascomycota > Pezizomycetes > Pezizales > Morchellaceae > Morchella > Morchella sp. 2018-W26. Next base: position 1,278,967 of record JAMGYX010000004.1, on the reverse strand, counting down.
CCATTTTTAAACAGGAGATTTCGGCTTCTTCGGGTGGCCGGCGGCCAAGAGTTATGCACCGGACGAATGGAGATGCAAAAAACCGATGCATACATATATGTTGCATGAATGTATCTTACTCCAATTTTGTGACAACTCTAGAAAGACATAACTGAGGTGTGTATATATCAATGTGGATATGCAGGGCCTTGGTGGGTTTTAAAGGGGGATTTTTCCTTTCCATACGACAGCATGTCCTGCCCCCTCGGTCCCCCTCTGAAAACTAAGTCTACCGAGGCTATGAACAATGATAGTAGTTATTGTTTAACCAAGGCCAGAAAGGGGTGATTTACAGTTGGGAGAGGATATGGGGGTATGGGTCAGTTAATATCCTCAGCTTACTCGACGCTGGAACGCAAAAGACACAATAGGAATATCGGTAGCTCTACGTTTATTTATTGTGGATGGTATCCCTTCTCAAGGTCAAGATATTATAAGTTGACCCTTCAGATATCTTACTTATCGTCCGGGGCGGGATGTGGCAAGTATTCTTATTGCCTGTGGAGAATTGATTTAAAGTTAGGGATTGGGTGAATAATTTATCATGATTCACGGATTTAGGAGGTTTTTGAAAGATGTCTATTGATAGCGCTATGAATCAAGGCGCGTTCCTGAGCTAAGTCTTCATCTGAGAGAGGTACGTTTGTCGTTGATCGCCTTTCCCGGTTTTTGAGCTTAGGTATTGGTCTATGCCATATGCATGGCTAGGTGATCTGCTACAATACCTGCTCTGAAGAGGTTCTCTGGTTGGTCGCTTCAGGCATGGTCATAAGTTGGAGCATAGTTTGAAATAAAGCGAACGCCGCATAGCACTGAGAAATTCAGTTTTCGCTTTACATCTTTCTTGGGGGTTCAAAGCTTAATCACTCCTAGGACCAAAGTCGAGTGATATTCCATGTAGAGCCCTATTTCCCTACAAGGGATAGCGTCACGTCAACTCCGACCATAACTCATACATCCTCAAAGTCCCATTGGCTGGATGATGGTTTTGGTTATAAAAAGCTGTTCTTAGTTGTTCATGAATTCCATAGTCCCACGAGAAAGCTCTTGGATGCCGAGATATATTGTAAAGGGTCAAAATCATAGCACTTCATTAGCTAGATCAGATTTTACTAGATTTATATCTACCTTACAGAAAAGCGAAACGTCCCGATGTAGAGCAAGGCTTCCGGTGTTAGTGCCCATAAATGCCCTGTTGAAATCGTTTTGCGCCCATTCTACGAAATTATACTACATATTCCCAAATAATTTTAGTAGGGGCCAAGGTTATCGTTGCGCTCACTGCGGGGCTGAGGATCAACAAACCTAGATTGTATTTTCTGCAGTAGAAAGTTGCACTTATCAACATAAGAGTGTTGTGCTGAAGCCGAGTGCGTAGATATATAAGCTCTCGTGGGTCTATTTTTAGAATCGCTTATCGCTAGCGCAAACAAGCTCGTTAGACCCTTTGCAAAAGCTCGCGTCGAGAACAACAGAATTGTTCAAGAGCTGAGGATGATCACTTCTGAGATTCATATCCCACATGCCCCAATGCAGTGTGATTGTGGCACACATTTAACCACCTGTAGGAGCTGCAGAAGAGAAGGCGGGGGTATCCTGTAGCGTCTAAGCCCCGTTGTTCACTGTTGTAAATTAAAGTATCCTCACTCAGCCCTTTTCTTCAGCCGTAGCACCTCACAATAAGACTGCTTCTACTCGCTCACTCGTCTCTCCATTTGTAGACCATCTTAGGTGCCGAATCTCTCTTCGAAAAGAAACTCTTCAAGACCTCATTTTTCAAGATGTCTGGAAACGTGAGTTGCAGTTGCATACCTTCAGTGTCACGCGTCACATACTAATCATCATGTAGGGCTATGAAATGGAAACTCACCGAGCCCCGCTCCTTGAGCCCAACCAGTACGCAGGCGGGCACCAAGCAATGGAGCTCCAGGAGTTCCTTAACGAGGTTACTGGTATCCGTAACTTAATCTCAACCTTCAGACAGAATGTGTTGAACATCTCGTCTCTGCACAACCAGAGCTTGCAGTCATACGATAATGGGTCAACCACCGGGTCATCAGGCCAATTAGAGGCGCTAGTTGCGGATACTTCCACCTTGACAAAGCAGCTCCGCGATGGGATAAAATATCTCGAGCGAGATACCTTGATGAGTGATTATTCGGCACAGTCCACAAAGCGTGCGCAGACGGACAAGCTGAAGTCCGATTTCGACAAGGAATTGAAAGCATACCAACAGGTGAGATATTCTTGTATAGTTACTTTTGGCACTTGAAAAGCTTACGACATGTGATATAGGTCGAAAACCAATTCCGAACAAGATATAGAGACCAAATGAGCCGTCAATACCGCATTGTCAATCCAGAAGCTACAGACACGGAAATTGATCAACTTGTTGAAAGTGGTGAAACTCAAGTTTTCAGTCAAGCTGTAATCGCACTATGTTCTCCGTTACGTGACACTGCTAACCTTTTATTAGCTTCTTTCAAGCGGGAGAAGCCGGGAAGCAAACTCAGTCAATGCAGCCGTGAAAGCTCGTCAGCAGGAAATCCAACGTATTGAAACTACGCTTATCGAGCTTTTAGCGCTTTTTGAACAAATGGCCGAGCAAGTAGTTCTTGACGAGCCAAAGTTCCAACAGATCGAAGACAACGCGGTAAAAGTTGAAGAGGATGTACACCAGGCAGCCAACCACCTAGAAACTGGGGTTATAAGCGCAAAAGCAGCCAAAAAGAAGAAGTGGATGTGTCTTGGTCTTGGTGTCACCATCGTTGTAGTCATTATCATCATCGTTGTGGTGGTTGTGGTGGTGAGGAATGGTGGAGTGGGTGGAGGAAACAACAACAACAACAAATCAACGGAGACCGTTACTGCTACTACTACCGCCCCCGCGGCCGCAACATCTACTGCGGCGGCTTAAGATTCCTAAGATTTGGCGTTTCGGCGAATAGGATGAGTTGTGGGCGCTCATGGAAATTGTATTCTGTATGATACCTTGTATGACTGGTTGGGTTTTTGTCCTGTGTCTATGGATTTCTAGGGGGCATTTAGCTTTGGTACTTTGCGCTATGATGTGCGGAGGAAAGTCAAAATGGGGCAAATCTTCTTCTTTCCGGTAGTGTGTTGAAGGTCAAATTTGAGCTCAAGCCATCCAAACCCATCAGATTGACGTTGGCTGCGATCAACATCTAACTACTCCAGACATATAATTGTCAAAGTAATTATATATAATGAAAAATTTGAAAGCCACCCCACCCCCTCAATATTTATATTTAAGAGTTCTTTTTACAATTGGGTGCGATTCTCATAACTACCTCACTACCTAGTCGATCTATCAATCCTCTGACACCAATCAAGAGTTATCTGCCTACATCTATTCTACGGTTGCCACTCTTCACAAGAAGAACACGCAATTGAAGCTGCAATGGCTTATTGTCGTCATATTCTCTCACTCGTGTTACTAGTGCACGTGGCCATATATAGACCAAGCCGGAATCAATGATCTACAATGCATGAATGTGCAGTTCTATATCTTCCAGATTTAACTGAGCAGGATATCGTACCATACCACAAAAATCGAGATTAGGTTGTTCAGTTATATGGTCGATCTCTCTCATTACATGTAGTATCTAGATCGATGTTTCACTTCCGTGACACCACGTACATACATGTATATAGCCAGTGAATATCCCAACTCAATTCACCATCTTATAAAGCTTACTGCAGCTCATGTAGACCTCTTTAAAATAAATGATTATGATAAATACTATAATATTCCACATACGTCAAGGTGGCATAATAACTAACACTGATACATAGCGTATCATTGCAACCCTTGGCCAAAATTCGCCCAAAGTACCCCCCCTGAAAGACAAAATCCCACATGGATACATGTATGTCTCCTGCAAGTTGCAACAAGATCTCTTCCTACACGATCGCCAAGGGCCCGGGAAAGATAGTTCCTCGATCTAGCGATAGATGTAATGACCTCACCTTGGCTTCTTCCCCAGATCCGCCATCTGCCGCTGATTTACAGACAATACGCAGTAATTCCGTCCACGACCTGAGCATAAACCCTAAAGCTCTCACGATAAAATTAGAATAAATGCTACTATAAAATCCATCATAAATCCCCAGATCTAAATACATCACCTCAAAAACTTCCCCCTTCAAAGCTATTTCAAACCCTATAATACTCCCAGTTTCCAGACAAAACTCTCTCCACTAGGTACCACCACAATGAGCACTCCTCCCACCCAGAACCCACCCAATTACCCGTTCGAACCCCGTCATCCTCTGGACAGATACCCTCTTCCCTATACCCCCAACCCCTCTAATAGCATCCCGCTACCACCAGACCGATCAGCCTTGGTCCAAGACATCATTTCCCTCTACGCTGGGAACCCTAGTGAAACCGCCATGCGGCACTACCACGAGGATAGCATCTACGACGACCCTTTCAGTTTTTGTGACACACGTTACAAAATTGCTGGGCAGTGGTATGGGCTGCCGAAAGCGTTCAGAAGCTTGAACCCAAAGGCGCACGAGGTAGTAGCGAATGAGAAGGATGAGATCGTCTTTAAGCTTAGACAAGAATACACGTTTAAGATGGTTAATATCACCAAGGTGGTCGACTCGCTAATTACATTGAAGTTGGATCCAGATATGGTGTGTAGTTCCCAACTACGTATCTATACACATATAGGGTTTCGAACTCCGCTGACCCAAAAACAGGAGAGACCTACGATAAGGTATCACAAGGATCAATGGGACGAGAAGGATTATGACCATGAGGGTCTAGGACACGTTTTCAAGGAGTTGAATGGGTACGTTCATCACTCCAATCCATTAAGTACTATCATTGGCCGTGGGTAAAGGCAGACTAACCGGGGTCTCTAGTGATCATCTTCCAAAAGTGACAGAGCCACCAGAAAATTTGAAAGGCTCTAGAGATGATTAGACTGCGCATCATACTTATATGTAGTTTCTATACGCATGTTGAGCACGTTCCCGCAGCAGTTAGTAACCTAAACTTCAAAGATTCTTGGTATCAAGGAAAAGATACTGCAAGGAAGGAGTGTTTCTACCCCTTATTTTATCACACATATCTCCGTCTTACAAAAGTGACCATAATTCCAAAATTCCATTGTTCGTTGAGACCCGTCCCAAACGCCTTCGTAGAAATATAGCCATGCCATTAGAACCATCAGTATGCAGGTCTTGACAGCGAACGTTTATAAAACTGTATTCCAATATTCCAAGATAATGCTCTCTCTTGATGGCTAATCAAAGCCTTCTATAATCAGATTTGACCAATGATATGTGGCCCGGGCAGATAGGAAAAACACGGTTCGGTGGTCAAGTGATGCATGTGCGACTCGCCTGCGACTATGAACGACGGGTTAAAAGCCGGTGATTTTCTTCATTTTAAGTTTCTTATCAGGGCCCAGACTGCTTTGCTTCCGAGCTGATGCTTAGCTTACGTATATAATTACCTCAACCTCGGTTCCTCGTATACACAAGGTAAGAAGGCGAATTTTTCACTCATTCGAGTGAGATTGTATGAAGAAGAATAACTGTCCGTTGTAGCAACGCAACGAAGACTCGTCGTCCTACGTTAATAACACACTCTACACCCTTCGCTCGACTGAGTAAAGGCTTATGCGTAATTGTATGATTTGGTAGAATAAGGATTTAGCTATGCGGACGTTTTTACCAGATTGACTCTCAAATAGCGCAAAGTTCTCGAGTCGCGCGGACTGGACTGGGACACTGGACTTAAGTTTAGCCAGATGCTTGCGGACCCTCAATCTGACAGACCAAAAGCGTAGCCTTTGGTCCTCTTGACCAATGAGTAAGTGGTATTCTAGCCCGTCTGATTCGTTATTCCTGAGATACCGCGGTATATTCGAAGAATTCAGGTTCCGTTGCTATAGGTGGATTTGAGACTTGGGGACATGTACCCTGAGTATAATTAACCCAAACCCCCACTTCACGATCCCAAGTGAGCCTGTACTGATACATATTTGTTACATGTTCTTGTGTATGCGAAGTCTGTATATAACTCTATATTCCCAGGTCTGTGATTATCATACCAATAAACCTATATGCTAGACACTAAATTATAATAGCTATTTATTGTTTATTCATTAATAAAGTTAGGATCCGAGTCAACGCTTGGCTTCCCAAACACAAAAAATCACTCGCACTCTTTGCTGAAAGAGTAATACTCATAGCCCCAACCAAAATCATAATTGAAGATAGGTACATGTATCTACCTCATACCAAGTACTAGGGAAATAATGGCCAAAGAGAATATACTCATTACAAAAAAACAAAATCAGGACATGGGGATATACTAATAACCGCATCACATCGCAAATTACCGATCAAACAGACTATCCTAAAAGAAGAAAGAAGAAATAAAAACCTTCAATGATTTCCTGGCTAACTAATACCTCTTTCGGTGAATAAAATCAGTAATCAGTAATCAGTCCATCAAGACACCACCAACCAACTGGCTTTCAGCCAACTCAACCTTGTATCCTTCCCTTTCTGCTTCTCTTGTGCTCTTTTCCCATCCATAGAGTCCCTTCCTCTTTCTCTCTTGGATTACCCTATTTTCCTCTTCTAATTTTGCCTGTTCCACTTTCAGCCTAGCCAGTCTATCTTCGCTTGCCTTATCAACTGCGGGATATAATCTTCCACCCGGAATCGTAGTGCCGGGACCACTTGGCACTCTTAGGGGAGGTTGGTGGTGGTGGTGGTGTGGATGCGGTTGCGGGAGTGATGTACGGTAGGGGAAATTGCCCGCACGAGGTCCAGTTGGAATAGCGGATGTGGTGGGCGGATTTGGAGATGAGGAAGGTGGAGTAGAGTTATTTGGAGAGAGGGTGGAAGACATGCGGCGTGGCCCTGAAGGGGGGAGTGGCATTGCGCTCCGTGGTTGGATTGGTGGGTTAGGAGTAGCACGTGATGGATAGGACGGTGAACGACCATGGGAGCTATGAAGGCCTGATGGCGGGGGTTGGCCATGTGAGGGAGTGGGGAGTGAACGGTTAGATTGGTAGGCACTTGGCCCACGGGGCGGGACTATGTTGTTCATAGGCCTAGTACCACCAGATGGACCACGAGGAGGAATGGCAGAGAAGCCATTGGAAAGTTGTTGAAGCCTCTCTGGATGAACAGCGGGGCCATTTGGAGGAGGTGATGCGCGCCGTGGTGGTGGTGTTGGACGGGGTGAAGTAGCGGCATTGCGTGGGCCTCGTGGGGGCGACATTGCTCTAGAAGGGGGCGAGCGAGGGCGAGATGGAGGGGCCGGCGAAATCTTTCTGCTGGTCACCCCGGCGGATGGTACAGGAGAGGAGCCAAACCCGGCAGTTCTCGCTGGCGGCCTACCGTTGGCGCTGCGCGGCGATGTTGCTACAGACTCACGCACCGGGGAACGAGAACGAGGCCTGCTTGGAGGCGGAGGGGGTGAGAACGGCCTCGCAGACCCTCTACTAGGCGGCGAACCACCAATCCTCCCTCTTTTTCTTGGGGGCGATCCAGGGCTTCTAGACAGCCTTGCTCGAGGGGACCTGGAATCTCGGCGTCTAGGGGATACGAATCGCGGTGGTGTGGATGAACGGCGTCTCCTTATTGGCGACCTGAAAGGTGAACGGGATCGTCTAGGAAGTGGTGATCTAGGTCTTATAGGGGACCTGTCCCTCCGATCACTTCTGCGGAAATCATTACGGCGAAGTGGTGACCTAGATCTAATAATTCTTCTGGGAGAACGAGACCTTTCCCGTCTTCGCACAGGTGATCTAGGTGTAGGAGAGCGCCTTCTAGATACGGGGCGAATTGGAGAGCGGGTTCTTGCACGAACTGGGACTACCCGCTCAGCTACTACACGGTCAGACACCACACGCTCTGTTGGATGGGCAGGAGGTGACTGCCTGGATGACGGCCTTTTTGTAGCAGAGCGGGACGGGCTCCCTCCTCTAGATCGATCCCTCCGTGGCGGGGGGGTTCTATCACGCCTAGAGGGGGGTGACCTATCCCTTGACCTATCCCTTCGAGGCAGTAGTGGAGAAGGCGAGCGGCGCCTATGACGATGTTCTCTGGGTGATCTAGACAATGGACTTCTCCCACCCCGTCTTCGAATTGGAGTCAATGATCGACTCCTATCTCTCCTCCGGATAGGGCTCCTGGATCTTGCCCTATCCCGGTCTCGAACGGGTGACCTTGAAGGTGACCTATGACGGCGAATCGGGGAGCGGGACCTGCCTCTGTCCCCAAATGGTGGGGAGCGAGAGGGGAACCGACGACGCGTAGGAATATAGCTATCTCCTCTCAAAGGAGGTGGAGAGCGGGATGGACGGCGACGACCTGAGCCCGAGGATGGGATATAAGAATCGAGGCCGCGATGTGGTGACGGGTCGCGGAAATCACGAAATCTACATATAGTTATAAAGATAGGTCGTCAGCAAACAACGTGTCTTCCAAATATGATAATGGGCTAGAGGACATGCCATGCGACCTGAGATCACACTTTCTGTCCCTTTATGGATGAAAAGGAGTAGTTTGGTATTTTGATGACGATGATATGATATTTGTACCTTCTACTGTCCCTATCGCGATCTCTGTCCCTGTCTCTTTCCCGATCTCTATCCATAGTAGAAAAGCGGAAGCTCCTTTATCTTCGTTCCGATTAGAAACGGGGGTACAAGAGTTGATGATATCGTAACAATAGCTACTTGAGGTAGCAATAGTAGCTAGAAGTTCCCGGCGGTTATATTGTAATATGTAGTGGGGGGGGGGGAATGGTTTTGTGGGAAGATTTTTGCTAAGAGTTTGACAAGACCAGGTATATTTAGAGCTGCAGGATATGTCTAGCAGAATGATATGGTACTCGGTGTGTCGTGTCGTTGGATTTTGATTGAATTGGAGTTGGGGGGGGGGGGGGGGGGTGGAGTGAGCGAGCGAGTAAGTGAACAAGTGACGGGTGCCTGCAGTCGAAGGAGAGTGAGTGAGTGAGTGAGTGGTGTTCAAGGAGGGCTGGTTGGTAAGATTAGTACATGTATCTATCAATTCCCTCAAAATTGAAGCATTATTGCACTTGGTAGTCGTAACAGCAACAGTTGTAACAATAGATGTGTAGATAATTGAGGTATGTACTTTTTGAAATTAGGTAGAATATTTGTAGGTTAATTACTTAATACAGTAGCCACGATGATGATACAGCGGACTTTTTTTTTTTTTTTTTTTTTTCCTTCTCTCCAGGTAATTCCATTTTCTGGAAGCAACCCTTGGCAGACACACACACATGCACACGCGCGCACGCACGCCACGCTAGTACCTTTCCCTTAATCCTATTCCCAGGGCCACAGCCAGAGCCAATAGATCGTCGTCGTGATACAGAGCCTTTCTGTGGCGCCCCCCCCAGCTTATTCATCCTCAAGACCACGAAGCTTCAACTCCTCAAACCTCAAACTTCAAACCTCAAAATTATCACTTATTCAACAATAACAACTGCAACAACAATAATAATACATTGAACTATGAAGTTTCTACTGACGTCCTTGCTGGCATCTGTCGCCTCAGCATTCACCATAATTGGGACATTCGCACCTTCCCCCCATCTCCCCAATCCTGCTCTTCTTCCTCCCACAACCTCACTTACGCTCACCACCTCCGGCACCACCGCGAGAACTCTCATATCAACATCTAACGGCTTTACATTTCACAACATCTCGGCAGGATCCTATCTTCTCGATGTCGCCTGCCCATCCCACCATTTTGCGCCTCTTAGGGTCGATGTTACTGAGAACGGTGATGTGAGTGTGCACACTACGTTCCGCGGGAACGAGTGGAGCAACTTAGGGGAGGCACGGCCATACCCAGTGATGCTACATGCTATTAAGACGGCAGACTATTATATAGTCCGCGAAGGCTGTATTACCTCCTCTTTTCGAGTTATTTTGAAGTATAGATAATTAATGCCGCTGTTAGTCAACCCAACTAAACTTCTTGCCAACCCAATGATCCTTGTCGCCATTGTATCGCTCGTGGCGATTGTTGGTCTCCCGAAACTTGTCGACAAGATGGACCCCGAGCTCAAGGCCGAGTTTGAACAGTCACAGAAGAAGGTTGGCGCGGCGCAGGCAAACCCATTAGGCGGTTTCGATGTTGCGTCGTTTTTGGCTGGAACGTCATCGCCTGCAACACCGGAGGCGAAGCAGGGTGGGAAAGGAAGGAGGAATTAGAACAATTTGGTGGGATGTGTGGAATCTATTAGGATTATCGTAGAGCCCTTTTCCTGCTTATTTTTCTTGTTTTTGGTAGTTATCTTCATCTTTATAAACCGTAAGTCATATGGAGCGGGTTTAGATTAGATTAGGTTGGATAACACGAGCTTATCTGCAGGCGCTAATGCTAGTTACTTTATGAATACCTTTGCCCTAAAATCCAGGGTTGCCATTGCAGAAACATCAATTCAACTGCTTGGCTTTATCGAGATGTACCTGTGGGCACTTTAACTGGTTGATACTACATGTACTTATGTAGTAACCCTATTCCTACCAACTACCTAACAATCTTGTATTCACCTCACCACAGATTCCAAATCAAGATGGAACGCCCAAAATGATTAATCTAGAGCCCAGTGGTATTTTAGTCATCATAACATCGCACCATCATCATATACATCTACTCTATTTATCCTAATTTCCCAAAATACTCAAGAGAGAAAATTGATAGGTATCTACTGCCAGCCGGCGAGACGGACATGCTTTTACAATTATTATGAAAGGCATAAAACAGGGGAATTTCTAAATATTAAAAAATTTCCCACTAATTCCCAGCAAAGAAAGAAGAAACGTATAATAGCGGCAAACTCTTTAGTGCTTTCCAGTGGGGACTTCACCAGTGAGTTTCGCGACGGCCTCCTTTGCCCTATTATTCCGGGTGGCATTAGTAGATGATCAAGCCCAAAGAGCCGAAGCTTGAACGGGAGCATACATATCACCCATCCCAACCATGCAGACCGTCTGCCAAACACCGAGTCCGATTCTAGGGGTGACACCACGGTAAAGACCCTTTAGCCCGTTCTGCTGATAGATGTATTTCGCTGCTGTGCTGACAGTGAGCTTCTTGGGGCGGTTTGGATCCTCTTTCTTGCTCTGCATCTCAACACGGATGACCTATGAAAATATTAGCGTCCTTATCTTCATAGGGTCTGTATGTGTATTCACCTCAATCGGTTGATTCCAAGCGCTCAAACCACCACCAAGAACGCTAGCCAAGATTTTCTCCCACACAGCCAGTTTATCACCCTCGCCCTTCCCAGTAGCCCTTCTGATACCCTGCTCAGCGAGCCTGCTCAAACCGAACCTGGAACCCCAGTTGGTCATTTGTCTAATTGCAACAGCGTTAACACCCCTATTAATACCAGCGATACCATCCTTGCGGTAGATATCGGCAAAGACACCAAAGGTGGACTGTGGCTTGATTCCAGAAGCTGCCTGTTTGTGACGGGTGATTTCGGCCGTTTTCATACAGGTACAGAATCCCATGGTAGCATATGCCTGCGCAACACCACCGATGACACCCCCCGTGATACCGGCGGTGAAGCTTCCAGCTCCGAAAGTCCGGGCATGGTACCTGTGTCGGTGGTTAGCTTAAGTCTTTTTTTCTCCTCCAAAGTACTAAAGCACGTGTAGTTCACTTACTCGGCCTCCGAGGAAACAAAAAGAAGAACTGCCCCTTTGGTTGATGCCTCGATCCATGCCTAAGTTTCAAACTCTTGGTCAGTATGTGCTCTGTTCAACCGGCGATTGCCGACGCTCGGCTTCTTTGCATGTGCCAAAATATCAAAGGGTGCAACTAACCCACGGGATCAACCCCTGGTAGACTAAACGCACAGGTAAGAATCAGCTGCCACTCCCATGCAAGGCGCCGAAGTGCGGGGGGGAAGTGGGGGAGGGGGTATAGAACAACGTACACCCGAAAACTCCACCACGACTCCATGTCGCCCTGAAAGCACTCCCAATGCCGTCGCCTCGGTTGGCTGCCATATGGGTCTGCAGGGTAACAGTTCATCAGTTTTACCATATCTCAGTTGGACTTATTCCACATGAACAAGAAATTGCTCACCTTGACCACCTCAAGAGGCTATTCCAATAAGAATATACTGATTAGCTACCTATCCATGCTATTCTAAGATGTTTCGCGCAAGCAAGCCTGTGCAATCATACCTGTCCCAATGTAGTGACCCTGTTGGCAAAAGGAAAGAAAAGAAAACACAAAGTTAGTTTGTCCTCGGAGATGAATATTCATAAGAATTAGAACTTTGGAAAACATACTCAAACATGTTCAATCCAGCTCCCACTATCGCCATCAGTTAATGTTAGGCTTCCATCTCCTCCTTATGCATAGTAAGGGGAGGACGTACGGAGCAGATTTGAGAAGCTCACAGGCTTTTTTTGGATCACATTCGTGGTGGTTTCGGCTGCCATTGATAATTATTCTCTTGCTTTAAGGGTCCTGACCAAGGACGGAAAAATTGTAGCGTTGAGGGAAAGTGTTGGGAGATGTGCTGAGACGACGATAGCGAAGCTTTGATGAACAGAAGAGTTAGATGTGGTTTAAGAGGAGGGAAAGGAGGAGATAGATAAGGGGAAGGGGGAGTCTGGTATGTACTTACCAAGCGGGACTTAGTTTGGGGGTGAAGTAAAAAAAAAAAACGCAAGCTCTGGTTTGTTGAGGACACCACTGGGTCGCGAACTCGGCGTGCGGCTGGTCCATCAATGCCCGTGCTTTTCGTGCAACCATCGAGACAACAGTCCCAGCAGGAGATCCGAGTATGTCAACTCCATCCCGGGCACATCAAATACCATGCCAGTGGATACTTTTAACAGTTTTGACAGGATTGGCGGATTTATACAAATGAGGGCTTAGTATATACATGTATCCATAGGTTCCTGGGTCGGTGGGTGTTTGTAGTAGTAGATACATTGTATAATACATATATGTACATACATGTACATGTACTTATATAAAATCTGTACCCAAGATACATGTAAGAAGTATGTACCCAGGGTGTCGGAAAGTGATGCACATTCGGTGGCTTCATAGCCACACGGGAACCAACCCCCACACCAGGCTATTTCAAGTAAATATGAGTGTGCAGATACTCTTCATCAAGTATATGCTTAGTACTTGGGTATGGCAGAGAAGTTCTGTACGATTTTGTTGTATTGTGATAAAGTATTTGGGCGTTGTCGCATCACTTTCCACAACTATCTCAACGTTATATATATCTTTATATAAAAGTCTTGAGCTTGAATATTACATGTACATGTAGTAAAGTCCCAACCATTCTCGTTCATCGGAGCGAAGCTGTCTATCAATAGACTATAGAAAAAATATATTGGGGGGTTTTCTACTTAGGTCAAGGTACATGTACTCCCCCAGTAGTTAGAACACAGCCATTTTCAGGCATGTTGTAAAGTACATTATGGTTTCGGTCAGAATTTTCTTTTGGAACATACGTGTATGTACCTGTATCTTCAGAAGTACTCGGTGATAAAAACTACTCAGGTCCCTAAAACTGGTTATATAGCTCCAATAGGATGATCAAATCGACTTGGGCCCAGAGTTCTGGGGGGGCTTGGCACATATAAATCTCGATCTGAGTCAGAACCATGAAATTGATCATATAGAATCACTCGGTATATGAATGTGAGCGTGATTACGTAGTACTCAAAGCTCGGGTTTTTATTTTATAGAGGCAATATTGGGCTTAACATTGTATCTGATCATGTTAACCTGAGAACACATGTATCCTTTTAAATCAAACCTTTATCTTATCTAATCTAATCTCTTGTTAATTTGAGGCTTAAAAAAAGTCCCTCTCCCATGGACAACTTCAACCCAAACCTCACCACAAACCAGCCAAATAAACTACAATGATTGTCCGCTACATCTCGAACGTAACGATCGCCTTCAACCCATTCTCACCTCGTGCACGAACGGCACGACTGTTCATGAGTCTTCTCCCGCCGGATGCCCGAACAATGATGAAGGTCAACACTAAAGTTCTTCCCCGAACATCTGAGTTGGGCGGAAGCATTCATGTTGTGTTTAGTATGTGCACCTAGCAACTGCGGCAACTGGAGGAAACCATAAAGCAGGATAACTAATAGATGTATAGAGGACGGCAAGGAGGTCAAGCTGGACACATCGAAAATGGGGATTACGGACGTAGTCGAGGAGTGCGATCGGCACTCTAGAACACTGCAAAGGAAGGATGCATTGACGGGTTAATAGTGCAAAGGAGCTTCTGCGGAAAGGGTGTAGTGGGCAATTACACCCAATAAAATCACTACTGCGAAGATGCCGGTTTAATGTTTTCCCTAATATTATGAACCAGAGCCAAGTCTACAAAACACAAAATAGTGAATATTAGTTTCAAAGCGAACAAATCATTTTGACATGCGTTAAGTGTTATATCATACGATCGCAGTTGGGGGTAATAGGGGTAAAAGAACTATATTGCCATGTGGGCTCAATACAGCTACATACATGTATATATCCCTAGCTATAGGCACATAAATTCGGGGTTTCGCTGTTTACTGTACCTGAAAATTTGGTTAAACTAACTTCTTGGGGTAATGGAAGCTATAATTATATTGATATGTATTAAATAGCACAAGTTAATGCTAATATTAGTCTCATGCCCACCCACAAGGCACTGTATATACCCTAAGAGAGCTAGGAACGAGCCCAAGTCTGAACACGCTCTTTATCAGTTGAGGTGTGTTGATTAATGAACTAAACAAAGGGAGATAGCTGGGGTGTGTTGATTAATGAACTAAACCAAAGGAAATAGCTGAGGTGTGTTTAGTGGACTAGGTCGTCTTTTAGTACACCTAAATGTAAGATTTACCGCTTTATCTACTAGAGGGACAAGTGCATACATTATTTAGATATCGTTGAGGCTAATACATGTAGTTTTGATGGATGACGTACTACCGTGGGGGGAAATCTACCATAACCCGAACGTATCCTATCAATATTGCACTCAACTCACTTGTCCCTTTTGATTTGACCTTCCTCCTTTACTCCGCCTAGAATATAAACGTATACTGCGTTGACTCAGATCAGCTTCAGTTACGAGCTATCTACTATCTACACTCACTAATCTTCTTATCTTAATTCATCTCTTTACAAAGATATTCTGCTCCAAATGGAATCTAAAGAAGAACTCACTGACTTTATCGACAAGAGATTCCAGGGCATCGGATGTTTATTTGATTCTCTAGGGTATACCACGTCTTCTGTCCCTGTATGCACAAAAGACTCTGGGGGCCATAAATTAGAGCCAGATTATCTATGTGCATACCCCCAAATCCCAACTATTTTACTAAAGAATATGACAAGAAAAGTTGTGGGGCTCCATCTCTTTCACCTTATTCGTCTTCTCAGTATCATCACCCGGGAAACAAAAATCCCATACATTCCACCAGACATTTAAGACCAACTGAAGACGTTGGATCTGCCGGAAATACCGAAGCTGCTGGAACTTCTGGAGCTCATTTGAGGCACGGAAAGGTTCCTTTGACGGACAATCGCTCGTATATGGGGGGGTTTTTCAGGAGAAGATGAGTGGGAGGATATATTTGATGATACCAAAGACCTTAGGGAAAAACAAAAGCAGCGGCAGAAGCAGGGAGTAAAGGAAGCGGAACGGAAAAGAATGGAGAGAAGCGATAATGATGAGGAAAATAAAGAAAACGGAGATTACGTTGATCTGCGCTGCTCAAAACTGAGTGGACATTTCGCCTGGGTCCTGGTGGACGGAGAGAAGATAAGGGGCGGACTGTCTGAAGTTACATCCCGCCAGCAATCGTCCCAACAGGGTTCCTCTCTCATAGATGAGGCCTTGGTGGAAGAAGAACCTCATGGGGATGATTTTATTATTATCAGATACAGAAAGTAGAGTTAGCATGGCTCCTATCACTGGGGGTTGCTGGCCGAGCGGTATAGAGTTCACTCTCTGATCGACACCGCTCGGGTTCAACCCCCCCACTAACCCCTCGTAAAATCTAGGAGAGCTGCCCCGGGTGGGGGCGTAAGTCTTTTGTTGGCGATTTTTTTTCGCACCCCCACCACCAAGCTAGTATCTATGTATATTGCAGGCTGTGTACTAAACTGTGGGTATCTGCCCTGGTCCGACTCGAAGAGCTACATGTATTTCCCCTACAGCCGGTAGGTTGGGCGATACAAGTCATGAATATGCACTAACGCGTGGACCTGTGGGCTTAGGTTTTTTGATCGTGTTCTTCCGTTCGAGGGGGTGCTGTGGGGTGGGATTAAGGTTGCAGGGTTTAGTACTGCGAGTGATTGTGTGTGATGCATTTTCGATAGAGGTTTTTTTTTTACTTGTCAGTCTAGGGTTTTGTTTACTAACACCAGTCACAAGCCCACAGACTCTCTACGTATAGATCAAAGTAGTACTCAGGTCAACCCCTCTTGAGGCCTTGGTTGATAAATTGAGCTATGACTAGAGTCGGAATGTGTGCGGGAACTAGAGAGTCTAAGGTTGCTTCTAAGGGGGTATAGTTTTTTTTGAATAAGATTCAATGTTTAGCTTGATTAGAGCTGTTTTCCAACTTTGCAGAACTGCATGCATGTAAGCGACCAAAAACCAATATGAGTAGCACTTTTATAACCCTTAACACAGCAAGGCCTTTTCAACATAGATCAGAGTCCCCAAACTTGAAGCAGCACTCGTAATTAGTTACCGCCCTGAGACTTTGAGATATGTATAGCGGTAAAGCCAGCCCTAGAACCCCTATTCTCACAACAAGTAGCTATAGCTATGTGGTTAGTCCATGAAATTGGTAAAAAATACAAAGCACAGATATAGATCCTATGAAGATACAGATACCGAAACCTCGCAGGCACTTGTGGACTAACTCTTCATCACCGGTCCTTGTAAATGTACCTTCCCTTCCCACCCTTCTCGGCTTCTCTCCTCATTTCCTCAACCTTCTGTACCCTCATTTCCTCAGCCGCTTCATGCTGCCTTTCAAGGTCTTGTGTATCAGGAAAATCCGCATTCCAAAATCCCGGTGGACTCTTCCGTCTAGGAAATGCATCCCTATGCCTCCCAAACTTAGCCGTAAACTTTGCATCCAACGCCACTTCTCCTTCATCACAAACTGCATCGGTAGATGCTGGAGAGCTGGATCTCCACCTGGGCCCCTTAGGTGGAGAGGACGGTAAACCAGCTACCTCGACAAATCCTGAAAGCCCCTTGCAGCAGGACTTTGCACACCCAGGTAGACATTTACGTGCCTCGCGATTTCGAACAGTCTCGGCAAACGCATAGTCTCTCCCATCATTCACCATTGGATTGACCCGAAAGTGTGAAATGTCAAGCTTAGTCTGACGTGAGCAGCTCTTCTGCTTCTCCTTGGGATACCCTATAGCATCAACCCAGTCCTTCCGTGCCTTTCGGTTCGGCGGCTCACTTGTACTTCCAGAGATTTTCGATTCCTTCCTGCGAATGCCCCTTGGTGGAGCACTATCCCAAGTCCGCGCTGTTTTCTTCAAATGCGAAAGACTTGGGGTTCTTGGTGCAGGCGAGTATAGCATTTCACTTAACTTTGGAATACCTTCCAGTTTCCTCTGTTCTTCGGATATATCACTAGTCTCAATATCGTCAACCGCATCAGTCCCGTCCTCGGTGATTTGTGCTATTGAATCTCTGGCCGCTACGCGGCGTTTTGCTTTAGGCTTCTCGGAAAGTCCCCTACCACTTCTTCCCTTATCACTAGCTGTAACTCTTCTAACAGGAGTTGAGAGAGAAGGTTTGTTTACGCTTTCTGTCGGGGGTGGGCCAGTCCCCGCCTCGTTGTTGCTCGTATCTGGGCTCTTGTGGGCTGGTACCGTTGATTTAATACTAGCTACCCCAGGTAGTACCCGCGATTTCCTCGGTTGGTAAAAGATCTTAACAGGGTGCATAGCCGACGATGAGGGCTCCTGGAATAGAGCATCGTCTTGATTGTTCCACATAATACCTTCATCTTCATCCTGAGTATCATCTACCGTTGCTGGACCCTGAGTCTGCGGTGCACTAGATATCCTGTTGACCGTGAACCCACCGTTAATCCAACCAGGTCTACCACTAGAATTTATACTAGATGTTGATCCTTCTCTAGGGAGAGGATTGGCTGTCCTTTGTCTCTTACGAGGCGTATCTGGTTTATGACCGATGTCATCTAGATCCAAACTTTCTTGTTCGTAAAGATGATAACCAAAGCCCTCGCTGCTTGCAGCACTTGATTCACTCTTGATCATAACAGGGTCACTTATAGACCCTCCTTCTTCTGTACATCTGTTGTCCTTTTCACCACCTGGCTTTGGAACGTTGGAGACTATATTAGGGCGCGGCCGGTCATATAGTTTCTGAGTTGGCGTAGTATTGATATCTGGTGATTCGCCACTATCACTCTCTGTATCAGAGGCGTGATCTTGGGTAATAGCAGCCGGTGTGCTCTTAGGACTCCCTCTAGTTGCAGTGGGTGCCTCGGCCCCAGCCCCAAGGGCTGCTGGTAGTGACGGAGGGTTTTCGTTACCATCCGTTAGTTCTGGGCGATCCCCCTCCATAGATGAAAGGAGTCCTTTTTTGGTGACTTTGGTGCTACTGGAAGTTTTAACGTCAACACCTAGGTCTTCAGATCCGGTTTTACCAATAGAACCTCTGGACTTTGCAAAGATACTCGGTTTCATTGGGATTGCGTGTGATGTCTCAGGAATAAGTATTGGCTTGTTCGGCGAAAGTGGCGGTGGCTTTGTGTAAGGAGTTTTACTCGTCGTTGGGGTAACAGATATTGTATTACCATCTAGGCACTGCCGCCCCCCGTCCTCAGGCACCATGGTCCCTTCTCGCTTTCGTTTTTTCGATTTCTCTATGCGCTCTTTGTCTGTTTTTATCCATGCTTCCCAGACCTTTTTGTTCTTAATGTATTTCTCTTGAAGTTCTAGGTAGGCATTCTTGAGCTTTAATGTCTCGCTTCGAACAGAATCATAACGAGTAGTGAGTTCATGATATGCCTCCGCGAAATTCTCATGGACATGTATTGGGCTTGTCTGCGTCGCCTGGTCATTTGAATAGAGATCCTCGGTTTGCACACCACGATCACCAGCGATATTGGATGATATTGACGTTTGTATCGATGATTTACGAGGCGGTGATACTGCTCTCTCTAGGGTCGGGAGCCTCTGCGGAGGTGAGGCAAGACTCAAGGCTGAAGGGAGAGGGGTCAAGTTCTCCTTGCCTTCTAGCAGCTCCCTAGGAGGTGTACCCAGCCTACAAGTGTAAGTAAATAAGCTTTGCGCTACAGTTGGGAAAGAATGTGAATAAAGCATACGCTCTCCGTCTACGTCCTCTGCCCGATTTTACATTGGGGGCCAAACGATCTTCGAGATTCGCGTTTTCAACGAGAGCCTCTGCTAGCTCGCACTTCAGATGGTGTATCTCGTCCTTTTGCTCCGCTATCTTCTTTAAATATTCCAATTTCGACTTTTCATGTACGTGAAGCTGTCATCCCCACAGGTTAAAAAAGCTCTGACACCTATAGCAGGAGTGATGAACCCTACCAGAAGCCCCTGTCCATCTAAACGCCCCTTTAGAGTTCTGATCACCTTTTCCTGTTCTACTTGTTTGAAGCACCGATTCCAGGTATTTCTCCAAATCTCCAAAAAGCTGAGACCCGATTTCGCTGAACGCGGTACGGTGCCTCTCGATAATGTCCATCACTGAGGCGAGCTATCAATAATATTTCGGAAGCTCTAGGGAGGTGAAGTTTGTAGAAGAAGTTTGGCAGTGCTATGTGTAGCTAGTCCTAGATGACTAGGATGTCCCTATACAAGAACGATGTCAAATTGATTATCGAAATTCGCTAAACGTGACGTGTTGCACGATCTTCAGCCGCCAATGCCAAGATATCACTCTACTATTAATCGCTGTCTCTAGTCTGTCAGTAGAGTAAAGGGCATTTCTGATATTTCTTAGTCAGCTCCCTTAGTACTGTGCCTACTCTACTTTAGATACATATACTCCGGCGCGAAGGGTAAGTGAGTAGAACGCGGCGATGCGGTTACGTTCTACTCACTTACCCTTGACACCATAGTATTTTTACAATATATGTTTGGCGCTCCTAATCTGGTTTCGTCATTACCTATTTCAGAGCGAGTTGGGCCAAATTGGGGTCGGTTACATAAGCACAAGGGTCTGGGATTTAGTGAGTGAACGGATTCTCACCTGCCAACGCCCAATTTTGTTCACTCACTTAATGCCAGGGCCTTGTACATGTAACCTATAGAGGCCGCCGTCGCACTAAGGACCAGCTGTAACCGTCAAATTAATTCGGCTAATTCGACTACCTGAAAGTCTATCCCAGTGCCCCTCCATGTTGATGAAATGGCTATCAATACCAGGATAGTCCAGTGCATATTTGACTAAGCTCACGATAACGCGAATAGGGAAATGATAACAGTGAGTGGCTCAAGCCGCTACTTGTTGAAAAAAGGGCTTGGCATTGCAACATCGGTTATGTGGGAATAATAGTCATGTAATATGGGATGAGTCATAGATGGATGAAGGATGATTAGGTAATCAAGGATCACGTGTTAGAAGAAATTGTGTATATATAGAGCGAGTAAAACCCACCACTGTCTCTGGAACTCCAGCGGCACAATCAAGAACTCTGCTTCTTCATCGCTTACACTTCATGAACCTTTGCACCAAGATCACGCGTGTTCAAACCACACTTAGTCAAGAACCCACAAATATCACTATTTGTTCGATGTTGGCCATTATTAAACCCCGCATCAACCCCGCCTACCTCCACAACAACCTCAACAACCACATACTTACAATTCAACCCCTATCTACAAAATGTCGCAACCCGGATCAAGTGCAGACCCTCTTGTCCCTGGGAAAACCCTGGATAAGCGACACCAAGATCTTTCAGAATCCCAATACACTTCGAAAGTTTTCAAACCAGAGTGAGAAACAAACTATCGGGCTACCAGACTGGATGAGAAAGACTCCGCCAAGGAAGAAGATAGTAAGGCCAGAATTCAAAGTACCACTGAAGACGATTAATCGTTACGAAGCCTTAACTCGACGATATCGTAATGCCGAAACTTGTATCATCAGTTAAGAAAGAAGACTCAACCTCGCTCAGCTTTTCCAAGAACTCGCAAAGGTTCTCAAGAAAACCTCAAAACGAATTCGACCATGTCCCACAACGGTCACCCTAGTCAGCGATTCACGAAGATCCAAATGAATGAGGCGATGACCTCAAAACCTTCCCTGACACCTTCGATGACTCAAGAAACACTATTAACGCTGCCCGCAAGACAACATCGTAAAAGACTTGAAAACCCTCACCGATTGCACTAAACCATGGCAGATTCTCCTTGCTCTACTCAAGATCACTAGACAACGTAATCGATAACCTTCAAACCAAAGCCACCATTTAACAACTTCGTTTCACGCTTTACCACTTCACGGTAACGAAACCAACACCGAAACGCCTTCCACACCAGAGGCCTCCACCGCCAAGAGGGACAAACAATGCGAACGACATGCAAGAAACTAAACTTCTCATACCATGACACGAATACACCGACACAGAAAGTTTCGAAAGAACAGAAAAAAAAAGGAAAAAAAGGGCGACGGCTGCATCGGTAGTCAATGACTCCATGCATTCCACAGACGCCACGACCTTCACCACTGCTCTCGGATACTTTGACTCGGAAAGAACATCTCATGTCACCCCCAATGCAGACCAACTCACCAACGTTATACCACACACCGGACACATTCGAACCGCAGACGGTACCAAACATCGAATCACCGGACTAAGCGCTTAGTTTCAACCGCTAACTTCCGATGGATCTCGATCTTCCATCATACTCAGAGACGTCTTGTTGGTCCCTACCATGGGAAACATTGGATTGGTGTCAGAAACAACCCTCGACCAAAAGGGATTTAGAACTGAGTCCGGAGGAGGAAACAAACTTATCAAAAGTAAAGAAAACAAGAATGTAATTTGGGCGAAATTGGACAAAGGATTATGGAATGTACAGTTAGTTAGCAATACAGTTCGCCTAGTCTCCTACTATGATTGGCATCAAGCACTAGGCCACCCAGCGACACTTGAAAACCTGTACCAGGACATTAAACAACTCCCTCCGAAACCCAAAGACTTCCAATCGCAAATAACGCGCCTTCCAAGAAAGACGATAAACTAATTTCTACCAATAAAAACAACAACCAAACTAATTCAATTAATCCACTCAGATTTATCGCGACAATTCGCACTGAATCGTTAGGAAAATCAAAATACTATATGTCCCTTCATCACGATTACACCCGCTTATTCCGGATATACTTGCTTCGACAAAGAACGACGAAAGAAAGTTCTATATGACTATGTTACCCGAATGGAAAAACAATACAATACAACAATACTCAGGTTCAGGACAGACAATGGCGGCGAATACATCAACAAAGATATATCAAACTATTTCCAACACCAAGGAATAGTTCACGAGCTAACTCCCCCGTACAATCCAGAATCAAATGGAATTGCAGAACGGTTTAACCGCACAATCACTACTACTGCCAGACGATCATGATCACCCAAAATCTCTATGGGGAGTAGTTTCACGCAACATTGCTTACCTCAAAAATAGACTCCCACACAAGACGCCTCCACGGAAAAACACCATACGGTTCTCGAAAGCGAACTAAACCGAATATCCAACACCTCCAACCATTCGTAAAAATGCCACGCCCACATCCCAAGAAACTAGCCACCGGAAGAATACTAGAGATACTCAGACAAAGAACAAAATATATCGGATATGATAGCGAACAACCATAGAATAATTGAGAGTCGCGACGTTACACTCCCCCCTCCTGACTCAGGGGAAGACACCGTACCACTCCACTCCAACCCTATTCCGCTACCTTCGATATCGCGACCAATAGACGAAGCATGAATCAAGACAGCCCTGAAAACCAACCTCCATCAACACCAAAACACACCCCAGACTTTCCTGCAGACACCAGAAATAAATAAAACCCCTCCAGAGACTCCAAAAGGAAAACAACCAGAAAACCAAACTCCACCAAACCTAGACGATCGATCGAATACTCAAGAAAAAATGATTTAACTTGAATTTGAAATAAGACGGAATTTAATACAACCAGAAACTTACCAACAAATTGACGACTATACTGATTTAACTCGCTTATACTAAACGTAAGATTCAGATCTCACGAAGACGACAGAAAAACACAAATAAACTCAAGGAAGAAACCTTCGTAAAAATCAGAAATGAATTGACAAATAATACCCAGACATAAAGACGCGAACCACCTATACACCACGCCGTAATAAGAATCAACCCAAGAACTTACAATCGTTCCACGAAGAAATGACGATCGCCACCCATGAAAAGCGCAATACAAACAGAAAAGACGACTCGACAAAGCCCACACCTTTATACATTGTCACCGCACCAACCAACCGAAGAAGAAGTAGTACGAAACGAGATTCAAAATCAAGACAATTCCGGACGGAATAATCGAAAGATATAAAGCAGATACGCCGCCAGCGCTTCACTCGACAATATCAAGACTACGATGAGACCTTCGCCTCAGAACTCGACATGATTCCCTTCGACTTACTAGCACTAGCTGCACACAACGGATTGATACCACAACAACGGACGTCAAATCACCTTCCTATACTAATACTAAAAGAGAGATATATGAACTGCCTGAAGGCTACAGGCAAAATAATAAGGTGTGCAAATTCTTTAAATCGTATCTGAACTTAAACAATCAGTGAATGAATATGACTTCTTTTCAGATTTCCGCCAGCGGAAAGGATTCGTCCAATTTGATCATGTGTGTTTATCATCTTATCTGCGACATCATGCTCGGTGTATGTAGGCGACATCGTGATCTTTGGAACTATTCAGAAAAGAAATCATAACTCTCGAGCTTGAATGTCGCGGACGCCGATAGCTTCGAAATACATCTTGGAATAGGAATAAAAGGTAACAACAAATGGAATCGATTTATCGCCGCGCATCATCAACAAAATCACCGGAGAAATTGAATGTCGATTTCTAAGCCGTCGAACAGCTCGAATCTAACGCCCGCTCCGTAAAGGAAGCAGAAGAAATGATCGATAATCAAAGCAATCTGCGTCGATCATGGGATCGCTCATATGCTGTAGTATAAATTTCTAGGCCGATATAACGTCTGTAACGCG
Organism: Morchella sp. 2018-W26; assembly: GCA_024713715.1. Lineage (NCBI taxonomy): Eukaryota > Fungi > Ascomycota > Pezizomycetes > Pezizales > Morchellaceae > Morchella > Morchella sp. 2018-W26. The sequence goes on along the minus strand of JAMGYX010000004.1, from coordinate 1,254,578 downwards.
CTTTGTCTCTCCATAAATGCGGCGAGGATCGTCTACGACAGCGGAAATCTTTCCGATATCTTCTTGAACCAAAAGACTGGCCTGTTCTACAAAGGAAAGCTAGAAACCTTTCGGCGGATATCTGAGACATTTCGTATCGCCCAGCGGCGACGAAAATGGTTACCGGGATCGTGTTGGTAGGAAAAGCAGTAATATCTTTGGAGAAGCGAAGCAGAAATCAGTCGCGATCTCAACAATGAAGCGAATATATGGCACTTGTCATCCTTTCGACAACTGGTATGGTGAAACGTCTTGGCGAAGAATTACAACAAAAATCTGATCTTACTTCTGCGCGGATAATCTGGATCTATAGATGCGTGTGAACCGCGAATCTGCGATCGATCAAAACATGTCGGCGTCATTCTGCTCTGCGAGAAACAACGGCGTAGACGGCTCTCTACGTCCTCTGAAGACAATGTAGCGAGCGTCGTGACTAAAGAACTACCCAAACCATCGCGTAAAGCTGCCGGAATTGATACGATGTGGCAAGTGAGGAAGTGTTGAAAAAAGAACTGGCGTTACTGCATCGGTTATGTGGGAATAATAATTAAGTATAATATGGGATGAGTCATAGAAGGATGAAGGATGATTAGGTAATCAAGGATCACGTGTTAGAAGAAATTGTGTATATATAGAGCGAGTAAAACCCACCACTGTCTCTGGAACTCCAGCGGCACAATCAGTAACTCTTTGCTTCACACACTGTTTACACTTCGCGGAACCTTTGCACCTAAGATCACGTGTTCAAACCACACTCTCGTCCTTAGTACTGCAACCCACAAATATCACTATTTGTTCACTACTGGTCATCTTCAACGTCAATCCGTCAACGTTTTTGAGTAGACATAGCTCCCAGACTCGAAAATTAAGGGAATTAATCCGCCTCCAGCAGTTTTTCGGCGCAATGCCTAAGCGACCAGCTTCAGAGCCGCCAGAGCTACCTTCGAAGCGCCACCGCCCAAGTGTTGTTCCTTACATTAAACAACTTAGTGACGAGCTCTTCCTAAGGATCGCCTCTTTCTTGTCAATATCTGATCTTGCATCATGCCAAAGGGTATCGAAACGATTCTCTCGTATTGCGACAGACGGCCAGATCTGGAAGGCACTCTTCTATAGGAGGTTCGTACGCCCTCGAGCTTCTCGGATTCCGGGAGTCCTAAGAGCTCCACCTTCGAGTCTGCACTATTCATCGCGCAATTCGAGATGGTTGGAAGATGAAGGGCTAGCTCGGACTACTGCAACCAATTGGAAACAGCTCTACAAGCTGCGTCACAACTGGAATAGAGGGACATGCAGTGTCAGCGAGATTGATGTCACTTCAAATAAACCGCTCCCGCCGCTCCCACCGCCAGTACCGCCGTTGCTAGTCAGGCTACATGAGGTACATAGGTCCATACCATTTCCTAGAGAATCACAGGTTGACCATGTGCATTTGACATAGGGAATGGTCTTCACCGTGGACTCAACGCATGGCCTTCGTGCATGGAAGTGGAGAAATTCGAAGAAAACCCCCATCGCTAGTGCGAACCTATATCAGAGCCCCCTCAGCCCTAGTTCGTACGGCGCTCCTACTGCGATGGCCATCGACGAAGATTGCGATGCGACGAAGGCTGTCAATATCACAGTTGGATTTGAAAAAGGAGGGTTTTGTGTGTATCAGCTGGACATGGAGATGCCATCCTCGACATTCATACTCCGTTACATCGATCCCCGAAACGGCCCTTTCCCGGGGAATAGTTCACACGAACCGATGATCATCTCAATGGCCTACTGCACACCATACCTACTGACAATGACAGTCTCTCAGCTTTTGACTACCTATCGTTTTGAAGGATCAGACGACATTGACATTGATAGGAGCAGGGGTAGTACTGAAGACCGCGAACGCATGATGCATGCACCGAAAATCCTTGCATCCTTGCATTCGCATACAATCTGGCCCCCCTTATCGCTTTCGCTCCGACGATCATCGCAAAGCTCGGTCATTGCCTGTATTGTCTACGCGTTCCCTCTGTACATTTCAGGGTGGTCAGTGGGAATCCAAGAACTTTGGTTTTCAGATGATGCGGGTGGAGTTTATGACTCAAGAATTGCAACGGCTGTGCCATCCGGTTTTAACTCAATACCAAACCTGTCATCGGCGAGCTCTCCCGCACAAAGTGGTGTCGGGTCAAGGTCACATTCGCAGGTGAATAGTGTGCCTCTTGCGCAGCCTACTTGTCTTTCATACACACATCCGTAAGTGATGGTGCCCCATAAGACCGAGTCCCCCGCTTTTGATCGTATCAAAGCTGTCTCAGTTTGTAGTACCAACACTAATACCCTGATCTTTCGTCCGATCTCAGATACCTACTAGCCTCACATGCCGATAACACTCTCACACTTTATTTAGTCAAATCTACAGCTTCATCAGTCTCAATAGACTCTGGACAACGCCTCTGGGGTCATACTTCTGGAGTTTCTACAGCTCAGGTCAGCAGTCGGGGAAAGGCGGTATCTATGTCTACAAAAGGGCTGGAGCTCCGTGTATGGGAGCTTGAGGGTGGCGTATCGGGAAAGAGAAGATTGAATGCTAGTGTAAGAGTGGAATCCTCCCAGGCATATAAAGGCAATGACGTAGTGGAAGAGTGGCGCGAGGACAGTCAAGGATGGCTAGGTGGATTTGATGAAGAGAAAGTGGTGGTGTTGAGAGCGAAGGATGAAGGTAGACAGGCCTTGGTAGTTTACGATTTCTCCCGCTAGAACACCATGGGCCCCAAAGATTAGACAAAGAGGATATGGTGTCGAATCTAGAGATCTGATGATACATGATGCGGCTATTTTGGGATCGTGCCCGAGGGTGCATAATATAGAGCCTTATCGTGCAGAAGCACGTGGGCATGGTGCATACTGCTACATTTCTTTTTCTCATCCCAACATCCTCGATTTCCATTTCAACGGAAGATCACTCCCAGGACCCTCCCTACCTATGCGCGAATTGGGGAGAAAGTCTTTTCGAATGCCATGTTAATTTAAAGGAATAACCAACCAAGGTCATCTGAGTGTAGAGGGCCGACCAAGATCTTTCTTCCGAGCCCGAACAACATGTATGTCTGTGTTACAGGGTGTAAAGGCGGGGGAAGTGGCTACGATCGCGCCAAGCGCTGCTTGTATTACCCCCCCCCTCTCCCAAATGTGATATTCGGATCAACTAGGCCTCGGGTAACTGTGAGGGTGGGAAACTCTACAGCCAGTAGTGGGTTTCGACATGCTCCATCTCGTACAAATTACTTACGCGCCGAAGAGAAACCAGGAAATTTTATATGCACAAGCACAAAGGGTATGTGGAGTACTTGCTTAGTTCTAAAAAAACGCGGGGAGGGAGTACGAGCTCATGCCGTCAGGTTGAGCATGAGCATAGGGGTGTGTACATGTAGGTATCTGAGTTATGAGGTTATCGTCCTATGCACGTTTCACACAAAGGCTTTCCCCTTCAGCGGGACGGGAATCGTGACGGATGTGCACATCTGCATTCGTATATGCTAGAGCTTATGAGTGAGAGAAACGAGAAACCCCGCAAAACTACAAAAGGACCGAAAGGCTATTGAAAGTCAGGTTGTACTCGCTTGTTTAGACTCAAGACAGATAACCGTTACAGAAAGAACGGTGAAGGGAGATTATCCCTGTCGAAACTCGAAAAGGCGGAGTACAGCCGTGTTCCATAATTTCCCGGATGTCGCGCTGCAACGACGAACCCAAACCACAAACCACGAACCATGACCCCGCAACCCCACGATAACCACAAATCCCAGAATCAAAAGTTATAGGAGTGAGGATAGGAGGGGAGCTATTGTAACCCTTCATGATATTTCTAGCTCTATATAGTCTTTTAATTTTCTTGCTTCCAATTCGTTGGTTCGTTCGTTGCCATGCGCGCGACATCCGGAAAATTATGGGACACGGCTGTACATACCACGCGGGGCGGGGTCCAATCGGCCCAGTAAATCTCCTTCCGGGACTGCTCTCGCCGTTTTCGGGGCGCCGAGAAAAAGAAGCTTCCCCGCCTTGGCCTACTGCCTGTAAATCGTTCGGGAGCAACAGCCGCTAGTCCTTTAATAGCTAGTCTTATGAGGTTAGAACCCTCTCACTGCTCAGATTTGGGTATTTGTCCCCCTGTCGTCTTTTTTCTTTCTTTTTTTCTCACATTTTTTTTTTTACATATTTTTCGCCCCGCTGTTTGTCTGGGCAAAGGTTTTGGTCTAGTCACTACACTACACTACACTTCCCACAATCACGACCACCACCACCACCACCACCACCACCACCACCACCACCACCTCCCTCCCATCCTCCACCTCTCCTCTACACACCTGTTTCCCCTCCATCAATTCACTCTATCATCTTTGTGTCTTTTGACCTTCAATTCCATTTTCATCATCCCCTCCACCACACACACTTTTCAACCCCGCCACCCCCACAAAAAATAGAATAAGTATTTTCTAAAATGGAATTCGGAGGCAGTAACGTTCGTGCTTGCTACAACTGTTTGTTCTCCCGTCCTCTTAACCTGATGTTTTCTTTCCGCCGGTATAATACATCATCGTTGTTGCGTTTCTCTCCCTCTACGAGGAACGAGAACGCCATGATGGCCAGTTTTCCCAATAAGAAAAATATTCGAAATCTTATTACTACCCCGCCCAAATTTTTCGCTCCTCATTCTCAGAATGGGTACGGAGAAAGAGAAGGAGGTGATTTTGGAGCCCGCGCTGATCAAAGATATAATGTAGGTGGCGAGGCTGGTCACCAGGTACCACCACTATATCCATTTCTCGATGTGATGATCCGATTACTGATTGCAATTGAAGGCTCGCGATTGCCCTAAGCGTGGTACTCCTGTCTGGTAAACATTCCTTTATCTTTCCTCAATTTTTATGTCTGGGCAAATTTAAGATTGGTTGAGATATTTGAGCTGACTTTGCCTTATTTTAGTTATAACTGTGGCCGTACGTTAAATATTCTTTAATAATTCTAGCTATACCTGTTAACTTAGGCGTGTTGTTCCGTTTACAGAGGATGGTCACATGAGTAAGTTTTCACATTTAGGAATTGATTATCTCGCGTATTGATCTAACGAAATTTTTCAGGCAGAGACTGCAACAGCCCCGCGAAGGAGAAGAGCTGCTACCGTTGCGGCCAACCAGGTTCGAACTTTCCTAATTCGGAGATCTACTTCTCCAATCTTGGTCTCGTGATCATACTTGCTGACTGTACATAATGTAGGCCATCTCTCTCGTGATTGCAACGAGCCTGCTGCCCCAACTAGCGGTGGCTACGGTGGAAACACTGGATCATCCTTTGGGCCGCAGGGTGTCGGCGCTGAGTGCTACAAGTGCGGCAAAGTAGGGCACATTGCCCGCCAGTGCACCAGCTCCGGCGGAATGCAGCAGCAGGGTGGTGGATACTCCCGTGCGCAGACCTGTTACTCATGTGGCGGATACGGTATATCCTTCATTTTCCATATCAATAAATTACGAGATTTCTTTCTAATGCTCCATTTGTTTTAGGGCACTTGTCTCGTGATTGCACCCAGGGCCAGAAGTGCTACAACTGTGGCCAGATTGGGCATCTTTCTCGTGATTGCCCAAGTGAACAGGACCGTGTTTGCTACAAGTAAGTTGGTCTTCAAGATTTTCAGGGCAATAGCACTGTGTTCGGTTGCAATTACATGCTAATTATGGAAAACAGATGCAAGCAACCTGGTCACGTCATGGCCGCCTGCCCTGAGGGCCAAGCCTCGTAATTGTATCTATCAATTACCAACGCCTGATGTCCACAAAAGTTAAAGCTGCATAGGTGTTTACGGTTGGGTTTGTTTTCAATGAACCGAATTTTTGTTTTTGTTTCTTAAAAAAGCTTCTATTTCTTTTCCTCCTTGCATACATTTTTTTTCTTTTCTTTTCAATCCTTAGGCTAAGTGGGGTTCCATCGAACAAAACAAAATACGGGGGATCTGTAGAGATGATCGTCCATCTAGTTCCTCAATCTCATGACACTGATCATGGAAAAAGAAAAGAAAAAAAAGAAATGTTGACGATACTCATTGGGTTCTTTCTGGTTAACCTTCGGCTTGGGTCTTTTTTTTACTCTCTGCTTCTTCCATCTTCTGTTCTTTCTTTTCATTCCCATCTTCTCTCTTGTTCATTTAGCTGGTGTATCTTTAAGTACCCGCGGTTGTCTTTTTGGGAACGGTTGGTCCTTGGGTAAGGAAGCATGGTCACAAAAAGGCTGGTTACGAAGAATGGGAAAAGTTGATTTAATCAATTCAATGTACCGCCGAGCTTACCGTTAACATCATCTTTAGCTTCAATCAAACAGTAGGGCTGATCATGGGGAAACGTGAATATTTATTAGGCACTGTATGCACGCGTTCTGCCGATTGTGAGCGATCTCTCAGCCCGCCCTGTCTGAGGACCCACCACTATGGTATCCGAATCAATAGGGTCTTAGAATCAGTTGATAATTGAGCCTTTACTATTTCACCCGAATCGAGTAACGATAGGTAAATCTGAGCTGTCTTCTTTAGGATGCCAGGCGAGACCGGCGGCTAAGCTACCGGTACTCAAGACCTTCCTTCATCCTCTCCCAGATCCTGACCAAGTCTTCCGATGGGTCTTGCCCTTCAGGCGTAAACACCTCCTTTGTGAGCGGAACCATTCTCGCGGTCACGCCAATACCGCCCATGCCTCTTGTCCATTGAAAAATGGTAGACAGAAACACCTGGTCTACACTTCTGTTTTTGCCTGTCTGCCATGTATGCATGTTTAGACGACTGTAGATCAACAACCCCTCTTCTCTCCTAATGCGATTCTAAAATGCGGAATTGATAGGTACGGTACGGCCCCATGAGGCATAATCGACAATGGGTTAGGGTTACATAGGAGATACGAAGACTTTTTTTTTGAAATCAATGCCCTTCCACGTGATGCTACCTGGATTGCCAAGCATACCTGTGTCCTTCCCCTTCTTATCGATAACGATAAGGGATAAAATCACTATCCTAGAGTAAATACATGTACTTACATGTAGGTCCCTGGTGATAAGAGCTGCGGAACGAAAATAGTGTTTCCGATCGTCGCCGTGGGAGGAGGGGAACTTATGCAGTCAAGCTCTAGACTCTTTTGTTTTGTAGTAGAATGATACCAGAGATCAAGTTTGCTTCTTCCTCCACCTTCCGGTTGTACGCTCACAGGCGTGTGATTCGTGCGCCCTTCTAACATTACTAGAGCTCAACTGATGATGTGCGTTTAATTATTGTTTTGATAGTGACTGTAGTGGTGGTCTGGCTGCGGTGTTGGTGGTGTTAGTGGTGGTGGAGGATGTTTCGGATCAATTGAGGTTGGTAATGGCTTGTTAACTTGTAGTTAGTGTAGTCTCTGTTCGCGTGAAGTACTTTATTTTTGGCGCCAGGGTCTCGAGTCTTGACTCTTGAGGGCTGAGACCAAAGGACTTGAGGGTAAACACCATGCACGAAACCGTCATCATGCATGAGAAGGGACCTTTAACATTCAGGATCTTACGAACCCGTCTCCCGCACTCGGGTCGCGGAGAAGCTATCCCCGTCCATTCGCATCACCCTCCTTCTCTCCGCTTACTGATTCCTAATAATCAGCTGTCGGAATGCACTTTGGCGGTTGAGAGAGATGTTCGCGGATCTCTATTAAAATAACAATTTCCATAATGGGGGATCTGTGTTAGGGTGGTGGGTAAGAATTGGGACAGCTGCGGGAATGTAATTCCGGATGGAGGGTGCGCAATGGCGGGGTCGAATAGAATAGTGTGATTATTATAGCTTTTTTGTTATAATGTATTTCACATGCAAAGAGTTCAGATGAAATTCATCACTAGATAAGTTTTTATTTTATTCTTATTCTTTTTTAGAGTGCAGAAGAGTTCGGTACCCGTTCCAGGTAGACCATCAGCAGTGTGTGATGTCAATGAGCGTAGAAGGAGGGAGGTGCATATCTGCTGCACTTTCTTGACATTTTAGACTCGCAACTGCACCACCTACCGAACCAACCGGAACCTCATCATTTGGAGATGATTGGGCTGAGAATATCATGGTGGAGGGAGAGGGGACAGAACAGAAGCTGAAACCGGTGCACATGTGCTCAGCTCTTACAAAAGAAGCGAATCTCACGCTCTGTTTGGTCCCAGCAAGCAGGTCGTGTGATGCACCGATCCGTCCACTCGCATATCATGCAAGGGATTCACTGAGCGATAGGAAGAAAAAAAGGAACCTCGGCGTCCACATTCAGGATGAGCGATGCAGGGGTTTTCCATTGCAGAATTAAAGAAAGATACAGAGCTAGCTAAGAACGATAGTATGTGGGTATCAATGATCGCTATTAACAGTATCATATCTTCCCAAGAGTTTGTGGGCGAGGACAATATTTGAAAGTAAGTATGTGATGTGAGCGTTGTAAGGCTCAATGTGGCATTGAGTACAAGGTCAAGAGCACTAAGCAGGGCTGAAACTGAATTCCCCATCTTGCACCGTCTTTGTGAGTCCATCTGCTACGATCCTGTGTCGTATTCCACAAAATAATTGCGAAAAATATGTATTTGGTACCTGCCATACGAACACGAGCACCCCAAGGAACAGGACCAAGCTCCAAATGTATACGTACCTATAGAATGAAAAGACTGATTAGAATTGGATTTGTTTTGTCTCTCTGTGGTGGCACAAAACCTGTACCTTTACTAGCAGTGAACGCAACCAACCGGTCAGTGCAGCGCTCCATGAAGGGCGAATGGATAATTGCCCGATCGATCTGAAGATTTCAGTTGAGCCGCGTCATGTCGGTCGGTCCTGTTCTTCCTTTGCGGTTGTAACACCACTGATACCACCACCTAAAAGTTTATCGCCAAATAACAGTAATTACTAACTTCTTCTCTGAGTTCGTCCGGTGTGATTTCTAAGGCCATCCAAGCACTCAATTGATCGGGAATTGAATCTATCTACTTCCCCTCTTTTCTACCTTGTGAGATTCGCCCTAAACTCATGAGCGATGGAGGGTGAGCAGTCTAGCGAAGAATCCAAGGCGGATGATGACGATAAGTCGGAGCATAAGAAGGTCATGCGTGATTCGTATGATGTAGAATCAAACGCAAAGTCCGGACGAAAAGTCTTAGCTTTTCTCTGAATGTGAGTTGTCGTATTTTTATGAGAGGTCAACATCTTTTGTTGACCGCCGTCGCCGCGTTTCGAATGACACTCCCTGTTTCCCATTTACAAGAGGTGAGTGGGTAGGCGAACCTTGTGACATGAAATGTTTCTTCGAATATCAGGCCCTTTATTTTATGCCTTGGGAGACGTGTGTAGCTACGTATAACGCTACCATAGTTGCAATTGAGCTCTGATTTCGAGGCGACGGATGTTCGTGTCGGAAGCCTTATCTACACCTACCCCGCTCTCTCTATTCTCAGCGCGTGTTCAGCCTGCCACATAGCCCCTCTCCTGTTTGTTGTTGACTTGAAGTCTTACTCCTGTATGACAATTGCTGGCTCGCTTCCTGACGTTTCAATTGAGGTTTATTTGCAATTGAGTTTTGTGCATGGGGGGAGGGGGGGGGGGGTGGTGGTAGCCTTGCTGTTGCTGTGACCTGTCTATGTCTATAGCCATTCAGTTTTGCCCTCCCCTCCCATAGCGTACCACCGTATAAAGAGACAAAAAGGTCTGACGAATACTTTACATGATGCTGGAACTGATTTGGCATGTGCTTCTTGGAGGAGGAGGGGGGGGGTCTGGTTTGGTTTGGATGTGGTAGTAAGAGATGCGAGTAGAGTAGTGGTAGTATGTACGTGTAGCATCATACTTTGAGTACCAGAGACAGACCGGGAGAGGGATCTGAATCTTGGGACCCAGTCAGTCCCTTACTTGAATTGCTCACACCGATACCGGCCCTGCAGGAATCATGTAAATCCAAGATTCCCTGAAGTCTTCCCTCGGGGGTGGGGATGCAATCGTTAGTCACCTGTCATAAAACCAGTGAAGTCTCTCCAAGTGACTCTTCTTATTACTCTGTTCGTGTGCACGACGGCCGCTAAGCCCCGGGCTAGACCAGGTACGGGAATAGAAGCCTCAACTAGGCTGTCATCCTACCAGTCATCCGCCTTAACTCCTCATCTTGATGAGTTTTGTCTCTCTTTAACAGGCGGAGCTTTACGGGGAACAATGATCTGAGGTGGGGATGGGATAGGTGATGGGGGGGGTTCCTCTTCTTTTGAATTAACATCCACTACTACAACAATAACCCCATAGCTCCCCCCCCCCCTCTCTTCTACGTCTCCCCACCCCTGTTTCCATTATCTCGAACTTTCCTGTTACCACCTCACGCGCGCTCTGGTTTGCGCATTTGCTAGAGAATAGAGACGGGGCCCGCCCTGTACTATGGCTCACCACTCAAATCACAAACACACCCCTCTTCCGCTTACTCGTTCACAGAGAGAGAGAGAGAGAAAAGAAAAGAAAAAGAAAAAAAAGAAAAAAAGAGAAGTGACCGAGAATATGGTTAATTAAATACACAGTAGAACAGAACTGCTAGCTGGCATTGTAATGCTGTGGATGATGGGTGGATGCAATGGATGGCTGTACTGTAAAGTACATAATAACACGGCTGCTGCCTCCCTTACGTACCTGACAGGCTAGAACCCAGATTATAAGTTCGATCATCTTCGGTGCTGTTCGCACATACAGTATACAATATGTCAAGGAGGTGTGGCGATTCAATTGAATTTGTCCTGTTTCCAAATTCACTTTCCAGTCACCGCTCACATATTTTATTATTATTACTACTTTAGATCCCCCAAAACATCTCTGTGTTGCCTTGTGTACCTTGCTAGAAGTAGGTCGAGTACGGTGACCGAGGTTTAACAGCCTTTTTTAACAACAATGGTGACCCACTGATTAGCGGACCCTTCTACTGCGCAGTCGGATATTGGAGCTGCCCCAGCGCTTGCAGTGTCAGGGAACATATAGGTGGGAGGTGTGAGTGAGCGAGTGAGTGATTGAATGGGAAAAAGAGAAGTGAGTGATCATGGCATGTATTCTATTTCAGGTCACCCCCCACTCTCCCCCTCCCTTTGTTCGGTGTTCCTTGTGTCCTGCCTCAATCCACACACGCAAGCCATTAAGCATGCACCCTAGCCTTCCCACACTTTCCTTGACTGCCTGACTTATTATAACGCAGTTCTCCCCCCCTTCGCCTTATCCATTCTCTCCTACTTCTCCTTGCTTCACATCAGATACTATCCAACAACGACTACGACTCAAGTATATCCCCATACGCCACAAAGACATTTGAAGCTACTGATAAAGCTTCTTCTCCTCTATAAAGCCCTCATTGCTTGGTTATTTACAAGTTCCAATTGCTTAAAGCTTTCACCAATTATATAACCCCAATTCAAACCAGGATTTGAAAGCTTAATTACGCATCATCACCTAGCATCCGGACTAGAGCTACCCATAGCTCACTATATAAGAACGGACATCAATCCTGCAATCTCATAGCTACACATATAGCTATGGACGCTACCCCTATGAGCTACTCACAGACCCCTTCACTTACAAAAACCGGTGTCCTGGCCTCTCCTCCTGAACTCCTACATAGCTTGGATAGATTCCCTTCACCAACTCCCTCCAATACGAACCGGTGCCTATACACAACCCCAATGTCCGGAGTTCAACACTCCTCCCCAATTGACAAGATGTCCATTGCTGCTGCGACAAACCCAGCCCCTCATACCATGCTGTCTCCCCCCCCTTCACCAGCTCGACGACTTGCCTCGCCTTCAATTTCCGTCTCCTCGCCCTCCTCGGCCGAGATTACTGACCGAGTTCTATTTTCTCACTCCGAGCCCGCAATATCCCTCGAAACTCCTCTATTTCACGTCTCAGAGCAGTTTGAGCCTTTGATCCAAAATGTCATTTCTTCAAAGACTAAGCGAAAGTCGGATTCACAGCCAAAACCTACTGCCGAAGAATATAATGCTTTCGTTTCCTGCGCGTGGAGATTGTGTCAGAGCAATCCGCGAGACTGGCTAAGGCGGGAGAAAGCGAACATGAAGATTATTGATAGGGCGGCGGCTAGTAACAGAATCCAGAAGCCTACCGTATTAGCTGGGTACGCTACTAAACGAAACATTGCACCTGCCCGATCGGTTAATAATGGCGCACCATCTGCCCTGAAGCCGCGAACAGTTCAGGGACGCTCTGCAAGAACACCCAGACCTACCCCTAAAGCAATTATAAATGATAGCTTCGCTTATCCAGATGGACGCCTCCCAACCCCCCAGACACCATCTTCGGCGGCAGTACGCGCAAGGGCAGTGGCAACCCGGGAGGACGCGGACTTTGAAGCTATTCCCGACATGTCTCCGCCACTCGAGACTCTACCTAACTCAAAATGCCTCAAAGCTGATTGGAAAGGTACTGTACTTGACCTCTCAGATGATCCACATGCAAGACTTCTTCACCCTGCAGAGCTACACCTCGCTTCAGTTCTCCGCCTCTCTTGCGCTTCCTATCTTACGTCTAAGCGAAGAATCTTCCAGATGAAGGTTGAGAGAGAAAGGATGGGCTTGAAATTCATGAAGACCGATTCCCAAAAGGCTTGTAAGATCGATGTTAACAAGGCTTCGAAATTGTGGACTGCCTATGAGAAAGTTGGTTGGTTTGATAGACGATACATCCAACAATACTTGTGAAGTTGGCGCCGGGCGCATCGGATGGAACCGACGCGGTAGCTTAATTTGGCGGTATCAAGCTTTTCATTATGACCTAACGACAATGGTTTACTTTTTTTCCTTTCTATTTATCTGATATCCTACTTTCGTTTTTATGGGATTTGGCGATATTTTCTTTGCGTTTGTTCATACATTACACGGACTGGATTTGGGTGGGGTTTTTTGTGTTCACTATGGTGTCTTGTTATATTCCCTTGCTCATTGGTTTTCTGGGACTGGTCGGGCCTGTACTTTCTCGGTTTTTTTTCCTTCCTTTTATTTTTCCCCATTATTTTTCCTGGCTCATTGGGCGGTTGGTTTTTGTACTTCATTTTGTTTCTTTCTTCTCTTTGTCACGGACTGGGCTTTGGTTGGTTTGGGGCGGTTTTCGGAGTCCTGTATTTTTTTCTTTTCATCTTTGGTATAACTTCTGTCTACATAGGTTTTTCATTTCTCCTATATTCTATTTGTCTCTCACACGGCACTGTGTGGCATCCTCTTTGTCAATTTCATTTCTTTTATTTCATCTGCATGGCCATGCGCGGGAAGATAGCGTATTGTGTCCAGTCCGGCGTTTTTTTCTTCTCATTTTTTCTATTTGTATGTATCATCAACCCAAGGGGCCTGGGAGCTTTGTGTGTTTTTTTGTTTTTTTTATATCTTATTTCCTTTATTTCTTCGTTCTTTGAGAACATCCCTTATGTATTCGGCACATATAGGCCTGCATTTACAATGGGCAATTTTTTATCTTATCTGTGAGAAGAATTGAAGTCTCTCTCATGTTCACAATTTAACCTTTGCCTTTTTCTCTATACGTGAGATTCAATTGAACTGGTAAAAAAAAAAAAAAAAAAACCAAGTTCCGGCTCATTTATTAAACCCGGTTTATTACGATAACATTTAGTCATACAATCGCTTGATTGCTTGAACTATGATGATGATGATGATGATGGTGATTCTCTCTCTTCCTTTCCCTCTTTATTTCACCCCGTTTCTTTGTCGTTATCTGCGTCCACAACGTACCTCTGCACTGGTTGCGTGATCACGAGTATGGTCCAGGAACAAGCTTAAGGAGTCAAGAAAGAGCGAGAAGGGGGGGGGGGGGGTTCAGGGATCAATTGGAAGGTGGCACATCCGGTGGTTTGAGCCATGCCGTCATAGCACGTTTCGTATCGTATCGTTGTTCGGATCATTGGCGACCATCAATCCCTCACTCCCCAGCAGGCGCGAAGGGCGTTTTTGAGTACACCGTTGGCGCCCCTTTTGCATAGCATTTTTCTTTCCTTTTTAACCCATCCATCAGGGGCGAATTGAATTGAGAGAGAAGGGGGGGGGGGTTGTGGGAAAGGGGGGGGGGGGGTTGTGGTGGTAGGCAAGCCAGTTAGTTCATAGGTGACTAGAGGGATTATGCATTTAAAGTGTCATGGTAAAATTACAGGATTTCCGTGGATCATGGAAGAAATGGAAGTGTAGAAGGGATTCTGAAGGGTCAATTGCTTGCTAATTGCTAATTGCCGTTGGGAAAGACCCAATTGCACCATTGTGGCGATATAGCAAAGCGCAATTGAACGCATGCATGAAAGAGGAGGTAGAATAGTAGCAATTGGGGGGGGGGGTGAAGGGGAAAGTCAAGTCAAGTAAGCTTGAGCTGCAAATGTTAGATAGATAGCACTAGTACCGATTTGTCGCTTGATTTAAAGGTTAGATACGGGATATTAGGGTAGATAGCTCCCGGGGCGGGAAACTAGACTACTGGGTTGTGCTTGTACCTGTGAAACTCCCCGCAAAGCCTTGCCCCCCAAGAGGACGGACAAGAGGGTTTCAGCTGACGCATATTGGGAAGGAATGGTATGGTAATGGTACACAAGAGTGATTAGGGTCAATTAAGTCACAGACAGGCCAATTTGGATCGCTGGGGGTTCGCTAACTGAGGCTCGAGTTAATTACATGGAATTCTCTTACGGCCGACCGATGCCGGTGATTGCGGTGCGGTGCGGTACGGTGGAGTGGGGAATGAGCTTCTTTAAACACCGAGTCGGTCAATCGATCCAGTTAATCATCCGGGAAAAAGCAAATTGGGGGGGAGGGGTGAGAGTAATTATTATTATAACTGAGGGCTAATTGAGCACTCTAACTTTCTCGATTCCTGCTTACGATATCACCTATGGGGATTGCGGCACAGGGGGGGGGGGGTGTGGGAAGCTCTACTTACTATATGTAGTAGTGTATAATAATACTTGCCTCTTGATCGCTAATTGAGCTTCGGTAAGGAATGTGCAAGAGATATGTAAGGGGGGGGTGTAAGAGTAGGAATAGGTACGATACATGTACTGGTAGGTAGACGGAAGTAGCAAGGAATTAAGGAATTAAGGAATTAAGGGAATCGAAGTAAGCAATCTTGGAGAGAGAGTATACATCTAGTAGTCAATGCCGCGGTGCATTTTTTTTGCTCAGTTAGCTACATGTAGAGAGGTAGTGTATCTTGAAGCTAAACTACATTCAGAGCTGTTGGGCTGAGCTCAGGTCGGGGGCAGCTGGATTGGATGGATGTGGATGGTCCATGGGGGGATGATGCATTTGATGGATGGACGATATGTAGATGGAATGGATGGATGATGATGGATGGCACCGCTGACGGTTGCCTTGCCGTACTTACTGCTGCTTGCTGCTTGCTGCAGCTTGCTGCAGGTCATGTTCTCCTGCTCCATGCAGTCTGCACGCCTGTTGGTGTTCGGCGGTAGTCGCGCCGCTAACACATGTATTTTTGCAGCACGAAGGAGGATTCACGAGTACTCTACTGGGGGGAGAGAGAGAGGGCTGGTTGGGAATGAAGTTGGTGTGTAGGACGACTGTCGACATGCATAGAAGGCCTTCTAGAGGGTTTCTATTTTCAGCTGTGAAAGGCATTCTTGTCCTGGAATGGTGTGGGGATCGACAGGACCAGACACCAGACACCGGACACTAGACATGTATGTATGTATGTAGGTAAAAATGTGGGAGGGGAACGCGGAAGGGAAGGGAAGGGGAAAGTAGAATGAGGGGGGTACACGGTGGAATTATCGGACCACCGAAGCGTCGGCTTTCGGGCTTTCTAAGCCTGAAACGATGCAGGGTCTTTTTCCTCTATTAAAAAGAATGCCAAGCGGTCAACCAATGATTGGGATGGGGACAACGAGCAAGTCCTGAGTGAGTGATCATGAGTGATGATGATGTTTCCAGTCAAGTAGACATGAGTACATGTATGGACGTCTATGGATCAAACACCGCGAGGGGGAGAAAGAAAAAAAAAAGGGAAGGAATTTGAAAAGTAAAAAAAGTCAATTCAATCCCACTGGTCCAGGGAAACCACCCTCACGGTGAATTGAATTGAGCATCATGTCAATTCATGAATGAACACCCTCCCCCCCCGCCCCCAATTACTGTGCCCTGAGAATGGGAATCTAGACAGCACCCCCCTACCCCCCAGGCATCGACAACTCTCACTCCAATCCCCTTCGAATCCAAACTAACTTGTACATATTGCCCCATTGCGTTGTTCATGTACCTGAATTGATCTCCACCCATCAACTGCTGCCATTGCAGTAGCACCATAGCACTCTTATGTGCTGGGTTTAGGCCACGACATGGTGATGGTGGGGTACCTACATGTACGTACAGCCATGGGTAATATTATTGTAGAAACAGGGGTCTAGAAACAGGGCTTAGATCGCGGGCAGACCAATAAGACCTTTCTCATGCTTCTACGATAATCTTACCCATAGCTGTAGAAAATCTCTGTACCTACATTCAGGCACATACAGGCAGACAGACAGGCATACATACATCACTCAAGATCCCCCCCATCACTGTCACCACCCGTTGACTCGTGTCTGCGCAAAAATACTCCTGTATCGCTCTCCCAAACTTCACACTTAAGCTTATCCGCATACTCTCTCGAATTCCAACTCGCTTAGCTACAGATAGAGAAACACATGGCAATTGAGCCCTCCCCAGACCTGATTCCAACTCTCCACAAAGCTCTCGAGGAGCTGTATGAAAATCCCCCACCGTCCATCCCATCACCCGCTGCCACTCCCAAGCGCGCGTCTGTTGCACTCGTCATACGGGTAAGTACGATCAGAGATACTCATGTGAATCATTGTTACATACTTGTGCTTGTGCCTTTCAGCCCCTCCCGAGTCCGTTGATGCAATTGTCCAATCGCTAAATTACACAACCTCTATCCCCCACCCCTTCCCACTAGATTCAACCGCATCCTTCATACCGCCCCAAAGACAACAGTGTTGTGCTCACTCTAGCGGATTTCTTTGACCTTCCCTGGGTACAGCATGGTGATCCCGAGTGCCTGTTTATCAAACGGGCTGCTAGGCAGGGGGATCGCTGGACGAGCCATGTGGCGTTACCAGGCGGAAAGAGGGACGCAGAGGATAAGAGTGATTACGAGGCTGCCGTGAGGGAGTGCTTGGAGGAGGTTGGGCTAGATCTCGATGGAGAAATGGCAATTCATTGTGGTAAATTGCCAGATAGGGTGTAGGTGTCCATTCGAGTGGTCAATTGAATCTTGATGACTGACACCTGGATCGGAGAGATAGAGTGACGACTTCGTGGGGTACAGTACCGTAAGTGTCGTTTTACGATTGAGCTTGTTACACACTGCGCATATACCTGAGTGTTAATTTGTGACAACAGGCTCATGGTTCTATGTCCCTTTGTATTCGTCCATATGTCTCCCACACCCCCACCCCTTCACTTGCAACCTACCGAAGTAGCTTCGGCGCACTGGGTTCCTCTACGTACGCTTTTCTCGCCAGGTTTCCGTACTGTCCATAGGTGCGACGTATCAGACCGTCTTGCGCGACAAACAACAGGACTCTTGGGCCGTTTTGTACGTTGGGGGCTCAGGATCAATCTAGGACAGATGGAATTTTCAGCTGTTAGACTTTGGCCAAGTCATTCTGTTTACTCCTCCTTTGGCCGTGACTTTATCACCGAGTCCGGGGCTGCTGGCGGGAGCTGGGATAGGCCCATGCTACTTTGGGGACTCACTTTGGGAGTTGTGACAGATTTCCTTGAGATGTTACCTCATGGGGAGCCAGCTAATGGGTGGCATTATCCTACATTTACGAGCCCGGATGTAAAGGCTGTTGTCTGGCTCATGACTAAAAGCCTCAGGCAAAGGAATTGGTTGAAGATGCAGCAAGGAAGCATGGCGAGGGCTTTAGAAAAGAGGGGATTGGAGGGAATGGGTGCCGAGGAGAATACGAAAAGCAGCATGGTCCTTGTTCAAGGAAAAACTGGGAGACGCCAGATTGAGCCTAGGGCCAGTGTTGTTGGGGCCTTATTGGAAGGATATTACGATATCGTTCGGGACGCTGTTTGGGTCACCCTCCTTGGAAGGACGGTAATCATTGGGACGGCTTTGGGGGCCGCTTGGTGGAGATATAGAAGGTAAAAATGCCATTGGTTTATAGCTGATTAATATCTATAGTTATCGTATGTTATGGGGGCCATAGATGGAGGTAGTCAGCATATCTGGGGGCTTAGAGTTTGCATACCATGTACGTCATAGATTTTCACTCACTATACCTATTTGTATGTACATTATAAGTACTAGCGGACATTTATCCTTCTTCCTAGTGGTACGTAAGTACAAGCACCCCTTGCTGCTAATTCGAGGATCCTGGCAACCACTAATGACTCTATCGAGAGATATCAACCTAATTAAAGAAATATAAACCTTTTGAGTAAAAACGTTACGGATTGCTACATATTGGTGACACCGGCAATAATCACGAAATATCACTCGATATATCAACGGCAACGGAACACATATAACTCATTACAACCACGGTAGGGATTCTAACCACTTGCACCCGACCTCTATATTTCAATAATAAGACCAATAATACACGGGAATGTGCTTTGAGTGCTAGTGTATAGTGCATACAAAAATCCGAGATAAACTGTTGTACGAGGCGGCACGGAAAAGAACCGATTGGGCTCGGCCACGATGTACTCGGCGGTCTATATGGTTATTGATCGGTTTCGGTTGAAGGTTCTAATAAGTCGCCGCTATATGATAATTATATAATCATGGATTGCCGATCCCCATTTAATGTTTAAAAATAGAGCACCAAATTTATTCGGCGGTAATACCCTCGTTCCCTGCCCAGCGAGTTCACCACCGAGTGCAGCACCCAATTCCTGCCCAAATATCTCTTGGCTGCAGCTTTAGCGGCCATATTTTGCGTATGAAAGGACCTCACACTCGGTAGGTGGTGAACTCGCTTGGTGAGGAATGAGGGTAATAATGAGTATCGAAATCTATTAACATCCGGACATGCAAAGCACAAGTTTCCTTTGCCACTCCTTGCCACACAAAAAATAGACATACATAGACATAGACTATAAACTATATTAATAATGTTCAAAAAAAAATCTTTTACAAAAAGATACATCTTCCCCCATACAGGTTCATATGCACATGAAAGTACCCAAGTGAAGTTTCAGGTCAAAGATGTGAAAAATGTTTCAATCATAACGGGCACATAGCCTAGTGGTTTAATCTCCACATTAGATTGACGATGCTACTTAAAGGGGTTCAACTCTCGACGCATGCGGCCAATGCTAATGTGGGGGTTAGCCACTGGCGCCTGTTCAATTTTTTGATTTTTCAAGAACTGGAGTGCCACTTTTTACGGAATTCAATTCAACTAAAGGCGCCGGCAGCCAACCCACACAATTCCTTCTTTCCGCAAATTTCGCGTGATACATACATTATTGTGTAGAGTTTCGCGCGGCCTTGTCCGAGTTTTGTAAGTCAATCTACCGATGCTTGACGGAGTGTTAATTGCTGATATGGATTCAGAGCATTTACCGAGCACTATCGTCTCACGCTTCTCACCTTTCGTAAATTGGATGGAGCACTCCACTAGCGTAGAAAGTGAACAGATCATTAATCAAAACGGAGCCAGAGGTTAGTCTGAAAACTCCGATACTGGGTCATATTGGGTTCTTTTTATTGACAAAGAGAGTTTAGTTAGGGAGGCCTCAAAAGCCTCGAGATACAATGTGCCGTGTATCAGTACTGCCGAGAACAAACAGTCAATTGGCCTCAAAGAGATAGCCAGAGTTGTAGAGCAACTAGAGGGGGATGCGGAGAATTATCATGACGAAATCCCCAGCATTCCTAGCCCTGATTCCGCATTGAGCGATGGGGATGTGTCAGAGACAGACCCAGCGTATTTGGGAATCTCGGTGAATCCTACTGGAAAAAGCACAGAGGAGCAGCTGAAAGAATATAACGAGTATTCAGTCGCTGCTGGTTTCCCGGACCTATCCTATTTACACCGACCCTTGTCATATTTCGAGGAGCAGCAAAAACTACTAGCGTGGAAACAACTCCAGCAAAAAGGGCCCGATACCGAGGAGCCAGATGAGGACCATGTAAGGTTCCCTGTGCCGGCGGGCGCGGCGGGGTACCGAAGTTCTGAAGATATCCATCCAGAAGATTCGAAAATATATCGTGCTGCCGAGGACTCCCACTTGGAATTATCTACGAGCTCAACGGATTACCACACTACTGTTTCTGATCAGGAATACGATATGCCAGGTTTTGTTTCTCTTGTTGCTCCAGATCTTGCATCCCAGATATTGGAGACCCAGAAAGGTGGAACCATTTACACCTGTAATAAAGGGATCAAAGCTGCCCAATCGAGCGGTCGTTTGGTGTTACCCGTCCCAGATCTGACAGTAGCGTATCTACTGTAGATGGATTTCCAGATGTTCTATTTTAGTACAAGAGCTATATTTTCGTCTTTAGGTTATTTAAATTGTGGGACTTATGGAGATTTAAAATGTTTTTCTTTCTTAGACTGGATGCCTAGGCAACGTTTATGAATTACTTGTGTTGTTTACCCTTCTATGATACTGTGTATCAGTTGTTTATTTGGATCAGACTGGGATTTTGTTTTAAAGTTTTTATACGGTCAGATGGTTAACTCATTCCATTGGAGAGATTACTTATTCCATTGGGGACACCCATCCTCGTGGTTGAAATTCTAGACTCGCAGTTTGTGGAAAGTATAGTTGTCTGTAGCACACTAAATTGTAAAGATGGCTTGATCGCTCGACTCTCATTCAGCCTCCATATTTTGCACATAGGCGTTCCATGGTACTGATAGCTCCTGATCTGTATCCACTCCCAAATAGTGCGTGGTGGTTCAATTGATGATAGCTGTCGCAATGTTAGAGTCGGTATAATCCATGCGATAGCTATGTTGGAGGGAAATCATACAGCTGGTAAAGATCGACACGATCGTCATACTCTTTGATAGGTTCAGCTTTGGGGATATATTTGTGGTAATTACTGAAGAACTTTGGCCCAAAGCCACCAAACATCTTCATAATCCCGAACTCATACTCGTTATGTGCATAGCAAGACTAAACGTTTAGCTACCACACAGATATGACTCATAACTGGGGGTAAAACTGACAGAAGGGTCAAAGACCACATCCTCTGGGTTACTATCTTCTCCATTCTCTCCAAAACATCCCTTTGACGTATTTCCACTCCATAGATCGCCGTGGACAAGGGCTGGTTTAATGTCTTTAAGTACTCCTAATAGTCTTGGCACCACAACATCCGCAGTCTTTTCCACCCACTGTCTCAAAGCCTTATCGGGTCCGTTTTTCGCCTCGCTCTCAGCGAGTATATGCATCAGTCTTCGCTTTCTGAAAAACTCAGCCCAGTTGTCTTCCCATGTATTATCCTGAATCGTAGAACCACAGCACGTCGACACAGGAAACCCGAACTTGTTATTGTATGTTTCTGGCTGTGGTGCGAGGTGGAGTTTTGCCATTTTATGCGCTAAGGGTTCACCGGATGATTGTGAGTTTCTAGAAAGATTGATAAAATCGGTTACGAGATAGTAGCCGGGTCTAGATTCGAATGCTCCATGTGAGAAGGGATGGGGACATAGTGATGGTACTGCATTATGAATTGCATTTAAAGACTCGAATTCACCTGTTTTGTACTCCCTTTAGCTTTAGAACCCCAAGAAGGAGTGGAAGGGATTCACCTCGAAACATTGTCCCTGCATCCTTACCATCTCCAGTCTTCATAAAGAAACATTTCGTCTTCCCTTCTGCAAGCACCGTCGAGATCTTGTACGTGGATGAGAAGCCGCTACCACCAAAGGGTGTAACGGTAGTGGCATCGGGTTGGAGAGAAAGGACACTTAGGATTTTGGGATCTAACCTTGCCATTTTGGAGGCTATCAGCGATTGTGCTATGGCTGTCGTGGGGAGCTATGGTGGGGTATTATTATGTATGATGTCACACAACTTACAGGGTATTCGTAAAGGGCAACATCAAAGTAAACCGCCACGTTTTACACATATGTATTAAAGTGGCAATGTAAAACGTCAGTGAACAGGCTTTGGTACATACATGTACCTCAATTGATTGATACTTCATACATGCAACAAGAAGGCTATGGCAAAGGGTTTGCTACCTTCAATCCTATGCTAATATTACAGTATCGGAACAATTGATAAGCTTCCAATTGCTGAATATTGTAGTTGCTATCATTAAGTACATGTAGCTCTGAAACACCTTTTTTAGAGTTCCCTTCCGTCTTCATGCCATAAATCTGCCTTGCATTAGGACAGTAGATAATTTACTTTGTATACATGTAATCAATAGCTGCAAACTTTCACCGATATGTGAGTTACCACCGCGGCCCGAAATGTTTAACAAGCGCTAAAATATATCCCAACAGCCATAATAACAGCTATCTAGTAAGCACCTAAACCAAATACATGTATCTATCACTTATGGCACGATAAGGCCTAGGGGAGGGTGTGTCAGCCTCCCACCTTCTGCAAATAATAGTGGTAATAATAGTGATGACTAATTACACATATTTATACTAGAGATAAGATCTTCGGCTCAATGATAAGATTAAACGAGTCCGGAGATATTAATGTGACAGAAACGAAACTGTGGAGAAGGGAAAGGGCTATGCTTCCAGAGGAAACTCCGTTTTATGATATCTAACATGCCCTGATCTGACAACTAGCGCGTACTTAGACCCCTGCTGTCGATTTCCCAGCAGCCAAACAAACTACACCTTAAAACACCCTAAGAATAAACGTCAACAGAAGATCAACGCTGTTGCCCTGGTTCCTGCCTTCGGTTCTTCCCGTCCTGCGACTCACTCGGCTCTTGCCCTTTCCCCGCCTTATTTAACCGTCCACCTCCGCAATTTTGATCATTCACTAGTCCGTCGGATAGGCGCCCGAGGCAATCAAACAGGTGCATGCTAGATCTGATACAGTCGCGGATAAACTCCTTCTATAGGTCACCTGGCCTATGGCAACTGCGGGGTGTGAATGTGCATGAGTGATGGCTCATGATCCTTCTTAACTGATTACATTCGCACGCTGTGAAGACGCGCATGGAGCACATTTTACGTACTGGTCCGTTTTGCAAGATAACGAGGTTCTTCACGATACGAACGTCATAAACTCCGTAGGATTGGATGCCTAGAAAAAGAAAGGCCATGCATGTCTATGTTCCACAAAACAAAAAAAAAAAACGAAAAAGAAAAAAGAAAAGAAAAAAACCAACAAGGCACCAGAAAAGCTTCGGCCTCGGAAAATTCTGTGTAGAGTTGAGGAACCAGGTACATGTATGTACTCTACTACACTGAAACAACTTCAGGAATTTACATGTATTTTTGGTCATAGATCGTTACTCCCACTTATGTATCTCCCGTCTCCCCATTTTAAGTCACAGTTGCCCCCCTCCCGTAAACAGAAGTCCAGCCTGCCCAATATTAGCTCTTTGGGCAAGAAAAAAGAGAAAAGGTTGAAAAATTGGCATAAAAACAAGAAACATTGTAGACTAAAAGACTACTATTGGACAAAATAGGGCGGCTGTAGGAGGGGTAGCTCTTGCTACTCCATCTGAACCACAGTCAACTTCCCGCAGCTGCAGCCGGTTCAGATCCTGAAGATCCCGGAACGCTACCTAGGGCCTCCTCTGCGCCCTCAATTACATATTTCGTTTGTAATCTGCCAATCAGACTCCTATAGTACTCTTCCAAAACTTCACCCTTTGGTACAATCCTCCAACCAACCCTAACCAGAAATTCCAGTTCCAGCAAGTTTAGCTCCATCAAACTAACACCACCGACTTTAGCATAGAACCCATTCGTGAGAAAAGAGTCGCAAAGACCCTTAGATGCAACGGTTGCGGCCGTGATCAGGAAACGGTGCACAGTCAGCGAAGAGACAACGAAAGGCGAGTAATGGGTGGATAATATGTCTATATAATAGACCATTGACAAGAGTATTGATGGTTGTAAGGATGCGTGTAGTGCTAATCTCGATAGATAATCTGGGATTGATATTGTAGGCGGCGCTCTATAATTGTACGCATGGCCAAGTCAGCGCTGAAAAATCGATAAGTAAGCGAGTGTTTGTAAAAATGGGTTAGTACCGCGAATGGAAACGAGTCAGGCCGGCCCCTGATAATGGTATCTTGTCATTCAAGCCAACTAGCTCAAGTAACATGTCACTGATTAGGTATACCAAATCGTTTGTGGGACAGTGCTGATAGAGCTGGGGAAGGGATTTGATTGAAGGGTCCATGTGTCTGGCTCGCTTTGGAGGCGACAGGGCTCCTCCAGTAGCATCGCGGGGAGGAACAGTAGGGGTAGTTGGAGCGATTGGGGGAGTTGAACATTTACTCGGTGGTGTGGAGGTAGATAGATTAGAGGCCCGGGAAACTACTATGGGTGAAGAAGGTTTTGAAGATGTTATCTTGGGAGAGTGGGGGCGGGATGATCGTCTGGAGTGTTTCATCAGAGGGGATGCTCTCGGAGTTTCAGATAGAGGTCGGCCACCACCATTGGGTGTGGATGGGGCGGACATGTGTGATGGGCCGCCGCTCGAGGCAGAAGAGCGGGCGAGGAGAGAAGGCGATTGGGTGTACTGCGGATATGAGGTTGACTTGAAATCATCCGGGGATAGAGCCTTGACTGAAGAGGAAGCAGACCGGGGTATAATTTCAGATGACGTAGTAGTTGATGAGGATGAGGAGGACGTGCTAATGCAAGGCAGAGTTGGGTTCATAGCGGGCAGTAACTGGTTATTGCTATGGTAAGGGTTTCAGTCGCGGCGGCGGCGGCGGCGGCGGCGGCAGCGGTTGGATGGAGGGGGGGGGGGTTAAAGGAAAAGTTTGCGGGGGAAATTTTGATTGAGGGCGGTGATCACCACGGAAAGGGTTGTAGTAAGACAAGAGGATAGAATAGGTTCCTTTTTTTTAAAAAGCAAATATAACAAGCTGAAAGCTTGAAAATCCTCCCCGAATCGCTGTAGTAGCGAATAGAAGTAGTCGATGGGGGTCTTTCTTGAGTAGACGATCAACCTCGACCAATGATCATGGAGGTCTAATCAGGCGAAGAAGTAATAATGTATGTAGGTTACCGATACCGATACTAGATTTCTAGGCTACGTGCCTGTTCGAGCCACGAAAATGGAGAATGAGAGGACGATCGGGAGCAGTATCCAGAACAGCAGAAAGAGGCTCTGGCGGAATGGTAGCGTTTATAAGCGCACAGCGTAAAAAAAAACAAATAATAAAGAGACCCTATAGTAAAACAAATTCCTAGACAACAGTAGCAAGTGGCAGCAAGTAGCAGCAGATGTAGTATGCACGTATAAGAATGATTGATCGAGGGAATTGTTGGCACGTCGACACGAGTGAGAGGGAGAAACCAGCTGTTGGTAGACACAAAGTAGAGCAGGCGTATGTACAGAGGGAAACAGGCACCTTATGTACGTACTTTATTGCTGCGGACGTCAGTCCGGGGGTCCAACCAGAACCAGGGGAAGGGTAGAGAGTGGGAAAAAAAGGAACCGCGGAGAGGAAAAAGAAAATAACCAAAAAAAAAAAAAGTTCTTTCACGAACCCGGCGGAAGAGTACAACACCACGAGTCCACGACAACCCTCAAAAGACGAATCCAAGCCATGTAAGTAACACTTGAATCCCATCCTAGCGGTCAGTGGGACAAGCGGCTCAGCACATTCTCTTGGGTTGGGCAGATATTTCTAGGGCACTGCACAACTTCCGAGTGATAGGACACCACGAGTATATCCTCTCACAACGATTGGACCCTCCTATGATAGTTTCTTGGAGTGTGGGCGGCGAGCCAAAGATCCCCTTTATCGACTAGTCCACCTTTGTGTGTCCAAGTCTGCCTCGCATGCTACTGCTGCTGCTGCTGCTGCTGTTGTTGTTGAGATTCGGACGAAACCTCCGAGTGTTACTACTAACTACTACCTACTACTGACTGACTGAGCACTACTATGGCTGATCTAGAAAGTGAGGGGTGGTGGTGTTGCTAGGCTGAGAGAAAGAGGGGTACACAGATTGCGCACGGGCTGCGAAAATTCGGTACCTGGAGAGCGGAGACGGGCAGGGCATAGGCGGCGGCCGCCTTTGCGTTACCGTTGGATATTGTATTGCTCTGAACTGTTGTGTGAGTGCGTGCTCAGCACATTAAGGTAGGAAGGTTACATAACAATTTCGACCGAAAGCTTGCTTTCACCTCTCTCCACATCGCCGAAAATTCTTAATTTCCGATCCCTTCCAAAACGAGAGAGACAGAGGTAAAGTAATAACTTCTTACAGAACCAGCCAACCCCTCCCCCCACATACATCTACATAAATCGATTCATCAATTATTTTAACCCTTCCAACAATCTCTCGCCACGGATCTCCCTCCAATAATTTTCTTTTCTCATTTATTTTAAAGTCTTGTTGATCGCACCACCCGACACCTCGCACGACAGCTACATACGACAACGACTACCTCTGCTGCTTCGCTCCATAACTCACCGCCGTAACCCCCCCCCCCCCTCCCTCACAAGACCCCGCAGAACAGCCATCAACCATCCACATCATCATCATCATGACTCACTCGGAAGAGGAATCTACGGCTCTCGCCCTCCTCTCGCAGCTCTCGAATCTGTCGCCCTCGCAGCCTCACTCTATAGTAACTACTCTGAAACGACTCAAGCATGAGCTCATCGGACACGAACAGAAGAAGGAACTATTTGTGCGTTTGGGAATAGTTCCCCCACTTGTGAAAATTCTGGAAGGTGGGAATAGAACAGCGGATGAAGCTTGGAGTGATGCGAGAGTTGAAGCTGGGATTGCTATAGGAAGTTTGGCTTATGGTAGGAATCCCTTTTCAATATCAGGCCTTCAATCTCACTGGATTATATCTTTCGTTGCCACGTGAATTGCTCCGTGTCCTTCTTTTTTGCGTCGTTCGCCGCTGAGCTTTATGAACAACTTACAGGCGGTGAAGCACACATTTCCCATTTGCTTTTCTCGCAGGCTCTGCCTCCTCTGATAGCCTCGCTCAATCCGTCGTCCAACCCGTCCAAACTTGTTCATTGTGCCCTTCGAACCTTGAACACTATACTCGACACAGCGACCTCATCGTCAGAATGTGCACCCCATGCAATTTCCACAGAGTTATACACCCCCGAGGTGTTGAGGAACATTTGCAGAATCATCTCACAGACTTCCCCATCTTCCGCCGTGCAACAGCAAATTTGCCTTGCCGCGTCGCTAATTGCAAAGTCGTGTGGCCGTTACGACCCTGCCAGAGTCATTGATGGTGGAAACAATTCATCTCCGGAAGGATCCCATGAAAGATTACTTGTTGAAACTGGAGTGCTTGATGCTTTGAGCGCAAGGTTAGGGTCTTTTGTCGTTTCATGGAAGGCTACTCAAAAAACACCCAGAGGTCGCGGGGAGTCTGACATGCCACCCCCGGCTCCCCCAGGTGCAAAGCTAGCTCCAATACTTGATGCTATATCAGTCATAATAAAAGACTCAAAGCTTCGTTCGCTGGAGTTTCTGTTTTCGCCGGCCTTTACAGCAATTTTTCCGCCGTCTACTCTAACCTCCAATGCAGGTGAAGCTAAATCCTCTTCAAATAAGTACAGTGGCTCTTTGCCCGGGTCAACAACATCAATAAATCTCCCACAGCAAAAGAATTCATCAAACTCAATAATTCAGCCACCACAAGTACTCATCACGCCTTCCGCATTTCCTCCACTTACCCCATCTTCAGCCCACTTCCCACCGCTTTCATCTGCCAGCCAAGGATCGGCGGATTATTCATCGCTCCATCACTACAGTACACATCACTATCATCACCATATCAATCATTCTACCGGGGCGGCAGATGCTCAATCCATGCTTCTTGGGTCCGGGGGTGGGGCCGACGATTCAGAGTCTTCAACCGGGGGTGATACTCCCCTCCGTCAGCGTGCAGAAACCGCTGACGCAGAAGATCCAATCCTCCGAGCCTCTAATATTGAATCTGTTTCTGGCGACTCGGAAGCGGATATAGAAATTGAGGAGTCGCCATTGATTCTTTGGCTTATTTGTCAGGTTCGTTCAGGGGATTCTTTTACAAGGTTGATGGCCACTGCTGTCTTAACAAACCTTTTCAAAGTGTCTCTTGTTGGGAAAAAGATGACGCGGATATTGCTGTTATTGGTGCTGCCAGTTTTGGTGAGGCTTTTGAACGAAGAAGATATGCTTGCAAAGGTGGGTGTCGGTGTTGGTGGTGTGGATGCCGAAACTCGGCAAAAGTGGGTCATACAGGAAAGGGCGCCATATATTCTTTCAAGGCTGGTCATGGATAGCCAGGAGATGCAAAAGGCTGCCGTCGATGCTTTAGCTATTAAGAAACTAGCCCTTATGCTACGAAAAGCGACTGAGCCCGCATCCTCCACAATGAATGGAGTTACAAACGGAGACTCTACCGAATACGAAGAGGCAGAAAAACACAAACTGAATAGACCAGAGGTCGCACATCGCATGAAGGTTAAGGAGGGTACAATGAGGTGCCTAGCAAGTCTGGCACTTTTTAAGGACGAATACCGCAAAGCAATCATCGAGGCAGCGGTGATCCCTATGGTGGTCTCTTCCATGAAGCCCTTGAAACCTATTCCCGGTGCTCCTGCATCTCAAGAAAACAGTACAGCGGAGGGCAACCCACCTACTGTACTTATCGCTGCTTGTGGTGTTGTACGGTCTCTCTCTCGGTCGGTATCAATCCTCCGGACTTCGTTAATAGATGCTGGAGTCGCGATGCCCTTATTTACCCTTTTGCGTCATGAGGATATCGAAGTCCGCATCGCGTCTACTGCTGCTGTTTGCAACCTTTTGCTGGACTTCTCACCAATGCGGCAACCAATAGTTGATGCCGGGGTCCTGGATATACTTTGCACACACGCTAAAAGTGACAACGCACCGTTGAGGTTAAACGCGCTTTGGGCTTTGAAACATTTGATTCTTGATGCTGAAAGTGGGGTAAAAAGGAAGTGTTTTGACGGACTGGGAATTGACTGGTTTATCAAGGTTATCAGTGCCGATGTTGTGGATGACCAGTTGGGCGAGGATGAAGATATGGCAGAGATCGAGGAGGGTGAAGCCGATACAGGTGCAATGGAAGATAGCATCGGTGAATTGAGAAAAACAGACCATAGAAGGTCGGACGAAGAGTTTTACGACGCCCCGGAGGAAAGCGCGAGGTCTAAAGCTCGAAAACTCCCACCAAAAGCTGCCTTACTTATGGCACAATTAGAACGGAGGGAGCCAGAAGAACTCACTCTAAGGAGAAAGCAGATCATTGCAATGCAGGAACAAGGCTTGGATTTCATCCGAAATTTCATCTGCAACAAGGACCGCACTCAGATGATTGACCTGTTGCTCGAGCGTATGGGCAAAGATCGTCTTCTTGAGATGCTGGAGGATAAGCTTAGACCACGGAATGTAAAACTTCGGAACGGGGGCGGGTCTGTCCTTGTTCTGCCACCAGGCGAAGTTGTAAACTCTATTGTATACATCCTTGTTCATATTGCCGCTGGGGCGTCGAGTCACCGGCAAATCCTAGTTGAAAGGACGGAGCTATTGAAACTTCTCGCTAGCCTGTGGAACCACCGTCTTCCTGATGTCAGGACCGGTCTTGCTTGGGTTGTTATCAACCTGACGTGGGTCGATAAGGTAGATAGCCCCGAGGAGGAGGAGGTTAGAGGCCGTATTAAAGAATTGTTGAGGCTTGGGTTTGACAAGAGCTTGGAAGGAATGTTGAAGGACTCGGAACTGGATGTTAGGGAGAGGGTTAAAACGGCGAGGTATCAGATGAGGGAGCCGGGGCAGGCCGAATAAATGGTTCCGTGCCATATTCTTGTCAGGAATAGCACAGGGGGGCCTTATTTACTTTTTTATTTTTTATTTTGTATGATATGTGGTTGATAACAAGGGGTTACGTGTTTGGGGAGTCCATTTATTTTTGAACTTTTCCTGGCTGCGTGGGGTTCATGGGGTTTGTGTCCTTTTTTTTTATCTCTACTTATTAAGCCAGAGCTTAGTCGTCTTTAGTCTTTTCTTCGTCATGAGATATGAATCTGGTATCTTGTTTCTGTTACCGTATTTCTGTTTCTCTCTCTTGGGTTATGACGAGTTGCTTGCCAAAAAATGGACCGTTTTACTCCTATCTGTGGCCCCGCGCTATATCTTGGTTTCGGACGATCTGGTTCGCCGCGATGTTTGTTGGTTAGGGAATATGGGATGGGGCGGTGGTATAGTCTAAAAGTGTTTATTCAATTCCTTCCTGTGCCCACAAACTCACATATCCTGCTATCGAACGTACTTTAATTTATAACGAAGTGAATACCAGGTTATATAGTGGTCGTCTTAAGCATACCCAGATGAAAAATCCACTTCATGATATATAGTACTCCCAAGGAGCGGCAATGGCACTTGATTGATATGAGAATCCCCAGAGAATACGTTTGCTTATAGGCCGGGAACCCATTCCGTGAGTGAACCCCCCCGTAATGGCACGGCCCCCTGGAC
Source organism: Morchella sp. 2018-W26 (assembly GCA_024713715.1). Classification (NCBI taxonomy): domain Eukaryota; kingdom Fungi; phylum Ascomycota; class Pezizomycetes; order Pezizales; family Morchellaceae; genus Morchella; species Morchella sp. 2018-W26. Next base: position 1,223,820 of record JAMGYX010000004.1, on the reverse strand, counting down.
TGCCCCAGCCCACTTAGGGTGGGGGGGATCTGAATAACAAACTGAATGCCCAGGATAAAGAATCGGTAGAACTATCATTGACGGTGGGGGAACCTCATGTATCGACTGGGTTAGGGGTTGTGTCGGTGAGATGGCTGTGGGGCTAATATTCGGGGGCCTGCTGCTGACTTACATAATGGATTAGCGGTACGTCATGACTAGCGCAGGTACATGTAGACATAACGTTTGAGGCAGGTGGGGGAGTGTACTCAGGCGGCCGGGGCGGTGGGCCCGCTAGCCTGCGCAGAAAAAAACACGGTCGGACGAAGAATTGAGTCTTCTCAGCCTAGCCTGCCCCCGCCCTTCCTCACATAATAAACATCTACCTATCTCCTCCCCCTTTTTTTAACGGTGGGGAAATACCAGGTGATGGGCTGTGATTCAATATATTCCAGCGTGGTATTTGTTTACATTTACATCTATACATAGTTCTATCTTGAACTCGACTGGCCGGGGAACTCAGATGCGGGCGTGTCACCGCTCTTGCTACATGCTATTACATCCATAGCTCCCCTGATGCCTGACAGATGCCCGCACTTACGCCACGTAGGGGTGGGCATGTTTTAAACTGCGCCCTGGACAGGGGTGTGTTCCCGCCCTCATGCGACCTCTTTCCTAATTCGGAAAAGCCTAACAACAATCGACAATTCACACCCAGGAGCTCTATGATATAGCAATAAATTGTTTGTATATATTTGTTTGGGAGCAATTGATGAGTACATGGTTTCGTGGTGTAGTTGGTTATCACACAAGTCTAACACACTTGTGGTCCCCGGTTCGAACCCGGGCGAAATCATGTCATGCCTTCTTTTGCTTTTTCCCCCTCAGGCCGATGCTGTGCGGGGTACCGGTGAAAAAAAAGAAGAAAAAAAATTGGGGTTGCACAGGGTGGATGATCCCTTTTTCGTCTCGATATCGATGGAGGCCGGTCGCAGGAATGATCGGCTCTCCGATGTGACGAGCGGTCGAACAATTGCTCAATACGGTTTCGGGGTGAGGTATCGGGTTGATTACATGTATTTCACGTTTCCACCAGGAGCGTTATCTAGCGATCTACCATATGCTAATTGCTGATTGCTGGTTGCTGATTGCGGTTGTGCAGGGAAAATAGCGGCAGTAAAATAGCGGCAGTAAAATTTTTCACTTGGTTTTTTTTCTTTCTTTTTTTGGCATGCAGTGGGATATTCATTTCATTTTCGGGTCCCTTTTTTATACCTGATATCACGAGGCGCGTTACACAGCTTAATTGAGTCCGTCCTGCAAGTCTGGCAGTTACGGCGAGAGGATGTCATTGTATTAAAAGATTTTTTTCGTTGGTGAGTTTGGGGTTTGGAGTACGAAAAGATGCGGGTACTGCCATCCATTGATTCCATAGTGGGTATCTATCTAGAAAGGGGGGGGGGGGGGGTTCCTGTTCTGAATCTTTGAGTTAGCGGGATTGAACTCAACGGTGTGTGGTTTGGTTAAAGAGGAAGAAGGAAGGGTTAAAGATCAGACAAAGTTAATAAGGTAGCGGTTGTTTTTCATCATTGTCGAAGACCACCAGAAAGGTGACAACGAACTAAAGCCAAATGCCAGAAGTCATCATTTCGAGGGAGAGGGAGAGGGAGAGGGAGGAATTGAATTGTGCTGTGTGCGTGTGTGTGCAGTGGGAGAGAGAGAAAAAAAAAAGTAGCAATGGAGGAGAGATTGTAAATACCTTGTTAGGACGTTAGTTTAGGGGATGTCTAGCGGTGCGATTAATGGTGATGATGGTGGTGGTGATAGCGGTGAGAATGGTTCCTGCATGTTGTACTAGCAGTAGTCAATTGAAGGTTTGTGGTGTTGTTGGTGGGGGTTGGATGAAAAAAAAAGGTTGAGAGAGAGAGGACGTTTTAAGAAGCGACCAGCCAAGCCACCGACTTATGTATGTGTAGCCCTGAACCCTTGATTGGGGCGGTAGCGAGACCTGATGATGATGTAGCCGAGCAGACTCGTAGCGGCGCCAAAGTGAGAGAGAGAGCACACGACCGATTGACTGATTGATTTTTACTTACATGTATGTAATTAAAGGAAATAATTAAAAAAAAAAAAACACCCCCCCCCAAATCTCGATTGATTCTTTTTTTCTCTCTCTCTTTTTCAAATTAGATTTGCTTGATTGATCTCTTTTTAGCCAAGGACGGGACAGCCGGGCTCTTCCTACAAAGACGACGACTGAGTTTAGCACTTTCTTCCGACGAAAGTGACGCTGGTTGTACATGGGATTGGTTAATTGTCTCTCACAAGCAGCCGAACGTTCGGGCACTCCAGATCGAGGGTGCTCTAACCACATACACATATCATATCCCGCTACTACCACAACTCCTCCTCCTCCACCACCACCACCACACACACACACACCCCCCCCAAATCCATCCATCGAGCGGTAAAAAAAAAACCTTCGAGTGACCACCACCACCACTGCTATACTTATCTCTTTCCTCCTCCCTCCTCCCTTCTCTTCCTCTTCCTCTTCCTCTTTTCTTCTCCCTTCTCCCTTCTCCCTTCTCCCTCCTCCCTCCTTCTCCTCCTCCTTCTCCCCATTCCCTTCCTCTCCAAGGGTCAATTCTTCTTCTTAATAATAATTAATAGGAAAAGGAAGGATCGATTGGATATATAATATATATATATACACACACCAACCCTAATACCACAACAACCATCACAACCACCCATCATGCGTTTCGGCAAGACCCTCCAATCCTCAATTTACGCGCCATGGCGTGACCACTACATCGACTACGCAAAGCTCAAACGTCTCCTGCACGAGGGCGATGACAGCGACTCGGAACGCGGCCCCACCTCCCGTACCGACGAGAGCTACGAGTCCCGTACCTGGACCGAGAACGATGAGTCGGCCTTCGTCGAGGAGCTCATCAACGTGCAGCTCGAAAAGGTCAACAACTTCCAGCGCATGATGAGCGACCAGCTCAAGGAGCGCACAGCAAAGCTCGAGGCCCGCATGGAGAGGCTCACGGCTGAGGGCAAGAAGGAGGAGATTAGCGAGGAGGAGAAGCAGAAGTTGCTTAAGCAGTCGCTGGAAGAGCTCGACGCTATCATGAGCGATATAGACGAGCTCAAGGTGTTCTCCAGAGTCAATTTCACGGGGTTCCTAAAGGCAGCGAAGAAGCACGATCGTCGCCCGAGAGGCGCGCCGCAGCAGCAGCAGAAGGGTAAGGGGAAAGGGAAGGCGGGCTCTGGGGTGGGGGAGTACAAGATTCGCCCACTGTTGCAGGTTAGGCTGAGTGCGTTGGAGTTTAATAAGGAGGATTACAGCCCGCTGTTGTTCAGGTGAGTGAGAAATGATATCTCCACGTGATTTTTTTTTGTGGTTCACTGCTGTTTCATGGTTCTCGATATTTACGTTATCCACAGACTTTCCTCTATGGACACTTTCATCCGCGATAATCTTCACCAGGGTGGACCCGGACAGACCCGTGCGTCCTCAGTTGCATCTGGCCCACAAGGCGCTGGACACCGTAAATACACCTCACATAAGTTTTGGGTGCACCCCAGCAATGTCGCTGAGGTCAAGACATTCATCCAACGCCGTCTTCCCATCCTTATCTACAACCCGCAGCCCTCAAAAGAGATTGAGGCAAATCGCCGTGATCCAACGATCAATTCACTGTACTTTGATGACCCAAAGTTCTCGCTCTACACCGATAAAATCTCCAAGAAACCCGGAGCAGCCTCACTACGTCTCCGCTGGTATGGCCAGCTCTCGCAGAAGCCAGATATCAACATCGAGCGAAAAACTCTCAAGGGCGGTGCAGCGGAGAACGACTCTGAAGGCGCAGTTGAGGAGCGTATCCTCATTAAGGAGAAGTATGTTAAGGACTTCATTAACGGTACCTACTCTATGGAGAAGAACGTCCAGAAGATGAAGGACCGAGGCAGCAAGAGTGAGGACGTCAGTCGCTACGAAGCCCTCGTCGAGTCCCTCCAGGGTTTCATCAAGGAGAAGAACCTCGAGCCCGTCATGCGCGCCGTCTATACCCGCACAGCCTTCCAGATTCCCGGCGACGACCGTATTAGAGTGTCACTCGACACCGACCTCGCGCTTATCCGCGAGGACTCGCTGGACTTGGAACGTCCCTGCAGGGACCCCGAGGACTGGCACAGAAAGGACATTGACGACGCGCAGATGGAGTACCCGTTCAACAGCCTGCGCAAGGGCGAGATCTCTCGCTTCCCATACGCGCTCCTCGAGATCAAGGTCCAAGAGTCGGCGCTCCGCGGGCGCAGCAAGGAGTGGGTCCAGGACTTCATGAACTCGCATCTGCTCAAGGGCGCGCCGCGCTTCAGCAAGTTCGCGCACGGTGTCGCGGTCCTCTTTGAAGACCAAGTCAACAGCTTTCCCTTCTGGCTCAGCGAGCTGGACAAGGACATTCGCCAGGACCCCAAGCAGGCCTGGGAGGCCGAACAGGAGAAGGCCAAGAAACAAGCCGAGGACGAGACTATCGTCGGCAGCTTCATCCCCGGCGCTCGCGATTTTGGGGGTCGCGCCGGCGCACCAAGGGGCGCGGCAGGCGGATACAGCCAGACGCCGCCCGGTCCCGACCGCCGCTTCCCAATGGTCATGCAGGAGAGTGGCGCCAAGAAGCAGCCCTCGGAGGATGTCGCCGAGGTCAGCAGCGAGCATACGGAGGAAGAGGACGCGGCCACAGACGACGAGGATAAGCCCACGAATGTCGTGACCATCGCGGGCCTGCGCTCCCTCTTCCCTACCTTCTCAACATCGCGCTATGGTCAGGCCCACCGCGGCCCCGTAAAGCTACCACCGGGCGTCCAGAAACCAGGAACGCTGATCATGCACTCGGGGCCTGTGCAGGTCGAGGCAAAGGTGTGGCTGGCGAACCAGCGCACGTTCCTGAAGTGGCAGCATGTCTCGATCCTGCTGGCCAGTTTGAGCATTGGGCTGTACAACGCTGCGGGGCCGCATAACTTTATTGCTAGGTGGCTGGCGCTGGTGTACACGTGTATTGCGATCTTTGCGGCAGGATGGGGCTACGGCATGTACATGTGGCGCTCGAAGCTGATCAAGGAGCGGTCAGGTAGGGACTTTGATAATGTGCTGGGGCCGGTGGTGGTATGTGTTGCGTTGGCTGTTGCGTTGGTGGTCAACTTTGCGTTCCAGGTAGGGTTTTGTTCTAGTTTTTTTTTTTTTTTTTTTTTTTTGTAGTAGAGAGAAAGGCTAACGGGTTTATGTGTAGTATCGCGCTGCAATGGAGAAGCACCACCGCCATCATCGCAACGGAACAGAGCTCCTGGAGCTCACCTCCGAGACGGCCAAGTATCTGTCTGGGCTCGAGCTCTAAGTGCTCCACCAGATGTAATGAAACGAGAGAAACGAGACGTAATTTGTATGAGCTCTAGTACATTTATCTGTAAGGTTTGGGGGGTCGGTTGGTTGGTTGGGTTAGGTTGGTTGTTTAGGAGACATACGAAGGAAAGGGCCTGTCATGAAAGCATTAATTTGTGCGTTTTGTTTTGTTGTGTGTGGGAATATAACAATTGTTGGATTCGATTGGGGTTTTTTTTTTACGTTACGATGGGAGATGTCTGTTTCTGTTTGTGTGTGTCTGTCGATGAGTAGCATTTATTCTATTCCACTTTCTTGGCTTTTTTTTTTGTGCGCGCGCGTGTGTGTGTTTGTGTGCGTGTTGTGCATATGATGTATGAGGTGTGTATTTTATCTAGCTACATGTCCGTTTGTCTATCTGTTTGGTAGTCGCCATTGTTCTTTTTGCGCTCGAGTTGTGGTGGTTGAGGTCGTGGTTGGGAGGGACCGTCTTACGTAAAGCACATTTTGACATCATGATCATGAGCCATCACTCGGTCCACCCAACGGCCCCCAACCCTGAGCCAATGATCGGGCTGCAAAACCGTTGTCACAACCCCAATATCTACCTGTGTTAAGAACCCCCTCCCCCGCCCACCAAGCAGCTGGGGCTGGACCAATGGAGCGATGCACTGCTGCCCTGCCCCGCCTGCATGATGTGTGTAACATTGCTTGCCTGAACTTTCTCCTTCTGGGCCGGTGCTTGCCTAATAACAGCTATTTCGAGGGAGAGGAGAAGGGCGTCGAAGTGGGTGTTTTTTTATTGTGAAGAGGAGAGAAGAGTCCTAGGAACACTGTCTGCACCTCACTGATCTGGACCCGCTCTACGTATTAAGTATTTACGCCGGCCTGCCTATATACGTACGTACCTGCCCAGTGGATATAAACCACCATGCCACCACATCCCACCCATCTTCTCTCCGGCGTCCAGAGCCCAGAGACCAAAGCCAAACACTCTCCTCCCTCCTCTCCCTCCCTTCCTTCCTACAACCCCGCCCTGCCTGCCCTGCCCTGATCCTACAAGCCAAACCAAACTAAACCTATATATATATACTATAAAAACTAAGAAACTAAGAAACTAAGAATTAAAAAAAAGACACAAAACTAGCTACAATACACTACACCGCAGAAATGGCAAACAGCCGCTTCGTCTCCGGCATCGGCCCCACCCCCTTCGTCGCCGACACCCCGCGCACCCTCCTCTTGGGCACGGCCTCGGACACCCCACACACGACCATCCCCCTCCCCACCGCCACGGACCCCGCCGTCGCCGCAATCACGAAGGAGTCGCTGCACCCGTCCGCGTTCGACACCGTCGCGTCCTACAACTGGGTCTACGGCCCCGGCAAGCGCCTGAAGATCATTGTCCCCGGTAGGGTCCTCCTCCCCCTCTTTTTTTTTTTTTTTTTTTTTTTGGTTGTTATTGGCGCTGACGAGGGACGCAACAGGGTACCCGTCGTGCTGGAACCCGCCAAAGATGCCGGTAAAGCTCCCGCAGGACGTGGGGTTCCGCATGATCCACCAGAACGAGTACTTCTCGCCGGGCACGCCGCTGCGGCCCCTGCTCAGGGCCGTGTTCACGAATAGGCCCGGGTACGAGATCCGCGGCGTGGACTACGTGACGGACCGCAACAGCCTGCTGAAGCTGTTCAAGTTTGTGAGGGGGGAGGTGCGCGCGGAGAAGCAGGAGGCGGTGGGAGGGAGGGGTGAGGGCCGAGGCGGGGGGTATCGAGGCGGCGGCGTCGGCGGCGGCGAGGGTCGAGGCGCATATAGAGGCGGTGCTGCGGGGGGCCGCGGTGGGTATGTCGTCTGCGGTGGGAGAGGCGGGTATCGTGGATCTCTAGATGGTCGCGGCGGTAACAACACCGTTGATGTCCGCGGCGGCCATAGTGGTCGTGGCGGCCGCACCAGTATCGGCATCGGTGGTCCCCCTCACAACCCCCGCGCACCCCCAACACCCCCCGCTAGCCCCGGATCCCCTACGACCCCCCCTTCCTGGCGGGACCGGCACGCGCCCTCCCGCGGCGGCGGCGGCCTCTATAACGGCGGGCGGGGGCGCGGCGGCGGGCTAGGCTACAGCAGCGCCCGCACCATGAGCAACATGGACCCGCCTGCCGACGTGCGCATCGATGTTGACATTGTTGGCGGGGGTCCGGGCGGGCCGCGCGCGTCGATGCTGCTCTCGCGGTGGGAGACGCAGAGCAGCGAGGTGCTGCCAGAGGGTAAGTTTATGGGCTGGGGCTACCAGTTCTTGAATGGGTTTACGAGGTTCGGGGATGCGGGCGAGGAGGCGGTCATGGATGAGGGGGAGCTGCAGAGCCACCATAGGGTCGTCGAGTATGAGATGGGCGGGTGCCGCTTCCTGGTCCGGTTCCATGGGGATGCGGTTACGGAGGGGCTGGCGGAGTTTCGGCTGTGGGCGGAGAGGGAGCGGGCGGAGAGGGCGAGGAAGGAGAGGAGGGAGAGGAGGGAGAGGGAGAAGGAGGAGAGGGAGAGGAGGGAGAGGGCGGGTGAGGAGAGGAAGAAGGAGGAGAAGGAGAGAGGGGGTAAGGGGAAGAGGAGTTCGCCGGCGAAGAAGGCGGATGATTGGTTGGAGAAGGAGTTTGTGGAAGGTGTTGCGAACCTGACACTGAACAGGGTCAAGACGACTAGTAAGTCTATGAATACTTGTATATATTCGTTTTCATATATATCTATATACTAACATCCTATAATCCAGTCGCCATCGAAGCCCACAAAAGCCTGGCCCCCCTCTACCCGCACTCCGCCATGGTCGGCATCAAGACATGCACCACCAACTCAGCACCCGCGATGATGCTGCGGGCCATCCCGCAGGTCTTCTTCTCGCAGACGCCGCACCTCTTCGTTGGCTACCACCGCGGGGGGTGCTTCGACCATGTGGAGAAGATCCAGACGGGGCCGCTGCTGCGGGAGTGGGAGGACGAGAACGAGGTGGTGCTGAAGCGCTACCTGGTGCTGCTTGCGCGCATCCGGGACGTGGTGGAGGGCATGGAGGGCAGGCGGGCGACGCTGGTGCTTACGAGTGGGAAGGGGGAGGGGGAGGGGATCAAGGTGTATAAGAGGGCGGAGGGAGAGCCGGGACCGGTGCCGAGTGATTTGGTGGCAAAGTGGGATGTGTAGAGAGTCAATTGACTTGTTTGTTTGTTTAATCAGAGGTTATCATGTCATGTCATGTCGTGTTGGCAATATTCTGTGTTTTGTTGTAGCGTAGGAGTTTAACAATCGAAGGATCATTGACATCCTGGATCACAGACCATCACTCGCACTTTTTCTCACCTCTCTTTTTGAAATATGAATAAAAGTATAATAGGCTCCGTTGCATCTTTAATATTGAGTACAAAGGGGGTGTCTCATACAGGCACACAAGACAGTCACATATAACAGGCATAAGTCCTGGCACAATGGTTGACTGCACAATATACATGTACATAACATCTCCGTGCTCATACATACATAAATGTAAAGGCGTCTTCTCGCTTACCCAAAGCACATGGCGGGGCTTGGCCGCTCTTTTCTTTCCCTCCCGTGCACTCTACTTTCGCCGCCCTGCCTTGGCACCGTACAATACATCCCCAACTATAAAGGTCGCACACCCCCCTCTCCCCTCTTCTCCACATTATGCGATTTTACTTCATAGGATCATTTTCTATAGTAGTCGCTTCGTCTAAACTCTCTTACCAGAGCCACAGACACTTCCAACCTGGGGGATGATTTCTTATCTCCCCACCCGAGAGTGATTGCCGTCTTTGCCTCCGCTTCGGCGGTGGTATGGCTATGATCTCAACCCCGAAAGGGGTGGGTGGGGATGATGGTCTGACAGGTTCCTTTTTTTTTTTAGAAATTCTTTTTTTTTTATATAGTTTTTTTTATAGTTTTTTTTATAGTTTTTTTTATAGTTTTTTTTAAAAAAAAACTATTTTAATAAAATAATTTTTTCTAATTTTTTTTTTACAATTTCCTCCCCCCAAGTGATATCTGTGCCCGCCCATTCCTCCCATTCCGTTCTGTGCCCTCCCATTCCGTGATCCTCCCCCCCAAGTGATATCTGTGCCTCCCATTCCGTTCTGTGCCCTCCCATCCCGTGATCTCCTCGCACCGTGACATTCCCACAACCGTGACCACACCAAGCCCGTAGACAGCTTCACTTGTCCGAAGCAACAGACCCCCAACCGCTGCCCAACCATCGCCACAAGCTCGGCCGTGCACCCGGACCCGCAGGAAGGCGTGAACCGTCAAGATGCCAGCAGCCACCAGTGTAGATCATCCATCCAGGATGTAATGTATGTTCCGCCCGAGTCTCCCAGACTGTCCCGTGCATCTATCCACCTCTTACCCAACCATCCACCTGTTCACCTCTCCACAGCATCTACACCAACACACAAAACCAGTACAACTATTCCATGCATAGACCATCCATACGACCGTTCCCCCAAATCACTCAATCACAACCCATCACTCGGCCAAAGCCCCCCACGCAAAAGAGAATCTCCAAGCAATATCCTGCTACCACCGGGTGATGAGGGGTAGTATATAGACATCACGAGTAGAGTAGAAATGGATACCGGGGATTGCCCCCTCCTTCGCGCACTACACGTAGTATGTAGAGAGTGGGGACGATGAACCTACATATTATTATCACCCATCCCCAAGGCACAAAGTAGAATAGAGCCACAGCTGCCATTTTATTTCCTGCATCTCAGGAGTATGCATAAAGCTAGAATTTACGGTTTGGCAGATACGTCGCAGAGAAACGGCGCACAGTGATATCGTGTACCCCAGTCCCGCGTAACTCTTACTGCCCAAACCCGGATGAGGTAACGAATGAATGAATGAACGCGAGTGCTCGAATCTCCGTAATCCTCAGTATCCTACATACAAATGACGGGGGTAGAGTTATGTAAGTCCCAGACCCCAGTCAATCGCTCAAGTCACTCACCTTCAATGAGCAGCCGTCCACCCACACGTACATAAAGCCGTAGTTCCTTCCTCCCTCTCTCTTCCCCCACCCTCCTAAACACCCATTCACCCACCACGTACCATCATCACAATCCCTCATCATCATCATCATCACGACAACACACACGAGCAATATGGCAATGTCCACGGCCTCCCAGGGCATCTGGCTCCAAGAGCTAGTCGACGGCAAGCAAGTCTGGCACTTCTACCCCACCAACGCGATGACCGTCCGCCCAGGCGCGCAGGTCGAGGCCCCGCCCCCCGTCGCCCCCACCGACAGGATCGTCGTGCACCCGCCCGGGCAGCACCCCGGTGGCCCCCACTTCACCTACAACGTCTACAACACCTACAACTACCCTGCTGCCACTACCGGCGCTACTACTACTACTCCTGAGCAGAAGAAGGAGGAGGCCGCGGCGCCACAGCAACAGCAGCAGCAGGAGGGAATCAGGATCAGTGAGGATGAGGTCAAGATGGATGCAATGCTCCATGAGCAGGCGGACGCTATCAGGATGATGAGGCACCTGTATACCGTCGACTATGGCGCGGGAGACGTCTATGGGAGGAGGTGGGTCACTGGGGGCTAGGCAGCTCTCGGGGTCTGAAGAGATGGGCTAGGTATGTTTTTTCCCCCTTCGTCTTGTGGAGGAGCCTAGAGGGCTGATTTAGTATGCGGTGCGTAGGGGTTCTGCAATCAATGGGTCACGGCAACACTGCGTCGGAGGTGGAGATGCTCTGGCGGTGGGATAGTGGCCGTATGTTCTTGATATACCATTGCAGCAGCGGGGTTGTCTCTTCTTTTTTTGCCTCTTCTCTTCTTCGCCTCTTTTTTTCTTCTGTATCGTAGTTATGGGAATACGATACTCTGGGCTCTTTTTTACTGGTGAAGCAGCTGTTCTGGTGCCGTGCGTTGGGGCATTGGGGTACTGTTGAATGGCTCCCGTATTGGTAGAGATAAATACACCTTCTGGAACAGCGTATCTTCGTGACCAGATTAAGCCAACTACATACATGTACATACTAACCGCCCACAGTAGAAATGCCGTATCCCGGCCAGGTCTGGTCAATAGAAGTGTAGGCCTGGGCCGTAAGTATAGTTCCATGTATGAAGCACGCTAGGTCTCAAAGCTGGCGCCAACTATCAGTTTATACCACTCTTCTGCTCCACCTACACATCCTCCTGTGCCCACCGGGGGCGGTCCAGGAGCTTGAGACTCTCTGGCCCTGGGGTCCGAATATCGGACTGCTGCGGTCCGAGACAGTTCAGGTTTATTTTCATCCTCAAGGACAAGCGTGTCTACTTCAAGGTCTAGCACTGTAGTTCTGGGTACTGCTGTTAGGTGGCTGGCAGGTTTAGGTGAAAGCATTTTATAGGAGTGTGCTAGGCAGCCCCACACTCGCCGGGGCGCAACCCTACCGTGGTGGATTCGGTTTCAACGGCGCTATTTCTTGGCCCTGCACGCTGTGAGCACGTCGGGGGAATTGGTTATATACGCATTTATTATCGTTTCTGTCAAGTATTAACTCCTACTCCACATGTAAGTGCATGTGGCTAGCTACTACTTGCATGATTACATGTAGCTACGGCCTGCGAGGCAGCGTGCAAGATGGACGACGGATAAGGGCCCCCAGCGGGTTGCTGCTGGATACATACTCGGGACCCATTGGCATCACCGGCGCGCCGAGCCAGGATCCGCAGGGTAACATAAACCCCTAACCCTAGCTCCGAGTCATAGCTCATGAGACTCTAATAGTTAGGTCGGCTTTGAGTATTTAAACCACACGCGTATTTATACTCGGATTCACATTAATATACTAATTCAGACTGTTTCCAGGGGCGGTTTATCATGCGGTTGTATTTTACTCGTGATGCACCAGTAGAACAACGCCCTTCTTACTAATGTATGTACCTACTGGGAGGGGGAAGCGTGAGCTCTAATATCAGCACTAGTGATATAGTAAGATATAGAATGTAGTTAGACTGCCAAGCGTGAGTGAGAGCCGATGAGGAAAACATCAGTACTGCAGGCAGTGTTCGGCCAATTGAGCGGATTTTTTTTTTTTGACAACGATAACTGTTAATGCTGAGAGGATGATTGGGGCCACTACAGCACATTGTTGAGCATTGGGGCTATTTCAACTGCATCGCTGAGGCCTTCCCTTCTACCCGGAATGCGCTATTATTCTGATAGTTTTACGCCGTATCGCTACAGCATCTACTCAATCTTCTACTGGTGTTTAAAGGGGGGGGGGGGGTTAATGTTATTATCATGTAGCCACGTAGACAGATCTATATGGACACTTCCCCCCATTGATATTGACGCCACGAAGTATACTCGTGAGGTCGATTGTCTACGGGTTTGGCACTCAATTGTTCCCACTCAAGTCGATTAATCATATTGCGCTACCATGGGAACTTTTTTCTTTCTCTTTTCCTCCTTTTCCCCCCAGCCAACCACAATTACAATGATTGGGCAGAAAATCACTCCTTTTTCTGTCCAATCACGAAACTCCTGATCGATGGATGGCCAACTACTTCAGGGTTAGGGTGCCTGTGTTCCCCCGCAAGGGCTGAGTGATGATGATGCGGCGGTCTCGGCAACGACAATCGCTCTAACCTCCAGCAACAACCCGTCATCCCCCCCCCCCATAGCTCACAGCTTTTGCTCATATTAACGCTATAACAGCACCATGTCCGAGGGGGGGCCTAAAAGCACTCCTGAAAACACCAAGCTAGATCAAGGCCATAAATACCACCCAGCAGCTACTAGTACCTCTGATGGCAATAGCAGAGTACAAGCACCAGGCCTGTCTAATTTCTTGAAGGGTGAGGCTATAATTCTCGATGATGACCTCGACGATAACGAGCTCATTGGCGTCCGTTTATTACAGTTTCGGACACGCAGGGCTCGAGCACGCCAAAAGGACACCTTCCAAGAGCTCCAAGGGACGTTGCAATGGTCCACCCAAGCAGGCTACAACATATCGGCGCTCCCGCGACGACAACAACAGCCATGGGGCCATCATCTAAACCCATCACCCCATCACATATCTCCAACGGGAAAAACGGCAACAATGCACCCAGAGCTCCAGAGTCGTCTGATGCAGCTTTCCAACAGGTACCGAGGAGCCCACCAAGGGCGCCGAAGGCAATGACTCCACAAGTTCCGCCTACTGGGCCAAAGTCGCAAACAACGCCTAAATCTGCTGCAAAGGGTGTGAACCAAATGCCATTGGGAATCAAATCACCACCCACTGGCCCAAAGGCCCATCAAACAGCAACGCCCCGTAGGTCTTCGAAGGCCGGCTCTAACTCATCAATAACAGCAACGAGTCCAGCAGCAGCCAGAAATAACTCTAGAAACAAGAGCAAGAAAAAAAAGTTTATACCCTTGCGGGAGAAGCTCGGTGGTAGTGCTAGCGCCTCTTCTATCAAGAGAAACCATAAACATCCGGATATGATGCGGGGTTTGAAATCTTCCCCTCTAAAGCTTCATGCGCGCGAGCACATTCCAGATATTCCAGTGAACGAGTATACCAACAAATTTGGCAGACAGACGCCTAATGGCAAGATGCCATCCCATCAAAATTCGTTTAGGCCTTCGCCAAAAATAGCACATGAGAATTTTCCTTCACCTAGAGGCCCACGGGCGAATGGCACTGCCATCAACTCTCACAAGGCCCCTGTAAAATTTAGCTACGGTGCTAAACGACTCGCCAAAGGGTCAAACTCTGCTTCTTCCGGGGTTCACCGTCGCGATAAGAGTGGTAATAACCAGATTCTAACACAGCAACTGCCGGCCGGTACTGGCTCGGGGTATAGGAGACAAGAGTCATTCAACCATGACTATCGTGGTATTCCTACTGGCCCAAGATTCCCTGAGGGTTCATCTTCTCGGCTGGTAAATGAAATAGATTCACGAGAACGAGGCTACAGCTTCAACCCATCTCCACGCCATGCCTCGGCTGTGAGATATATGCATAGCCCACCAAACCAGCCTAGCGCTTACAACACTTCGATGGTATCTCAGGCCTGGAGCCCCGAAAACATGTCTAGATATGAAGATAATGAGATATTTGGTAATAGGATGGGTGCGATGCCGTCTGACTACCAAAGAAGGTTCATGCCCGAAAGGGCGGGATACAGAGATGGAGGCTACCCTGGAAGACCCAATGAGGGCGGGGAAAGACAGGCAGATAACATGATAAGGGTTAGGAGAGGTAGTGTTGGCTATGGATTCATGGGTATGGACGCAGGCATGAATCATAGGCCCACCGCAAAGCAGGGGGATATGGGACCTAAAGTTGGGATTTCAAATAGAGGAAAACCCTCTCCTGGCCGCTTTCAGGGCCGCAAAAAGCTGTCCCGGAATGGTACATCTATGGCTAGAGGCGCTCCTCCCCCTAGCGGGGCACGTGGCCGCGGAAAATTAACGAGAAAGGCAAATCTTCAAGATAGAGTAGCTTTGGGGGCTGGAAGAACCCTAGGATCCTCGGGTGGTATTGTTAAGAGAAATGACCGAGCAATCGGCGCTTCGGGGGGTGTTCGTCGCCCTCAAGATCCTAGACGCCGTGGTGAAACTGGGATGAGGGCAGAAAACGAAGCAAGATACTGGGAAAACGAGGATGAAGGCGGAGACCACTCTTGTATTGTCATGGGGGGTGACGAAGATAGGGGGCGCATCTCGCAGCTGCTTCTTGGCAAGAGGTTTCAAGAAAATGGGCAATTGCAGGAGCACAGTGAGCAGATGAATCAGAGGGATATGTGGGGCCCAAGGCACCTGGGAGGCCCAATGTATTCGGGGGGCCAGGGTGTTCAAAAACTACAGATTCTGCAAGAGATGCGGAAGGTGCAAGTGCATGGAGATCAAGGCCAGGATACGGATATTGATATGCCAGACGGTCCTCAGGTAACTGCTACCATCGACAACGATTTCCAGGTTGAGAATGAGATTGAGGTTGATGAGAGCGATGATAAGAATGGAGATGAGAGTGGTAGCGAGGAATACCTCAAAAGTGATTTTGACGAACTCGATGAGGAGATTGATGATGAAATCGATGAGGAGATTGATGATGAAATCGATGAGGAGATTGATGAAGAAATTGACGACGAGATTGAGGAGGAGGAGGAGGAGGAGGGGATTGAGGGGGAAGCCGATGAGGAGGCCGACGAGGAGGCCGACGAGGAAGCCGATGAGGAAGTCGGCGAAGAAGTTGACCAGGAAGTCGATGAGGAAGGGAAGGGGGGGGAAGCCAGTAATGGATTCAACAATCAAGCCAACGATGTAGCCGCTGTTAAACTCGGCGGCCAAGCCGATGATAGAGCTGGAACTGGCTCTGAAAGCTTGGAGATGGGAGGGATTCTCGATAGCGCAGTTGACCGTTTATGTCATGATCTGGCTGAAATCGAATCCCAAGCATCTTCCCAGGCTCACCTTCAGATTCCCGATTCCAGTCTTGGGAGACAGGTAGGAGCGTTGAATGAGAGTTTGAGTCACAGAGAAGGCCCGGAGCCCGTGACGAGCGAAAGCTTCAATTGCAGAGAGGAACGCTGGGAGCTCCCGCCATACCATCATTCTCCTGGCAGGCCAACAGTACCTATGTACCTCTTTGATTTTATCATCATCGAGCGGTTAGAACAAGTTGCCTTGTCGGATATCTTTTTGTCCCTCTGTGTGCTGGAAGAGAGCATCCCACACAAGGTTTCAGTTGCTGCTTTCAATGACACACTTGTGAGATCGTACCTGAAGGTTAGAGATATGATGATGCGAGATCCTCTTCTCGATGTGGATCAGGAAACATGCGAGAAGATTGCCAGAGGGGAATTGAATGCTCTATTAGCACAACTAGAGGAAGGGAAAGGGAGCGGTCGAAGAGAAGTTCAAAAGGGCAAAAAAATTGAAAATGTTTAAAGTCACCATACTAACCTATAGCATATTTGGTACATGTTGTAAACCCAATTGATGAAGACGGTAAGAATTGGGGAGAGCGAGAGCGGTTGTATGACTCGGAGGTAATGGCAGACGGTGTACTGCTTGAGAGAGTTTCTGTGGCATTCAGCCAATTGTTCAATTTCTTTCCCGGTTATTGTTAGAGTCTTTTCAAAACTTTTTTCTTTCCCTTTTTTGGTCAACTGAGCGTCTTGAGGAGGCTTTTGTCTCTGATCTTTCTGGGATATCAATTCATGGCCTTTTATAAATATGCCCTGATTGGCTTTTTTCTTCTCTATTTTCACAAGAAGGTTGCATTCCCGCTTTACCATTCATATCATATCGTGATGTCTCTGATAAAGGCATCCCCATACTAATTCGTAGACACAACCGCCAACCAGGTCTCAAGGTAACAATAGGAAATAGGGATTAACAGTAAGCACTAACTATGAAATTAACAATGAAAATTAATAACTAAATCCAAATGAATGCTAACTCCAATTGGCCCTTTTACTTCACCATCCAGTTCCAGCATACCCTTTTTTAACAATTACCCCCGTATATTCCCTCCTAACTATTTCAATCAACTCTGCATCTACCAGAAAACCAAATGGCGATTGTTGTATAAGCGCTATGGCACTGTTGATACTTGACCAAAGGATGGATGTAGTGTCGACGGGGCCGAGACACCCTACAGCGTCGAGCTCGCAGATAATCTCACTAACTTTCTCCCGGATTTTGTGGATTTCCAAAGGCGTGGTCAGGGTGTATCTCTCAATTTGCATAGCTCCTGGGAAGATAAACCCTTCAGGTTGTCGAGTGGATACTGGATTGATTCCAACCTGATCGAACGAGCCTATGATTCCCTGGTTGGTCGGATTGTGGTTAAACACGTGGTTATGAAAGGCAGCATCCAAACTCGCCCTTTGCATCCTGGTTATCTTCTCTGATTGAGCCACTCTGGCTAGTAGCTCTTTCTGTATATTCCTTGCCCTTTCCTCTCTAATCGCCCGCTCCTCTCGTACCCTATTTTCCAACTCCTTCGTCGACAGCCCTAATCCACGATTCCCGACCCTAATCTCAACCTTGACAGGCTCCAGCTCTCCATTGCCGTTAGCGCCGAGTGGAGTTCCTTCTTTATATCCCATTTTCTCCATCATGCGCCGGCCCTTATTTTCTTTAGAGATCTCCGGTGCCTCCCCTCCGACAATATCGCCATCTTTCAGCCCTCGGGATCTCCGCGGGGTTGTTAGTGATGATGGGCTATGATCTCTCTGCTTTGTAATGGATATAGATACGGGGGGCTTATGTAGAGGGAGCTGGATGGAATTTTGTAAAGGCTTCGATAGCGGTTTCTGTGGGGGTTTGCTGAGTTGTACTGGCTGGGTAATTGGCGTGTTCCAGTATAGATCATTGTCTGGATCAGTGAATCTACCAGGGACTTTATCTTCGATTAAATTTTTGGAAGTGAAAATGAAATTTGGAAGGTTATGTGGACCCTTAACTGGTGCTGCTCGTTCCCCAGGGGGTTCATCGGGGGTCCTGTCTTGGTTTTTTTCAGCCTCCGCAGGAGTAGGTGAGGACAAACTAGTTGAACTAGAGCAATTTGGGCTGGCGGTGAGTGTTGTAGCCGTGCTTTTACGGCGTGTAGATATAAGTCTTGCACTGCCTGGAGTTTGTAGTATTGCTGCTATGTGGGAAGATAATGGGGGCTGTATTCTCAATGATGGCCTTCTAACGTTCTCTGTGACCACCGGACCTTGTTGCTCCAAACCATGATCTTTTTTTGTATCTTCCTGCACTCCACTCCCTTGTTTCTGGGGCTCTTCTCTGGGCCTTGAGGCTACTGGACGGAGAGAAAGGCTTGTGATGCCTGGTCGTTGTAAGAAAGCAGCCTGCATGGCCAGGGTAACGCCCCCATCCGAGTCCGAATCCGAGCTTTTTGGGGTATTTGTGTCTTTCGTACTGCTTTCAGCCTGGTCGTCAACCATGTAGTCCTCTGATTGCCGCCGCTCAAAGACGCCGCTATTTGTGGCGGTTGCGGCGGAGCTAGCGGAGTTTGCTGTAGAAGACTCAAAGTCAGAGACTGTGTTGAGAAGTAGAGACTTGAGGTTCCTATTCTGGTCTTGTACGCTTGCCGCGGATTTTTTAATAAGGTAATTCTGTGGTCCTGGATGAAAAAGTAATGGCTGGCTTCCCGAAAACCGCCCGATAACACGGTCGATACCAGGTCTTTGCGGTAGCGGATGGGATGCCTTAAATCCCTGCGGCGCATTGGATGCCTTATTCTCTATAGTATTCATACTGGACGGCTCTTCCAGATAATTTGGTTGCACAAGGTCCAATCGGTTTGCTGGAGATCGATATCGATCCTGCCTGTTGACCGTGGCAGGTATAGGTGTTTTTTCTGAAAAGGTTGTGTTAACTCAATCCAAAATGTTCTTGAGTGGTTGAAAGCTCCGAAAATAAATACTTTTGGCAGAAATATCCATTAAGCTGTACTTGCTTCCTAAGTTAACTTGCTCCACGCAACCTTGCGTGATACTTATGGGGTTTGGCGGGGTTCGGTTTTATGTACGCTGTCTTTGTTACTGATGGATTCTGCGGTGATAAATGATGAGTTGCTGGTATGTACCTATGTGTAAGTTAATGACTGAGTGGGTGATGTGGTGGTTGGTTGGTTTTATGTCGCTATGTGATCACCGACAGGATTGGGATGGTTGGCCTGAATGCGTGTCCCGCTTTTGACCATTTGAATGAATTACATGTTTTTTTTTTCGTACTACATTCTCTACATGCTAAATCTTATCTTAGTATACGTAAATAAATAAATTTAGGATAGCTAATAAACTCTAGAACCCTCAAACAACATGGCCTGGATGATCATAAGGTATCACTCGTTGACTTCTACAAAATTGAGAGGCTTAATTAACCAAGAAATCGGGATGAAGCAGGAACTTCATTCCACATTTATTCATAATTCAAAACAATCATAGCTACTCGTAACCTTTGCGAAATATAAAAATCCACAGAAATAATATTTGAAGCTAATCAATCATAAATCCGGCCCGCTAGTTATAATTCGTCCCCATTTTAAGCATAGCGTCCGAGAACCCTAAAAAGGTCAGAGATCAATAGAGCCAGGTTCTTGAAGGAAATAATATACATACCCCATAACAAGCATTCCAGAGCTGACCAAGAAAATAGCTGTCATGCGCACTTTAACCGGTGATCTTGATAACTCACCACTAATTTATCTATCAGTACAACGCAGACCAGAGTCTTCTTTAAAAGACTTACTGTAGAAAGTCGCGGCTAAGTAATCCCACGAGCCCACCATATAGCAGGAACCCAGCAGACATGCTGTCAAATACCCCCGTCAAGATGAGCGACCTCTCACTCGCAAGATCATAATCCTGCCTTACCGCAATACCGATAGCGACGCCCATCGGAGTAGTGATCCCATAGATTGTCGAACAAACCCACAAGTTCCAGTCCTTTGAACTGTGGTTATCAAGGTCGATGCTTGCGAGCCTAGATCCGATGGCAAGTCCTTCAAATACCTGATGAAATACAATGGCAATGAAAAGAGCCGTGAAACCATCACCAGTTGATAATGCTAAAGAGAGTCCAAGGAAAATGCTATGGAAACAGGTGCCGGCCTCCACAATCAGGGTCGATAATAATTCTTGCTGCCGATGGTAGCGCAGTTCAGCCTGATGTGCGTCCATATTTGCAATCTCCGCAATTTCGGATTCTGTGAGCGGGGGTGTTTGATTGATGGTTAAGAGATCGTCGTGGCAAATAGCGCCCATGTTAATTGGTGCGGCTCCTTTTGATGCACGTTTATATGAAGAGACTAGAACGGGTCTGTTCTCTTCAGGTAGGTATGACGACCGATCAAGATCTGTCGAGTTGGCGTGTGTTTCGTATTCTTCGGATAACCTCACATTCTTTTCGGTATCCGCTGTAGCTTGGTCGTGGAGAGACTCCACCCAACTTTTAGACGAAAAGTCGATCAGAAATATTGCGAACATGGCTGCCATTGCAATAGCGTCTGGGAGAGAGGGATAATCAGTCGTAAAAAAAGGAGGAAGACAAGGTGCAGTCAGGTAAGAATGTGCTGCGGGTAAAATCTATTATTTAATGGTTTAACAAGGGCGCTTGAACTCAATCATAGTATATCACTCGGGAAGCCGATCAAAGGTAAGAATCGCAAGAACTTACATGTATAAACGCGGTTCCAATAATTACACCAGTTCCAAAGTGTTTAGTGGCCCACAGTGCCCATTGAAATGTATTAGATGCTATCTCAGTCACCCTCCCCTTGGTCCCTGTCATGATTGATATACCATCTTCTGCATGGGGTTGGTCGTTGGTGCGGGCGTCGGCAGCGCGTGCATTTTTCTTAATCAGATATCGTATATAGATTGGCGCATATGCAGCGGCAGAGCTTGTTACTAGCAACACCAGAAGAGAGGCTAGATGTAGCTTGATATCATAATCGACGCCAACTTCTTTCGACCCACCACACGAAGGTCTGTATGGAGGACCGGCAGGATCAAGTGGCATCATGGTATGGAAATGTTCTGACAGATCGTTCAGGTGCTCTGCTTCTGAGTCTTCGTCATGCGTGACTACTCCGTGGCGCTTCATGAGCAAAGCATGGATCGCGTGGGTAATCATGCTATGAGCCATGGTTATACTGGATGGTGAGTGGGGTGTTATAAATAAACTATTCTACTGTTGTATATCGTCCGGAGTCTATTCGCCAAGGTCAGATACTTATGCTTTATTAAACACTTATTCCAAATACACTACTTACAAGTTTCTGGGCTGATGTTGTATTAAGTATTTGTATCCTTGGCGGTTGATCCAAACGAATATATGAGGCCCTAAGAGTTGTTTTCTGTTCTTTCCTATTTTCACGCCTCTTTCGAAACCAATCTCTTAGGATAAAGCTCATATAGACCACATTGACGGAGGAAGAGTTGAGAAAGGACAAAGTATCTCCAGGGGGCCGACTAATTATAAGTTATGGCTTATGGGGGAATCAGCCCGACCCCTTCCATGCCTCCTGAAATACCGCGGGGCGGGAAACTGAACATAAACGTCCAAGGAACGCCATTTTACTCACCACTTCACTTATTTACGCCGAAGACCTTGTTTACCTCGGATGAAACCTAATCTCCAGAAAGTTGTTTTCTCCTTGCAGGAATCGGTACCTTGCATGTTGAAATGTAGCTCAAACTCCTTCTCGTCAGTGTGGACAACAAACGCGTGGTGTCCCAGCATAAGTTTGCCAGCTGCAGAAACGCTGAGAACTTGATTTCCAGTTAGTCATGATGATCGTAACTCGAGGGTGTAAGGGACGATGCGGTCCCATGTAGAGGAACCGGAGATGATCAATTCCTACCAGCTTCATGTGAAGATATCCCCGACCTATGTACTTTATTAGGGAATGTAAACCTCTTTTTCAACCCCCGTGCGGAGCTCGTCATTAGGTAATGTCTGGAAGAAATACCTGCCACCACAGACCCAAGACTATAGGTAATATCCTGCCCTCTGAGCTGACATCAGTGGAATGTTTGGAGTGTTATGTTTCTAGGCTGTAAGGTGATGGCTGTAAGGTGATCATGGCTGGCCTAACCTGCTAACTTGGCCCGAAAAAGGTCTCGGTCCGGTTTGGGACGTAATAGCCATTTTACGTACATACGTTTTTTTACTCGGCGATTGCCTTCCTTTCCCCAACAATCAAGTTTTAACCAACATCATTGCGCCTCTATCAGATAATCAATCATTTGTCCCAATCGAATCTTCTGGGAAGCTGTTGTGGCCTGTTCCAACACATATGCCCTGCCCGATATTCTTAACAGCTCTGAATCAAAAAAAGTAATCTCACATGCATGAGGATCGGTACATGTATCTATACAAAACCGCTTTGTCGCGGATGAACATGATCCGGGCAAAGTCGGCCTCTATTGTGCTGATTTCTTCTGGTCCAATTAGACTTTTTCCCATGGAGATATCGCAGCAAGCCAGAAACCCTCAAAAGGACATTCTACGGCGACATCGAAGAACGCTTACTCAAGGAGAGACCCATATTGTAACTGAGATTCACCTGTGAACGCTATTCGCCAAACTTTTAGGACCTCCTTCCCCGTTACACACACCGCAGTAACCGGAAATCCCCCCCCCCCGGGGGAGTATACTGCCCCCCTCTTCCCCAATTATTCGTTATCCCAGTACAGAATCTTGGCTTGTCGAACAAAAATACATATATCATACTAGCTGACTATTATCTAGAATTTGATCTCTAAACTACCATCCCCAATCATTATGCCCGAGCAGCCCTTTCATATTCTTGCGGTAACTATATACATGTAGCAAGGACCTAACTGACACGCAATTAATTCTTTATCAAATCTAGATCTGAGCAGTGTGTATCTGATATCGCATAATCCTCATCCTTGCACCTCCACGCGCTTGCGCCCATGCGCGTTATACAATAAGTTCGCAGTTCACCAACAAGCCCTAGCTATATTCTCGTCAATAGGTTAATTATCTAGTCATCTACGAGCACTCGGGGATGGTGCAAGTAAGATTGGTTAGCCCCGAAATCCTGAAGCGAGATAAGCGCAGGCGAATCGGATAACTTCCATGTGGAGAGCGCCATAAAATTCGGCGACTGGACCCTTCTACACATGCAGCCAGCAGCCGTCAGCTATCGCCACTGATGAGGCTCTGAATTAAGCAACAGTCCTCGATTCCCGCGGTTACACACTATCTAGGCAAGGTGCCCCCCACGGGGCTTGATTAGAGTACATACATGCAATATTTGTGGGGGCTGGTTTGGTTCTTCACGCACTGCAGGGAAAGGGCATTAATCGGAGCGTCCTGTTAGCTAGAAGAACAAGAAGTGCTGTTCTCGTTGTCATAGATGGAGTGATCCACCAGAAGCTTGAAACCAGAAGTTTTCTTGATTATATCCAGGTTTGCATTCTAAGAGTTTCTGTTCCTGTTTATCTTTACAATGTGGAATTTTCAGCTTGTTTTGTCGTTAGTACGATGATGGCTGGGTTGATATATGGGCTGAGCTGACCGCGCCTGGACAATTCGATCTGGTACCCTATCTATGGCCACGGCCTGGGCTGTACATACAGCGTACCATATTGGGGAGTTTTTGCATGTGCAGTAAACTGGGGCCCGGTGGAGCATTGCTTTTGGGCCCTAGGGCACATCACCCGCCGGAAGTACGCGTATGTCACCAGCATTATCGGTCTTCACACTAACTACTCTAGTGTCGATGATTCCATGATAATGGCAAGTGGCGTTCCGGTGAAAAATAGTGGAGGCTTAGTGGAACTCAGAATTCGGATACCTATTATCTCAGTGCCGACAACTTTGTTCTAGAGAGTGCTAGCAACATCGACGTAAAGCATAGAATTGTTACAGGGATATTGATCCGAGCTAATCTGCTAGTTGTGGCTGGCTAGAGGCGAATCAAAA